>JAESUZ010000193.1:0-1200000 GCA_017311185.1 Proteles cristata cristata | reverse complement strand
CTGGCTGGTGATTTTTGTGTTACGATCAGGGACTAAGACCCAGATTCTAATCCTGGCCATGCCAATACTAATTGGATGCCTTAGCCTGAAATTATTTAGTCTTTCAACTTTGATTTCTTGTCTATTAAGTAGAAGGAATATTAATACCTATTTAATAAGCACAAACTAAAATAATGTATATAAAGTAAGTACTGGCACTAAACACAACTCCTTTTTGTTATTTATTATTCACATGTGTACTATTACATATCCTATTTCACCTCTTCTAAAAAAATGAGCTAACATATTAGAATGAGTATGTTAAAGAGAATGTTAACTGGATGATTTCATTATGAAAAGCTGATACTCTTGTGAAATCAGAAAAAATGATATCAGGATGCAATTTCAGGTTTTTCATATATTTTACAAAAGCATTGTAAGTAAGGGGAACGAGAACCAGAGAGTGACAGAAATATTCTAAGTTTCCAGTCATTAGTAACTTAGAAAGCAGGGTCTAGGACACAGGTTTCCTATATTCCAGTTGATTACTTTTCCTGAAAATCACTCAGTTTGCAATAAACATCATAGGCTGTATCAGGGAAGGATTTGCTGAGAAAAATTATAGCTACTGTCCATGTAGAAATTGAAATGGCTGATTTGTATGTAGTTCTACAACATTAACTTTACTTTCTTTGAAATAGGCAGACTATTTAGGAGTAATCAGAAATAAGGAACTAACCAAATGTCTCTTAATAGCAGAATGACCCGGGTAGCATTCAATATTAGGCTGATACATGTTTTCTTCCACCTACCAGTATCACTGTACAGAGTTACTTTAAAATGCTTTCAAAACCACTTCCCTCCAAGTGAGAGAGAATTTACACTGCAGAACAGCAAAGAGGAAAAAAAAATGGAACTATGAGTTGATTTACTTTTAGAATATTCTGCAAAATTATAAACACAGGGGAAAAAATGGTCTCTGGCTCTGATGGCGAACTGAAAACACATATTTATCTCTCTTCCTCAAAAATGCTCTACCACAAAGACAGGAAAAATCCTGAAATACACCCACAGAACTACTGGAAAATCATGGATACAGGTACCCATATACAAACAAAAATTAGTTTTTTAAGGACTTTCTGTAAGTTTTAAATCAAAGGAAAACTGATAAAAATAAACAAAATTGTGAAATTTACAAACACCTATAGGTGAAAGAAAGATGTACAAAGAAAGTGTTCCCAGCAGAATTCCATAATAATCTAAACTGATGGAAAACAAATTGAAGGAGCTGTGCATGTGTCACCAAATTAATCAAAGGACTTCCTAAAAACCTAGGTCAATCCCTTGTTTAGAAGCTGTTGATTCTAGCATTCATAACTAGAACACCCAGAGTGGGTAAACTCACTCCTGAGTTTCCGTCAGGGAGCAAAGGGACCCCAGAAGTGAGGTGGTGGTCCCTTATGACTGCTATCAAGAACTTTACCTCCTCGGGGCGCCTGGGTGGCTTAGTCGGTTAAGCGTCCGACTTTCGCTTAGGTCATGATCTCGCGGTTCGTGGGTTCGAGCCCGCGTCAGGCTCTGTGCTGACTGCCAGCTCAGAGCCTGGAGCCTGTTTCAGTCTGTGACTCCCTCTCTCTCTGACCCTCCCCTGCTCACGCTTGCTCTCTCTCTCTCTCCTAGAAATAAAAATAAAAAAAATTAAAAAAAAAAAAAAAAAAGAACTTTACCTCCTCCAACAAATAAAGAAGCTACCAGTGTACCATTAAGGTAAACCTGCTGGAAAACACAACTCCTTTACACTAGAGCAGAAAACCAGAGATCTTGAATCAGAACACGTATTCCCTGCTACCGGAGCAAAATTTCTTACTGAGCCTGAGGCAATAAAATACATACAGTAATAGTATTCAACCCAGATTTATCTACATATAGGAACAGAAAACTGATAGTAAACAACCTGAGAATTGAGAAAAATTCTTAAGGAGAGACTTTATATTCAACAGACTACTGAACACCATGAGGATGGCTAACAGAATAAATGAGAAAGAAAATAAAGAAATATCATTAATTCCCTTGAGGTACTGGGGCATCCATCATTTCTATAAAATAGAACAGGCTGATATTAAAAAGAAGCATTTAGAGTTCTTAGAAATTAACAAAAGTGTTGCTAAAATAAAACCCTCAAAGAACAGACTACCAGAATCAATATAGATTAAATTCCAAACAGTAGACTGGAAAACTAAACAAAGTGATCCTTCCTAGACTACAATGCCAGAGAACCAAGAGATGGAAACTTTGAGAATATTTATGAAGGGTCAGCGAGGATAGATACAGAATTTTCCACGTCTGTCTCATAGATTTTTCTAGAAGGAGATAATCAGATAAATTACAGATGAAAATCTCCCTGAGATGAAAAATGATAAGGACCCATCCAATTTTGGTAGGGATTTATGAACTCCAAGGATAAAAGGAATATTTACCCACTTCCTGAGAGAAAAGTAAAATATGTAAAAATCCTGGAGGAGAAATAATTAGACATCTGTCTCCTATAAGGCAGGTGGATAATGGATATCAGAATACATTACAGCAATGCCTTCAATTACTGAAGAAAATCTAATTTTGAACCAAGAACATTCAAATTACTTTTGTAATATAGGTGTGTATGTCTGTGTGTGTGTATACATCCTTTTTTTTCCAATTATGAACTGAAAAAGCTTACCAGCAATGCACAATTTCTGAAATGTATGAACAAAACATGTTAGGACTGAATATGCCCCCAGAGTTCATAGCTGACCCCTAAACCTCAGTACTTGAAACTGTCTGTATTTGTAGATAGGGCTTTTAAAGAGGTGAGTACATTAAAAGGAGACGAGTAAGATGGGCCTTAATCTAGTTTTGTTGGTGTCCTCATAAGAAGAGGAAATTTGGACACAGGGGACGTGCACACAAAAGACACAGTATGAGAACATGTTTAGAAGGCAATCATCTGTATGCCAAAGAGAAAGGACTCAAGAAATCAATCCTGCCTGCACCTTGCTTGATCTTGGACCACTAGCCTCCAGAAATGTGAGAAAATAAATTTCTGTTGTGTAAATCACTCATCTGTGGTATTTCATTAAAGCAGCCCAAGCAAAGTAATATGTCTTATCAAACAAAAAGAATTCAACATAGCAGATTGTATAGGAATTGATAAAGAGTAGTGAGCAAAGATAACCATAAAACATAAATAATTATATAGTATAAACATACACTTGATAATTATGTACTAGTGAGGTGTACACATTAAAAAAATAATGTTTTATTTATTTCTGAGAGAGAGAGAGAAGAGAGAGAGAGGCAGCATGAACAGGGGAGGGTCAGAGAGACAGGGAGATACAGGTTCCGAAGCAGGCTCCAGGCTCTGAGCTAGCTGTCAGCACAGAGCCCGACGCGGGGCTCGAACCCACAAACTGTGAGATCATGACCTGAGCCGAAGTCAGAACCTTAACTGATGAGCTATCCAGGTGTCCTGGTGTACACATTTTTAAGAATATGACTGTCAAGAAAGCAGATGAATTATTCACACCCAGAATCTAAGGTTCCAGCCAATAGGAAGAAGTCATAGAGCTTCTTGGGAAGATGAGCTGGGTCAATAAAACTTGCCAAATTTGTCTTTTATTTGAGAGGTGAGTAGAAGTATGCAATTGATTTTAAATGATAGTGGGTAAATATTTTAAACGGATTTACAAAAACTGAGGTCAACTTTACAAAAAGAGACATAGCAATTAAAACTTAATGGACGTAAGCAAGAATATAGGAAATCTGATCAACCCAGCAAAAGACAGAGTTAAGGGGAAAATAACAAAACAGACAAACAAGGGACAAATAGAAAACACACAAAAAATAGGTCTATATCATGATGAAACAGTAGCACATGTGAAAAGGACTGAATTAATTTATAAAAAATGGAGACTCAGATTATAGGGGGAAAAATAAACAATCCAGTCATGTTCTGTTTATAACCGACATAACTAAAGCCAAGTATCATGGGATGGTTAAAAATAAAGACATGAGTAAAACACTAATAAAATTATTTTAAAATGGTAACAACTTCCATATTATTAAAAGAAAAAAATAAGATTTCAGGAGAAGTATAAAGAGGTATATTTAGTATCAATAAAAGTTATAATTCCCCAAGCACATTTAACTGTCTTGAATATTTATGCATTCAACAATATGGCTTTGAAATATAAAGAGCTAAGACTGATAAAAAAAAAATAAGTGTGACCTTTTATAATTTTGCTGATGGAACTGAAAATACTGTTTTCCTAAACTGACAAAGTAAACAGATAACAGTAAAAATGTAGAGGAGTATGATTTATCACTGTATTTCTACCACCTCTCTCTACCATCTATCTTTGTACCAAAGAAGCATTCTTTCATATATCCATAGGAAATTTACAAACACGTGTTTGTAATTTTACATACGGTAACAAAAGTATGTCAAATGAACAGATAGAGGACACAGTATGGACTCAATAATGTTGAAAGAACTGGCTTGCTATTTGGAAAATAAAATGAACTTCTAATTTCTCACCATACATATACAAAATGAATTATGAGTGGCTTAATTACTTAAGTCTAGAAATCCAAATTATGTAATAACTAAAACAAATGAGAATATTTTGTTACTTTATGACAGGAAATGGCTTCCTAAGCAAAGTATTAAATCCAGAGTCTATAAAACATTGACAGCTTTCACAAAAGAAAAATGTAAAAGAAAAGTTGCTTTAACTTTCAATACATTAACTTTTTTTTTTTTTTAAGTCGTATTCAGCTTGGGACTCAGACTTCTAAGCAAACTGAATTTTGGTTCTTTCTCAAGGTGACTTTACAACCAGCCCGTTTGTAGACAGGTTTAAGAAGTACCTTCTTCGGCAAATTCCCACATCTCTGTCTTAAAACTGTGGCTTGATTTTAATATTTAGCAGCACTGCTCTTTGACTTGAGGTCACTTTTCTTTTGCTGCTTTTATTATATTCTAAAGGTAAAGTCTAATTTGAAGGTCAGCTTAAATTAGCTCCTTCTCTCAAGTGTCAACCTTTGAATTTCCTGTGGTGCTTTCCAATCCTCATCATTTATAATATAATAGCAAATTACAGCACTGTTTTTACCAATCCACAGTTAATCTTTCTATATTCTACAATGGAAGATACACAGCACACATCAGCATAAAGCTATGCTGTAAATACCTGCATGCCTGCCTTTGCTAAGCTGTTACAAAACATAAGCCTGGGGTCTCCTGGGTGGCTCAGTTGGTTGAGCGTCCGACTTTGGCTCAGGTCATGATCTCATGGTTCGTGGGTTTGAGCCCCGTGTCGGGCTCTGTGCTGACAGCTCAGAGCCTGAAGCCTGCTTCAGAGTCTGTGTCTCACTCTCTCTCTGATCCTCCCCTGCTCACGCTGTCTCTCTCTCTCTCAGAAATAAATTAAAAAACATTAAAAAAAAAACAAAAAACATAAGCCTGTGATTCTTACTGTGGAGAGGTAATACATGTATATTTAACCCATTCCTTCATATGTACCCTATCACAGGGTCTTAAGTGGGAAACTACCTAACAAAATGCCTGGCACACCAGATATAATCTTACTTTTCTCTTCTAATCAATGAGACCTATCAGATTAAAATATAGGATATGATATTATATAGGAAGACACTTGAGTCTATTCTCAGAAAAGGAGAACATCGCTACAAAAAAAAATGCCTTGGTTTAGGACACCTGGGTGGCTCAGTTAGTTAAGTGTCCTACTTCAGCTCAGGTCATGACCTTTCAGTTGGTGACTTAGAGCCCAGTGTGAGGCTCTGTGCTGACAGCTCAGAGCCTGGAGCCTGCTTCGGATTCTGTTTTCTTCTCTCTCTGCCCTTCCTACCCCACTGTCTCAAAAATAAATAAACATTAAAAAATACTTTGGTTCATTTTAACCATCGTTCTTATATATTACCTACACCACACCAATGTGTGTAACACATTTAGAACCATTGCCCTAGTGTATTACTTTCCCTTTTTCTGCTTAAAATAGAATGAGATGCTCAAATTTAGAGTACAATGCAGATCTTCTACAAATCTGTTTAGAGGGCAGAAACTTGCTAAGTATGATTAAAAGTTCCTACACACATCTCTCTACCTTTATGCAAGGGGGTATTTGCATTAACTATTATTTCTTTTCTTAAACATTATCTAATGGTATTCTCAAAATCTGCCTCCAGAAACGTGGTACCATCACTTCTGCAAACAATGACCGTGAAGTTCAGCATTTCATAGTACCTCTCAACAACGTTCGTAATAACATTTCATAAAAATGCATTTTAAAATTAAGCATTAAGGGGCGCCTGGGTGGCTCAGTCAATTGGGCATCCGACTTTGGCTCAGGTCATGATCTCACATTCGTGGGTTCGAGCCCCATGTCAGGCTCTGTGCTGACAGCTAGCTCAGAGCCTGGAGCCTGCTTCCAATTCTGTCTCCCTGTCTCTGACCCTCCCTCCCCTGCTCACGCTGTCTCTCTCTCTCTCTCTCAGAAATCAATAAAAAACATGTAAAAAAATTAAGCATTAAGACTAAACTGAATAAAAAATCTGTAAACTGCCTTAAGCACATGCTGTGCAAACCAGTACCAAGTTAATCCTAAATACGTATTTTTATAAATACAAGTATATATTAAACTTTTTTGAATATATTTGCTTCCTTTTGGAAACTTTACATTTTTGCTCATTTCTCTTTTTAGTCAACATAGGACTGGAAGAATTTCTGTGGCACTAGTGATAATTAGGAAATGGGCCAGGTCCTCATTTATGTGATGACATCTCATATAATAACCAGAGCCTTTTGGGCAACTCATTAACACAGATTATCATTCTATAAATTATTACTTCACTGCACTGAGTAGTAAGCTAATGCCCTGATTAAGCGAAAGAGAATCTAAACCACATTCCCTCTATTACTAGTGACTATATCTACACATGTATATATCTAGATATAGATATAATGTGTGTGTATAGATCTATATCTAGATATAGATATACACAGCATATTACATTGATCTGTTATTCAATTATTATGATTATTTTATTATATACTGTCAGTTGCTGACTGGTGTAGCAGATGCCCTGTCTAGGATATCTCAAAGTCTCTGGCCAGTACTGGTGCAGGATGCATTTGCACCTCCCTGCACCCCAGAGGACACATGGTCATTCTGCATTTAAGCAAAAAGGTCTAATTGGTAGCAACATGGATGGACCTTGAGGGTGTTATGCTGAGCTAAATAAGTCAGGCAGAGAAGGACAGATACCATATGTTTGCACGTATAGGTGGATTAGGAGGAGCTTAACAGAGGACCGTGGAGGAGAAGAAGGGGAAAAATAGTTGGGGAGAGGGAGGGAGGCAAACCATGAGAGACACTTGAATGCTGAGAAGGAACTGAGGGCTGATGGGGGTCATGAGGAGGGGAAGGGGGGTGATGGGCATGGAGGAGGGCACTTGTTGGGATGAGCACTGGGTGTTATATGGAAACCAACTTGACAATAAACTAAGGGGGGGAAAAGACTAAATCGAAAGATTCTTTTCTCCATTTGCCAAACATTTATTCTGAAGTTCAGAAGTCTGGGAGCACCACAGAAAATAAACAGAATTTCCTCCTGCACTATTCTAGAGCAGGAGAGCCCTGAAAAGTCTATTTCTTCTAACAGGCCAGCTATAGGTCTAACTAAGGACAAACTCAAGAGGATTCCAAAACTGACCAAAGAAGACATTAATCAGTTTAACAAAATATAGCCTGATGGCTCTTATCATTGAAGTGCTCATTCAAAAGTTAATCAGGGGCACCTAGGTGGCTCAATGGGGTTAGTGTCTGGCTTTGGCTCAGGTCATGATCTCACTCTTTGTGAGTTCAAGCCCCACGTCGGGCTCTGTGCTAACAGGAGGAAGCCTGGAGTCAGCCTCAGATTTTGTGTCTCCCTCTCTCTCTACCCCTCCCCTGCTTGTGCACACACTCTCTCTCAAAAATAAATAAAAGTTAAAAAATAAAAAGTTAATCATTAGAAGCAGCAGGAAAGAAGGATTAAATGATAGGTAAGACAAATACCTTTGGTATCTTTCACGGCATCTTATACACACTACACATTTAGGAGGCACATGCGACCGTTCAAATAATGATTATGTCTTTTTTTTTCTTTTATGGTAAAACTTGCAATTCAAGCCAAATTTATTCTGAAGACTACAATATGCAGAACATAAAATATGCAAAGTGCCTTTTAAAGAATAACTATTGGTATAAAGTAAAACATGATTTTTGAATAATAAAAATATAGAGCATAAAATGTACCATAAAAATAACCATCCAGTTCTAAGAGGCAGTGTAGCAGAGTAATTAAAGTGCAGACTGAAGCCAGGGGATCTGGGGACATCCTGGCCTGCCATCTCCTAGCTCTACAACCTTGCACAAGTTCCTGAAGCTTTCTTGATCTCATTTTCATCATGTGTTAAAATGTAGGTAATGTCAGTATCTGCCTCACTGGAGGCCGGGAAGATTACATACACACACACACACACACACACACACACACACACATATACACACACACGTATACATGTATATAGGACTTTAGTGTATGGCTCATAATAACCATCTGATATTTTTCTCAATCTCTTTTTCTCCTCTCTGCTCTATCTTCCTAAACATCACATTAAAACAAAACAAGACAAAATTTGCAAGCATCGTCCCACAAGAACAATAGTTTCCTGAATGGAACATTTACATGATAATTTCCACAGGTTTTAGCAGAAATTATTTGGCTCTAAAACTCAGCTCTAAGATAAAGATCATTTTAACACAGTCATATTTCTAACTGTTCTGAAATATGAACAATAGGCTTCTTGAAGACAATTTAGATGTATTAATTCATCTGTTATTGCTAAAGGAAGTTTTAGGAAGTAGTTCCTTTTTTTCCCCCTCTGAGCAATTAAAAATTTCTGTCAATTACAAAAAAATGTTATGAAAAGTATCAATTCCAAAGGTTCTCTATTCATTTCCTTTCTGTGTCTTTAATAATGAGTCTGGAAAAATAAAAGGCCATCAGTCACTGTTAAAGAAATTCTCTTTTCCTGTGACAGACTTTACCTCTTTTTGCAGACATTAAATAACTCACCTGAATTAGCTAAATATCAAAACAAGCCAGAAGCTAGAAAGCTCAACTAATGGAACTAAGTAATCTCATGGGAAATTATTTGGCTCACTTAGGGCTCTTTTAGCAATGTGGATCAAAATGTAACCAGCATCATTTTAAGGAGTGCTTTTAATTTATATATAGGTAGATAATTGAAAGACAGAAAGTACTAACCTAGAAAATGAAGTAAGTATTACCATTATTCTCTTATTTCCCGAGCCTTTGAATCAAAGAACACTGAGGCCTGTATGAACATTTTACTATTCTGAGTATTATCCATTTACTATTCTGAATATTATTCCTTTATATCAGGGTTCCTAGTTCTTATAAAACACATGCCTTCTTTATGCAGGCTATTTTGTCAGCTTTTCAGGCTGGGATAAGTCTGAATTGTTTGGCTTTTTATCCTAAAATGTAATAAAAACCATAAGTGAATTTCACCTTGACCTTACTGACTGTACACGTCTTGTCTGCTTTGGCTTTATATGCTGCCCTTCATTAATACACTAATAAAGTTAAAGTTTGTTTTACTTAGAAAATAATCTTATATGCCAGTGAAGATCGAAATATTCATCATGTGTAGAAACTGCTTTCCAGTTTATCCTTAGACTTCACTCTAAACAAAGCCACATCTTCTCTGCTCTGGACTCCTGGAAATCACCTTCTAACTTGCCTCCTTTCTCACTGTTACCTCTGGCCTCCTCCCACCCACCAGTCCCCACCCCTTTCCATACAACAGCCAGACAGATCTGTTAAACTTTCAAATGAGGTTATATTATTCCAGGATGTAATACTCTCTGCTATGGACTGAACATGTCCCTCCAAACCCAGTTCACATATTGAAGCTCCAAACCCCAGTGTTGTGGTTTTTGGAGGTAGGGCTTTTGGGGAGGTAATTAGGTCATAAGGGTCAGGCCACCATGAATGGGATGAATGTCCTTATAAGAAGAGACACAAGAGAGATGATCTCTCTCTCTGTCAAGGGAGCACACACACAGCGAGAAGGCAACCCTCTGCAAACCAGGAAGAGGGCCCACACCAGACATCAAACTGGTCAGTACCTTAAACTTGGACTTCTCAGACTCTAGAATCGTGAGAAGTTCCTGTCGTTTAAGTCACCGAGTCTGGAGGAATCTGTAATAGCAGCCCACGATGACTAAGACCCTCTCCAATGACGTCCTATGGTTCTTAGAATAAAATCTAATTTCCTGTGTCCCTATGAGGGCCCACATATACGACCTGCTCTTGCCTGTTTCATCATCTCGTTCTCTCTTGCTTATTTTGCTCCAGTTACACTGGCCTTCAAATGCCTTCTCCATTGAGCTTTTTTACTAGCTTGTTCCGTCTTCCTAGAACGCTCTTACTCCAGATGTTCAAAAGGCCATCTCCTTCTTTTTTTTTTTTAAGCATAAAATCAAATGTCATCTTTCTCAGAGAGACGTTCTTACTATTCAGTATAAAATAACTCTCTCAGCAGATCATGGGTAACTATTTATTACAGAAAAGTGTTTTATTTGCCCCAGAGTACTGTATCACAAATTGAGGTTTTCATATTTGCATTTTTAAAAAAATGTGTTCTCTGCCTTCTGCAACTGAAGGGCAAGGTTTTAATAAGTTAATATAAGGAGGACAAATTTAAACCGACTGGACTTCAGTCAAATGTTTTCATTATTTTACAAGTTCCTATCTTCAAAGGATTTGTGTTTTCTTTGGGGCAGGCATTTATATCAGATAGGGCCAAACTAGAAAATATAAACTGATGTATTTTCCTTTTTGATTCTCTAAAAATTTATTATTTTAAAAGTTTTCTTTAATATAATTTATTGTCAAGTTAGCTAACCTACAGTGTATATACAGTGTGCTCTTGGTTTTGGGGGTAGATTCCTGTGATTCATCATTTACACAAAACACCCAGTGCTCGTCCCAACAAGTGCCCCCCTTAATGCCCATCACCCACTTTCCCCTCCCCTCCCCCATCAACCCTCAGTTTGTTCTTGGTATTTAAGAGTCTCTTATGATTTGTCTCCCTCTCTGTTTGAAACTATTTTCCCCTTCCCTTTCCCCGTGGTCTTCTGTTAAGTTTCTCAAGTTCCACATATGAGTGAAAACATATGATATCTGTCTCTGACTGACTTACTTAGCATAATATACCCTCTAGTTCCATCCATATTGCTGAAAATGACAGGATTTTGTTAGAGAAACCTTAATGAAGAGAATCGGTTACAAAGTTTATGGAAAAGGTGAGGGGAGAGGAGGGGTGGGGAGGGGAGGGGAGGGGAGGAGGGGTAGAAGGAAGGGATAGGAGGAGGAGAAATCTTTGTCTACTCTTTCTGCTCTCAGATCTTTGACCTGTGACCAAAGCCATGCAGGAAAGCAGAGAGTGAAGGAGCCTGGGATGTGTAGTTCTCTGGGATATAGAACAAAACACAGAAGGGCTAGAAATGCATAGCACTTAATACGATCGCATAAAATTTGTACTGACAAGAAAGCATCCTACCACAAACTACAATTTTAAATCTCTCTTAGGACTACCTTGCTATTTTTATTGCCTCTGCGGCCCTCTACTATAAATCTTCACCTTAGGTATTTTCTTCGCCATATCCTTTCTAAAGGATTTATTTATTTTTAATTTATAAGAATTTTTTTAACATTTATTTATTACTGCAAGGTAGAGAGAGACAGAGAACGAGCAGGGGAGGGGCAGAGAGGGGGAGACACAGAATCCCAAGCAAACCCAAGGCTCTGAGCTGTCAGCACAGAGCCCGACGCAGGGCTCGAACTCACATGCCCTGAGATCATGCCCTGAGCTGACGTCAAATGCTTAACCGACTGAGTCACCAGGTTCCCCTAAAGGATTTATGTACTTCATTTACAAAATAGTTTCAGACGGGCATAATTATAATGTACCATGTGCTTCAGAACCACATATATAAATATACATATATATAAATGTTTGTATACATTATAAACATACATACATATATATATATATATAAATGTGTATGTGTGGTGTGTCTGTACACACACCACACACACCATACACAAAAGGTTTTCCAGAGCGATAGTTGAGAAAGTAAGACTCGTCCCTTATGTTCATCAGTGACATAAGGATACATCATGAAAACAGCTGCTTTTAGATTTCTGTTAAAGTTAGGAGTTTTCAGTAGCAAGTAACAAAAAGAGAATTTCACTGTCTTAGACAAAGTAGGATCCAGGATTTAAACAGATCAAAAACCATTCTGTTTCTTCCTCGTTCTTTAGCTGTGGTGCTTCTCTATATTAGCTTCTTTCTCAGACACTCTCGCTCCCTGCATGGGAAAGATGGCCTCCAATATCCCAAATCTAGCCTACATCCTTATGACTTGTAATACAGAAGAAAGACAAATCCTCCTATAACCTGCACCAAACACTGGAGAAGGCTATGCCTTCAGTCAGCTGTCGAGGTGGCAGAAGCAGCCTACAATGAGAATCAACTCTATGAAGACAATTGTAGTATAGGAGGGTAATTTCTCTACAAGAAGCAGATGTCAGGCTGTATATATTCCCCCAGGAATATATATTATTCTCCTGGGAAGAATATGTATTTTCCTTCCCAGGAGGCCTTTCTGAAGGCTACCTGGAACATAAAGGCATTGCTACACTTAGCTGCCGCTCTCTGGTTAGAAAAAACAATAGTCACCAAAAGCAAGGTCTCAAATATCAAGACGTGAGGCCAATGTTCCTTTTCAAAATTTGCATGTTTATAGAAACATGGCTAAAAGCAACAGGTAACTGAAATAGCTGTCTCAGGATTCCACATATGAATTTGGTGGGGGAGGACATTCAGTCTGTAGCACTACTGACTAGGTGGTGAACAGCTAAAAGATATAAGAATGCTCTTTTTCAATTGAGAAAGGAACATTTTGTCAGCAAATGACTGAAATCTCCTTATGTTCTGTTGAAAGGTCCCTTGGCTTTTCCACTGGTATTTGCTTCCATAAGTAACAGTCGCTGACTTGTGTCCTCTTCAATTGCAGCATTCTGCATCTTCTTTTTTTTTTTTTTTAAATAGTTTATTGTCAGATTGGTTTCCACATAACATCCAGGGCCCAACGAGTGCCCTCCTCCATGCCCATCATATCTTAAAGCATCGGTAGTGGGGTGCCTGGGTGGCTCAGTCAGTTAAGTGTCATGATCTAGCAGTTCATGAGTTTGAGCCCCACATCAGGCTCTGTGTTGACAGCTCAGAACCTGGAGCCTGCTTCAGATTCTGTGTCTCCCTCACTCTCTGCCCCTTGCTTGCTCATGCTCTGTCTCTCTCTTTCTCTCTCAAAAATACATCAAGATTAAAAAATAAATAAAACATCAGTAGAAATTACATATTGAGGGCCCTCTTTAGGATTAGTGGTTATAGATTACCCTGGATAACATTTAGCATAAGCAATAGACTAATCTACTGAGTTTTCATATGTTGTATATAGAAACAATGAAAAAAATCCAAAATCTTCACACGATCTTCATTTATTTATATTTCTAAACTGTTAATAATGAATCTTTTTCTCTGCTGTTTTTTTTCCTGGCTTCCCTTTAGGAATACAGACCTCCATGTAGAATCAGCACAAATTCTCTGTATTTTTACTTAAAAAGATCTCTTTTCTATCAAAGGTCAGTTTTTTTTATTATAAAATTGGGGGAAATAAACTACCTCATGGGGTGAATGGGAGAATCAAAAGGTAGAGCACATACAAAATCGACAATACGCAGCCTGAAAGATAGAAATCACTTAATAACTGCTATTGTTTACAAGGGACAATATGTGAGATAAAGTCAAAGATTCCAATTATACTTATTCAGACAACAGGTGGCCGTATAATTACAAAGCAATAACACCAGGCTCTGTGTTCTGATATATAATCTTTCAATCAGAAATCAAGATTTCAAAATTGCTTCTGGCTGATTGAAAAGCTTGCTGCTATTTCATAGGATGAAAAGTCAAAATGTAGCAACCTGCTTCTTCAAATACATTTGTATCTAATGCAGATTCTTGTCTTAAATTAATCAAAAATGGGAGCAAACCTGCTGTTTTTAGAGTAAGCTGAGATATGCTTAAGATCTTAAATGTCTTTGCCTTTACCTTGTTTGGGAAGAAAATTCTTTTTATCATTTTCCCTCCCATCACATTTCCTCATTTTCTCTATCTAAATTGTTAGTGGAGATGCATGCAGAATATGTCCATACTCTTTTATCTCTAGATGATCCTTTAAATAGCATGCGCCATAATTGAGTTCAGGTGGCAGCCATGAATGAGATAAATCTTGAATGAGATTAAGATGAACGACAACACTGCTTGCTAAATCCCACTGTCCCAGAAAGAAATGAGAGAGTAATGGAATCATCATTGGTGTTGTGTGATCTTTTTAAAAAATGTTTAAACACATTCTATGAATATTTCAGTGAAACACGAATCTCTGCCTTCCTTTTGTACCTTTAATATCCCCGCACTCCTGGGATCAATCATGTAGAACCAGAACCGAACGGTACACATTCCGAGGCTTGCTGGAAAGTATTGGGAAGTAGTGATTCTTGCTATGTGTCCTTCTTTGGGGCCAGATGAGTTGACATACAGGAAGTGCTGGCCACTACCTGGAAATAGATGAATGCAACTCTATCAGTACAATGATAGATCTTACAGCATGAGGCAGAATATATTTAAACCGTGTGCAAATTTCACCTGCCCTCCCCCCCACAATTAAACACAACTCAGTTTCTTTCTGTGGAGTCATGTATCAATAATGTTTCATTCTTTTGAACCAAGAAAGAAGAAGAAAAAGAAAGTCACTATGATTATAGGATTCACAAAATTCACCTGAATATAGGACTTTTGAATTAAATCATCAAATATTTTTGTTGACTCTGAAGGTATATTCCTTTTCTTCTAACTTGCTCAAACCTGTCAGTTTCAAGCAAGTAAAATATTTTGTATGCTGTGAGTAGAGCAGGGACACAGGGTACTAGAGGCTAGTTGGTATTGTATCTCATTTTCAGTTTCTCTGATTCCCACACTGATCAGAATAGTAGTGAATGGC
Organism: Proteles cristata cristata; assembly: GCA_017311185.1. Lineage (NCBI taxonomy): Eukaryota > Metazoa > Chordata > Mammalia > Carnivora > Hyaenidae > Proteles > Proteles cristata. Next base: position 1,184,761 of record JAESUZ010000193.1, on the reverse strand, counting down.
AGTAACAGTAAAAAAATATATAATTGTGAAAGTCACCACACTATCTTATTTCTGAGCAATAACTTCTATTCTCCTCAGCTGCATCAGTGTGTGAAAGGTCTCTCCTATTTAAACACCAATGGATCTTTTTTCTATAGCCATCATTGTCAGAACTCATCATAGCTACTATGCCCTTCATGGCTTTTGCTAGGAAAGAAAGAAAGAACTATACATATAAACACTTTCATAGGTTAAATATTTGTAGTTTTAAATCAAAGCTATTAAAGTATTTTCTAATTAAAGGTCTTCCCTTTTTCCTGTGATATTTTAGTGTTGTTACTGAAGTGCGTGGTTTCAAATCCTGATTTGTGACTTAATAGTACAAGAGGCTTCTTTTATGAAGCCTTCCTATGTAAGAGCTGGTCGTCAGGTAAATTTGGCAGCCTTTGGGGAATCAGTATGTTAGTTACCTTTATCCCCCACAACACTGACTTCTTCAATGGAAGGGACACTTGTGCATCCCTCCCTTGAATAGAGTGAAAAATTGAAGTTGCCAGAGTGAATTACAAAGGAGAGTTAGGCGAACACAGTCACACAAACCGATGACCTGAGGTTTTGCCTATTCATGTTCATAAAGAACATTATTTCATCATATGGATTGTTGGTAAATACAAATATGTGGTAAATGAGACCTCCTGTTGTAGTCCTCATAAGGCCTAAACAGAGATGAAATTCTTAAGGAATTGCTTCTTGAACTTGTACCCATTTAAAAAACTAATAATAATGGACTTTATGTTTTTGAGTGGTTTTAAGCTTAAAGGAAGTTGAGAGGAATCATACAGTTCTGTGTATCCCTTCCTCCTCCTCCTGTCTACCACATGCGATCTGCCTACTATTAACATCTCGCATTAGAGCAGTACATTTGTTACAATTAATGAATGAGTCAATATTGATACATAATTATTAAGTAAAGTCTATAGTTTACATTAGGGTCCATTCTTTCCCTTGTACATTCCATGGGTTTTGATAAATGTATAATGACATGCATGCACCATTACAGGATTGTACAGGATAGTTTCTCTGCTCTAAAATCACATGTTCCACCTCTTTGTCTTTTCCTCCCTCTCTCCCCACCAAACACCTGGCAACTGGTCTTCTTACTATATCCACTGTTTTGTCTTTTTATTCTATCACATAGTTGGAATGATACAGTATGTAGCCTTTATAGTTAGCTTCTTTCACTTAGCAATATGCATCTAAAGTTCTTCCATATTTTCTTGTGGCTTGCTAGTTCATTTCTTTTTATCACTGAATAATATTCCTTTGTATAGATATACCACTGTTATTTTATTCATTCACCTAGGAAGCACATCTTGGTTTCTTCTAAGCTTAGTCATTATGAATAGAGCTCTTGTAGCAATGGTGTGCACATTTCTGTATAAACATAAGTTTTCAACTCACTTCTGTATATAGTAAGGAGCACAAGTATTGGATCGTATGCTAAGAGTATGTTTAGTTCTGTAAAAAACTGCCAACTTGTCTTCCAAAGCTGGCTGTACCATTCTGCAGCCCCATGACCAATGAAGGGGAGTCCCCATTCCTCTTTTTCCTCATCAGCATTTGGTGTTTTCAGTGTTTTCAGACTGTTGCTTTGTAATAGGTAGCCACTGATATCTCATTTTCATTTCAATCTGCATATTCCTGATAACATATTGTTCATCATTTCTGTTCTTACACTTCGCTGCCACCTGTATATGTTCTTCAATAAGGTATGTGCTCAGATCTTTTGTCTGTTTTATTTGGGTTTTTTATTGTTATATTTAACAATAAAATAAATTGTCATATTTATTGTTATATTTAAGCCTTATTTTTATATGTTGGGCACAATCCTTTTGCAGATATGGGTTTGCAATTTTTTCCCCAGTTGATGTCTTATCTTTTATTTTTCTTAATAGTGTCTTATGCAGAGCAGAAGTTTTAATTTATTTTTTTCTTATTTTGAGAGAGAGAGAAAGAGTGCATATGAGCAGGGGAAAGGGGCAAAGGGAGTGAGAGAAAGAATCCTAAGCAGGTTCCATGTTCTTTGTGGAGCCTGACACAAAGCTCGATCCCATGACCCTGGGATCATGAACTGAGCCAAAATCAAGAGTTGGATGCTCAACCAACTGAGCCACCCAGGTGCCCCTAGAAGTTTTACTTTTAATGAAGTCCAGCTCACCAATTTGTTTTCATTCACAACTGAAGTAATGTCTCTGAAAACTCATCACCAAACCCAAAGGCACCTAACTGTTCTCCTATTTTGTCTTATAGGAGTTTTATAGTTTTACCGTTTTCTTTTAGGTTTATAATCCACTTTGGGTTAATTTCCATGAAAAGTGTAAGTTCTTTGTCAAGGTTTTTTTTTGTTTGTTTGTTTTGCGGGTTTTTTGGCATTGGATGTCCAGTTGTTCCAACACCATTTGTTGAAAGGACAATGCTTTCTCTATTGAATTCCCTTTGTTCTTTTGTCAAATATCAGATGATCCTATTTGTGTGAGTCCATTTCTGAGCTCTCTGTCCTGTACCATTTATCTGTTTGTATATCATTTTACCAATATCACACTGTCTTGATTACTATAGCTTTATACTAAGTGTTGAAATAAGGAATTATAATTCCTCTCACTTTGTTTTTATACTCCAATATTGTATTGGTTATTCTGGGTCTTTTTGTCTCTCCATATAAAACTTAAAATCAGTTTGTTGATATCTACAAAATCATGTGTTGGAGTTTCGACTGGAATTCCATTATATGTTACATCAAATCGGGAAGAACTGACATCTTCAAAATATTGATTCTTCCCATCCATGAACATGGAATATCTTCCTATTTATTTAGATCTTCTTGGTGAGTGAAATCATATGTTATTTGTCTTTCTCGGATTGACTTACTTTGCTTAGCGTAATATATTCTAGCACCATTCATGTCATTACAAATGGCAAGATTTCATTCTTTTTGATGGCTGAGTAATATTACATTGTATCTAGATCTATATCTATAGATTTTTATCTATATCTATAGGGTCTATTATCTATAGATCTATACATATAGATATTCCACATCTTCCTTATCCATTCATGAATTGATGGACATCTGGGCTCTCTCCATAGTTTGGCTATTGTTGATAAGGATGCTGCTGGAAACATGAGGGTGCATGTACCCTCTTTGAATCTGTATTTTTGTATCCCCTGGGTAAATACCTAATAGTGCAATTTCTGGATCGCAGTGTAGTTCTATTTTTAGTTTTTTGAGGAAACTTCCTACCTCCAGAATGGTTGTACCAGTTTTCATTCCCACCAACAGTGCAAGAAGGTTCCCCTTTCCCCACACCCTTGCCAAAATCTGTTGTTTCTTGTGTTCTTAATTTTAGCTAACCTGACAGGTGTGAGGTGATTGCTAATTGTGGTTTTGATTTGTATTTCCCTGATGATGAGTTATATTGAACGACTTTTCATGTGCCTCTTAGCCATCTGGATGTCTTCTTTGGAAAACTGTCTCTTCATATCTTCTGTCCATTTCTTACCTGGGTTGTTTGTCTTTGGGTTGTTGAGTTTGATGTGTTCTTTATAGATTTTGGATACCAACCCTTTATTAGATATGCCATTTGCAAATATCTTCTCCCATTCCATAGGCTGCCTTTTATTTGGTTGTTTTCTTTGCTGTGCAGAAGCTTTTTCTCTTGATAATGTCCCAATAGTTCATTTTTTGCTTTGGTTCCCTTGCCATCAGTGAAGTGTCTAGTAAGAAATTGCTGCAACTGAGGTCAAAGAGGCTGTTGCCCATGTTTTCCTCTAGGATTTTAATTGTTTTCTGGCTCGCTTTTAGATCTTTCATCCATTTTGCATTTATTTTTGTTTATGGTGTAAGAAAGTGGTCCAGTTCATTCTTCTGCATGTTGTCATCCAGTATTCCCAACACCATTTGTTGAAGAGAATGTCTGTCTTCCACTGGATATTCTTTTCTACTTTGCTGAACATAAGCTGACCATATATTTGTGGGTCCATTTCTGGGCTTTATACTCTCTTCTATTGATCTATGTGTCTGTTTTTGTGCCAGTACCATACTGTCTTGATGACTACACAATTGAAATATATTTAAAGTGTACAACATGATGATTTGATACATGTACACACTATGAAAGGATTTCCACAACTGAGTTAATTAACACATCCATCACCACTTTGTGTATATGTGTGTGCATGTGTGTGTGAATGCTTAAGATCTACTCTCATTGCAAATTTCAAATATATATTTCAAATTTCAAATATATAATATTTCAAATATATAATATGTTTCAAATATATAATACAGATTATCAATGATAGTCACCATAAAAATATGGAATATATATATAAAATGAATTCATGGGTCATCTTTATGTAGAGGCTATGCTAATCTTCTCTGTATCATTCCAATTTTACCATGCTGAAGAAGCAAGCACTGTAGATATTATTTATCAAATTAGGGATATTCACCTTAATTCTTAGCTTACTGAGGTATTTTTTCACAAACGAATGTTGGATTTTGTCAAATGCTTTTTCTGTGACTATTGTTAGGATAAATTTTCTGCTTCCCTCTGTTGATGTAATGGATTAAACTAACTGCATTTCAAATATTAAACTAGGCTGACACACTTGGAATAATTCCCACTTGGTTATGCTACATATATATGTGTGTGTGTGTGTGTGTGTGTGTGTGTGTGTGTGTGTGTGTGTATAGACATATACATATATATGTGTGTGTGTATATATATATATATATATATATATATATATATTTGTTTTCATTAGATAGATTTGCTAATATTTTGTTGACAACTTTGTATCTATGTTGATGAGAGATACTGACTTGTAGTTTCCTTTTCTTGTAATGTCTTTGTTTTTAATTTGGAATACTGGTCTCATAGAATAAGGTCAGAAATGTTCCTTTTGCTTGAATTTTCTGGAGTATATATAGCTAGTATAATTTCTTCTTTAAATGTTTTGGAGAATTCACCAGTAAATCCATTTAAGTCTAGTGCTTTCTGATTTGGAAGATTTTATTTTTAATATTTAATAAATGCTTATTTTTGAGAGATACAGAGCATGAACAGGGGATGGACAGAGAAAGAGGGAGACACAGAATGGGAAGCAGGCTCCAAGCTGTCAGCACAGAGCCCAACACAGGGCTTGAATCCATGAACCATGAAATCATGACCTGAGCCAAAGTCAGACGTTTAACCAACTGACCCACCCAGATGCCCCTGACTTGGAAGATTTTTAATTATATATGAAGTTTTTTCATTAGATGTGGGCTTGCTCAGATTATCTATTTCTCACCTGAGTTTGGTAGATTGTGTGTGAAGAAACTGGTCTACTTAGATTATCAGGTTTGTGGGCATACAGTTGTACATAATATTTCTCTATTATCCTTTTAGTGTCTATGGGTAATGCTGGTTCACCTTTTACTTCTGATCATTACAAATTTGTTTTTCTTTTCTTTTTAGTCTTTATGGCAAGAAGCTCTTCAATTTTATTAATCTTTTCAAAGAACGAGCTTTTGGTTTTGATTTTCTCTATGATTTTATTTCATTTTAAGTTCAAGTTTTAATTTAGCTTTTAGTTGGTTAACATATAGTGTAGTATTAGTTGCAGAAGTAGCATTTAGTGGTTCATCACTTACATACAACACCAAGTGCTCATCACAAGTGGCCTGCTTAATACCAATCACCCATTTAATCTATCCCCTCACTCACCTCCATTCCTGAAACCCTCAGTTTGTTCTCTATAATTAGAAATCTATTCTGTGGTTTGCCTCTGTTTCCCCCACTCCCTTCACTCTGTTTCACATGAGTGAAATCATATGGTATTTGTCTTTCTCTGAGTTATTTTGCTTAGCATAATACACTCCAGCTCCATCCACATCATCGTAAATGGCAAGATTTCATTCTTTTTATGACTAATATAGTTATATATATAAATGTATGTATAGACACACATCACAACGTCTTTAATCCATTCATCAGTTGATGGACATTTGAGCTCTTTCCTTAATTTGGCTATTGTTCACAATGCTGCTATAAACCTCAGGGTGGGTGTGTCCCTTCAGATCAGTATTTTTGTATCCTTTGGATAAATACCTGGTAGTACAATTGCTGGGTCATAAGGTAATTCTATTTTTAACTTTTTGAAGAATCTCCATACTGTTTTCTAGAGTGGCTGCATCAGTTTGCTTTCCCACCAAGAGTTTAAGACGATTCTTCTTTCTCCACAGCCTTGCAAACAACTGCTGTTTCCTGTGTTGTCAATTCTAGTCAATCTGACAGGTGTGAAGTGGTATCTCATTGTGGTTTTGATTTGTATTTCCCTGATGATAAGTGACGTGGAGCATCATGTGTCTATTAGCCATCTGGATGCCTTCCTTGGAAAAATGTCTTTTCGTGTCTTCTACCCATTTCTTAACTGGATTATTTTATGATTTCCTAATTTCAATTTTATTAATTTCTACTTTACTTTTTATTACTTCTTTTCTTCTGCTTATTTCGGATTTAAATTACTCTTCTTTTCCTAGCTTCCTAAGTTGCAAACAGATTATTGATTTTTAGATCTTTCTTCTAATATATGCATTCAATGCTAAAGATTTCCCTCTATACACAACTTTCACGGAATCCCACCCATTGGTATAAGTTGTATTTCCTTTTTCATTTAATTCAAAGTACTTCAAAATTTCTCAAGATTTTTTTTCTTTGACTCATGTTATTTAGAAGTCTACTTGCTTAATCTTCGAGTATTATGGAATTTTCCAGTTATATTTCTGTTATTGATTTCTACCTTAATTCCACTGCGGTCTGAAGGCACACATTTAGGATTTCTTTTAAGTTTGCTAAGATGTGTTTTATGGCCCAAATGTAGTCTGTCTTGGTGAATGTTTCATGTGAGCTTGAGAAGAAAATATTTTCTGCTGTTGTTGGATGAAGTATTCAAAAGTGACAAAAATATCCAGTTGATTGATGGTGCTGTTCAGTTTAACTATATCCTTACTGACTTCTGCCTGATAGCCCTATTACTGACAGAGGAGTGTTGAAGTTTCCAGCTGTGAGAGTGGAGTCATCTATTTCTCCTTACAGTGCTATTAGGTTTGCATTTGTGTATTTTGAAGGCCTGATGATAGGTTCTTACACACTGAAGGGTGTTTTGTCTTCTTAGAGTAATGACCTTTTTATTATTTTATAAGCCCCAACTTTATCCTTGATAATTCTCCTTCCTCTAAAGTCTTCTTTGTCTGAAATTAATGTAGCCACAGCTACTTTCTTTTTACTAATGTTGACATGCCATATCTTTTTGCATTCTTCCAATATATTTCCCGTTCTTTCACCTTTAATTTACCTCTGTATTTATACTACAAGTGGGCTTCTTATTGATGACATGTGGTTCTTTATTTTGGTTTCAACTTCTCTGTTTGTCTTTTAACTGGTGAATATAGATGAGCCACATTTAAGGTGATTATTGAGATAGTTGGAATTAACACTTACCTTATTTGTTCATTATTTACAAATCAGTTATTCTTTTTTTTTTTCATTCACTCTTTTTTGGTCTCTTTGACTTTAACTGAGCATATGATTGCATTTTTTATCATTTCTTAGCATACCAATCATATACAACATTTTAAAAAACTTTTTCTAGTAATGAATATTTAGTTTGTAATATACGTCACAATCAGCCCAAGTCCTGTTTAAAATATCACTATACGAATTCATGAATAGTACAGAAAACAACGGAATTTCCCAGTAATCTCTCCCATCTCTTACACGCTATTGGGTATCTCCTCTCTTAGGTCAGTTAGGTGCTGGTAAAACAGTTTCTCTCTAAGGCAGGCTTTGTTATGTAGTACAGAATGCTCTGGGAAATTTTCAGAATGGCTATTTTCTCTCTCCACCTACTGAAACAGAGAGGAGTTTTCTCTGACCTTCAGGCTCCTGAAGTTAAAACTGACAAAAGTGTGGGGACTCCCTGACACTGAATCCCCCTGGACTATCTCTCCAACTTATCCACACTGAGCCTGCAGTAATTCATCGGTTATAGTTTAGGATTTCTTGCCCCGTACTGACTCCTGTAGAAGTTTCTGTTCATGGGCGTCTGCTCCCATATGCTGTGATTTTCTGTTTCTACCTTCTCATCTCAAAGCTGGCGGTGGTTTGGCTTGAGACCTCAATTATCTAATAAATCTAAAAAAAAGTTGTTGATTTTTAGTTCATTCAGCTTTATTATTTTCTTTTCTTATTATGAGGAAGGAAATAATGACTTCCAAGCTCTTTACACGCCAAATCAGACACTAGATGTGACTCACATTTATTTTTTTTAAGTTCCTTACTGAAAATATTTCTCTTCACTTAGAATACTTCATAAAGACTGGCAAAATTAAAAAAAAATCTTAGTCGAGAAAAATAACCAAGGAACAGGACATGTCAATTACTGCTGGAAGATTTTCCTCAGTACAAAATAGTAGTGGAAACAAGCTGAAAATTTTCCTAGCTTGCATGAGTGAACTGTCTTCTATCCTCACTGTTTTATGGAATGCATGTACTAACAAATATTGGATTAGGAAAATTGTACACAATTTTTAGTTCAGCCACAGAAAACGTTGCTTTCATATTTCTTTCCAAGCATGTCATATGTTTGTTTTCCTATTTGGAAAATGAAGACATACACATGTCATGCACAGCCAAGATACCTAGACTCCACCTATCACATCTACTAAAAACTATGGCTTATTCATTAAAACATGCATTCTTTAAATCTATGCTATCTTTGATTAAATAAGAACATCTAAATGTGCTGTCATTTTATTGCCTTTGACACCCTTAAGGCCAATGCATCTGGAGTATAATACCAGACAAACTTTTACAACATTATCCTGAATAAGGAGAATATAGAATAGTCCAACTAGCTATAATAATAACTTCACTCATATAGTTAAAACGAATCATGGAATCCATTCATCCTATTTGGGGTATGAAGAAATAGTTTAACCTAAATCCAAACAAGGTAAATTACCATTAAATATGTTTGTATAAAACTGCATTTCAGAGCTCACCTCTTAAATAGTATGACATACATAATGAGAACTAATCTACTTCTATCTCAAAAACAAATCATGTATAACTCAGACTTCAAATATATATTTTTCCATGCTTTACTGCTAACCTGATGTTAAAACTCAAATAGAGCATTGGCAGAAGAGGTCATTGTGTTGATGGGCACAAATGTAATCAATTTTAAAAATTAGGAATTCTGATTTAAAACCTTGTATGTTGGTAAATTTCCTCCTGTATTGCATACATGCATTAAGCCTTCACTAACTCAAATGTTTCTTTTCAGAATTTTAATCGTGTGATACTTATTTCTAAAAAGGAGGTTTTAAGTTTGCAGGGCAACTTTAACATAGTCTACCCAAATTCTCCGTCCTTAGTCACTGTCTCTGGGCTCCTCACATAACTCTGGTCACAGCATCCTCAGCATCTCAGTAATTTTTTCATGGCATCCCAGGTGGGAAGCAATATTTTGGTTTTGTTTACTAAGTAAGTAAGTCCAGAAAACTAAATACCTGTTAATATTCTAACAACACTGCAGGCATTGAGACCAAAACACACAAATAGGAAAAAAAAAAAAAAAGCATTCTTAAATAACTACAATTACTTGCCACTGGAGAGTGTACTTATTAGGCACTGTCCAAACCCTCAAACCTTGAAGTCACATTGAACATGACAACCTTTATTTCTTATCTCACTCTTATTTTCTCCAGTACTTACTTTTATCATAGTAACTACTGAAAACCAGCTTGGTAAAAATATGGCATCATTGCAAGGAATGTAAAACAATAAAATGTTTGCATTTTAGGGCTGTGTCATGTAACTTAATGTAAAATGTAAATTTTTTACATTTTGTAATTTTGTACATTTTACATGTAAAATGTAAAAACATGTAATTCACTGGGGATGATAATAATCCATCCATTCACCACAGCATATTTATTTCAGCACAAGACAACCAGTGTTATGTAAGACTAAGCATCAAAGGCAACAATTCCGATTATTAGTTAGGGGACTCTGGGTGAGTTTTCAAAATCTACTCAACCTAGCCTCTTCTAATTTGCAAATTCAATTTGGCTTTATAAAATCCTGCAGTCAAACACAAAAATTACCAAAGTTAGTTCCTGGCTGATGTATTAATGCAGGCAAATGTGAACTTTTATCCATCTTAAAATTTAAGAATACACAACTCTGCCTGGCAATTTAGAAGCAACCATTGCAAATTTAGTCATTGTGGATTTTTAATTCTAGAACCCCAGCATATTCAAGCTTGACTTCATAAGGGGAACAGATGTGTTGCAATGCTATATTATTTCTTCAGAATCATAAGGGTGAAAATTTGCTTAGCCTCTTAAAATTATTAATAGAAATACATGAATTATCCAGGAACTATGTACTGTATCACAAAGTTATAAAAGCTTACACTGAATTATATTTTCAGAAATAGACTCATTCTTTATCTAGCACACTCAGACTAGACCCACTTTCAAACATTTATAAATTTTCAGTTGCTTCATTGAGAGGTACCTATTTATATATGTAGTAAAATCCTTGGGGAAGGTCAATCTAGCTTCCCACACAAAGTTCCAAATTTGTTAAAGCAGATAATAAAGCTTAAAAGTCTCAACTGCCACACATATTTAGAATTTAGTGGTAAATCATTGAACCACTTGACTTTACTTATATGTGACTCTGTGGAATGATCAAGCACCTTCATTTCCTATACTACATTTATTTTTCCTAATGCTTACTTTCCCCAACATTCATGGGATACACTTCTACAGAAGCAGAATTTTTTGATAGCTGGTTTGATCTGAGACTGTTTTACAGCTTTCTGTTGGCCATTTTAAAAGTTATTTAATTCTGTCATATTATATCAGAATGTGTTAAATTAGATTTGTAAAACTTGAATTAAATACTTCCAGTATAGGGGCATCTGGGTGGCTCAAGTCAGTTAAGCGCCCAGCTTCAGCTCAGGTCATGATCTCACAGTTTGTGGTCTGAGCCCCATGTAGAGCTGTCCTGAGAGCTCAGGGCCTGGAGCCTGCTTCCGATTCTGCCTGCCTGTCTGTCTGTCTGTCTGTCTCTTTCTCTCTCTCTCTCTCTCTCTCTGGCCCTCCCCCAGTCATGCTCTGTTACTCTGTCTCTCAAGAATGAATAAATGTTAAAAAAAAATCTTAAATACTGCCAGATGAAGTACTCTGGAATGTGGGGATTTATTAAACATATCTGAATGTTACCTCTCCCTAAACTTGGCCTCCTGACATTTTCTGTACATTTAGTGTAACACTTCAATTTCCTTTGTACAGGTTTTAGATTACAAGTTCTTAAGATTCCTAGTGTACAGATTTTTATGTCATGTATTAATTAGTTAAAATCAGGGACTGGATGGAAGCTTCTCATTAATATTCAATTTTTACCTTAAAAAGTATTTAAAGAATTACATGCATTTAAGAAAAACTGGGGCCACTGGTGTGCCTGGGTGGTTTAGTCGGTTAAGCGTCCAACTTCCGCTCAGGTCATGATCTCACAGTTCGTAGGTTCAAGCCTGGTGTCGGGCTCTATGTAACAGCTCAGAGCTTGGAGCCTACTTCAGATTCTATGTCTCCCTCTCTCTTCCCCCCCGCCCCCCTCTGTCTTTCTGTCTCTCTCAACGAAAGACAAACATAAAACAACAACAACAACAACTGGGGTCACTTAGTGTCATATAGTGTAAATTTAGCACCACTTTTTTCAGAATACCATCATTATTTGACATTAGATTGCCAAACAAAACATATTAGCCACATTCTGAATCTATCAGGGTGCATCGTGGGCATCTTTCTCACTTTGGTGTTGGCATGCAATGAAGACTCCAATTTGTCTTTTAGATGTTACTAGCCACAATCTTGAGTTTTTGAAAATGTTTCGAGTTATTATGCCATAAGGTAATAAATTTGACATTTCTTTTATAAAAAGACAGTTAATACAATATTTTTTCAGCTCCAGTACCCTCAGAAGAATCACACTCACTTCTACTAGGGTCACATCATGAAAGACAATTTCCCACTTCAAGTGATCTGAATTCACTTCCCGCTTTAAATTGTAGGCAATTTTAGTCGTTTTTTTTTTTTCTTGCTCATAAAATAAAGCTGCCTAATGGTTTTTTAAAATGCGATGCAGTAAGCCTCTCTTTCAAAACAGCAAATGCTCCCTTGTTCAGAGTTAGACTTACTTAGCTTGGTTCCACATCCTCTATAATTTCTGCCTGTCCCTCACTCTACAACAGACGGGGGTATGATGATTATCTGTTGAAATGCCCTCAATCTCTTTTCGTCTGCAAGTTTTAAAGGCCATGAAATATAAACATGCTCAGAGAGAGAACAAAAGTTTCCTTAAAGTTGTCAAAATGGCAACCACAGATAACTGTGACTCCAGAGTCAAATGAAATTTTTTACGGCATTTGATGAAAATGTCTTTCATTACATCACTTTGATTTGCTTTTTGAAAGGCTGTATAATGAATAGATTTGGCATTTCTTTATTTCTACCTTTTCTAACCATTTATTTTTCAGGCATTACTCTTTGTTGAGAGTAATTATTACCTATTAAAAACCACTTTTTCAAAAAGATGTATCATTTTAACACTATTTACTATTTCCAAATTTTGGTGCTATAAACTGCACCCCTCAGTAATCATTGATTTGATATAATAATAAAGGTTAGAGTCAAGACGTGCCAAAATGGGATACATCCATCTTATTGTGAAAGCTTTTAATTTGCTCAGTAGCAAGAATACCTCAATCACATGAAGGTGCTGTATGAATCGAATTGGTTGGCACTTACTCTAAGTCTAGGTAGAGACAAAGGAGTCTGAATCTCTTAATCATAATAATGAAAGAACTCTAAAGAACCTCTTTATGTGTCATTGTCTTGTCAAGATGCCTTTAGAAACATGCATTTGCTTAATAGCATTTATGTAACTTGACTTTATTTGCCAAATTGAGATTAAAAATAAAACTGTTTCCTAGTCATGTAGGAAGGCAGAATTAATAAAGTTTAATATAATCCCTTTAGGTAAATGAGAAATGGTATGAGTTCTGCCATTTTTAGATTTCAGAGCCATTTTACCTAAAAAAGCACGAAAAGCAAATGAGAACAGAAGATTTATTTTCATTGAAATAGAAAATAGTATTATCAGGTTATTTTAATGAATACGTAACAAGCAGAAACTGCGGGTAGTGTTGTCCAATGATTAAGCTTACAGACACTTATGCTTGAGGCTTCCATTCAAATCCTGACTATACTACTTATTTAGTATGTGCCCTTACACAACCAATGTAAATTCCCTTTGACTCAAAAGCAAAGAGAGATTATTTTTTAACTTTTTAATGTGTATTTATTTCTGAGAGAGAGAGACAGAGATATATATATAGAGAGAGAAAGAGAGACTGAGAGCTAGTGGGAAAGGGACAGAGAGGAAGGGAGACACAGAATCTGAAGTGGCTCTAGGCTCTGAGCTGTCAGCACAGAGCCTGACGTGGGGCTTGAACCCATGAACTGGGAGATCATGACCTGAGCCCAAGAGCCCAAGTCAGAAGCTTAACCTACTGAGCCACCCAGGAGTCCCAAAAGAAAGATTATTATAGTAGGTACTTTACCTCATGGGGTTTACATGTGATATACAACATGGAAAATGCTTAGGACAAAGTTGCAAATTAGTACTACTCTCCTGGGAAATTCAGAAAATAGATGTAAAGATGATTCTTGTAGTATAAGACAGACAACCCATCACAAGTTATTGATTGGATAACTACTACAGAGAAGGTGCCATGTCTTATATTTGGCTGTTGAGGAGATGGACAGGTTATAGCTGGGACAATATGAAACACACCCCAACAAATCTCAAATACAAACCAGAAACAGCTAGCAGCATGTACTATTTGGGAGACAAATTCTGGGTCAGACTATCTTGGTTCAAATCCAAACTCTGATACTTGCAAGTGTTCTGACTTTGGGAAATTACCGAATTCCCACTGTGTCTCCTATTCATCATCTACCAGATGGGATAATAATATTCAGTTCACTTCATTTATTGTGAGTCTTTAATACTAAATGTTGTAGGTTGTAAATGCCACATAGTTCAACTGGTAAACGGTGGCTTAAATTGGGAGAATAGACTTTATAAAAAAAACATGTCATTATATTAAGATGTTACAGAATTTAACGGAGATGGAAATAGGCAAAGAAAGCAGTTTAGAGTGGCAGAAGTTCATTCTTAAAAAATCAGTAAGAGGATACTTCTGGTTTCCACTGTAGCATGTAAGAAGCTTAGGAAGCACAGTTTCATCTTCCCAACAACAACCAGACAAACTAAGAATTAAAAACTCTTGTTACATCTAGCAGAGAATTAGGGTAGACATCACAGGGAAAACCGCTGGAGACAAAGACAGACACAGAGAATCACAAGTTAGTGGATCAAAACCACAGGAGCGGGAACCACTAATGGACCCAGGCCTGGGTGAGGGAAACGCAACCTGTAATTAACAAATGTCTGGAGGCTTTGTGTGGAAAACCTTGAGAGATCTGAACTCGGGGGGATGGGCCTCAAGGGCATCTCCAAAGTGTTATCTCCAGACCCTGCCAAGTTCCCACAGTGAAGACTGGAGAAAAATTCCCTCTGTTTCCCTTCGAAAGGGAAAGTGAAAAGTAGCCATTTTGACACGTGCCTATGTTTTTTAAAAAGTCTAGACTTCCTATCTTTCCTGAGACAGGGAGAGCTGAGAAGTGCTTGTGAAGGTCCCAATGAGAGAGCACAAGCTCACTGGAAGACGGATAGAACACAGAATCATGAAAGGCTGCCATTACCCTGACCTTTCCATTCAACACGTCTCCTCCTCACCACTGCATCAATAGGCTCCTATACATTTGCAGGTGCTGCAGTGGAAAGAACTCCATCTCTCATGCCTTATTTTTTATTTTTTAAGTAAGTGTATTTATTTATTTTGAGAGAGAGAGAGAGAGAGCAAGTGGGGTAGGAGCGGAAAGACAAAAGAAAGACAGGAGAGAGAGAATCCCAAGCAGGTTCTGCACTGTCAGCACAAAGCTCAATGTGGGGCTTGAACCCACAGACTGTGAGATCATTACCTAAGCTGAAATCAAGAGTCCAGAGGCTGCTTAACTGACTGAGCCATTCAGGAGCCTCTCTCTGATCTGAAGTTGCTATAGGGAGGGCACCTGGTTGGTTCAGCATCTGTCTCTTGATTTTGGCTCAGGTCAAGATCCCAGGGTTGCAGGATCCTGCATTGGCCTCCACACTGAGAATGGATCCTGCTTAAGATTCTCTCTCTCTTGAGGTGCCTAGGTGGCTCAGTCGGTTAAGCATCCAAGTTTGGGTCAGGTCATGATATTGCAGTTCATGGGTTTGATTCCCGGGCTGGCTCTGTGCTGACAGCTTAGAGCCTGGAGCCTGCTTCAGATTCTGTGTCCCCTTCTCTCTCTCTCCTCCCTACCCACTCCCTAAAAATTAAATAAATACAAAAAACTTTTTTAAAAAAGATTCTCTCTCTCCCTCTGCCCCTTCCCCCACTGCTTGAGTGCAAGCACACACTCTGTCTCTCTAAAATAAAAAATAGAAAATAAAAAGCAATAGAAGTTTTAGGGAAACCAAAACACCACAAGGGAGATGCAAGAGGAACCACAGTGTTGGAGGAAATTATCCTTTCTGACTTCTGCTGTAACAGTACAAACAGTAAATAGTAAGCGTTACCTTACTTCCTTAAACAGAAAAGTACACAAAGTAGGCCTGCCTGTTTACCTTAGTCCCTTTCACCTGGAACATTGTATTCACTATCAACCACAATTACAACTCATGCTAAAACAATGATGTGACCGAAAGGGGACATTTATAACACCCGGAACATATCTGAGGAACAAGAACACAAGAGTTTGTTGGAGAAATAAAGTCAGAAATTCAACTTGGGGAAGAACTCAGAAAGCCCTCAATGTTGCCCGAAGAGTCAATGAAGGGCTTCTGATCATCTGTAGGACGAGGAGTCACCATTAGGGATATTAATTCTGCATCTGTGTGAAGAGTGGCCTGTTTAGGAGAATATTTGCATTGGAGAGGAGTTTCCTTGACATTTCCAATAGCCTCAGAGTTACTTAAGATGACAGAAGTGAAAATGCAAAGAAGTTAAAAACATGTAAGTTGAGGGGCTCCTGGGTGGCTCAGATGGTTAACTGTCTGACTTTGGCTCAGGTCATGATCTCGCAGTTCTTGGGTTCGAGCCCCACATCGGATTCTGTTCTGGCAGCTCAGAGCCTGGAGCCTGTTTCAGATTCTGTGTCTCCCTCTCTCTCTGCCCCTACCCTGCTCATGCTCTGTCTCTCTCTGTCTCAGAAATAAATTAAAAAAACAAAACAAACAAAAAAAAAACTATAAAAAAATTAAAACATGTAAGTTGAGGATAAAGAACTGAATAATCATGAAATTGAGGAAGAATTGTGTTAAACAATAACAGCGTAAAAAACAGAAATATTAGCAGCAGCAGGAAGAGATTCTTTCTTAAAGGAATGTAAGTCTGAGTTTGGATACGTGACTTGGAGACAATGCAAATTACCTAGCTGACAACTGAAAATGTGAGACCAGAACATTGAAATAGAGACTAGAGGCATGCAGAAATTTGTAAATTTTTAACAATGACAGAATAAAAACTCTCAGCAAAGAGAAAGTATAGAAAGAGATACAAACACTAGAAGTCAGAATACGGGGTAAGACTCATATTTAGGTTTTAGAACGAAGAAGAAAAAGCATCAAAGACAAGCATAACACCAGGAAATACATATCACGGTCCACTGCAGATGGCATCTTCTAGAAGGTGTGCTTGACCAGTAGTGTGAAGTGCAACAATAAGAATCAGGCCAGCATGATTGTAAAATCATGAAGTCTTCAAGGAGCTAGGATGTAAGCTCCATGAGATCTGAAAGCATATTTGGTAAACACACATCACTACTGTATTCAGATCAGTGACCAAGAGCGGGTGGCCAATAGCTACTTGCTGAGGAAATAATTTTTGCAGAAGACAGATTGTAGGGAACCAAAGAAGATGTGTGTATATTGGTAGAGAATACAAATAAATGGGTAGGAAATGGCAATTTCAGATATAAGAATAAAAAAATAGTACTTAAAAGTGACAGTGAGGTCAGGAGATTAATTTTTTTTCTTTTCAAAGTAAGAGAATTGTGATGCTTGAAGGCCAAAAGTATGATACGGTAAGAGGGAGGCAGTTTTAGAAAACTTAGAAAAAAGGGGAAAAAGAAAAAAAGTTTTTGAGAAGATAGAAAGGAATAAGTTTGATGGTTTATTATTCTACTGAGAAGTAAAGTGTATAAATAAATATGAATTTGGCAAATTCCTTTTAGAGAAACTATAATGCCTGGATACTTGAAAAATGATGAAATAATGAACATGAAAATTAGGGAACAAAGCACTATCATATTTGGGCAATAACACCAAAACCATTATTTTTGGATGTGGAAATTGCTGATATCATAAGAAGAATGTGGCACTGTTTAATGGATGTATTCTGTTAATATGCATAATGAAATATTCTGAAGATAATATATTGGATTAGATTATTACAATTACACCACTTTGCTTTATAAGCATCTTCCACTTAAAAGAGATTGGAAGCTAAATAGATCATCTTTGTAGGTCCTAGCTGGCAGTGTGTGAATTCATAAACAAGAGATTGTCCAACGTCAAAGATATCCAGACATGGGTGCTTTCTAGTATTTCTTTAACTGAGTCTAGTGATTTAGTTACTTTGGAGAAAAGAAAGCCTTCCCTATGCCTGCAGTGTATTACAGAACAGGGCCATCCAATAGGAATGTACCATGAGCCATATATGTAGTCTTAGAATTTTTAATACTCACATTTAAAAGAGTAAAAAGAGGGGCTCCTGGGTGGCTCAGTTGGTTAAATGTCTGACTTCAGCTCAACTCATGATCTTATGGTCCATGAGTTCAAGCCCTTGTGTTGGGCTCTGTGCCGACAGCTCAGAGCCGTGAGCCTGCTTCAGATTCTATGTCTCCCTCTCTCTGCCCCTTCCTGTTTGTGCTCTGTTTTTCTTTCTCTCTCAAAAGTAATAAACATTTAAAAATTAAAAAAAAAAAAGACTAAAAATAGATGAAGTTTTAGAAATATATTTTATTTAACCCAATGTATCCAAAGTGCTATTGTAATATGTAATGAATATACAAAAAATGGATATATTTTTATGTTGTCTTTTTTGTACTACATCTTTGAAGTCCAATGTGTGTTTTACTCTTACAGCACCTCTCAGTTTGGACCAGCCACAGTTCAGGGGCTCAATAGTTTGTGTGGCTAGCAGCTACCATATTGCACAGTGTAGGCAATAGAAGTCTTTTGAGTCAGAGAGTTTGATATTCAAGTATCCCTGCTCAGTCATGCCCATGGCCTTGATCAACTTTTTAAATCTAAGAATTTATATCTTCCATGTCACAATGTTTTAAAAAGATTAAATGAGATAATATGCATATCTTTTTTTTATACTGCCTGACTCTTAGGAGACACTTAACTGATATTAATTCCCTTTTTCTACATCCCTTTGAAATTTCTTGTTATTTTGTTTAAAAAATTATTTTCCTTGGATTTGAATGAATGGATTAAAAGATCAACTATTCAACATCCATTCAACTCTATAAAACTGAAAGCAGTAATGCAGGCCCCTCATTCTAGTGACTCCCCATGAAGACTACCTTAATTTATCTCCTCCCCCCACCTCCTACCGGTCTCTAGCTCCTGACTGATCCTTCTTTCATTGATCTACTGTCTCCATTTTGACCCCCATGGCATTTATCAACTTCCAACTAACAATTATATATAATATATTATATATATAATTAGTAACTATATATAGTATATATATAATTTATTTATATATTATATTATGATATTGATTTTCTATCCCGCTGCTACAATGTTAACTGTGTTGGCAGAGATCTTCCTCTGATTTGACCTACATGTATTCTAATTACCTAAAACAGTGGCTGGCAAAAAATGGACTAGACAATTATTTGTTAAATGAGTGAATGGGGGAAAACACTTTTTCACCATACCAATGCTGAAGCATCACACAAATCACATTTCCTTTTAACACTCTTCCCAGACTTCCATGTGATTATTATGGTACATTAGTAATTAACTCCCCTTGGGGTCTCCAAAAACATCCAATTTAGAACAGAAATCTGTTTTGAACTGGCATCACAATAAATTCCAATATATTATTGAAGGAATAGATAAAAGAGGGATTTACAAATTAAATTCTTTGATCTCTCAGTATAATTTGAAGATCGAGGGAAGAGATTATTTTTATTATTATCATTTCCGTGTCTTCACTTCCACCTGTTTACAACTCCTTTGGTGTTTCTGACTACCCAGTTCCTATTTCATGCTAGATGCCACATTGTCATTATTCTCTCACTTTGTTTAAGCCACATTCATATTTTGTGGGAACAAGTTTTTTAAATGTCTTTACTGGAAAATCTCAAATTTCTACCAAAGTAGAAGGAATAATATAATGAACTTCTACCTACCCAAAACCCTGCTTCAACAATTTCAACGCACAGTCTTGCTTCCTCTGTATTACCACCTATATTCTCAACACTACTCATTTGAAAGTAATCCTGGATATCAAATTAGATCTCCTTAAGTATATCAGTATACAGTTCCACAAGATTAGATTTCTTTCATAACTAGCATTTTAGACTTAAAAATAACTATTTTTCCTTTTTTGTAATTAAATTTTTGGTCAATAGGACACATATTTTATTATTTTTTTTAATTTTTATTTTAAGTAGGCTCTGTGCCCAATGTGGGGCTTGAACTAACAACCCTGAATCATGAGTCACATGATCTATCAACTGAGCCAGTCATATGCTCCAACAGGATGCATATTTATATAACATTAATTATAACATGTTATACATAATATATATTATATATATCTATTATATATACATATGATAAGTTGTATTATGTTTAACATATATATGTTATATTATATATATATACACATATATATATTCCTAACTTTTTATATCATTTTGCACATAAAAATGGTTATAGTCATGTACAGCATGCTGGGGTAAATGGAGGTAGATAACTGCCACTTGCTTCTAAATCAGTCTCCCGGACATGCATCTGACTGGCAGCTTTCTTCCCAAGTCCGTGAGAAGCAGGATGAGATGGGGTCCTACAGCTCAGTATTAAATAAACACATTAACAGCTTTCTAAAGAGCAAGGAGAAAATATAACAAATGTCCACTACACTGAGTCATCCATTTCCTCTGGGAATAATTGTTATCTTTTCACATCTCTCTTTCATTGCTATTGTTTGCCTTTAATTACCTGATGATTTCTGGTTACTCACTGGAAATGCTGAATGAAGGCTTTCGTTGTTGTTGCTTCGTGTAGGTAACTTGAAAGAATTTCCATTGCTATTAGGCAGAACTGTTTTCCTAAAGGGCTTCTCCCTTGGGAGAAGGAAACAGCAGGTGCTACAGAGGTCGGCTGGGGATGTATGTTTCTCTGTAGGGAAGTAGTTCCTGACCTCAGCTACACACTAAAATCTGATGACTAATTCTTAAAAATCTTGATGCCCAGGCCATGATGCTAGTCAATTAACCAGGATCTTTGTGGACAGATATAGATATTAGTATGTCTTCTTAATTCTTCAGATGGTTCTGATATGCACCCTCATTTGAGAACCACTTTCTTTGGTGGTGGGACCAAGGGCAGTAAGTAAGCAAGGAGATAGGCAAAAAGTGATGCTCCATATTTTTCTTCTTGGATGGAGTTCTCTTTCTTTATTTCCTCCTGCAAACCTATAGTGTTGACCCTATGTAAATCTAAGCATGACTTTGCCTCTTTTTTATGCTATAATTACATCATGATAATCTCTTCCTGGGCCCATGTCTGATTATCTTTAGATGGCAGTGATCTGATTTTACTTTCTTTTTTTTTTTTTAATTTTTTTTTTTAATGTTTTATTTATCTCTAGGAGAGAGAGAGAGACAGCATGAGCAAGGGAGGGTGAGAAAGAGAGGGAGTCACAGACTGAAACAGGCTCCAGGCTCTGAGCTGGCAGTCAGCACAGAGCCCGACGCGGGGCTCGTACCCACGAACCGCGAGATCATGACCTGAGCGAAAGTCGGACGCTTAACCGACTAAGCCACCCAGGCGCCCCTGATTTTACTTTCTGAGATAAAGCACTCCTGTGGTCATGAAAGGGGCAAACAAGGGGACCTGAGTGCTGGTTTTCAGGGAATTCCTCTATAGAATTCTTCACAACCTTTGTTGGTATTTGTTGACATCAGCCCAGGCTGCCATTAAAAAAAAAAAAAAAATGCCACAACCTTGGTGGCTTAAATAGCATAAAGTTATTTTCTCACAGTGGCAAAGGCTGGAAGTCCCAGATGGAGGTGCTGGAGGGTTGGTTTTTCCAGAGGCTTCTCTCTTCAGGTTAGAGGCTTCTCTCTGTATCCTCACACAGTCTTTCCTGTGTGTGCACACATCCCTGGTGTCCCTTCCTCTTTTTATGAGGACACAGTCCTATTAGATTGCGGACCCACACTTAAGACCTAATTTAGCCTTAATTACCGTTTGCCCTATCTCCAAACATAGTCACATTGGAATTAAGGCTTCAATACATGACTTTTGGGGGGACACAATTGTGCCCAGAATAGTATTTTT
This sequence comes from Proteles cristata cristata, assembly GCA_017311185.1. Lineage (NCBI taxonomy): Eukaryota > Metazoa > Chordata > Mammalia > Carnivora > Hyaenidae > Proteles > Proteles cristata. The sequence goes on along the minus strand of JAESUZ010000193.1, from coordinate 1,162,922 downwards.
TTTTTTTACTTTGATCCTAGAATATCTGTATAGCTTCCTTGTAAAGACCTATAGCAAACAGTGCTTCCCTAGGCTGGAATTTCTGCTGTTTTTACTTCATTCATCCAGATCCTATCTTGCCTGTCTTTTCCTGGGATATCACAAAAATTTCTGGTCCAATTATTAGATTTCAAATGTGATGATTTTAAAAATGTGATACAGTACAGTTATTTTACTTTCGCTTTAATAATAACTGTGTGTGTGTGTGTGTGTGTGTGTGTGTGTGTGTGTGTGTACATGAGTGTATGTGAGTAAGATCAGTGAGTCTGGTAAACTAATGAATTAAGTTTGGCTTAAATTTTTTTTCATTTATGTTGAGAGAGAGAGAGATGGAATCCCAAGCAGGTTCTGTGCTGTCAGAACATGGGATCAATCCCACAGACCATGAGATTATGACCTGAGCCAAAAGCCAACAGCCAGGCGCCCCGCAAAGGCTGGGTTTATATCTAACTCCATATTCTTGACCAAGTGCCACCCGTGCCAAGCAAATAAATATGAGGGTCTCTGTCTACTCCATCAGTGTGAGACGGTAATATTACCTAGACTGAAAGAGAGGTTAAGTGGCCCTAAATATAGAGATGAAGGAGATTCAAGCAAGAGCTTGATAGATCATAATTTATAAAATTATCTAAAGGTAAACCCCTAAATTATTTGCTAACATTTTCACTACAGTAAACAACACACTAGTTAATACTCATTAAGGACAAAGCATGCTACCAGATGTCCCCGAGTGGGCATGGATTAGGCTCCGCACACCAGGGGCTCGGTTCTGGGCTTGTTATTCATGATACAGCCTTACACAAGTCATGTAGCTTTTCTTGTTCCTCATCTGTAGGAATAATAGTAATGCCTTGTACCAGCTATAAAGGAAGTACAGATATTCTCTGCCTATCGCCCAAGGCTCTGTCAAACAAGTAGCAAGTAAATTATATTTGTTGAACACTTAGTACGTTAAACTGCCATTGTCCATATCAAAGTATTATCATCACTAAGACTATCTCAGAATATTTTCTGACCTTGTGGTGTGAATACTGAATTGCACAATGGTAACTCCATGTGGCTTATAATCAGGCACCATATTTCATCCCAGTTACTTTACAAAGATCTAGTTAATTCATACCCTCAGTTAGCAACGCGTTGTATATTTAGTAGGCACTCAGGAAATGCTCGTTGCATTCATTAGTCCGAAATACGTTGGTATTAATAAACACAGAAGGAGACAGACAGCAGACATGGGACCTGCATAAGTATTTATCAAGGGATTTTCAAACTTAAAGGCAGGAGGGAATATAAAAAGAGAAAAATAGGTGACTCCTGTCCTACCAGATTTTAGAGTTTAATTGTGGATACGGTCAATTATACAACTAAAAAGGAAATCAAGTAGTGAAGGAAGGGGAAAGAAAGAGAAGGAAGCTTTTGTTTTATACCTTGGTTAGTTCCTGTAACCCAAATGTCACTCTTGCCATTAAGTCCCACATATGCTAAGCCTAAACACTATTCATGTGCACACGAGAGTGGATGAATGTCTGTAGTTTCCCTCCACAGCTTCCTCAATGGCTCCAAAAAGACTCATAAATAGGCCCGTGATGGGCATTGAAAATGTCCTCCTTATGGATCTAATTCTTCATCTTGGTAACAATAAGTGAAAAGATCCATAAATACAGTTTTAATTAACAGTACTGTGGAGATGTTTAGAAATAGACCGTAGGCCCTTTGAATCCATTTGGCCTTCTCATAAAGAATTTTGTTTTTCCCAGAGGGTCAAAATTAATTAATGTTCTTACAATTTATTTAGCAGCCCATTGTTTCAGAGATGCCTAAACAAGTTCAGTGAGCCGTATCAGTGTATCAAGGAGGATATAATCAGACTGCTTTGAAGTGACTGCTCTGTAAAAATATCTTGCCTCAAGTACTGATTAACAGGGAGGATAGTAAAGTATTCCGTCAGAATGATTACTCTTCTTTATCTGTGGACAACATTACCTGTGCACAATATTGCATAATGACCAGATCCAAAATTTTTCATGTGGCATTTAAGGAACTCACGCAAGCTATAAAAGTTCAAATAAATATAGCCATCAATAGTCTTTAATTGTTCCATTAGAAGGCAGCAATTGATCACTGTTTTTTTTTTTTTTGAACAATGCACAGAACTTTTCCCACATCCATTGTTTACTTTATCACCTTTTCCTAAGCTGAGCCTAAGATACTGTGTACCATTAGCAGTATTATACTAGCAGACACGCTCTGTATTTTTAAATTTTTTTTTTACATTTGTTTATTTTTGAGAGACCGAGAGATAGTGCACAAATGGGGGAGGGTTAGAGAGAAAGGGAGACACAGAATCTGAAGCAGGCTCCAGGCTCTGAGCCGTCAGCACAGAGCCTGACGTGGGGCTCGAACTCACAAGCTGTGAGATCATAACCTTAGCTGAATTTGGACACTTAACTGACTGAGCCTCCCAGGCACCCCACTCTGTAGTTTTCAAATACTGTCTTAAGATAAGGAGATATTGGTCTCCAGGGACCTCTCTGGTATTGTTTGTAAATTTTACCCTCTAGATCTTAGTAGCAAAAATGAAAATTGGCTTATTTCTCATAAGTTCTCAAGGAAGAGAATAGAGAATTAAGTATATATCCTCAGGAACAATCATACAAGTAAACAAAAAAAAAATCATCTAAATGTATACTCATTGTTGTGATGTTTACTATAGTGAAAGTATTAGGAAATAATTTAAGGGTTAACCATTAGGTAACTTTATAATGCAATATCCCAAAAGTAGACTATCAGGTAGAGAAGATTTCATAATGTATAAACTTGTTCATACTACATTTATCAGATAACTGAATCTAGTTGAAACCTACTTTTATTTGAAAATATTTATATTAACAAGAAATGGAAAGATATACAAATATAAAGTTTATAAATGATTGTATCACTCTATTGGGATTACTAGAGAACTTTTTAAAATGCTTTTTTATACATTTAAAATGTTAGAAAAGGATGTATTACCTAGTAATGTAAAATTGATGAAAAGAAATATTGAAGAAAAAATAAATATTAAGAGTAAAAAGATAATCATTCAGGGTTTTTAAGTGGTAAAATTTAAAAACATCCAGCACATTTTCCACGGACACATGTAGGTGCTATATCATCATGTATGTTAGCCTTTCTTTTGAGGTGAAACTCCTGTGTTTACTTTTTTTTAATTTTTTGATTTATTCTCCCTTCCCTCTACCCTCACCGTACAACTCATACAAGTAATCCAAGTTAGGAACATATATATCCTTTTCTAAAATCTATCTTTCCATGCTTACATAGTTATTCATAGAAATATCTATGTAGAGATATACATGCACAAATACGGGGCATGAGTCAATGATTTAGAAAAAATTGGATCATACTATATAATCATTTTACATTTTATCTATATTAATAGATATTTTTATTGCTTTCTATCTATATTGCATATTGCTTTTTTTCTATAATAATATGTTTTGGAAATCCCTACGAATCAACTGTATAGTGCTAACCTCTCTCTTTTTAGTGGCTGCCAGATGTTGCATGCTTGGATTTAATAAGTTACTCTGGTTTCCAGGCTGTTGCTTTAGCTCCCAACAGGGGGTGATGCTGTTTCCAGGAGATACCTGCCAATTTCTAAAGACATTTTGAGTTGTCAATACCAGGGAGAAGAATGCTAGTAATATTTAGTGGCTACAGGCGAGGAAGGCTGCCAAACATTATATGGTGTATAGGACAGAACCTCAACAATTAATGAGATTACCTACAACATCACCCGTGGCCATGGGGCACCCCCACAGGGCATACACTGATCTCAGGGCACTTGGCTGTAATCCTCCTCCCTTAGGAATCCAAATAACTCACTTGTCACCTCCTTCAAGTCTTTTTTGAATAGCACTTTCTCACCGCAGCTTATCTGACCAGCATATACACTGCAGTCGTTCCCTAGCTGTAACACACACAACTATCCACGCGCCTACGCAATCTTACTTACTCTATTCTTTTCTCCCCAGCTTCTGAAGGGGACATAATTAATTTATTTATGATATTTGTTCAATTATCTTTTCCCTCCTTCTAGAATGTGAACCCCACTGTGGAAGGTATGTTTTATTCACTAATGTATCCCCAGCCCCTAGAACAGTGCTTTGCATACAATAGGTGAATAAATGAATAGAGAGCAAATAAATGTTTGAGTGAATGAGGGACATTGATTTTATTTCCCATTATTTTTAAATTTCTTAAAGTTTTTATTTATTTATTTAGAGAGAGACAGACACAGCATGAGTGGCGGAGGGACAGTGAGAGAGGGAGAAGGAGAGAGAGAAAGAAAGAATACAAAGCAGGCTCCACGCTGCCAGCAGAGAGTCTGATGCAGGGCTTGAACCGTGAGATCGTGACCTGAGGCAAAACCTAGAGTTGGACACTTAACCCACTGAGCCACCAGGTGCCCCTCCCATTATTTTTAACGACAAACAATGCTGAAGTCCATATCCTTATATGCATGTGCTTGTGTTTTGGTTTTTTATTTCTATATGGCCTGAAAGCTTTCCAAAATAGAAACTTTCCATAACTATTTATGAGTACCCTTCTCCGGCTACCCACTCTCCATTTCTCAACCATCTACTTGTGGCTTGTGAAACCTTTACCCATCTTTTAATTTTGATTTGTAATTTTTCTGATGACATGCGGACTTGTACATCATTTACTATTTTTGCTGATTATTTGAATTTGATCATCTGTGAATCAGTTATGCAGATCTTTTCTGGTAGTTGAAATTGACACCTCTAGAAAGTCTGTAACTTATCTATATGTATCCTATTTGTAACTGGCACAGATATTTTTTTTAACCTATTGTTTGCCTGGTGATTTTTTTTTGCCTGGTTATGGAAGTTTTAGATCACAGCTATACTTTTATACCATCAAATATGTACCTCTCTTCTTTTGTAGCTTCTGGGCTTTTAGAAGTGAGATCCTGCCTTTATAGTGCATATAGTTTTACCCTCTATTTTCTTGCAAGAGTTATATTGTTTTTATTTGTTGCATTTAAGTCTTTAATCCATCTGAATACATTTCTGTTTATAAAATACACAAAAGAAAACCTGGGGTTTACTTTTATTTTATTTCAGCTGTATAATCAGATATGCCAAAACTATACTAAAGATTATATCTTTTACCCCATGGAATTGACCTTTGTTTTATATGAAAGTCTCCTAATTACTGACCTCAGTGTTTTGATTTTTTGTCCTGTCCCATTAACTGATAAACTAGTATATACTAACTTCATGCTTTTTAAGGAAAAAAAAAAAAAAACCAGCTTGGTGAGGAAGAGTAAATACAACTTGACAGGTCAAAAGGAATAAGAATATTCAATTTGGAAATGAATTAGGAACCAATTTTAAAACAAAAAAGGACACGTACACTGTAATTGAAGGTCATGATATTTTCAAATTGTCCAAATATAGAAAGAGAAGTATTCTTCTCTTTTACTAATAAAATATGGCTGAGATAATTGCCCATACTTTTTCCTTGAAAAGTCATTTTAATTAATTCCATATAATCTTGTTCTTTTTTCATTGGGCCTATGCTTCAATTGTTTTGACTGATATTGTATTAAGCAGAGTTCTCTGAGGAAGCACAACCGATAAAATACGTATGAATCTAGAAGGACATTCACCATTTTAATTGGCTCAAAATCATAGATTTTGGCAAGCCCCAAATCTGCAGTGTGGGCTGGCAGTTTGGAGACTCAGGAAAACCAATGTGGCAGATGGAGTATTAAGGCAGCCTTGTGGAGAAACATCTCTTGATCAATGAGGCCAGTCTTTTTTGTTCCACTTAGGCCTTCAACTGATTAGATGAGACTCATCCACATTATGGAGGGTGATTTACTCAAAGTTCACTGATTTAAATGGTCATCTCATCCAAAAACACCATACCAGTTGACACAGGAAAGTACCCATTTCAAGCATCTAAGGTTATTTTTTATCACTAGAATAGCTAGATTTTATCTTTACGAAAAGTTAGAAAAGTTTCATCTCCTAAGAAAAGCTAGATTCCTAAGGGGGGAAAATTGATGAGTAGGCAAGACTTCAGGGTAAAAGTAAGTAAAACCTCAAGCTTCCTTCCACTCTGACTCTACTACCTGTAAGAACACTAAGGATTACATTCACCTCAAATCACAAGGAAGGAGGCAAAACTTGTCAAAAGTTTGCTGATGTTCATTCTTCCCATCGTCACTTTTACGTCTCTGACCCTATACTTCAGAGGGACTGAAATAGAATTGGTGGCAGCATGAGCATGAGAACTCTTATCACTGCTCACTGTATGTCTTTGTCTATTACATGCATTAATCTGAATGTCCCTTACTCGTAGCTGCCCCAAATGGACACTTTATGGACTCCACCTTTAGGGTAGAGTAAGTAAAATCCGTGAGTCTCTTAAAATATGAGTCATGGATGTCCTTGGTGCGGCAATGTCAGTTCTGGGTCTATTCAATAATCCAGAGGTTATAAAGAAAGACTAATTTTCTTTTCATGAAGCCTACTGTGTTCTAGTCACACACAGACATAAGGAATATTCTCTGCTATTCACCCAAATAGTTAATGCAGATTTCCATGAGTGAATGATTTAGCCTGTGTATCTCTCCTAGACTTACCTGGTGTGTGGTCAAGGTCTGGACTCAGTGCCTCAGCAGGAATTCTACTGCCAATGGTCCAGTCCAAGTCATCTTGAGAGTCCTGAGTAAGGCTGCAGGCTGTGGTCCAGTTTCCTGAAGTTGTTTCAAAATTACAGCTTCCTGTTGTGCTTGTATACTGACCTAAGGAAATAAAAATATTAACAGGATGCTCTGAAAATATGTATTAAACTTTATATTACACAACATCTGTGATTATTTAAAATTAATAACAGCATATTTTAATTATTTATTAACGAATTTAAAGAACCAGGACAATTGCACCCGTTGGTAATAGCAATTGTACACCGTAATTTTTATTTCCATCACAAAGTCTAGATGTAGTGCATGAATATTGTCACTTATTCATGAAGGAGTTATAGGGATTGACTAAGAATATTGTAGATGATTGATAAAAATGTGTCTACACATGAGCAATGAACACAATATTATGATAATACAGAGAAGTCGGGTCAAACAAATCAACGGCTCCAGTTTTCTAGATGTTTAATTCAGCTTCTCTGTTTACATTGGCGTTTGAACAGCACAGATCATTAGAGGTGCAGAGGCATTAACTAAAGAAAAGGTGACTTTGGAGAAGTAGTAAACTGTATAGGGCACCAGTGCTCTCGGGATACCATCGCAAACATCCACATACATTTCAGACCTAGTCACAAAATACTGGAAAAAGTTCTCTCCTAAGTATTGATTGATAACCCATTAAAAATTAAGTAATTTATAATGAGAAAAATTACTATTTAATAACTAAATGTCTATTACCTAGTCATCTGCGAAAAGTACCATCAAAACATGGTAATATCTGCTTTCATTTTTCTTTATCTTTTCTCCTTTCTTTGCACAACAGTTATTGTTTTTGAGCATTCACTGTAAAACTGTGTGGTACAGACAGAATGACTGGGTTATTTAACCAGTATCAATCAACTGAGATTATCATTGATTTTTTTCCTTCCTTTTTAAAAAGATGAAGTTTGTGTTACTTTTAATATTTCTTTTCTGGATGGTTTACTGTTCATAACTTCTTCTTAACATAATATTAATACTAGCATATAGAATTTTATCAGAAGAAAAACTTTTTGTTCAAATGGATGCCAAACACACAGTGAACAAAGCTTTAAAATTTCTTCAGAAACGTTTCTGGATCCCTGAAAATATTTCATTAAATATCCATATTTTACTTCTCAGACATGATCACATTTTATCCCTAAAATCTAGAATCATTTTTAATTATCTACATTCCTTTCATCCATTCTACATGACATAGAATGCATTTAATTCTATATTACTTTTTTTAATGTTTTATTTCTGAGAGAGAGAGAGAGAACAGGGGAGGGTCAGAGAGAGAGGGAGACACAAAATCTGAAACAGGCTCCAGGCTCTGAGCTGGTTGTCAGCACAGAGCCCGACGCGGGGCTGGAACCCACAAACCGTGAAATCATGACCTGAGCTGAAGTCAGACGCTTAACCGACTGAGCCACCCAGGTGCCCCTTTAATTCTACATTCTTATTTATGGGCTTCTATATCCCATTTTTATGATTATAATTCCAGTATTCTAAAAATGGGTTTAGATTATGCTATACAATATGGCTAAAAGTAAAAAATTGAGTTCTCCTGCTGTTTAGCTAACACAACCACAAACATGGCGAACATTCAATATAAATACAAAAAAACAGCCATATGTGTTCTTTAGAATGATAGCACATACAGCTGCACTATTGCATTTCTAGGTAACTGACTCCCTGACACACAGGTCCTACAATAAGTAATTATTCAATATCCTTTTGGATTCTCTGTAATCACCCTTGAACCTTCTGTTCTACCTTATCTAACCTATGACTTATGTATGACTCTAAAGATATCTATACAATCAGGATAAAATTTCTCTTATATTTCATTCCCTCCACCTCAAATTATACCATTTCCCTTTCTCTTTTCTGGGGCTAATCTCAGTTTATGATCTCAATACCTCACCAAGTCCAGTTATTAGCACTCCATAGCTTCATTCATTTCAGTTAGAAAACTTTCCGCGTCCTTTGATCTCATATATTCTACCAATTCCTTTCTTATAACTTGCAGCCATAGCCAGGTGCCCCTCTTGATTTAATTTTATGTGCTTAAATTTCTAACTCTGTGTAGCATCACTCACCCTGACCCACGGTTCTTCACACTTTAATACAGATGGCCTGCCTACAAATCCACAGGCAGGATGCAATGCAGGTGTTTATCTTCAAATGTGTGTCGAATATTCCATTTGGAAGATGCAACTGTCATCTCAAAAGCAAAAACCCTAAAATGAACTCAGCACTCAGCTCTCTATATTAGTTCTTCTCTTTGAGATTATTGATTAATTTCAGAGTATGAATCTTCTCTCTCATTTTAAAAATGCTAACTTTGGAGTTCTCTTTGATTCTGAATTCTTCATTTCCATATCCAGTCTATCACCAACACTTGTACGGTTTTCCTTGGAGAACTTAACTCACTCCTTTCCTTGAAGTTCATAATCCCTGTTACAGTTCCATTGGTTCAAGCCCCTGGTTTATTTTAAGAGTATGTTTTTTTAAGTGTAGCCTTCATTGTACCAACTTTACAAAGCCAAGGAATATTAATTATCTCTGAAAACGCTCTTGTGTTATTTCCATTGCTCAAAATACCCAGTTTTTCACATTGTTTGAATATACCCTCTTAAACCCTTTGCCTTGCATACAATAACCTTTCCTTTGATGTGAAGTGTTTCTGAAACTGAAATCTCAAAATTGCCTCTATGCCAACTAAATTCTTCAGAAGATTGTCTCTTAAATAAAAATGGATTTTTTCAACTTTTATGTTTAGGACTACTTTTCTCTCTTTTATGAATGTTTCTCTAGCAGAGGGATGCTCATTTAACAGTTATTTTATTCCTTCTCTTGTAGAGGACAGACTGTTATTGTATTCGACTATTCACCTTCTTACACTCAGATATCTAGAGGTAACTTAGAAGTTATCAAAGCAATCATGAGGTGCAATGTTCCCATCTTTCCTCATCTTGATTAGTTTAGCCATAGACTTGGGATACAATTCTAGACAATGAGCCTCATTATGGAAAAGGCACCTAGGAACAGTTTGCCTTGTTCTTAAGAACAAACCAAAAGAAAGAAAATCTATTTATTCTTTCTGAAGATATCACTGTAAAGATGTGATCCTTGGGACTGAAGAGATTATATGGATAGCTGACTGGATTACAAGTCGGTTAGTTATATGAAGATGGGAAGGATAAAGAAGGGAAAGAGTCCATGTAGTTTTAATCTTTTGATAAGAAAACTTGTTAAATTAACCAACTTTAGGGCTTCTTGCTTTTTACCTCGTGCTATTTGAGATAACACATTCTCCTTATTATGTCAATTAAAAATGCATTTGGTTCCAATTAATAAGTATATTGCTAAACCCAAGTAATAGTAGCTCAAACACACAGGAATTACTTTATCTCAAGTAAAAAAAGAAGTCGGGAAGTTGTCCGTGTAAGCGTGGCATTGTGGTTCAACTGTGTGGTTGTGAAGCACACATTTTCTACCTTTTCTGTCATCTTGTCATTCTCAGATGTTGTTGAGCATCTGACTTGAATTCCACCACCCAGATCATGATCCAAGGGTCATGGGCTGAGACTTGTGTTGGGTCTCAACACTGTGTGTGGAGTCTGCTTAAGACTCTCTGCCTGTGCTTCCCTCTCCCCTGCCTATGCTCTCTAGGGGAGGGAGGGAGGGAGGGGGGAGGAGGAGGAAAGGAGAAAAGACTTTTTGTTTTCTTTAACTATATGAGGCTTTCCTTTCTAACAGGGATCCTTCTCAAAATTTCCATGTATATCTCATTAAATATGAAATACAATAGAATAAAAGCAGAGTTATGTTTTTAAGAAACAAAAAGGAGTGCTAGGCAACGAACAGGAACCACCATGATGTCTAAACTGGCTGATATTGAAATTTCTGCTACAAGTATATTAATTAATGTATCTTTTCCATTCCATCTAGCAACTCCTACTTACCTTTGATGTTCGATTTATGTCTTATCTTTTCTTTTCAGACCATTTCAGTTCTCTGAAAGTATATCTGCATGGATGGCTTATGGCATTTAACAGAAACTCTAGTTTTTCACTATTCATTTGGAAATCCATTACTTCTGTATTGTAGATGGTCACCATAATCTACCATTGAATTACTATAAACATTGCTATGTGAGTGGTATTAGCACTTAACCCTGTTCTATCCATAAGTGGTTCCGTACAGAACTATTAAATGATAAATGATAAAAGGAACTCGGTAATATTCCTTGAAGATTATGTGGCATTTTTTAAATAGTTATTGTTTTAGAAAAAAATATTTTCTAAATTGTAATCTTTGTCATGATTCCTCGAACAGATTTAAAGCATTACTAACAACGCTTAACCGCTGGTATTTTCTTAGTGGTAGGGTATTTAGTCACATGGTTGTATAGTTAGTGTACATTTTGGTCCACTTACTTATATTTTTTAAGAGTTGGCCTCATAATTGATTATTTTTAATTACTCATATCCATATATTTGCCTTATTTTGCTATACCATAATGCATCATACATGAATATTTAATGCTTTCTTCTCAGTGTGAAATCACTTCATAGAGGGCTACATTGAGGAGGATCTTGAAGAGTCTGGGCTCCGTGAGAAGGAAGGATCTGACTGGATAATGATGTTTGTAACTGTTGTAAAGGCAGGCGAGAATGTGCCCGCCCCTGCACGTCCCTAGCCTGGAATACAATGCAAACTTCATACATGCTTTAGGTGACACCATTCTTCCATATAAGAAAAGAGCACATTTTTAAACTTAACTGATTTCATTTTTTTCTAAACCGCATTTTTGCAACTGAAGTTGGAGATGCAAAAGAAAACATTACCTTTGTTTATAACCTACGCTAAAAATTTACTCATGAGGAACAGCTGTATTTAATTTCTAGCAAGTATGAAGTACATGAAATATGTCCACTAGGACTGACAAGTTTCAAGAGAATACAAAAATAATGGAATAAAAGAGGCCAACATTATTAATCCTTGAAGACTGAACAAATATGTTCTTTATATCATTTAATTCTCAAAGCACTCAATAGGAGGGATGTGATTGTATTGAATATAAAGATGAGGAAATGAGTCTCTGAGGATTTAAATAATCAATATATGAGGGTAGATATCAAAATGAAGACTTCAGTTTAATAAGCTCAGAAGTCCATTTCTTCCTTCTATTTCTCCAAAGGTCATTTAAAAAATTCTGTCATTTATTTCATCATCCACAGTATATTATCTGATTGCAGGGATCTAACCTTGATGCATCCAATGTATCCAAAAACTATCAACATAAAATACTGATGAAGTTAGTTTGCAGGATCAATAAGTCACCTGTATGTCCACGTGTGTGGATGTGAACAGAGTCTATCAAAAGGTCTTTAGGAAAGTGACTATTTCATTTGTCAACATATTATTTTAATGTTAATAAATTCAAATACAGCTTGTAGTTGTCCGCCAAAGCCGGAGGTAACACTAACAAATGTGAGTATATAACGGACTCAGTTTCTAAAAATCAAAACTGCCTTTGCATGTTTTCACCTCAATACCTTATAGAGCTGTGGGAAAAATAAAAATCACATAAAGCGGTATGAGAAGAAAAATGAGTGAAGGCAAGAATAAAAAAGCAGCATTCACATCTGAAAATCAAAATACCTAGTAACTATTTATGTTTTATAAGCCTACATTGTACGGGCACATATAATTCTTCATCTATACGTCCAAAATAAACTGTGATAACTTTATTATTACATTTCAAAAGTAATCAGAATTTTTTAAATTTATTACCAACTTTAAAACAAAACAAAGAACACTACATTTTACTATATCGCTCCCCCTGCACCTGTCTCCCCAACCCCCCTCCCCCGACAGTAGAAAGCAAGGTTTTGAAGTTCAAGGCAATGTCTTATTCATTTTTATACATTCATTGTTGTTCCTAGCCCAGACTAAGAATAGGAATAAATGGAAGAATATATTTCATATGTAAATGTTTTCAAAACACGTGCATCTGAAAATGAGAGGAAGAAAATTTAATTGTGGTAATTAGTTTTCTCTGTGCATGCAACAACTGTCTTTTCTTCTCTCTGGATTATGTATATCAATGTCATAATGTTCCAAGGAAATATGTCATAATGTTCTAAAGGAAAGTTCCAAGTCTTTTCTTTAGAGTCTTTATTTATTTTGCTGGTGATTATTAAATACTCCACTTGTTAGGACTGGTAGAAAATTAGTGATTTTACAAATGTTTTAGAGCATGTTTTTAGAGCTCCATTGAAATCAGTTCTACAGTCAGTATCAAAATATGTATTTTTTGGTGCACCTAAGGAAAAAAGCTAGAAAAAACAACTAAGTAACTGGGATTTAAGTAAAACTTTAAAAAAAAAAACCAACAGAAAGTATTTTTCAATGTATTACAAATTTTGTCTGAGAATGTGTATAAAGGAAATACACAAAAGTTTACAAAATCCAGGTTATTATAGTACTGTGGCATTGACAATACAGTGCTCAGAAGTGCCAGTGATTTTCACTCCCTTTTATACTCTGATTTTTAAAATTAAAATACAGGATAAATGTTGAGAAATTTATGCTAAATTAAATAAGCCAGTCACAGAAAGACAATTGCTGTATGATACTAAATACTGTATAAAGTACCTGGAGTTGTCAAATGCATAGAAATAGAAAAGAAAATGGTGGCTTTCAGGGGTTGGGAGAGGGAAAATGGATGATTATTGTTTAATGGACACAGAATTCCAATTTTTTCGGATGAAAAAGTTCTGGAGATGGATGGTCATGATGTCTGTACAACCATGCAAATGTACTTAAGGCCACTGAACTGTACAGTTAAAAATGGTTAAAATGGTAAATTTTATATTATATATATTTACCACAATTTAATAAAAGTAATAAATGAAAACTAAGAGAAGATGAACACTTCAGAAGCATAAATACTATAGGATGCCGAAGAATAAAAATGACAGTAAGTTAAAAATAAAAATTTAAACTTGACTTTTGGATTCTCCCTTCCTCTACATGCATGACATTTTCACAAAGATGGAGTCTAACCCTATCTCTCTTTGACTCTAAGTGAGGCTTTTTAGTTTGAATGACCATTAGAGAGAGCCAAGTGTGCCATTCTAGAATTTCTAAGGCTGAGTCGTAAGAATTCTTGTTGTTTTTTCCTATGGATTCTAGAATGCCTGCTCTTGAGAGCATTTACTCTGGTAAACGCCAGTCCCATGCAAGATACCTGTTTTGTGGCAGCCATATTATGGAAATCCCAAGCGAAACGTTTAATTACCCTGGAGGGTGTCAAACCAGATACAGAGACCAAAGAGGACCAGTGTGTCAAACGTGGAGGGGATGAAGCCACCTGTAAAGTAAATCTCCCATTTCAGCTATACTAGTTGAAGACGTGTGGATCAGAAACAATATGCCTTGCTGATTCTTTCCTGAATTAGTGATCTATACAACTGAAAGCCAAATGAAAGCCAAACTTTTTTAGGCTCCTAACTTTTAGGGTAGTTTCATATGCAGCAAACACTGCAACAGGCAGCCTGTATGGCATCAAGGTTCCATACGAATGCTCATTGGTAAAAATATGAAAAAAAAGCTTCTTTGGATTTAATTATTACATGTTCACATTTAAAAATTACATACTTGTTTTATATATAACTTTTAAACATCACTTGAAATAAAGCTTCAATAAAAACAACAACAATGTGGCCAATCTAGTCCTCTTTTCCCAGAGCAATGTAGTTGATAAAACTAATCATTAAACTAGTATTTATTCAAAGTGCTCATTTATAGCCTCATGTATAAAATCAACCATCTTTTGGAAAAGGAATGAAAAAGGAAGTGAAAACCAATGAAGAAAGGTAGACAGCTAGGTCTAATTTCTGGCCATTAAAATTCTGACCCCACGTACAATTCTGCACAATGACATGTTGAGAAATTTCTGCGACAAGATTTGCTGCAGTGTTTAGCATGAGGGTAAAATGGTTGAGAGAGCTGAAATTTAGACATGTGCCTAGAAAAGCGGAAAATAAAAAGGTTTCAGCTATTTTAAATCTACTCTAGTGCATGAAGAGAACATTTCCCCTCAGTCACCAATGCCGATATGTTACTTTCCTAATAAAGTGAAAATTTTTGCTGACCGAGCCTGCATCAGAGGACAAAAGCTGACAAAACCACTTACCACAGTGAGCCTCATCAGACTTATCAGGGCAGTCTGGTTTATAGTCACAAACAAGGTGAGACGCAATGCACTTCTTGTCGTGGCACAAAAAATCAGTGGCTTCTGGGCAAATCTCCGAAGTCTCTCCCACTGGGGAAAAAAATAAAAACAAAGTCATTTGTTTTTCCTTCATTAAATTTGAATATTCCTTTTAGTGGTTTTAGAGATTCCACACTTAAATAAGTGACTGATTTTATTTTTAAAAATATTTTTAGTGTTTTCTTTATTTCTGAGAGAGACAGAGAGAGACAGAGAGAGAGAGACAGAGAGAGAAGCAGCGTGAGCAGGGGAGGGTCAGGGAGAGAGGGAGACAGAATCTGAAGGAGGCTCCAGGCTCTGAGCTAGCTGTCAGCACAGAGTCCGACGTGGGGCTCGAACCCACAAACTGTGAAATCATGACCTGAGCCGAAGTTGGATGCTTAACCGACTGGCCACCCAGGTGCCCCAAATAAGTTACTGATTTTAATAGCTGTCGAAGGCAGATTTCAAGACAATCCCACCTCCGTCCCTCAGTACCACATCCAATCTTTCAGCAAATTTACATGGATTGCACTTTCAAAATCACCTGTAATTAGTCAAGGACTGACTATTATCTATTACCTAAATCTAAAGTCTTATTCAAGACCCTAAAAATGTTTTGCTTTGGTTCTAGCTTAGTTTTGTAGTCTCATTTACTGCACTTCTCCTCGGAAGCACCTGCAATTAAACTACAGTATAAAGCTTCACAGATCACTTGCTGTTTATCTTTCCATGTGTCCACATCACACTATTTCCTTTACCTACACTGCCCATTCCCTCCTGCGCTCCTGGTGGTTTGTTCAACAGCAAGACTCCAGGAAACCGCTGCTCTCTCCCCTTGTTTTGCCTTTTCTTTGTCATCCAAGCCCCAGGTTGGGTACCTATGTTTCATGTGTCCTTAGAAACCTGACATTTCTATGTAAAATGTTAACCACCTCATGTAAGAGCTGTATTACACGTCTGTCTGCCCCTCCAGACTCCAACCCCTTGGAAGCAGGAGTTGTGGATGTGTTTTCTTAAGCCAAACCCAGCATCTCATCTATAGTTGTATTTAATAAATGCAGGATATAATAATTGAAGGCATAATGATTTCATATCACGGAAGCTTAGGAAAGTGACTTAACAGAGAATTTTCAAAGTGACTCACATTTAAAAAAAGTTTTTTTATGTTTATTTATTTTTGAGAGAGAGAGAGACAGAGTGTGAGCAGGGGAGGAGCAGAGAGAGAGGGGGACACAGAATCCAAAGCAGGCTCTAGGCTGCGAGCTGTCAGCACAGAGCCCAATGCAGGGCTCGAACCCATGAACTGTGAGATCATGACCTAAGCCGAATTCAGACGCTTAACTGACTGACCCACCCAGGTGCCCCAAAGGTGCTCACCCATGGCTGAGTAATATTCCATTTTACATATACTTCACATCTTTATCCATTCATCTATCTAAGACAGACACTTGGGTTGCTTTGATACCTTGGCTATTGTAAATTATGCTTCAATAAACCTAAGTGTGAATACATCTTTTTGAATTAGTGTTTTCATTTGCTTTAGATAAAAACCCAGTAGTGGAATTATGGGTTAATTCAGTAATTCTATTTTTGTTTATTTTTTTAAGTTTAATTATTTACTTTGAGAAAGAGAGAGAAATCCCAGGCAGGCTCTGAACTATCAGCACAGATCCTGATGCGAGGCTCCAACTCACAAACTATGAGATCATGACCTGAGCTGAAATCAAGAGTTGGCTGCTTAAGCCACTGAGCCACCCAGGCGCCCCAGTAGTTATATTTTTTAATTGTTGGAGGAAACTCCATAGTGTTTTCAGCCACAGCTGCACCAATCTTCATTCCCATCGAAAGTACGTAAGGGTTCTTTTTCTCTGCATCCTCAAAACCATTTGCTATTTCTTCCGTGTTTTGCTGCTGCTGTCATTGCTTTTGAGCAATTCTGACAGGTGTAAGGTGATATCTCATTGTTTTGATTTGCATTTCTCTGATGTTTAGTGATGGTGAACACTTTCTCATGTACCCTCAGGCCATGTGTATGTCTTGTGTAGAAAAATGTCTGTCCTCTGCTCATTTATTAAATGTGATGATGATGATGATGATGATGACATTATTGGGTGGGAGTTGTGTAAGTTATTTATATTTTTTGGGTATCAACCCCTAATTAAACATATCATTTGAAAATATCTTCTCCCATTGGGTAGACTGCCTTTTTGTTTTGTTGATGGTTTCCTTTGCTGTGCAAGCTTGTGGGTTTTTTTTTGTTTTGCTTTGATGTTTTGTTTTTAGTTTAGTCACAATGATTTAATTTTGCTTTTGTTTTCCTTGACTGAGGAGATATATATAGAAGGATGTTTCCATGCGTCGTATCAAAGAAATTACTGACCATGTTTTCTTCTAGGAGTTTGATGGTTTCACATATCATATTTAGGTCTTTAATCCTAAGGGTTTTTTTGAGTTTATTTTTGTGAGGGTGAGAAAGTGGTACAGTTTCGTTATTTTCCATGTATCTGTCCAGTTTTCCCAACACCATTTGTTGAAGAGACTGTCTTTTCCACATTGTATATTCTTGCCTCCTCTCTTGTAGGCTGACAGTATCAGTGTAGGTTTATTTCTAGACTCTCCTATTCTATGTGATCTATATCTATTGATCGATGTGCTTATTTTTGTGCCATTATATACTGTTTTGATTACTATAGTTTTGCAGTATATCTTGAAATCTAGGATTGTGATACTCCAGCATTGTTTTTGTGGGGTTTTTTGTTTGTTTGTTTGTTTTCAAAACTGCTTTGGTTATTTACGGTATTTTGTTGTTCCATATGAATTTTAGGAATATTTTTTTCTAGTTCTGTGAAAAATGTCATTGGTATTTTGACAGGGATTCCATTAACTCTGTACATTGTTTTGAGTTGTATGACCACTTTAACAATTTTAACAATTTCAATTGTTTGAAAAAATTTTAATTGTTTGTTTATTTTTGAGAGAGAGAAAGACAGAATATGAGTGGGGGAGAGGAGAGATGCAGAATCTGAAGCAGGCTCCAGGCTATGAGCTGTAAGCACAGAGCCTGACATGGGGTTCGGGCTCACAAACCATGAGATCATGACCTGAACTCAAGTTGGACACTTAACTGAATGAGCCACTTAGGTGTCCCAAATTCCACCAAAGATTTAAAGAAGTGTTAATACCAACTCTTCTCAAACTATTCCAAGACAATAAAAGAAGTAAAGTTTCCAAATTCATTCTATAAAGCCGGCTTTACCTTGATACTGAAATCAGACATAGACAATACCAGAAAAGAGAACTATAGGCCCGAATCTCTGATGAACATAGATGTAAAAATCTTCAATAAAATATTAGCAAACTAAATTCAGTAATACACTAAAAAAATCATTCACCACAATCAAGTGGGATTTATTTCCTGGATGCAAGGATGGTTCAATATTCGTAAATCAATTAACATGATACATTACATCAACAAGAGAAAGAATACAAACCATACAATCATCTCAACAGATGCAGAAAAAATCATTTGATGAAACACAACATACATTCATGATAAAAACTGTCAACAAAGAGGGAACATATATCAACATAATATGGACCATTTATAAAAAATCCACAACTAACATCATACTCACTGGAGAAAAACTTGAGAGCTTTTCCTCTAATATCAGGGATAAGACAAGGTTGTCCACTCTCATCACTTTTATTCAAGGTAGTACTGAAAGACCTAGCCACAGCAATCAGACAAGAAAAGGAAATAAACAGCATCCAGATTGGTAAGGAAGTGAAACTTTGACTATTTGCAGATGAGGTTATACTATATATAGAAAATCCTAACTCCACCAAAAACTGTTCCAACTAATAGATGAATTCAGTAAAGTCACAGGATACAAAATATACAGCAGTAGCTGCATATCTGTACACTAATAATAAAGTAACAGAAAGAAAAATTGAGAAAATAATCCCATTTACAATTGCACCAAAAATAGGGGTGTTTAGCTCAGTCAGCTAAGCAACCGACTTTTGGTTTTAGTTCAGGTGATGGTCTCACAGTTTGGGAGTTCGAGTCCTGCACTGTCAGCACAGAGCCTACTTGGGATTCTCTGTCTCCCTCTCTTTCTGCCCCTTCCCCTTTATATCTCTGTCTCTAATAAGTAGAATTAGAAAAAAACAAAAATAATTGCACGAAAAATAATAAAATATCTAGGAAGAAACTTAACTATGGAGCTGAAAGACCTGTACTCTGAAGACTATAGAACACTGATGAAAGAAATTGAAGATGATATCAAAAAATGGAAAGGCATTCCACTCTCATGGATTGGAAGAACAAATATTGTTAAAAGTCCAAAAAAAGTCCCAAAGCAATCTATAGCAGTTCACATAGGTGGATATCATTTAAATGATACTAAGTTCAATGATGATACTTCATACCTTCAAAGAGATTTGCATTAAAGGTCTCAAACTACTTTTATCTGATTCAACAAATTAAATAAAGCTCAGCAATTCCTTTGTTACATGGATTATTATAGGTTCAGAGCTGGTGTGCCTATGGGGAGGGTAATTTACTCAAGGTTCGGTAAATCTCTAAGGATTTGATAAAAATTCATTTCCCTAGTTTTGGAATCATCCCTATAATACAAGAGTTAAAGCTTGTATAATTTCCAGAAATAATTTACCAGTAAATTGCAGTATAAGTATAAAGAATGAAGAGAAGGCATCTAAGAAAACAGCAAATATCTTAACTGTGGGCATCAACAAGAAGAACTAAAGGTCATGTTCATTGAGTGGTTTAGAATCTTTGCCACATAATTTTTTTAATTAACACTAGTGAGAATTTACAGTTAACCCAGAGCAGTATGTGGATATTATTTAGAACGCAAGTCTATGCACTGGGGATTATTTTATTTTTCCATGCCATAGGCTGTGGAACCATATATAATTATCCCACAGAGGAAATGTATTTTGACTTTAAATAATTTGTTCTTCAGTTTTTAAAAATGACTCAAATAGACTACATCACTCAATGAGGTTTGTTTCCTTAACAATATAGAATAGCAAAGATGGGAAAAGAAATCAAGTCAGTACTTCAAATTGCAATAAACCAAGCAATGACTAATTTCTATAGCATAGGAGTCTCACCAAGAAAAAAAAAAGAGCCTATAATTCTACAAAAAAAAAAGGTAGATATTCTTTATGACAAGAATATAATCAGACAGTTGTTACCAAAATCATTGCAGTAAAAAGAAGTGGTAGGTTATTTTAGTGAGAATGTCTTGTGCACAGTTAGCCATTTTCAGTTTATTCATTCAGACAAAATGATAAAAGTACTATTTATTAACCTGGCTGGCAAATATATGAAATTAAAGATAATCTCACATGTTCTGTAGTTAATGATATAATGGAAAGAAAACTGGTGCTCAGAATGGAGAATTGAAGATAATTTGGCTGACAGAAAATGGCATATAAAAAAACACGAGATTAAATATTTACTTTAGAAAAAAAAAATTGAGAGTCCTAAACCCTAAAACTAAAGCATAAGTTGAAAAACCCTAGAAAGAAGAAAAGGTCTGTAATATGCTATAGCTTTAAGATAAAATATTGGACCTCATAAAAGCATGATGTATATGTTAGACTAATCCACTATGGATTTGAACAGTCACCAACCTGAAAGCAATTCCAATTTAAACTGGTTTTATTCTGCTCTGAAACAGAATTTACAACCAAGCAATTCTTGTAACTTTAAATTTATATATGGATTAAAATAATTTTATACATTTTAGCCACTCTGACCGGCGTGAGGTGGTATCTCAGTGTGGTTTTGATTTGTATTTCCCTGATGAGGAGGGATGCTGAGCATCGTTTCATGTGTCTGTTGGCCATCTGGATGTCCTCTTTGGAGAAGACTCTGTTCATATCTTCTGCCCATTTCTTCAAAGGATTGTTTGATTTTCAATGCTGGTGAGGATGTGGAGAAACGGGCACCCTCCTACACTGTTGGTGGGAATGTAACCAGGTGCAGCCACTCTGGAAAACAGTGTGGAGATTCCTCAAAAAATTAACAATAGAACTCCCCTATAGCCCAGCAATAGCACTGCTAGGAATTTATCCAAGGGATATAGGAGTGCTGATGCATAGGGGCACATGTTCCCCAATGTTCATAGCAGCGCTCTCAACAATAGCCAAAGCATGGAAAGAGCCTATGTGTCCATCAACAGACGAATGGATCAAGAAGATGTGATTTATTTATACAATGGAATACTACATGGCAATTAGAAAGAATGAAATCTAGCTATTTGTAGCAACATGGATGGAACTTGACGGTGTTATGCTGAGCGAAATAAGTCAGACAGAGAAGGACAGATACCATGTTTGCACATACAGGAGGAACTTAACGGAGGACCATGGTGGAAAAGAAGGAGAAAAATAGTTGGGGAGAAGGAGGGAGGCAAATAATGAGAGACTCTTGGATGCCAAAAACAAACTTAGGGTTGATGGGGGTGGGGAGGAGGGGAAGGGAGGTGATGGGCATGGAGGAGAGCACTTGAGGAGATGAGCACTGGGTGTTATGTGGAAACCAACTTTATAATAAACTATTTTAAAAAATAAGTAAAAAATAAAATAATTTTATACATAGGGTTCATTATACATAACTAGATATAATCATTTTGTAGACTTTATTGTGGGCAAACACTAGTTTTATCATCTTCAAGGGATAATATTCAATATGCTCAGTTTCAGAGAGTAAATTTCACATGGGCATATATTTTTAAGCACCTTCATTTTTCATGCAGAATGTATTTATCACAAGCAAGACATAAAAGACATACAGGCAGGGTGGTGGCTCAGTCGTTTAAGCATCAGACTTCAGCTCAGGTCATGATTTCAAAGTTTGTGGGTTCGAGCCCCGTGTTGGGCTCTGTGCTGTCAGTTCAGAACCTAGAGCCTGTGTCAGATTCTGCATCTCCCCCTCTCTCTCTGCCCCTACCGTGCTCGGCTCTCTCTCTGTCTCTCAAAAATATATAAATGTCTCTCAAAAAAGTAAAAAAAAAAAAAAATAGAAAAGGAAAAAAGATGTATGGACGTACTCCCAGCCCATGCTATTGAGTTGGTAATGTCATGTCTTCTTAGGCAACTCTTCATTCTGACAGTTTCTCAGGTTTCCCTGGTTTTTGATGACCCAACTTTGGAGAGTATTGGCCAAGTATTGTGTAGGACACCTTCCTACTGGAATTATTTTTTCCCCTCATGATAGAATTAATGGGTTTGGGGAGGAGAGAACACAGAAGTGTTATTTTCATCACCTATTGACAAGAGTACATGCTATTACCATGACTTGGCACTGTTCACGATGACCTTGTTCACCTAGCTGGCGTGGTGCTTGCCCTGATTCTCCATCCTAAAGTTACTCTTTTTCTATCTCTTTCCATACTGCACTCTCTGGAAGGAAATTACTGGGAGCAGGCCACATCTAAGGTGAACTATGCTCCCTTCATTCAGAGCACAGAATCTACATTAACTAACCTGAAATAATTATTTGGGATTCTTATACATGGGAAAATTGCCTCTTGTCTCTCATTTACATATTATTCAGTAAATATTTATATTAGTATGGACTCAAGAACATTTATAATTTGAGTCGTAATACAAGGCAATGTTGTTGCTGAAACTGTTCAAGCTTTGGCCAAGAGGAGCTCTTTCAGTTGGTTCCTGTGAAACCCATCAAAGTAGACATTTCTTTCTTTTTTCTTTCCTTTTCTTTTTCTTTCTTTCTTTCTTTTTTTTTTTTTTTTTTTTTTTTACAATGTAGCCTTTTCTTTTTACATACTACCTTATTTTCCAGCACTATTAGTTGCTTCAGATTCATCTGGAATTTTTCCTGGCCTAGTCCTAGAATCAGCCAGCAGCCATTTCTCCAAGAAGCCCTGATTGCTTTTATTGGAAAATGTTATCAGAAACCAATTTTTTGGGGGGGTGGGCAGCATCTGGGGAGCTCAGTTGGTTGGGCATTTGACTTTGGCTCAGGTCATAATCTTGTGGTTTGTGGGTTCAGGCCCTGCATCGCGCTCTGTGTTGACAGCTCAGAGCCTGGAGCCTGCTTTGGACTCTGTGTCTCCCCCTCTCTCTGCCCCTCCCATGCTCGTGGTCTGTCTCTATCTGTCTCTCAATAATAAACAAACATTAAAAATTCACAAAAAAGAAAGAAACCAATCTCTGGGCACTAGGTTGCTTCTTGCCCCTGAAGTGTCATTGTCCCCAATCTATAATGATTATATGTTTACATCTGGCAATTGTCATCAATTTAGAATCTCTTATATATTCATCCTAGAAATGTATTGAACAATTGCCAGACAACATGGTGGATACTAGAATAGTTCTCAACTTCAAAGGATTTATAACCTGGTGATAAAAATATATTAGTAATACATGTTAGTACTTTCAGTGAACATATGTATGTGTTGCTGTCAGAGAATAATAAAAAGTAGAACTAGCTTATTGTGCTGCATTAATAAATGTTTCATACAGTTACTCAGTTGATGGCCCTTCAAAGTGTTTACCATCTCAGATGGTCATTGAACCAATTAAAAAGATAGATCAGACCACTTGACTGAGACCAAGTACTTTCTTTAGACATTTCCTTTTTAAAACTCCATCCTTCTCGGTTTCCTTCACAAGTGAGTTTGGCAACATACTGAAAGTATGGAAGACTCAGATCTGTTTGAAGAAAGAGCAACATCTGGTGTAAAGAAGAAATAGGTTAAAAAGCATTGTGAAAAAAATCATGTGCCTCAAATCTTCCTTCACCGATGAACTGCTTATTCCACTTGACTGCTCTCTGGTTCTAGAAATGCTATCAGGGGCAAGTTTGCGAAAGAAAAGAGATTCAACACGGCTGAGGACTTACTGTCGCATGACCTGTATTTTCAAACATCTGGAAATTAACGATATCTTTCATGGTTTCTATGCAGCAGGGACATTTAAATCCATCTTGTGTTAGAAAAGTTGCTAGGTTTTAAGAAGGTCGGTGCACAATTTGCACAGTTCATAGCAGGACTTCTGAAAAATGTAACCTCCGTGATCTCATGTTGAAATTATCAGAAGTATTATCAGAGTTACTCAACCATGTCTCAGTGTTTAGGGATAGATAAACAATGAGATTTGACTGGTGATACACTAGAGGCAAGGTGCACACTAACTGGAAAATATTCTAAAGACTGATTTTTCATGTTTGTACACAAAAAGGTGACTTTATAAACTGTTTCTGTTTGTTTGAAAGAAAATGATGTATCCCAATCTCTCTTTTCAGGCATGAGACTCAGATTTTCATCTTTATTATTATTTTTTAGGCCTGGACATATGTTAAATATCCAGTTTTCTTTATAGACTCTTCAGATTATTTAAGAACAACAGGGGTGCTTGAGTGGCTTAGTTGGTTAAGTATCTGACTTTGGCTCAGCTCATGATCTTGGGGTTTGTGAGTTCAAGCCCCATATCGGGCTCCATGCAGCCTGCTGCAGATTTTGTGTGTGTGTGTCTCTCTACCCTGCCCCAGCTCATAATCTGTCTCTTTCTCAAAAATACATAAACATTAAAATTTAAAAAAGAACAGAAATTGCCAAACCCTAGGCAACATGCACATCAAATAAGTGACCTCAAGGTTTAGACAAAAATTATTAAAAGGCCTGAGAAGAAGGAAGGAGAAATTATAAGAAAACAAAACACCACCACCAACAACAAAACTCAGAATGTGATACATTATACAAGAACAAACACTTTCGGTGGTTTAGTGATTCAGACCTCCTCACTCCCTCCTACCTCTTTTCTGGTCTTCATATCTTTGTTCAGCTATCTGATGAGCTTCTGATCACCATTTTAAAAGAAGCATCAACCCTTTCCATTCTGGACTTTACAGTTTCCTCTGATAATGCTGAAAATGCCTTCTTTGGGAAACCCTCAGTTCCTTTCCTCCTTGGCTAAATGAATGAACGGTATTTCTGCTACTCTGCCATTTCTTCACCTTCCTTCTCATCTTTGACCCTTTTCCAGGCTAAACTTTTTAAATGCTAGCAGAACAAAATTATAACCCTGCTTTATTTCCTTTGGCTCTTCCTTGGGCATTATGGTTTTATCTGCCACCTCAGGGATGATAATCTGAATTCTACATCTCAATCTATACCTTTTCATGAGTTTGGAAACCTACCATACATTTTCTATCGGATTTCTCTACAACATATAAGACAAGCTAAACATGACATTGGGGCACCTGGGTGGCTCAGTCAGTTAAATGTCCGACTTCAGCTCAGGGCATGATCTCACAGTTCCTGGGTTCAAGCCCCGCATCGGGCTCTGTGCTAACAGCTAGCTCAGAGCCTGGAGCTTGCTTCAGATTCTGTATCTCCCTCTCTCTCGGACCCTCCCCTGATCACACTATGTGTATACGTGTCTCTCTCTCTCAGAAATAAATTTTGTAAAAAACATTAAAAAAATTAAACATGACAAAAATGTACACAATGTCTTCTTTTCCCTGTTATTCTTTCGTTCCCTACTTCCTGCCTCAGAAATACACCTTGTAATGCCCACCTATACGTGGTCCACAGATGCACATCTTTTTCACCTATTTTTTGCCTTTATTATGTTCCTATGGGCTCATCTCAAAATCATTATCAAAAACAACCTTGATTTTCTTAAGGTTGGTAAGAATTTTTCTGAGACATGAACTAAAAAAGAATATAAGCAGTTACTTGGATCTATTATTGATCTATCTTGGTCCAGCTGTAGAAGGAGGAGGGTTACAACAATGATCAATAATATATGTAATAAAAAATAATGCCATGTAAGAAAATATATAGACTGCCTGAATTTACAAGCTTCTAGAGCCTCTCTGATTTTGATATCATTAATGAACTTTAATGAAGAATAAGAGATTTTGAAATACTGAACCATCTAATTCAGCCTTTTTAATTAGCCAATCTTTTCTATTATTTATGTAGTAAGGTTACTACAGGACACTGTTATATAATTTTCAATTTATGTGCAAATTTCAGGGTCAAACAATGATCAAGTTATGCTTTTCTGCATAAAATGAATACAAACAAGTCTAATAACAGTAAATATTACCTTTGACTCTTTCCATTGAACTCCCTCATATTTGTAAGATGTATAAAATTTCACTCTGTGCTGTATTATCAATATACTATTTCAGTCAGATCTTCAGAATCTAATAGGAGTACTATGGACTGATGATGATTATTAAAACTGAGACTCAAACATTTGGAGGTACTCTGTAATAGTAAACAAATAATTTATAAAAATATTTAAATATTGAAAATATTTTTTGACAACTCTTAAAATCTCCCTGAGTTAAATGTGTAATAACTATGTGATTTGGTTAAATTAACTGATCTTTTTTAAAAAGTTTTTTGTTAAGTTTATTTATTTTGAGAGAGAGAGAGAAACCAGGAGCAGGGCAGAGAGACAGAGAACAGGGGAGGGGCAGAGAGAGAGAATCCCAAAGAACTGTGAGGTATCACAAACCATGAGACCATGACCCAAGCCAAAATCAAGAGTCAGATGCATAACTGACTGGCCCACCCAGGAGCCCCAAATTACTTGATCTGAGGATCAGAACTCTTCTCTGACAAATGCAGATATTGACATTCCTATATGGACTTGTCTGTAAACATTAAATGAGATAATATATGCAAAGTTTTCAGTATAGGCTTGAGAGCTTGGTAAATGTTCTATTAATGATAGCATTTCCATTTTTTTCTTACTTATTGACTGCTTTCCCTCACAAAATCTTAGTTTCTTTTTGTATAAAATGGTTTCTTATAAGATTTAGCTGAAATAAAATATATAAAGCTCATGAAATTGTCCTTGATTTATAGATGTTGGAAGTCCTAATTCATTCATCCTAGGCTAGCATTCTTTCTGCAGCAAAATATTATCTGTGAAAACATTAACAATATTTTATATTATTTTTTACTTTTTTAAAACATTTGTTAAATTTATTTATTTATTTTGAGAGAGAGAAAAAAGCATGAGTTGGGGAGGGGCATAGAGAGAGAGGGAGAAAGAGAGAATCCCAAGCAATCTCCACCACGTGAGTATGGAGCTCCATGCAGGGCTTGAACTCATGAACTATGAGATCATGACCTCAGCCTAAGACAGATGCTTAACTGAGCCACCCAGGCTCCTCCGTATTATCATTTACTTTCTAAATAAAATTAGAAAATGACATCAGTATTAATAGATGATATTAATTGATGATTTACAGTGGGCTAGGTATTGTTTTAATTACTTTGCAAAGATTACATCAATACCTTTTCACAATAATCCAATTGTATAGAACAGGCATAGTGTGGTTAACTAACTCATGCCAGTTCACATAGCTGAGAAATCATAGCGTTAAAATTCAAACTCAGACAATGATTTCAAAGCCTATCAGGTTATATAACATCTTAAATATTGGTTTTCCAATCAAAGGAAATCAAAATGAGAATATAATTAAAGTGCATGTTCTAAACTTTCAAGGAAATTTGGAAAATGATAAAAATATTTAATAATAGAGCTCTTCTTGGAACACAAGAGAATACTGGAAACACCTAGAGGCTCACTGGATTCACTGTCAAACTCAACATAGTATTTAAATTGCTTAATACGTTTCACAAGTTATTTTAAAGAAAATCTCACCAAATAGTATATTACTTCCTAAAGACTAAAGCAAGACTGGTATCTCGAGAAAAGATGCGCATTTCATATGGATAAAATTTAAAAAATGATATTATACTTTTTCATAATACAGGTTAAAAGACATTCCAAAACACCTTCATGTTAATACTGTATTTTATATTTTTTAAAATATTATGGACAGAAAATCACTTTTTGACTACCATTTTTGGCAGTGTGAGACTTTAGTCACCTTGTTAAGATCATCTAAGAGGAAACATCTACATTGTGTAATAAAATATTGAAATATGATTTCACATATAGGAGTCTTCAAAGCCAGAAATGGAATGGAGTCAGCCAATTGGAAAATTCTATTGAAATCTGCAGACAACTTCCTTTACTAGAGGCTCCCAAACAAAACTAGCTGACTTACACCTATTACATTAGAGTTAATGGGAAACCTGCCTCTTAAAAGTGGCAGATGGATATATATTCATATATATGGATATGAATATCGATATATATCCATATATATGTATTGTATGATATATACAATATATATACACACATATATTGTCTATGATATCCAGTATTATATACATACAAATAACAAAAGGTGAACAAAAAGCTAAGGCATTCCTGTGAAAGATCAAAATCAAGAGACTATATACTTCAGACAACAAACTTGTTTAAACATTATAATAAAAAAGATGGTGTGGAATTACAAAGGGGTAGACAGACCATTGAAATATTAAAGAAGACCTAGAACTGAGCCTCATGTACTTAGGAATTTGATTTTTGGCAGACTTGACATGCAGATTGGAAGGAAAGGAATGGACTAATCACATATCATCAGTCTTCAGGCTGAGTTACAGGGACATAAGAGAGTAAATGAAGGTTTTACAATGGGGATAAGGGAATATAGCTTTAAAGAAACATCTTTAGAACTCCATTTCTAAATATGAAGCTTCCTAAAATGGATGTGCCCGTGAATGCACTCATGATCAGCCTGGTTCTCCTTTGTGCACTTCATTTGTAACCAACAACCTGGACACTTTATAGAAGACAGACCTTTGCATCTTCCTCTGTGTTTGATGTTCAGAAATATATATGGGCAGGTGGTGGCAGTACAGATGTAATATTTTTAGCTCATTTAAGGTCTCACACAGTTTTTCCCTGTTTAAAAAAAATGATTCATTTGGATGGAGTTTCATGAGATCGAAATTTAAAAAATTAGCATGAAACCACATATACAATAGTATTTACTCACAAAGCACACATAACAAAAATAAATCTATTTTTAATTAAGAAAGCTGAAGTACAAATGTAAATAAGTTTGATATTTACAAGCTCTGATCCTCATTGTCTTTAGAAGTTTGATGCAAATTAGCACTGCTGATAGTGAAAGCTGGAGAATTTGCACATCTATAGAAAAATGACAGTGCTCAGTGGGCTCCTATTTGATACGAGTTAAAGTTCAGTTCAGTCCTTCAGAAAACTGTCTATAATGACATCACTGTGCTTGAAGAATGAATATCAGAAGTCACTGTTCAACAGATTGTGTCACAAACTGTGGTAGATCAAAAAAAAAAAAACTCTATGCTTGAGAGCAAAGAACATTGTTACTACTGAATAGAAGAGAGACAAATGGCCAATAAGCACATGAAAAGGTGCTCACCATCACTAATAGAAATTAGAAAAATATAAATCAAAACCAAAATAAGATATCACCTCATACCCATTAGAATGACTCTTATTTAAAAAAAAAAAAAAAAAAAACAGGGGTACCTGAGTGGTTCAGTCTATTAAGCGACCAACTCTTGATTTCAGCTCAGGCCATGATTTCACCATTTGTGAGATGGGGTTCTGTGTCAGACACTGTGCTGACAGCACGGAGCCTGCTTGGGACTCTCTCTCCCCCTCTCTCTCTCTCTCTCTCCAGTCTTGCTTTGTCTCTCTCTCAAAAAAAATAAAGAAACATTTGTTTTCAAAAACCAGGTTTTGTTGAGAATATGGAGAAATTGGAATGCTTGTGTGCTGCTGGTGAGAAGGTAAAAAGGCTCAGGGACCACAAGTAACAGAACAGTGGCCGTGAAGAAACTAAAATACAATTACCACGTGACCTAGCAATCCCACCTTTGGACACATACCTAAAGAACAAAACAAAACCAAGGCCTCAAACAGGTATTTATACACCCACATTCATAGCAGCATTCACTGTAGCCAAAAGACAGAAGTCATCCAAGTGTACACTGACAAAAGAGTGGATAAATAAAATATGCTATATACCTACAGTAAGATTTAACTCAGCCTTAAAAATGAAGGCAATTCTGATATATGATACAACATGGATAAACATTTTGTGCCAAGTGAAATAAGCAAATTGCAACAGGACCCCTATGTGAGGCACTTAGTCAAATTCATAGAAACAGAAAGTAGAATGGTAGCTGCCAGGGTCCAGGGATGGGACAAAATGGGGAATTATTATTTACTGGGCACAAAGTTCCAGTTTTACAGGTTGAGGAGTTCTTAGATAGATGCTGGCGATGGTAAGACAATAATGTAAACATCTTAAGGGCATTGAACTGTACACTTAAAAATTATGAAGATGGCAAATTTTATGTTCTGTGCATTTAGCCCCAATTAAGAAAAATTTTAAAGGCAAAAAATATTTGCTGATTGTCTACCGAAGGCTGGGCGCTGCGCTAGGAGCAGGTGTTAGGGCAAAGCATGACTTTATGTTCAACTGAAATTTGGAAAGATTTTTACATTTTAGGCACACATAGGAAATTTCCAACATACAGATAATGCATTTAACTTATGGATAGTAACTTGGGGGGATCATTTTGTTCTAACATTAAGCTGAAGATATAATTTGAGATACTGTTTTATATGTGTAAAAAAAGGGTCTCACATTACTGGCTACACATTAGAATTTCCTAAAGTTATGGATGCCTGAACTCCATACCCAGAGATAACAGTTTAACTGGTCTGGAATGAGGCCTGGTTAGAGATATTATTTTAAGCTCCCTAAGAGATTTGAGTGCGCAGCCAGGGTCGAGTGCCACCATCACTGATGCACGTCAACAAAAGGAAGTAAACTTGCTTTAGCCAATTTAGCTAAGAAGAATGATAGAGAAAGATCATGGGAAGAGAGAACCACACAGAGAGAGAAAGAAAGTAAAACAAACGTTTGTCTTTTCAGAAAAACACACCTTTCAGAGTAGACTATATCTAACATTAGCATCAGAACCAATGAGAATAACAGGCTATAAGATTAAGCAGGGAGAGGACTGATTTCTGGAAATGGGCTTTCTGGGATCCTGTACAGCTGGAGATTCTAAATTTTTCAGGTGATCTCATCACAGGCTATGGTTTACCTTCTGCAGAAGGGCGCCACACACCTCACCATGTACATGTCCTCATGGTCTCTTGAAGACATCCGTTGCTATGGGCAAGTGCACCCCATGTCCCCCAAAAGCTGCATTCCACTCAAGCTCATTTCAATGTACTTACAATATTTAATATGTACTGAGATAACATTCAATCAATGACTCAACTCATAAAAATATACCTAGGCATAAAATAGCTCATGCTAATGATTATCTAGAGAGATATTAACAGCAGTAACAGATCAATTAGTGAATAATAAATCAATGAACTGCTTAATATTTTCATTTCTCTTTGATTTACTTTGTTTTATAGTTCAACCAACACATTTAGCTTTAGTATAGATTAAAAGAACCTTTTAATACTTTGGACTATGCTTATATTTAAAGCAATTAAGAAAATGAAAGCATCACCCTTCCAAATGAATTCCTATGAGTGCTTGATAATCGGGATAATCACCTAATTCCACATTTTAGTTTCCACCAGAGTAAGACAATTAGGAGAAGTCTAATTAACCACTAAGAAATAAACAACTAAAATGAAACCAGGGTGTTCCCTCAGTGGAAAGCATAACAAGTTAAAAAGTAAAGAAGGAGATCACACTAGTAGGAAAAATGTACCAGCATGTTGTAAAATAGAAAACAACAACAACATTATGGTGGATTGTTTTGGTAGGGAATTTGGGTCAAAGGAACAACAAAAAACATAAAGCATAATTAAAGTTTGACAAAATATAGTGATGGAGAAGTATGGTGCAAGGACATTTAAATATAAGCACTAAAATATCAAGATGAAAAACAGAAAAACATGAAGAACATTGTTAATCTCAGAGTATTTCTTAAACTTAATGACAAAAGCAAACCTATAAAGTAAAACCTTCATTAACTTAAATTCAGTGAAATAGAATGAAGTGAATGAAATGTTCTCAGTGAAAGTACTATAAACAATATGAAAAGACAACGAAAAGCATGAAAAACATGTTTAGTATATATCTTATAAAACGGTTTATATAATCAGTGAAGAAAGAGCATGTCCCAATCAACAGAAGAAAGCAAACAACTCAACAGAAATCTTCGGCAAGCAAATGAATGGGAAATTCTCAAAAGAAATGTGAATGACCAATAACAAGTATATTGGTTAAAAAAAAGATTTAACTTCATTATTAATTGTGTATATAAATTAAAACACTGTATCAATTCACCTACTAAATTAGAAAATATTTCCTGGTCAAAAAATTATGAAAAAGGGAAGCGATCTTGACGGAAGACAGGGGAGGGGTGGGATGGAGTGGGGTGGGGTATGGGGGTGGGTTAAGAAATGTTTAAGGGAATGAATCATGGACAGGTGCCCAAATTTTGAGAACTAAGCAGTAGGCACCCTTAGCACAGAGCATATGGAGACAAAGAGCAAAGAACAGGATGTTGTGAAGAAGGGTTTGACAATATACCATTAAAGTCACAATTCTGGATGCTCTTAGGCTGAGAAATTGTCTAGTAGGAACTTCTGGTAAACTATTAGTTCTCTAAACAAATACCCACTCCCTTCCTCTTCCTTAGTTTACAATAAACACATGTCCTGGATTTCCTCACAGTTTGAAGAGGCAACAGAATTGTGGCTAATTCGTTATAAGTAAAATTTGCAACAGTTATAAGGAAATGCAATGGTTATAAGGAAAACTTTTTTAAAAATTTTTTAATGTTTGTTTATTTTATTTATTTTGAGAAAGAGCGAGCGAGCGAGCAAGCATGAGTCGGGGAAAAGCAGAAAAGGGGGGGGCAGGAGATCCCAAAGAGGCTCCGCATTGTCTGTGTAGAGTGACATGAGGCTTGCACCATAAATCATGAGATCATGACCTGAGCTGAAACCAAGAGTCAAATGCTCAACTGACTGAGCCACCCAGGTGCCCATCTTTTAAATGACACTTGGCATATGCTCTTTGCCTCTTCTTCCACCATTTTTTTTCCCTGCCAGCTAGAAGGGAGACTAGAGCTAAAAGCATCCATCCTGAATTGTCATCTTCCTCACAATTTTCCAACACCTTTCCCCCATTTCTCTGTTCTTACTGAACACTCTAGGTCAGTTCATAACTTTTTACCAATGCCATGAGACTAGCCATCTATTGAAACAATCTATTCATCTGTGTACTATACTTCAATACTTGTTGGTGGGAAGTATTATATTAGTATGTGCCCAACCAATGATGTGTTGAATGAACATTCTAAGAATGCATTGTCACTGGGTCTGCCGTGGACTTGTTTACCTCGTTCCCTTCATCTGATGATTCCCTCTCATCCATATGGTCACCAGGCTGGGGTCCCAGTAGGCTTATGTGTACAATATGTCTAATGATGGTCATTTGACCCAAGATCAGTCAATTAGAATCCCCTAACAGAGAATGGAGAACTGTAACTAGTGGGTTTCTGCTACAATGTGAGGTGTAGTCATGTTTCCTGCCCATGAGTGGTGAAGCAGAGAAAGCTGCTTCCACAGAGTAAGGGCAGTGAAACAGAGGTGCAGAGATGCACTTAAGAGACAAAGACACAGAGAAAGCACAACTCGAGTTCCCTCTTCAATCCTGGTTTTAGAATGTTCCTGAAGTTGGACTGTGTTGCTGATCTTGGGTTTCCTCTGATTCTTCCTATCCTTACATAAACTCCCTTCGTGTTTAATACTCTTGGCAATTAAACTAGACCTAATTAACCTAGAGACTTCCCAGAAATTATCATGAGAATGTATAAAGATCAAAAGACCAAAAAGTAAACTTGTGGAAAGAAATCCAAACCGCACTTGGGTTTCTTTTGCTGAGCTCCTTCCTGACCTTTGAATCAACAATCTAAAACTTTGTATTTCCCAAATCTGCTGAGGCAACTTTCCAGACAATTTGTGTGACTTGTTTTGCACAAATCCTTCAAGAAACCATTCAGTAATAAACATCTTTATTCCCTTCTTAAAACAAACTATGTATGTGCTGGGTCTGGTTTGACCTTGGCCCTGCACTAGGTGTCTAATATGTATCAATTTCCTTCTACTGTCTCCATTTTTACATATGAAATGCGTGTTTCTGTAGAGCAGTGGAGATTCTATGCAACTGGCCAGTGGGGCAATTAGGCCAATACAACACAGAAGTAGTGTCGATTCCTACATGATTTTCTTCACTAACAACCTCGCCACCAAGGAACTGCACTACCACAGTTGAGCCAGCAAGCCAAGAAGGAACACAGGCTGTTCAGTAAATGCTTTACCCCGTGTCCACTTTCTCCACACGCTCTCTTTTGGAAGTACTTATTTACTGCATAATTTTTCCAGCCTTTGGGCACATTCTCTTTGCCTCCAATTAAACAGTCTTAACTTTTTTAAGTTTCTTTATTCTAAGAGAGCAGAGTGAGTGTGCACGAGCGGGGAGGGGCGGAGAGAGAGAATCCCAAGCAGTCACTGTGCGGATAGCGCACAGCCCGACATGGGGACATGAACTGTGAAATCGTGGCCTGAACCAAAACCAAGAATCTGACGTTTAACCAATCGAGTCACCTAGACAATCTTTGAACTTTTTTTTATACCTCCCTTCCTTCCATCAAAATTCCTTGCTTGCCAACTCAACCCCCCTTTTTAGGTGAAGTAATGCATTTATTGGAAAGTTTCTCTATTAGAATTTTAAAATGCTTTATACTGTGCTAGTATTTTTATTATGGCTGTTATTGTTTATATTAGTAGTCTATAACTTAGTTACCTGTGGTTAGACTGGCTTGCCCCAATTCTATTTTCTTGTGTGATTATTCAAAAAATGAGGTTTTTCAGGAACTAATATATGCCTCTGTGTATATGTGTATATGTGTTCTATCAAAAAGACAAGAAATTTTGTTTCTAGCTGTGGGTTAATATTTGTACATGCATATATACATGCAAACTTTATTTAAACCTCATTCTTTATATTTGATGCAAATGATATAAATTTCTTGAATTCCATCTCTATTTATTTAAAGTATATGAGTAGCTTGTATATATATTTGTAATAATGTTTCAAAGCTGAAGAACATATCGCTCAACTGTGTAATGTAAAACACATATCATTATCAAATTAAAAAACACATATCATTAATGCAAAATGGAATTCTTGTTATGAATATTAATTTTGAAAAGAAAATTATTATTAAAATGTAGTTCCGTAAAAATTGAAGTGCTATATTGTTACAAATACTCTATGCAATGTCTTACTGACCAAGATATTAACTGTAGAAATGTTCATTAAATTAAAACAAACTCTAATTAGAAACTACATGAACCAAGGATAATGATAATATTCAGATTTACAAGTGGCCTTAATAGGGGCATTTGTAAGGATATTTAAACCAAACTGAAATGTATGCTCAAGTAATTATTTTTCCTTAATATAATGAATGAATCAAGTTATATCATTGTGCCTGGATTATAATCAAGTATAATCGCATCAGTAATAATATTTAGCTTATCATTGGGATATGACTATAATTACACCTTTAAATTACGGAACTTTTTGACAATGGAACACTAATCTTAATCAATTATACTGAAAGATAAAGTAATATCTGATTATTTTCTAGGTATGTAATGAATGATTTCAATGTAATCTTGAAGTAATTAGATCTAATTATGTCTTTGATTTCTTTAATTTAAAATAGCTGATTAGAAATATAATAAACTCAATTGCATAGCCCTGTTTTTAAAAATAGGGTCATGGGACCAAGAACAAGAATCTACGCCCTGATTTTACAAGAAGCAAATGAACTGACTTTAAGGCTTATTGAAGAACAATGCTGTTGGGTGACTATGACAAGGAAGTCTCTCTCCCGGGGCTTTCTCTTGAATCAGTTCAAGCAATGAAACAAAATGAGGGCCATAGCAGCCAATGATTGGAAGCAGGGGGTTAGTTTCACAAAGACTCTCCACCTCTTGGTTCTGAATTTGTTTTAGTGTCAACTTTTTTTTTATTCTCCTGACTACCTTCCCCACAAGGCTAGAGCCAGGGTTGCTGAAAGCTCTTCCTTAACATATTTAGAATATTAGAATTGGAAAGGTAAGCATCCTTCTCTTTTACATCTTCAGTATGAGAAAACCTGCAAAGTATGATAGCTTGGTTGTGATTTCTTTTTGTTCATTATTCAAGCAACCACAGTCCTCAGGATGTAACCTCAAAGACAAACATGTATCTGCTTCCAAGGTTACAATGTCACACAACCCATAATCAATGCAACCCTATATACATATAGTGTAATTCTATGATAGCTCAAGCTATAAAAGCATTCCCCAATGGAATACAGGAAATTGCATGGTGTGTTAGGTAAGACCAGGTTATGTGACACACAAAAAATAACTCCCAAATCTCAAAACTACCATTTTTGGAGGGTCACTTACTATACATATCTTTAAAAAAAGGTCAGAAGGACTTTCCTCTGGGACCAGGCAGATATAGACAAAACAACTGGAAAATAAGGCCTCCTTTACCACAGGGTCAGAAGGGAGACCCAGAGGGTTGTCTACCAGCTTGTAAATGCTTCTTCCTAGAAATGACATGTTACCTACTGAGAGCACATTGGCCACAGCTTTTCACAAAAATCCACTGTCCCAGAGGGGTCTGGGAAACATGGGAAGAAATGGGTATTTTGCAAGCAGTAAATAATCTCTACAACAAATGATGATAGGTTTAAAAAATCTATAGTAATTGTTTGTAAGTCAACATTTTCCCTTTTGACAAAGAATCAAAATTTTTGAGTCAATAAAAATCAATATCTTTACTTGACTGAAAAATCAAAAAGATTACTTTTTACATTATGTGATATATATTTAATAAAATATGCATTTATATATGGCCATGTTACTAATACTGATAATTTAAGCTGGAAGAGGAAATATAAACAGGATATAAATTATGACAAAATACCTTAAAATATGACTGTCACATTTTTTTAAGTTTATTTATTTCTTGAGATAGAGAAAGAGACAGAAAGAGAACAGGAGGTGCAGAGAGAGAGGCAGAGCGAAAGAATCCTAAGCAAGCTCCGCATTGTCAGCAGAAAGCCTCAAGTGGGGATCGAACTGATGAACCGTGGGATCATGACCTGAGCCACTCAGGCACTCCCAACACTTTTTGTTGGATATTAACAGGAATGTGCAGTATTTATCTCAAATAAGGTTAATTTTTCCATTTAAGAAACTTTGGATTTAGTTCCAATTAAGAAACTTGGAAATTTTACCTAGCCAACAGATAAAGTTTAATTTGAAGTACCAGGTAAAGATATGATTGGCTCTCATAAAAAGAGTATATTTAACAAATCTGGGGTATTTACCCAGAGGAAATGAAAACACTAATTTGAAAAAAAAAAAATATGCACCCTTATGTTTATTGTTTATTATTTACAATAACCAGGACATGGAAGCAGCCCAAGTCATCTATAGAAGAATGGCTAAAGGAGATGTGGTATACACACACAAAGATACTTACACACATACACACACACATGCATGTGTTAGAATATTAGTCATAAAAAAAGAATGAGATCTTTCCATTGGCGTCCACATGGATGGGCCTAGAAAGCATAATGTTAAGTAAAATAAGTCAGTCAAAGAAAGACAAATACCATATGATTTTACTCATATGTGGTATTTATAAAACAAAACAAATGAACAAAGAAAAAGAAGAGACAAAAAAACAACAACAATAACAAAACAGGCTTTTAAATAGAGAGAGAACAAACTGGTGGTGGTCACAGAGGAGGAAGGGAGCGAGACGGGTGAAACAGGTAAAGAGGATGAAAGGATATTTATATTAATGAACACAGAAAAATGTACAGAATCATTGAATCATTATGTTGTACACCTGAAATTAATATAACACTGTATGTTAATTAGGTTTAAGTTAAAATTTTAAAAAGAGCATGGGATTACCGGTCCACCCTTCCCCCTACCAAAAGAGTATATTTAACAAATTTATGTTAATTCTTGGGAGAAAACTGTAGCTTTAGACACAGATTATGATGCCATTATAAGGAAACCTAAAATAAAAATCGGCATATATAATTAAAGAATTGCTGTGAACTGAAACAGGTTTTGTTTCTATAACATTTGTACATCAGGTTTACTTTCTTTTCCCTCCCTCTCCATACCGATTTTTTTAAATCCAAAATAAATTAAGTCCCTAATACTGAGAATGGGTTGAATATGAAAAACTTTAGAAACAGGCTTTACTATGTTTTAAGATCCTTCAACTAGTATTACTGAAACATTCCTATTAGGAAAACTACTGATATGTTTGATATTATCTATTTTATTTTAAAAGCACTTGAAATTATTGAGAAAGTAGATATGACAGGTACTGTGTGAATGCTTTTACCCCAAAGTTAATTTTAGTGCTATTTAGTATGATTTTACTACTATTCTAAGCTCTTTTGGTTAACTATAGTTAAGGTCCTATGCTGTTAAGCATCAGTAAAGAAATAAACCAGGCTAGTATGACTTATTGCAACCTCTGGGAACCTCAATTTTCCAGAGTTTTACTGAAAATTAAACTAAACATGACTGTGATGATTATGACGATAATCATATGGTTAGCATTTATTCAGTAGTCAACATAAAGAGTTTGTGCTCAAAGCTCTTGGCACATATTAACTTATTAAATCCTCACAATTATCCTATAAAGTTGGCCTCATTTTTATTGCCATGAAAAACTGAGGCACAGAACTGATAAGCATTTATTCAAGGTCACATGGCCAGTAAATGGCAGAGACAGAATTTAATCCTAGGGAGACTGACTCCAGTCGGCTTGCTTACCTCTTGTACTGTCAGAAGATCCCCAGGTCAGAGCAGGCATTTCTGATGACGATAACACATCGCTATCCCTGTGTCGTTACAGGTAGGACCCTTTATTCTTTCTGCTCCAGCCATGTGCTTTCTTCCTAGTAAAATCACCTGGCAGGTCCTCAGAGGGAGGAACGTTTTACTGAGATGTTTGCACGGTTACCTCTTATTTCACTTAATACCTTGCTCTACCGTAACCTTCAAAGAGACTGTTTCTTACCATCCTAATCAGGGTAATAATTCTCCCTCACTTTCTCCCTATATCATTCACAGTGTCTATTACCACATGACACAATATTACATACACAATATTACCTTCTTTATTATCCACAACGGCCACCAGAATGTAACTCAATGAAGCAGAAACTTGCTCTGATTTGAATTTTCATACATATACCAAGATTTGAGTAAATGGTTTCTATTAATCCACCTGTCTGCCCATCAATCCGTCCATCCAACCATCCATCCATCCTTACATTCACCAGTGCTCCAAATCATCTATCCATTATTTATTAAGAGTGGGTGGCTTTTACTTATTTCATTAGGGTGAGAGGTTTCATTATTATTATTTTTTTACTCATTGCCGTCATGGCTTTATTTTTTTTT
Source organism: Proteles cristata cristata (assembly GCA_017311185.1). Taxonomy (NCBI): domain Eukaryota; kingdom Metazoa; phylum Chordata; class Mammalia; order Carnivora; family Hyaenidae; genus Proteles; species Proteles cristata. The sequence goes on along the minus strand of JAESUZ010000193.1, from coordinate 1,123,365 downwards.
TCTTTTCTTCCTAGGAACATACACTTAGAAGAAAAGTGTGTGAGATCTAAAAGCAACACTTGAAGTACTCATATGTTGAGCAGAAATATAGCTTTTCATCTCAACTAAGTGAAGAAGGTTAAGTTTTGAAGTCAAACTCTACAGGCTTCTGTTTATACATTTATGTATTTGTGAAGTTTATATAGAGCAATCACTGTTTTGTGATCTCCCAAGTTCAATTTGAATCCAGAGTAATGCTGCACTGAAATCATTATCATCAAGCCACTATTTTTCACTCCAGATCAATTACTGTTTAAAGGACACTTAGGAGTCACGCATACAGTTTTTGAGGGGAAAAAATGAAAGGTGTAAAAGTGGTTATAATAAAAAAGAAAGCCTTTTCAGGTTATGTGTGAAGACAATTCACTAGACATCTAAAATTATAATGATGCTGGCTTCTCTTACTTTATTCTCAAGGTATTTCCTTCCATTCACATTGAGGATTATTTGGGGAGCATGATGTGTTTTGCTCTGTAGTTTAGAGAAAGAGTAGCTACTGTGCTACCATCTACTTAAAAGGTTTTATTGATTCCTGGAAACATTTTCTATTCCCTAAATGATTCCTTCCTTTTCCCTGAACTAAAATCTGGTCATCATTCAGTTGAATCGTCTAGATGTTTTAGTGAAAAAGGCAACATCTTATACTGTTATTGGCTTCCACACTAAGCTAAGGTACCAGGCTGAGGTACCAAGCTTACGAGTTTCTTGGAGATGATTCACAGAGCAGTCCAGGCAATACAAGGCACGTGCGGCACGTGGGAAGGGGAGGAAATGCCGGCGGTCAAGAAAGGGGCACTGAGAGGGGAAATGGAAAATCTATAAAGCCAAACGCTGTGTGACATGTGCGTTACAGCCCTGTTGTGAGGAGATGTGCGCAGTACATTGCACGGTTTTCTGCAACGCTGGCAATCAATAAATGTTTGCTGAGCATGCGCAAAGAACAGAAACAGATCTGAAACAATTAGGCAAAAAGTGTTTTGCCTAAAACAGTATCACGCCTTCTGCTATTGTTCCTTTGTGCTTTTCGCTAATAAATATTAGGTGTTTACAGTATCTCATGCATTCTTGAAAGCACTTTGCATCAAGTGAATGATCTACTCTTGAGAGAGCTCTATGAGGTGGAAGCAGTATTCTGTTTATTTTAGAGGCGAGAACAATGAGACAAAGGAAGATCATGTGATGTGCCCCAAACCCGAGAGCAAAGAGCAGAGAGAAACCTCGATTTGCACCTAGAGGTTTTGTAGAATGGAGTTCCCAAGATCTGACATAAATATTACTTAGTATTCATGGTAAACTCAGTAAGTATCCGCTAAATGATTATATTTAATAGATAATATTCTGATTGAAAACTGAGTAACGATTTAAATTTAGAATTGACGCTTTTATAATTACAACAGAGTATTTCTTTCCTGTCTATATATATTTCATTCCTACTTCTCTCTTCTATAGAATGGTAGTTTTATTTTATAAGATTTTTATTTAAAAAAACATTTTATTTTTCTTTTAATTTTTTAAATGTTTTATTTATTTCTAGGAGAGAGAGAGAGAGAGAGACAGCGTGAGCAGGGGAGGGTCAGAGAGAGAGAGAGGCACAGACTCTGAAATAGGCTCCAGGCTCTGAGCTGGCAGTCAGCACAGAGCCCGACGCGGGGCTCGAACCCACGAACCGCGAGATCATGACCTAAGCGAAAGTCGGACGCTTAACCGACGAAGCCACCCAGGCGCCCCTTAAAAAAACATTTTAAATCAACTTGATTTAAAAAGAGGAGATATCAAGTTCATAATCTGTCACTTATTTTTCTATGAATAAGCTATTCGCTTCTTTGTTAACTCATTCAAAAAAGAGATATGCTTCTTAATGTGTCCCTGGACAGACCAAAGACTATGCTTTTGCTATATTTTTCTTTTTAGAAAAAACATAATAGATTTGATAGTAAATTGAAGATAGTGCCATGATGTATTCAGAATGCAAAGAAATAAAAATAAAATACATATAGCTTTATGTGGGCCATGTACTAAATATTATCTAATAAATTGAGTTGTAAGTTTTTGAATAGAAAGTAAAAAGTAACTATGAAGCTCAAATAGCTTTCTTATTTGCAGGTAAAGTAGATAATCATGAAATACAAACATCAATATAAAAATATAAATATACATATAAAGCACATATGTCCTCTAACTTCTTCCACACCCACTTTAATCAACTTTAAACTGTGTTCTCCATTATTCTGAAACTTTAAAAATATGCATAGATTCCAGAGTTGTCAGATGGTCCCAGAGAAATCTCAGAGTCTATCATGATCCTGTCATTTTGCAAACGAGAAAACTGAAGCTCTGTAACGACAGAGCCAAAGTTAGAGGATTATTGCTAAACCCCTGAAAAAGATTTTAAGTCTATAGAATATATATAAATCTATAAGAACATATGGTGCCTGGCTTTCTGAGATTTTTCCTAACTTGTCCCCCTTCCCCACTTTGATATGGGTACTCTCTTCCCTTCATTTATCCTTCGTCGACTCAGTGCCATGTCTGCTCACGACTTGCTTGGCTGGGTTTTTGGATGTGAACTGCTAGAACGGAAGAGACTCACGGTGGCTCCAGTTTGAGAGTTCATGTTGTCAGCTGCTCCAACCCCACAGAGTCTACCACAGACAGAGCCCCCGGACCCCCTCATTCTATAAGTGACTGAATCCCTGGCAGTTGCAGCTGGCATTCTCAAATCACGTGACTGCATTCTCCAGGGGATAGCCATTGGCTCCTCCTCTTCTCCCTCACAGGCATAAACACCACACAGCTCTTGTGGTTGTTGGTGGTTTGTCCCTATTTGCTTGCATAGGGATGCATTTTCACTTAATTGTGTTGCCTAGGTTTTCCGTGACTCATTGACTAGGTGCTATGTTTTGATGTGCGAACTCGGGAAAATCCAAAAACTACTCTGCCATCACAACTACCACCGTGTTCCCATAACTCTCCTGTTTTATATATTTTTTTAAAAACCTCATCGAATTATATTTTAGAATTTACATGTCACTAAGGTCACCTATATTAAGTTTACAATTTAATAGCTTTACTATATTCATGAAGTTGTACAACTATTACCATAAAAAATGTCGAATATTGGGGCAAATGGGGGCTCATTTGGTTGAAGGTCCAACTTTGGCTCAGGTCACGGGTTTGGTGCATGAGTTTGAGCCCCACACCGTGGTGGCTGCTGTCAGTGTGGAGCCTGCTTTGGGTCCTCTGTCCCCTCCTCTCTCCGCCCCTCTCCCACTTGAGTGCATGCCAGCTCACTGACTCTATCCCAAAAATAATAAACATAAAAAAAGAAAAAAAATGTAGAATATTTTCATCATCCTATCCAAAAATGCCATATTCATTAGCGGTCACTCCCTACTCTTTTTTATCTTTCAGCCCCAAGCAACTACTAACCTACTTTCTGTCTCTGCACATCTAGCTTTATGGATATTTCCTGCAAATGGCATATCATATATGCTCTCTTGTTAGTGGAGTATGTGGCAGAAAAACAAATATGAGATAACGTTTTAAGTTCTTCACTTCAAATGGTAAACAGCAACAATTCCATGATAGACTTACGGCAACGTGTTTGCATACGATTTGAAGCTGGTTACCTATTGCATGCAGGGCAATAAACCAGCATCCGAATAAGGATGGCGACATAACTATAAGTATGTAAGTATAAAATGTGATATGTAAATTTTACCATGTGTCCAGACTATCCCAAGCCTGGCACATATATGAACGTATTTAATATTTCCAGACATTTATGATGGAAGTAGCATCATTATCATCTCCATTTTATTGATAAGGAAACAGAGGAAAAGTAAAATAAAGAAAGTCACACAAACTTGTCAGTGGCGAAGCTGATCTCAAACAGTTTGATTCAAGTCTCCTTACTCGTAACGGTAGTGCCTGAGCTTTAGGTGTTTAGTTAAATGCCATGCTCTACTAAATTGGGGATACTGCCAAGCAGTTTAGGGGAACATATTCTGAGTAACTGATATTTTCCTGGCATATAATTTAAACCTATGTGGACAAAATAATCACAGTCTTTTAGATCCAAAAATATTCTTTCAAACTTTCCTCTAATGCCTTTTTCTTCTATCTTAACTAAAACATAATTTGAAAGCCTTCGTTATCTGTAGCAGATGGGGCTTTAAATGTTTTCAATAAAGCAATGACTACTTTGTCCTAAAAAATCTTTGATATACAAGTGACTATATTTAAATACAATTGGTCACCACTGGCCTCTTTATTTTGTTGACATAGAAAGAATTATAGACCTAAAAGAAGTTGATCACTAAACATACGATATTAGAATATTTCTCAGTAAGCTCAGCATTAGATTGAGTAGAACAAAATTAATTACAATCATGTAAATTCTCCCAGGACTTTACAAGAAAGGGGAAAAACACAACAGTGCAGACTTCATGAAACTGGCAAAATTGGAATAATAACTCTCGGATTTCTTCTGTCCTGAATTAACCCATCGAATAATCATTCTGCTTCCCTTGGGAGGAAAGGAATCTCTCCTGTTTAATAAAGCTTCTTTCTTTCTAAAATCTTAAAAGAGTTTTGAAAATTTCTTTTGAAGTTGCCAGAATCAAGAACTAACTAAAAGAGAAATTTAGCAAGTTACTAGGAAGGTGATTGGCAAAGAACGGAGGAACCACATTATTCTAGAATAAGCAGGGATCTTCTAAGATACATTTTCATGATTAAATGTTCAGACCTCATTCTCTGTTGTCCAGCAGCCCTGTTCCAAACATCTCTGAGCCCAAATCCCAGCCCCTTCTTGACATGGACGCCTGGCACTCTGTGCTCCTTAGGTCACCTGGGATCTTTGAAGCAGCGTTGCTCATGAAAAGAGCAGATGCTATTGTATCACCAAATACTGAATCACATTTTTGACCTGCCTCAGTGACACGATGCTTTAACTTGAGAGCAATAATAAAATTAAACAGTACTCAAGTTTAGCTCTCAGTCCCAGGAGGCTGCCTCCAAGTGAATCAGTATAGAACTTGTTGGTGGTGTTCACCACATGGCACTTTTTTGGAAATCAGATGGAATAGTGCCTTCTCAGAAAGAGTGCTGCCAGTTGTGAAATTGTGCAAGTGAATTTATAATGGTTTTTGGCATTTTCTGGGGAGTTCTGTAAAGAAAATCTAAGTATAGTTATACTTCACATTTGGAAGGGTGATAAATGTTAGCCAGATTTTTCAAGTTGCTGTTCACTTGCTAAGAGTAGCATTTTAAATACCCAAAGCCTTGCTCTCACCTCGAGTTCTGCTTGAGTTACACCTGGTTGAATTTATTTCACATATATCAGCTAAGTGACAGCTCTGACAATGTTTTCCTGGTTCACTTTAAATTAATTTGGATAAATGTATGTAAATATTAGGCATACACTTTAAATCGTGTTGAAGACTAAATGCAAAGGAGAATACTTCTACATGAAGGAAAGGGCATGGTCTGAAAGGAAGAAAGGAATCGAGAGTGTGTGCAGTTGTGGGATGGAGAAGTATCCCTCTTACCTTGTCAGTTCAACAATGAGGAAATGATCTCTTTCAATTGATTTTTATGGATGTACCAAATATATAAACAGCAGAACATCTCATAAATGAGAAGGTGAAATGGCTGACGAAAGCAGTTCCAAATAGAAACGATTTCCAGAAACTCACCAGTCGTGCAGTTTTCAAATTCAATGTCATCAATGGCAGCTCCTCCTCCCAGATCCCTTGTTCTGACGCCTTGAAATATGACTTCAAAATTCCTTAACTTGCCTAGCAGGATGACAGCCTTTTGCCACCGATCGCCGGAGCCCTGCCCACTTTCTTGCCACACTTTTGACAATCCTTTCTCGGTCTGAAGGTAACAAGTTTGCATGAGAGAGAAAAGAAGAGAAAAAGACAAGTTTAGAATGGAAGAATTTGATTAGTGAAAACTGGTGGGAAAACAGACACTGAAATTCTGACACTTTCCATGATATCCTTTACCTCATCCAAACAGAGGGGTATTGATCCACTACAGTGTTTCCTAACAGACATACTGATAAATCTGTTTTGTGTTTTCAGAGACACCATTATTTAAAAGTATCCTCAGTCCATTCCATCTCTCCCTTGTCTGCACACAAACTCCTCGATATCTGATGGGAGCTGAACATTTTACAGAAGCCCTGGACTTTTAGCTTGGGATGCTCACCCAAATGTCTATTCATACTCTGTAAGTATTTAGATCATTGTGCCCTTCAAAGAGATGAAATATCTTATATAAGCAAAGAGGAAAAAAATAAATGAAAGGAGGAATATGTGGGAGAAATCCCTATCCCTGCTGATATGACAAAGGAAATATGAAGTGAGCCACGGTGGCAAAATGATGATTTCTGAGATCCGTAGGATTTCAAAAATACTATTATTCTATTATTTTGGCTATTAAAAAAATTCTATTATAGTATGATTACTATGTGAGTGTCAAGTACAACTATCTCCTCACACATTCTTCAGTTATAAAGGAAAATTTAATTTTCTGAAAGCTTATGTAAGTATCTCCTCTGAATGCTTAAGGTTGGCTTTCATTGTTCTTTGCTATTCTGGGCCTAGCTCCTCCTGAGAATTACCTGTTTTAATGACTCATGATGATGGACACATAGCAAAGAAAAATAAACTATGCATTTACTATATATAGCATTATACATATATATACACACATATCCATCCATCCATACATAATTATGCTTATGGTTACCCTCGATAATTACTATCTCAGGGTTCCCCTTTTTGATTTAATGACAAATTAATAACAACAACAACAACAACAATGACAATGTTTTGTGTCTGAAGCTTGCAATCAAAACTGTGGAGCAGGAAGATGCACTGAAAATCAAGCAAGCTGTTCTAATAGATTCATAACATATAGCTATGAGATACATAATATATAGGTATGCTTTTTTAAGTATGGGCTAAAGAAAAAAGAGAAATATTTGCAAAAATAAGATCCAGAGGAGTTATATTTTCATAGGGTTGTACTTTTACAGCACTAATGTTGATAAATATGGCTGACACCTTGTTCTGCCGAGGGAGGAGACAGAATCAAGCAGTTCTTTCTCGCTTGAATTACAGAGAAAATGGAACCACCTATCAGTTAATACAAAATTAACTTTGCAAAAGCAACTAACAGTGTCCAGATAGATCTTTGAACAGTTTTTCCAAAAAAACGACAAATCTTTATACTCAGAGACTCATGTAACTTTAGCCTTGAAGAGGATGGGAAATTCACACCTAATTAATGGAATTTCGTATCTTTTATGATGACTAAAGAAGAGAAGCCTTTTTCAAGGTTAATCTTTGAAAGTTAGTGATGTGGAATCAAAGGAATGATTAGTTAAATTAAAGATTAAAGTAGAGGGGAGCTGTTGGACACATAGCAACATAACAGCCATGGATATTGATAAAGTCTCTCTTAATTTACAAAATTAATTCACTTTGCTAATATTTCCTATTAATCAGCTTCTGAAGTTTCTAGAGTTACTCATTAACTAGGATAAGCCCCCAAAGGGTTTTCCACAAATACCATCATAGAGGTTGTGTGATCACTTTAATCAATAACATAAAAACCATTTCTTAAATGTTACAACTGACCTTCTAATAAAAAAAAGGATATTTGAAAATAAATCCAATATCATTTTATATAGGAAGAAATAAAAACAAGGTGAGTTCTTTTGAAAACCAATTGTGGATCAACCTAATGGTGGGTTGAGAATATCATTCTAACATATTTACTATTATTTCACTTTAAATATAATATGAAATCTTATCCTCATGTAAAACGGAGGTTTATTTACTTATTGACTTATCTGTCCATTTATTCATTTACTCAGCAAACATTCGATGTTCACATGTACTATAATGGTATATACCAGGAATAAAAAGGTGAAAAAAAGAGAGTTTAACCTGTGGAGGTAAAGATCTAATATGAGAGAGGCATAAAAATAACTTACTACAAAAAGGCAATATAAATTTTATTATTTAATATATTTATTTTCTGATATATATTAATATATATCAGAATACTTTAAAAAATTTTTAATGTTTATTTATTTTTGAGAGACAGACAGATCATGAGCAGGAGATGGGCAGAGAGACAGAAAGACACAGACTCTGAAACTCCAGGCTCTGAGCTATCAGCATAGAGCCCAATGCAGGGCTTGAACCCACGAACTGTGAGATCATGACCTGAGCCGAAGTTGGAAGCTTAACCGACTGAGCCACCCAGGCGCCTTAGAACACTTAAAAAAAAAAAAAAAAAAGAAGTTATATATCAATCAAATGTTTATCCCACACACATTTTTACTTTATTTATTTACTTAATATTCTGATTTTAATTCTTTCAAAGTTGAGAAATGAAAAATCTCTTGCTTTCAACTCATGACTTTGCCACTGGCCAAAGATTTATCTCTTACATTCATTCATATGGATGTTAAATTCAAAACCCAAGGCAATAAACATATCAAAAGTGACTGGACACACTGATAATAGTAAAAATAGACATTAATACCCTAATGATTAAATTACATGAATTGAAGGAATACTCTCTTATTATTTAACCTTGTATCCAACTTTAAACTGATATTACATGTATTACACATATTGACTCTTTATCTATATATTGTATATTTGTTACAGCAATGTATTTGACTTCATACTTTATGTCAATATTTCCCTTTTGTGTCATGAAAAGAAAATTAGCAAGAAATACTAAAATGAGAGTCACTTCAATATACAAATTAATAAGGTATATCATTTGGAATGTCAGTTTCAGAGGTTTGAGATGAATATGTAAATTCTCCCTAAAGAGCAGCCAATTTTTTCAAAACCCATGGATCAACAACTTTCTATCCACTGAACCCTTTTTCATATTTTGAATCTATTTCTGGAGTTTTTGTATCAGTCTCTAATCTCTCAATTGCTCCATCAACATCATACTTACTAAGTTACCATACTTTCTTTTTCTGGAAAGATTTGAACAGATTTGTTTTCCATATCCCTCCTCCCCATAATAACAAATAAAATCCCTGAACGTTATAGATAGTTTCATATAAACACAAGAAGATTACGAAAAGTGGAGAGAAAACAGATTACCTGGGAATTTCAGGACTGAAGGAATCATAAGATGGTGAGTTTCCTAAGGTTTCTTTTGTATCATACATTGCCAAATGAATATGAGAATCTGGCAACATGAAAATCCAACAGGCAGAGATTACTGTCTCTAGGCAAAGGGCCAGGAAAAAGAAAGTCTAGCAAGAAAGAAAACATTTTGATAATGACTGTTCTCTAACAGCCAGACATCATAGAAGATTTATACTGTACCCCCATACCACCAACAGCAAAGGCTGAGCAGAGACCCTAGACTTCCACCCACATCAGGTCGCAGGGGCCCCAAGACCCTTCTTCCCAAGACTTTATCAAATGAAGGAAAATTAAGAATTTGTCACCAGTAGACACATCTTAAATGAATAGCTAAAAGAATTTCTTTAAGCATAAAAGAAATGATAAAAGAATGAATCTTAGACTGTCAAGAATAGTCAAAACAAACAAACAACGACAACAACAAATCAAAACAAAAAATACACAGCCAAAATGAGTAAATGCAGTAATCTTTTCTTATCCTCATCCACAGGGCTCAAATGAGGCCAGGTGTTGCTTGTTCTGTATTACAAGCCCCGAAAGATGAGTTAATTCTTGAAGGCAATGACACTGAATTCATATCAATGCTGTATCAAATCAAAGCTGTACTGATTTAGGACTTTTTCTTAAAGAATAGATAGATGCATAGATAGATAGATAGACAGACAGACAGATAGATAGATAGATAGATAGATGATAGAAGATAGATAATATTTGATGGTTGAGGAAAAATTAAAACACTGTGTAATATGGTTCTCAATGTATGTAAAGGAAAGAGTTAAGGTATAAACATTATGAGTATAAGAGAGTAAAGACATAAAGGAAGGTAAAATTTCTACACTTGAGCCTATTAAGTATTAATGCTACATTATAATAGGTCACATTTTCGTTCTTATTTTTTTCTTTTGTTTTTCTCATTCATTCATTCATTCTCCCAAATGAACCTTAGAGTAATTTCATGAATAACTGAAATACTGAATTGTTTTACCCTGAGGCATCATTTATTGTTTGACTTCTTCGGGACTCTATGCCACTTATTGAAATTTTAGTCTTTTTAATAAGTTACAGACTTATCATAACATTTATTTAGATATATGACAATGTGTTTTACAATGGTGAGTGGAATACAGCAAAGAACTTGCCTTCTTCCTTTTCCTAAATAACCAGAGACAACAACTAGCATCACTATGGATGCATGACTTCATAGGCCAAAGTTCGAAGAAGCCAAATATCTATTAAAAGATGATGATAAGCTGAACAATATAATTCCTATCACAGAATTTTAAAAACAGACAAAATCAGAGTTGTAGTGCTGGGTACTGTACAGAAGTGTTCAATCACTAAACTGTGCATTATATGTTATTCAGGAAACTAATATTATGCAATATATCAACTATCTACATTTTAAGTAAAAACAAAAACATATTAAAAAATAAAAATAAAAGACTTAATACATACACCTGAGAAGCAAAGATATGGAAATGTAAAACTGGTAATAATAAAAATAACTAGAAATATTGCATATGACAAATATAATATGTACATAAAGAGCAAATAGGTGTAGAAAGTAGCAGGATGGTTACAACCGAAGAATTAATAAATGAGTAGAAAGATTCAATTGTGAAACTCAGAGAAGCCAGCAGCAAAATGAAGAATAGGAATTTAAAAAAAAAAATCTAAAGAATATTTTAAGGATAAAAATAGAAAGGTCATATATAGATAAAAGGAGTTCTATAAAGATTAAGAAATAACAGGGTAAACAGAAACATAAAAATAATACAGATAATATTTCAGAAGTTAGAGAAGACTGAAAGAGATCGTGAGGTGTCAAACAAGATAGAAAAGGAAGACAAATGCACTTACGTGTGTATGGTAAAATTAAAAACATGAAAGAAAAAATGCAGAAGGTTTCCAGAAACATAAAAGGTCAATAATTACATGGAAATCAGACTGACTCATAGTAACCTTGGATATAAGTGAATAATAAACTAATAACTGCAAGTACTGAATGAAATGATCTTGAACCTTGAGTTTTATATCCAGCCAAATTGTCAAATACGAAAATATAAAAATATCGTCATCAGACATACAAGACCTCAAATTGGACATAAAAAGAAACCATATGTAAAACAAGAAAATACTGGAGTATGTGTTAAAATAAGAAAAGAAATCCAAGGGAATCTTGCAAAAGATAGAAAGCAAGGGCTGTCTTCAAATACAAAAGTTGAGACCAAAGAAAACAGAAAGTTATCACAAATACTCTAGAGTCAAAAATATAGAAAAATATTAACATTTTCCATTCTTATGACAGTGAAAAGGAAAATGGTAGACAGGACAGAGATAACATTGTCATCATAGCATGATAAAGGTCTTGTCTAATTAAGAGGAAGAAATTAATGGGGATAAATAAACACAAGTATTTTTTTTTTAAACTTAAAGGCCAAAATCGTCCTAAAAACAAAAATCAAATGTAAAATTTAAAAAAAAGAGTAATAATGGCAGTAAGCCTTACCATAAGAACAATAATAGAAATATAAATAGGTTAAAGACTAAAAACTAAATTATAAAAATAGCCCCGAAAAGTCAATACGAAAAATGACAGAGTAGAAAAAAATATGTTAGAGATATTTACAAACAATTGATGTAAGAAGAAACTTTAAAGATCAAATGGCATGTAAGGAGATGCTCAGACCGTGCAAATCAGGTAATGGCAGGGTGAACTGGCAAAATACGATGAGTACACTTCACAGAGTGTTTGCAGCAGTAGGAGATAATTAACTGGATGCATATATCCAAACAAAAATGGATATTTAAGATACAGATTGAAAGGGAAAGAGTAATAAACAGAATGAAAGTTATGACATAATATGACATATATTATAAAAATACATATAGCCAAGCATATATATTAGAGTGGTTGCCTGGAAGGAAAGAGGAATGAGACAGAAAATGAAGATAAAAAATTAATTAAAAGATACAATACAGAATGAAAGGACACACTCCAACAACAGCACACATGAAATAAATTCAAAATTGTCTAAACTATGGTTTTTTAATATAATTATATTGTCCTTGGTTAATGTGCTGGACTCTGAGTAGGTGTACTAATTTTTTCAATATTTAGTATTAGTGTTTAAAATTAGACAATCATATTGTCCTATTACATGGGTTTTATTTGATCCTCGTTAATATGTATTCTTTTGTCTTTTTATGTTATTCTTACACTGCCTTGAACTTCCAGAACACTGTCAAACAATGGGTATAATAGTGGTTGTTTCGAGCAAGTAAGAGAAATGCAGGTTATCACAAACAAAACCTCAACCTATAAGCATTTTAGAAGTATAACCTGTGAAAATTTTGAAGAAATTACATTTTGATTACACATTAATAACTTAATTACTCTCCTGGTTCCATGCTGAAGAGGCCTAACTGTGAGGAGAGACAACCAGTGGTGTTAAGGGAAAAAGGGACCTGCCAGTGGAAGTTGAATATATCTCCCCCATGACCCAGGAGGGCATTGAGTAGACCTTGTAGGAGTTTTTATGGATCATTATTCACACTGCAATTTACAAGAAAGGGTTGTCTCTCTATATGAGCTGGTATGGGTCCAGAGAGTACAAGGAAAAATCACTTACCATTGAAGAGAACTCATTAGCTTAGTTGGATACTAAAGTGAGCAATCAAAATAACACCAAGATGACCTCACAGCGATTAGAATGGCAGTATTAAAAAAAGTAAGAAAGTAACTAATGTTGGTAAGGATGTGGAAAAACAAACCCTTTTGGACTGTTGTTGATAATGTGAAATGGTGCAGACACTATGGATGACAGCAAGGCAATTCCTCAAAGACTAAAAATGTAACTAGAGTATTATCTAGCAATTCCTCTTCTAGGTATATTTTGAAATGTATATACCTTGGAATCAAGGACTTGAAGAGAAATATTTGTGCATCCATGTGCATGGCAGCATTATTCACAATAGCCAGCATACGGAAGAAAACCCAAGTGCCCATTAGCAGATGAACGGATAATTAAAATGTGGTCACACATATCATGAAATATTATTTGCCCTATGAAGGAAGGGCATGTGAGACATCCTACACACAGATAAACCTTGAAGACATCATACTAAATAAAATAGGCCAATCACAAAAGGACAAATACTGTCTGATTCCACTTATTTGAGGCATTAAAGTAGTCAAACCTATAGAGACAGAAAGTAAAATATTGGCTACCAAGGGTTGGGGAAGGATTAAAAAGGGATTCTTTTCGATACACAGAGAGTTTCAGTTATCCAACATTAATTCTTAGATGGTTGATGGTGATGGCTGCACGATAATGTGAACGTACTAAGTGTCACTGAACTGCACACTTGAAGACTGTTAAGATAAATTTTATGTTTTATGTATTTTACCATAGTTTTTAAAATAAATTTAAAACATCACATCAAAGGATCCTGTTGCAAAGATGGTTCAACATTTGAAAACAAAGTAATATAACTCATCACATGAATAGACAAAAAACAAAAATCACATATTAAAAATTATAAAAAAATATTACATTAAAAATAAACACCCTTTATGATAAAAACTTTCAGCATACTAGGAATATAGGGGAACTTCAACTTGATAAAGAACATCTACAAAAACGTGTAGGAAATATTATGGAAACTCAGTTTTTCCACTATGATCCTGTATCTTAGGCAAGAATGTTGACTCTCACCATTCCTTTTAACATTGTACTGTAAGTCTGTGCCTTTCAATAAGGCAATAAAAGGAAATAAAAGGTAATACAGATTGGAAGGAAGATATTAAACGATTTTTGTTCATAGATGACATGATTGTCAATGTGGAAAATCTGAGCCAATTAAAAAACAAACAAAAACAACACAAAACATCCTGGGAAAAAAAAACAGATGATTAAAGCATAGTTGCAGGTTATGAGGTTAACATACAAAAGTATACTGCTTTCTTATATACCATAACAAAGTGGGATTTGAAATTAAAAACCTAATGCCATCTACATTAGCACTGTGCCCCCCCTCAAAAAAAAGTCTAACAAAAAACAAACGAGATCTATATGAGGAAAACTACATAACTCCAATGAATGAAATCAAAGGACTAAATAAGTTGGGATATATTCCATGTTCATGGATAAGACTCAATATTGTCAAGATGACCTTTCTTCCCAACTTGACCTATAAATTCAATGCAACCCCTATCAAAATCCCAGCAAGTTGTTCTGTGGATACTAACAAATATATCTCTAAAGTTCATAAAAAAAAGACTTAGAAAAATTAACATAATATTAAAGGAGAATAAAGTTGGAGGACTGATGTTATCTGACTTAAAGACTTACTATAAAGCTATAGTAATCAAGACAAGGTGGTATTGATGAAAGAAAAGACAAATAGCTAAACGGGACAGAACAGACTGGTGAGGTAGATTTCCACAAACAGAGTGAGCTGATCATTTACAAAAGAACATAATCAAGCAAAAAGTCTCTTCAACAAATGGTGCTGGACCAAATTGGACATCCATATGAGAAGAAATGAACCAAGACACGGACCTTACACCTATCACAAAAATTAATTCCAAATGACTTACAGACCCCTATATGTAAAATGTAAAACTAAAAATCTCCTCAAAGCTAACAGGAAAAATCCTAAATGAGCTTAGGGTATGGTAATACCTTCTTAGACACAACACCAAAGACAAAATCCATGAAACTAATAAGTTGCTAAGCAAGAATTCATTAAAAATAAAAACACCCGCTCTGTAAAATCAGAAGACAGGCCCACATTGGGAGAACATTATTTGCAGAAGATACTTTTGATAAAGGACTGTTATCCAAATTATACAAAGAATTCTTAAAACTCAACAATAAAGAACCCAATTAAAAAATGCCAATGACCTTGATAGTTCACCAAAGAAGATAGTCAGATGGCAAATACATATATGAAGTGATATGTCATCAGAGAAATGCAAATTAACAGAATAGTGAGATCCTACTACAGGATGGCTAAAATCCACAACACTGACACCACCAAGTGATGGTAAGTATGTGGAGCAATAGCAACACTAACTCATTACCTGGCGAGAATGTAAAGCAATACTGTTACTTTGCAAGACAGTTTGGCAGTTTATTACAAAAGTGAACATGCTCTCACAATACAGCAATTACACTCCTTGGTATTTATTAAAATAAGTTAAAAATGTATGGTCACATAAAAATCTGAACATGGATGCTTATAGCAGCTTTATTCATAACTGCCAAAACTTGGAATAAACCAAGATGTCTTTCTGTGGGTAATGGATAAATTCTGATACATCCAGACAATGGAATATTATTCAGTGCCAAAAAAGAGGGGGGGTGATATGAGTATAAAGCCATGAAAAGACACGGAGGAATTTTAAATGCAAATTACCATTAAAAGAAGTCAATCTGAAAAGATTCAATTCCACACTGTGATTTCAACAATATGATATTCTGGATAAGGCAAAATTTAGAGACAATAAAAAGATCAACATTTGTAGGTGCTAGTGGAGAGAGATGAATAGGCAGAGCACAGAGGATTTTTATGGGGGTAAAAATACTCTCTCCGTATGATATTACAAAGGTTATTTGTTATTATATAACTTTTGTCCAAATCTATAGAATGTATAACATCAAAACTGAACCCTAGGTGAACTACGGACTTTGGGGAATGGTGATATGTCAGTCTAAGTTTATACTTGGTCAAAAATGTACCATTCTGCTGAGTGATATTGATAATGGGGAAGACCAGGTATGTGTGGGAGAAGTTGATATATGGGAAATCTCTGTACCTTCTTCTCCATTGTATTATAAACTTAAAATTGCTTTAAAAAATAAAGTCTTAAAAGAAAGAAACTATCAAAACTCTTAAGGAAGTTCAATAAGTAATTGAAATGGATAATTTGAGAACATAAAGGATTGGGGGATATTAAAAAAAGGTTTCAGGAAAAAGAGAGCTAGTACTAAAGTAGAGAATTAATATTTCTGGAAGCCAAATATGTGATATAAAGATGAAATAAAGTTATTTCAAAAATACAGGATGTGGGGGCGCCTGGGTGGCTTAGTCAGTTAAGCATCCGTCTTTCGCTTAGGTCATAATCTCACGGTTCGTGGGTTCGAGCCCCTCGCCGGGCTCTGTGCTGACTGCCAGCTCAGAGCCAGGAGCCTATTTCGGAGTCTGTGTCTCCCTCTCTCTCTGACCCTCCCCTGCTCACGCTGTCTCTCTCTCTCTCTCCTAGAAATAAAAAAAAATAAAAAAAAAAAAAAAATACAGGATGTGGAATACTTATGTGTCTCCAGTCTTTGAAATCAGACTCCTAGGTCTAAACCTTAGCTCTGTCCATTGCTAGTAGTTATTCCATCTATAAAATGCAGAGTAAATGTGCTTATCTCATAGGGTTGTTGTGAGGAATAAAAAGAAGTAATCTTAATAGAGCTGTTACATTCATTATTGATATTGTAATTTTTACCATTAACATTTTTTAGCAGAAATGCAAAGAATTGAATATTATGAGTGAAAGAAAAGACAAGAGATGTGAATAGACTTAGAAAATCCATATTTAAATATAAAAATTCCAAAAATAAAGGGAAAAAGATTGAGGAGACCCAATAATCAGAAAAAATAATAAAAGAAAATTCCTGAGCTGAAGAACAACTCAACATTTTAAGATCTAAACATTCTTGTGCAATCTCTAAACTCTAAGTTTAAAAGAAATTGTCACAAATTTCCAGAAATAAGAAGTTTATAGACCAAAAAATGATGATTATATTGTTATCAGGGTTATTTCAAATGAAACATTAAATATATAAAAAAATAGAACAAAATTTTCAGACTTCCGAGAGTCACAAACAAAAAGAAAAAGTCAAACAAGACAAAACATAAAAAAGTGATCCTAGAAACTATACCTAAGCAAACATAGCCTTTCTGTGTCAACTACAAAGATTTAAGCACATTGTGTTCTTGTCCTTTTGAGATGCCTGTCATTTCCTCCTGCCATGGAACTCTATCTAACAAGAAACAAACAAAACAAAACAAAAACAAAACTAAAAAAAACCCACTCTCTTTCTCTAATATTCATAATGCCTTTAATGTTTGAAAAATTATTATATCCACTCCAAAATGCTTCTGTAGAAAACAACTGTCATGACATTCTGGAAAAGCCAAATCTATAGTAATGGCAAACAGATCAGTGGCTGTCAGTGGTTCATCAGTGGAGGGAACTAAATATGGGAAGCACAGGGAATTATTCAGAACAGTGAAACTTTTCTGCATGAGAACATGGTAACTAAGCATTAAGCATTTGTTAAAAACCCACAGAACTTTATGGCATGGATAGTAACCTTAATGTATGTAATTTTTAAAAAATCCTTTAAGAGGTTGAAATACCCCAGGAAAGAACACATAATGTGAGAAAATAACCTAACTGTATTATAAGTAGATGGAATAAGCTCACCAAGGGGACGGGGGAATAAGGTGCTCACCTGAGTAAATTTGGAAATGAAGAGAGACTATTAGACTAATGCAAAAGAACTCCACATTAGCACTATAGTTTAGTTGTTTCCCGTGGGAGTAAGGAGTGAACAATTCTAAGCTACTACACGTGTATACTACAACTGAACAATTAATTAAATGCATAGAAGATGGTGGATGGCAGGTTTCTTAGGGACTGAGAGGCTACATATAAGCTAAGTGAGAAGGCTAAAATTAAGATGTAGTGATTGACTATATTGGAGACAATATAAATCTGCATTTAGATTCATATAGATACAGATAGTTGCAAACAGAAATATTTATAGACATGCGTATATGCACAGATTAGCATACACACACCTATCTCCTAGCTCTGTCAGCTAAGAGACCCTGCAAGTAACAAAACCCCATTAGCAAGGAATATACCTAGTGCCCAGATCTAGCTAAAAGGCACCAGGGGTCCTTGGAGAAACTGGTGATTCTGCGACTGGGTTGGAAAATATAAAACAAGAGTCTGGGGCATCTTATAGTACCAGACATTAAAAAAAACAAAACAAAACAAAAAAAAACTCTCCTCCAACCCCCACCAAAAAAAAAAAAAAAAAAAGGAAAACGAAACAAGAATACCTACAATGACAGGAGCATGTCAGAGGGACACAGGGGTTCCCAATGCCCAAAGCTGGCACAGCTTGAGAATAAGATAAAGCAGTGCTGGATTAAAACCCACAGTATAAAATAAATATCAATTAGCCCATACTGATCTAAATAAATGGTTAAGTAAATTAGATAAATCTATAGTGAAAAATTCCTAATAATTAATGTACATATTGTACCCTTAAGGAGGAGTCCACTAACTTCTCCCTTCTTCAGTGTGAACTGCACAGAGTGACATTCCAAATTTACCATTTTGGGGGGTGGGGTGGGGAAGAGTAACATTTACCTGACAAACCTGACAAACATCACTTCAAGCCACGTGATCAAAATGAACATCTCAGTGACGTTTTGTTTTGATAACACACATCTTTAAAGTAATCATATGTTAAGAATCACAACACATTACACCTAGTCTAATCGTAAGAAAAACACCAGGTTAAATACTAATTGGTGGACATATTATAAAGTACATGACCAGTAATCCTCAAGATCATCAAGGTCATGAAAACCAAGGAATGCTTGAGAAACTATCACAGCCAAGAGGAGGCCAAGACGGCCTGACTGGGGCAACAGAAAAATGGTACTAGGGGAGAATTCTGAATCAAGTCTGAACTTCAATTACTAATAACATATGACCTTGGTTAGCTAATTGTGACAAATGTGCCATACTAGAATGAGATATTAGTAACAGGAAAATCTGGGGTGTGGGCTATACAAGAACTCTTTATACTATCTTTGCAATAATTACCATAACTCTAAAATTATTCTTAATAGTTTAATAAATGCAAGTTTAAAAATCTGTTCTCTCTCCATATATGTACATATCATTGTAATTATATCTGTATTTTTAATATAATACTTATTTATCTAATTTTATATTATTCCCATGAGAAAATAGAATTCATCAAATCAAATCTGTGAGAAGGCCAAAAAATTAATAACTGTAAAAACTATTTGAACTTTACTCATTGTAAGATAACAGAGAACAGTTTCCAGATACTCAAACTTTCTTTTTGTGTCTGGTACAGTCATGATTTTTTTCTTTGGTTCCTTTTTTAAAAAAATTCATAAATCAAAAAAAATTAAACATGTTCAAATAGGCATTATGCTCATAAAATATTGAGCATAAAAGGTAGGTTAAAAAATGAAAAGCTATATAGGAATCATTCTGAACCTAACCAATAGAAGAAAAGTCATTTAATACATGGGTGGCACTAATCACTGGCGTAGCAGACAAAATTCCTCCTTGCCTCTGGACCACAGTAAAACATTGAGTATTTGAAGTCACATGGCTGATCTTACTGGTATTAAGATCTTCCAGAGTTACAATATTTTAAAATATATTTTAAAAAATGGAAAGGAGTATTTAGAACTTAGAATAATATCTGTATCAAGGAGATAAATATAGTATTTTAAATAATCTAAAATACAATCTATAGTATTTTCTAAAATATTCAGCATTAAAAAATAAATGCTAGAAATTTCTTTAAAACTGCAAGAATATTGTTCATAGTTTATATGGAAGTTAATGCTATTTTGAATTTTCAAGAATAGAAATGAAATCAAGTGTAGGGTATTTTTAAATTGCATAAAATCTCTTCCTCAGAAACCTCTTACAAACAGTCATTATACTTGGAATAATAACTTTAGTCAGTGGCTTTTGTGTTTATAGGAATTTGATGCTAGGGGGGGATAATATTGAGAGGTAGATCAATAAACACACTGGGTAGACATATGTGGCTTGAAATGCACATTTGGTGAAATCATTTTAAACAAAATACTGCTACAATTTTTGCTAAAATATCATTCCTTTAAATCCAAAAATTGCATCTCCTGACACATTTCTTTAAAATGTTAGGTAACCAATATGTACCACTTAATTAAACAGTTTAATGTGAGCACAGAGATCAATGAAGCTGATGCTATATAATTAATTTCTTATAATCACTTTCATATCATCATGCTAAGTCTTCGGTTTTCCAGGATTTCCAATTACAAAATCATAAAGTCATTTACAGTGTACAACACAGAAAATTTAGTCTCTTTTTCATTTGTAAAAAACATATAAATCTGATATAAACATCCTAATTTACATTCATATGTAGTTTTGCCATTTCACAGCTGCTGACAGCTCTTCCTGGATCTTTCTTTGGGACCGAGAGTCACATGTTTACATGGTCTAGAGAAGTTCATGCAGTGTTTGTCTCCTATTTGTTTACATAATGACCACAAAGTCCCCATGCATGACTCATATTTGAGTTTTTCCATTTCCCACACAAGTATTTTTTTTCCATGTCCACAAGGCCACTTTCTTCCACGTTTATTGCTGAAAGTCACTGAAGTAATACCTCACAACTGTCTCTAGGTCTTCAGATAGAGTTAGTAGAGCTAAGGGATTTCTTCTACCACAATGACTTAAAATGAACTGTCACTGTCCGTTGGGTTTGGACATCAAGAGTGCCACAACATATCTGAACCATGACCATTTTATCATCCAGTGAATATGTCATTAAGATATTCTTTGGGGCGCCTGGGTGGCTTAGTCGGTTAAGCGTCCGACTTTGGCTTAGGTCATGATCTCGCGGTTCGTGGGTTCGAGACCCACGTTGGGCTCTGTGCTGACTGCCAGCTCAGAGCCTGGAGCCTGTTTCAGTCTGTGACTCCCTCTCTCTCTGACCCTCCCTGCTCACGCTGTCTCTCTCTCCTAGAAATAAAACATTAAAAAAAAAAAAAAAGATATTCTTTAACCAGGGGCACCTGGCTGGCTCTGTCAGTTAAGCATCCAAGTTGGATTTCAGTGCAGGTCATGATCTCAGGGTTGTGAGATTGAGCCCTGTGTTGGCCCTATCAAATGATCTTATAAAATCAACATCCACATGATGACCTCAGGAGACTGCTACTGCTCGATTAGCAGACGCTTACAGTCTCAACATTAAAGTGGCTCAGAGGCCCCCTGCCCAACCTGATTTCCCACCAGGCTTCTCTTCCTTCCTTCTGCTTCAGCTGCACTCACTCTCCTACAGTCTTCTAATGGCCCACACTCCTTCCCATCTCAGCACATTTAGGTGAAATGGTCTTTTTCTTTCTTTCTTTCTAGTTAATTTCCACTCATGTTTGAATGGAACCATCACTTTCTCCTGCAGCCTTCGTTGATCTCCTCAACTGGATCATACCTGCCTGCCGCAGTCTCTGAGAGTTCTATGCACTCCTCTTCCACAGCACTTACCACACTTTTAAATACATAAAGTCTTCACGAGTGTGATGACCAGATAAATATCTGTCTCTCCCATTAGATACATGGAATTCAAAGCTGGGCAAAATCCGATAAACAGTACCTGGCACAGCTCCTTGCCTATGATAACGTGTTCAATGAACAACCACAAATGGAATGCATGTGTCTATGTAGACATATTTGGGTGAAGAGGAAACAAAAGCACATTTTATAACTTATACTAAATGAGTATGTAATATATAGAATATTATCTGAAAAAATTTTTGTTATAAAACATCTAATATATTTCTATTTCCTTTTCAAACTGTTGACAAAGACCTAGAATATTTTGAGTTTACAGGAGGAAGAAAGAAAAAACTGTTATCAGGAACGCAATTACTGGCATTACAGAAATGCAGTATTTAGTGATTGGATATTTTTCTTCCGGTATCAACCCGGAGAAGTGGACAGGATTTCAGGGTGGGTTCTATCCTCACTCAATAGTATCACCCTACTTTTTTGATGATAGTGACTTTTACTTATCATTTTTCAATATCATCTTATGTTTTAATTACTTCAACATTGATTTATTGCCTGTCTTTCCCACCATAACTTAAGGTCCATGAGGATGATACTTTTCTCCATTTTATTCACCTCTAGATCTTAATGCCTAAAACAGAGCTTGGCATGGGGTAGTCACTAAAAAATTTTTCCTTAATTAATTAATGTATATTTAATCTCAACTTGGTGAATTAAGATGTGCTTGGGATTGCTAGCACTAGCTGAAAACTGGCTCAAAGATTCCCTATAAAACTTCTATTCAATTTCAGATTCTTTCTCTGATATAGGTAAAGACTAATTTTAACATGCTTAAGTTGCATAAGTTATTGTAATAAACATTTAAAAACACACTGAAAGGTATGTTTTCTAAACAGTGAGTTATTACATTCATATAGATAATTTTCCCGAGACATACTACGATTGCTTTAAATATTAGGTGACACAAAAAGGAGTAAAAATTATCCATAAATAAAGAACAGGCCATGGAGCTGACAAAGTTATGTTCAGAATGATTCTTGCAAGGTCTTTCCTATTCTCTTTATAGAAAAGGCTCACTAACCCAATTAAAATTCCCAATCTATGATATTCAAGGTGATTTCCTACTTAGCGGTTGATGGCTGGTTTCTATTGTCTTTCACGCTACATTTGGTTCCTGAAGGAGAAAAACATTCATATGGTTGAACATAGAAGAACAATGGGAAAAAATAAAAATGAGAAGTCCTTAGGAAGCATCTGACAGGAGGAGTAATAAGAGGAGGCAGCTAGGTCTGGAGCAAAACGTCAGTCATGAGTGACTGTATCTGTCCCTTGGCGCAGTGCTGTTCATAAGAGTTGATAACCATTCAATGCAAACAGAAGAGCTGTGTTTTATGACACAATTATTGGACATAACTCAGTTTGCTGTCTTCCTTGAGGGGTGGGGAATAATGAGAAAGAAAGTAAAACAAATATATGAGTGTAAAGCAGCAAATGTGCAAATGAATAGCAAACTTAAGCTAGGATCCTTGTACAAATTTTTCACCCCAAAGGGACACCAGCATACACTGTTTATAAAATGTGAATACAAATCTTTCAATAGGATATTAAAATTCACATCCTTAATTCAAAATCCTCTAAAAATGAGTACTGTGCAATGAACACAAAATACAATGGATAAAAGTATTACTGCTCAGGAGAGTATGTAGTTTATGTATATGGAAGGAATGGGAGAATCTTCTTGCTTGAATAAATCATTGGATTCTCCAAAACAGGAAGAACATTTGGTATTTAACAGACAAGTAAAAAAATGCCCAAACTTTTAATCTCAAAGTATATTAATGAAATAAAGATAGATTGAAAAATAAATATTACAAACCTAAAATGTGAGCACAAAGATGAAAGAGCAAACTAGTATGAAAAGTAAGTCAGTAATAAGAGAGATAAGACTAGCCATTAATTCAGACAGGATAGAAATTAAATAGGATAAACAATGGTTTATTAATTAAAGATTAAAACCCCAACATGATAATATGAACCTATTCATTTTTCTACTTACTTAACCCATATATTGAGCATTGACTGTAAGTAAGTCAGGCATCCTTCTACTTTCTGATAAAATGTTATAATGATAGAAACAAAACTTTAAGTTTGTTCTGCATAAACTCAAGGAGGCATGCTTAAATTGCTAACTACATTTTAATATCCCC
The DNA here is from genome assembly GCA_017311185.1 of Proteles cristata cristata. Taxonomy (NCBI): domain Eukaryota; kingdom Metazoa; phylum Chordata; class Mammalia; order Carnivora; family Hyaenidae; genus Proteles; species Proteles cristata. The sequence continues at coordinate 1,099,510 of JAESUZ010000193.1, read as the reverse complement.
TGATGCATGTGAGAACAAGTAATGAAATCTGAATAGATAAGATTCACATGAATGTTGTATTTTAATTTCAATCAATTATTGGGTATTTTTTATATGACATCAATTCAGCTGAGTGTCAAGAAGAAAAATAAGTGAAATTTTAAAGGGCTCACAAATGAGAGGGAAGAAAAACACCATATATATTGCACTTGAGCGTTAGCAAATTCCATTTTGTGAAAGAAAATGGTACAGTGCTTTGGAGAGGTTGCAGTGATTGAAGGGCTTGTGTGAAATTAGCAAGGTGTATTAAACAATGTAGCATTTGAATTGGATTTTGAAAACTGAGCAAGATACCACTAAGTGCATAAAGTATATGAGAATATTCCAAGCAAAGAGTACCACATGATTAAAAGCACTGGCATATAGAACTAATTGAGTATCTTGGGAGCCTTGAATAGTCTGATGTGATTAGAAGATCAAAAGTGAGTTAAAGGGGGGGGGCGCCTGGGTGGCTTAGTCGGTTAAGCGTCCGACTTTCGCTTAGGTCATGATCTCGCGGTTCGTGGGTTCGAGCCGCGTCGGGCTCTGTGCTGACTGCCAGCTCAGAGCCTGGAGCCTGTTTCAGTCTGTGACCTCTCTCTCTGACCTCCCTGCTCACTGCTGTCTCTCTCTCTCTCTCTCTCTCTCTCTCTCTCTCTCTCCCTAGAAATAAATAAAACATTAAAAAAAAAATTAGAAAAAAAAAAGTGAGTTAAAGGGACATCTGGGTTGCTCAGTCAGTTTAGGACCCAACTCTTGATTTTAGTTTTGGTCACGATCTCAGGGTGTGGAATTAAGCTCTGCATCAGGCTCAAGCATGAAGCCTGCTTCGAATTCTCCCTCATTCCCTTGGTCTCTCTCCTTAAATCATGTTTTCTCTCCCTCTCCTTGTCTCTCTCTCTCTCTCTCTCTCTCTCTCTCTCTCTCTCTCTCTCAAAACAAACAACAATAACAAAAACAACAAAAACTGAGAAGTCACTATTAGTCATAAAGACCGAGTCCATATATGGAAAAAGTCTTTAATATCATTGTGAGAATTTAAGACTCAGTCCTATAGCCAATGGGAAGCCACTAATAACTATTAAGGGAGTAACCTAACAGGATCTGCTATAAAACAACTAGAATCTTCCCTTTACTAAGTACAAAGAGCTGAAGGCATTGAGAAGGATGGATTAGTGAGAACTAATAAAGGAGTTATGGAGGAAAGAAACAGAATATACAAGTGGGTTGGGATAGGGTAAGGTCATCAAGAAGGTATGAAGTTGAGGGGTCTAAGAGTAGGCACTGCTTTACAATGAGCAGAAAACTGGAAGGGCTACATGAATGACCCGGTGAAATTGGATTTCATAAATTCATTATGAAACTTATCGATATACGTGCATGGCTTTCTCAGTAGCCTGAAACTAAGAACTAGAACATGTTCTTAGTTCTCTCTATACTAGATGTACTCTCTATACTCTATACTAGAGTATAACAAGATAAAACTTGGTGATAATGTTGTGGTGGAGAAAAAACTTATAGTAAAAATTAAGTAGATCCTAGTGCATTGACCTAGATATCAGCGACTGACATTCCTCATGGCCACATTCATTAGTGAAAAGAAGCTGCAAATACACACACACACACACACACACACACACACACACACACACACACAGAGAGAGAGAGAGAGAGAGAGAGAGAGAGAGAGAGAGAAGAGGAACATAATTTGAAACATATTAGGTGAATATATTAAAGAGAATAAAAATGATATAAGGTTCTACCCATAGATTTGAGATGCCAGAATTTCTTCCCATTTATCAAAGGCTGATCATTCCAAAACTGCATGTGGACTTAGCAGAAAAAAACAATTAGAGATGTCTTCCACGAGACTTGAATGGGAGGGTAATGCTGTTGTTTCCCTTAAACCACATGGGCAATGATAGGGGAATTATTTTCTCTCACTACTTTCAAATCTGACTCAAGTATTTTGAGCTTTATTTTGAGTTCAATGGAGTGTAACAGAAATAACCCAGTTCTCTACTAATTAGACATGTTTTTAACCACCGTGAGCCTCATTTTCTTTATGTGAAAAATGAAAACTGTCGTATTTACCTTGTCTTTTGTGAGAATGAGAGACTGAGCATTTGAAGCTTGTAACACAATGCCTGACATGTAGGACGCATGAATATTTTACCAACATATTCACACGTGAATATTTAAGATTATTAGTAGTAAATAAAAAACAGATTTGTAGAACAGAAATTATCATTGTTTAAGCAGTATCTTCCCTCATCCTATTTTCTGTCCACTGGGATGTTTTGGGAGAGAGACAAAGAAAAATAAAAGTAAGGAATACATATAAATACAAATATATATTTATGAGATCTAGAGATCTCTCTTCAGCCTCAAGGATTAGTGCCCCGGCATTCCTGGGGGAGAGGAGACTAATGAATGAGCTGGTAGCTTGTGACTCGAAGGTCACTGTCAGGATAAAATGGTTACCCTGTAATCAGCCTGCTGCACGATGCCCTGGACCACAGAGGTCTGCACATTTGTCCTGTCAAGAAGGAGAGCCAAATGTCGGCTGGATATCGTTTCCCTCTTCCTTCTGCAGTTCTAACCGCCTCAGGAGAATGGCTGCAGCTCCTTTCCTACAACAGCCCAAAGAGGCACAAAGTCATTCCGTTCTGCTGCACACTTGCACCACAGCCCTCTAAGAACCGTCATACCCTCCTTCTGATTCCACATTCATTGGGAATCCACTGAAAGCATATCTATGTGTAGGCATGTATACGCATACACATACACACAGACACGTGTGTATACATATCTATTATGCCACATATATACACACCTGTATATATCTACCACCACACTGTGTATATGAACACACGCGTATGTATAACCACCAGAGCCATTTCAATGCTACTCTTCCTCGAGAGTCACCAAAGCCGTTCTCTTTCTCATTGGGGTAAGTCACTAAAGATGAAATAAGAAGGGAGAGATCATGAGTAACACGTGAAGACCAAACTGAGGTGAAATCAAAATAGGCAGCCAAAACTATGACTGAGGTTAAGAATAAGACTGTTTTTCTTTATGATATTTTTAATGTTTTATTTATTTCTAGGAGAGAGAGAGAGAGAGCGTGAGCAGGGGAGGGTCAGAGAGAGAGGGAGTCACAGACCCTGAAACAGGCTCCAGGCTCTGAGCTGGCAGTCAGCACAGAGCCCGACGTGGGGCTCGAACCCATGAACCGCGAGATCATGACCCAAGCGAAAGTCAGACACTTAACCGACTAAGCCACCCGGGCGCCCCCAGACTGTTTTTTTTAAGGGCCAATAAAAAGAGGGGGGAAGGTTACATGGTCATTTAACAGCTGTTTTAGGGCAGATCACCACTGCCTTGGAAAACCACTCTGGCAGATGAAGAAAGGGAAGACATAGCCCCCAGTAACTGTTTAATGATGTGATTAAATATACAGCTATAATGTTTACAAAGACAAACCCCAAAGCAATTCATGTCAACCAATAATAAATTTTCGGAAAGTGTTTCTACTGCTCCAGTCCTCTTCCCCTTTGTGGCATTTTTTATTTTTTGTATTCCACTCTTGCAATCTCAACCTCCAATTCTGAAGAGCCACCCATTTTCACCCACACCCCCAAAATTCTCTGGTATCTGATGTTAATCTGGTTGCTGGCCAAGGAAACTCAGCTCTGAATTTTGTCGCTTTTGGATAAAGGCCATTTCGAGAGTTAGAGAGAAAGAACTCGTGAATTTTAAGCCAAATGTTAACACTGAACACCAAGCACAACTGGAGGAGCTTCTAAACACGAAAGGAGGAAATCGTGAATTGTCAATTTCACAAAAGCACCAAATGTGTTTCTGTATTATTTTAATTGTGTACTGAAAAGAACTTTAGCTCTGACTTTTGAAATGTCTCTGTAAAGAGGCAGAACTCACAGTAATGTATGTTTGTGTGGAGGACAATCAGTGATGTCTCTCTGTTTTTTGTTTGTGTGTGTGTGTGTGTGTGTGTGTGTGTGTGTGTTTTGTTTTGTTTTTTTTTTTGTACTGCTTGAGTTGAAATTAGTTAAGGTTACATTAAGGAACAACTGGCATAATTCCAAAAACATGAGCTAGATTTCCAAACTTTGGTTTCAATTCATTTAATTAAATATATATTCCAGGGGCGCCTGGTGGCTCAGTCGGTTAAGCGTCCGACTTCAGCTCAGGTCATGATCTCACAGTTCGTGGGTTTGAGCCCCATGTCAGGCTCTGTGCTGACAGCTCAGTTCAGAGCCTGGAGCCCATCTTTGGATTTTGTGTCCCCTCTTTCTTTGACTCTCCCCTGCTCTCTCTCTCTCTCTCTCTCTCAAAAATAAATAAAGCATTTAAAAAATTAAATATATATTCCAAACGAATTGATTTTCTCTTTCTTTGCTCTATTTTGGACTCTGTGTGTTGTATCAATCTCTTCTTTAACTTGTTTCATTTATAGTCCTATGTTGTCATCCCTAATTAGATTAATGTCCAGCATATATGATCCACATGACATAAGCATCTCATTCCATTCTTGTGATATTTGTCAGCCTCTTCCTATGTCACACTGTGTTCATGGGTTGGATGGCTGTCCTTATGCTGATTGAAATCAGATTCCCTGCTGCATCCTGGCCTTCATGAACAGCAGAAGGAAGTGCTTCAGGGTGACACGAAGCTGCCAATTATACAAGTCCCCTTTCAGTTTTGTTAATAATTAGGCTCTGGGCATCATGTGTGGAAGGAATGCACACGCTTCCTCCCGTGGCTCCACTCCACTGATTTCTCCTCTCTTCATTCTTCGCATCAGGGGAGGTTGGCTGTCTCAGGGCTTTATCCACATGACGACCTGCCATTGGGGTCTCTCAATACTCTGATACTCTTCTGTGGCCACTCACAGTGCCACCTGCACTACATTTCTTGCAACCAGGATACTCAGGATTTAATTCATTTCGTTTAAACCCGACATCATCATTTACGTAGAGTACTTCATTGTAGGCTGTTTGTTTTTGGTTGCTTTTGTAGCGTATTAACTTTAAAGCCTACTATTCCTAAATCATGGTCATTTGAGTGAAAATAGACTATTTTAAAAGTAGTAGAAATAATTTTTATGATATTTATTTACAGAGTTATAGTATATTTCTGTCTCTAAAGAAACAGATTCAGGGTAAAACTGAGTGAATAGGATTGTGCTTATCACAGAATGGCAAGAGTATAAAATATGTAGATATATGCTTTGTTGGAAGAATATAAACAATTACCACCTTAAAAAGTCTTCTAAGCCAGATTTAGCTGAACTTCATATAGCAAACACTAGGCTTCACAAAACTTTTTCAGTTGGAATGAACACATTATTTTTTGGCTGAACCTCTCATTGTTTTCATCCTAAGGGGCCTCTTCCAATCTGACAGCATAACCCGGCAGCCATTGAATGCAGAGTGAGCACTACAAGGGCTTGAGAAGCTCATCAGGGGCTTCGCTGCTTAGGAGAAGATTAGTTATGATCACAACAAGTGAGGGTAGAGCCTGCCTAATGATGGAATTGCCCTAAATTGGATCAGAAAGAAGAGTGCAGACCCAGGCTACTTCTCTTGGGGGTATACTTGAAGTACAAGAGTAAAGAATGAAAATGCTATCATTATTCCGCACTTTGCATTTCTCATAGAAATTTCCAGCCCAATTAGTGAGGCTTCATAAACTTCTCACATCAAAGGGAAAATGGAAACTCAGACAAATAAACTTTAGGAAAGAATTCTGGATAGAGAGTAAAATCTGGCCTAGAAGATTATATAACGTAGTAATTATTCTACATTGTTCCAACAAGCCATAGATCCAGACTATTCTACATCTCATCATTGGGTATAAAAATGCAATTCTCATTTGTTAAATTTCACTCTAAATCTGAATCTTTGGAGTCAGAAAGCAATTACCACTCTATGCACAAATATTATGGGGTAACATGCACAAATATTATAGGGTAATGATTATCTTTGTCATTCTTACTTTATAAAGTGTTGTCTCATAAGCCTTTAGGTTTTTATTTCAGGACTTTTCCAAATATTGTAGGTCTTCTAGTTGTAGTGTACATGTTGTTATGTTTATTTTCTGTATACATTTTTAATATGTAAAACACATTTATCTTGCTAATACTTTTATTATTGTTTTGTTTGAAATTCATTTCTCATGCATTGATTACTATGTTCTGGCATAAGGGTGTTTTATTGATCATAAAATTGCAAAGATATTGCACAGTGACATTCCATCCTACCGGACTTCATCATCAATTTTGCTAAATATTCTTACTGTCAACATGAGGTTAGAAAGAATATAAATTGGGCAACAGCCCACATAGAAACAGTGAGTCTTCGTTAAAGGTTAAACAAATGGACTTTCTTTCTCTATATTTCTTCCTGGGAGAAATGCTGTTTTTTCTGCACCAGTATCTTTATCAGCCTTCCAGCAGATTTGTTCACTACTGGGATCATTCACTGTTCTTTGTTGTGTTTTAATTATTTTTTGTTGCATCATCAAAGGCAATGTGCTACAGATGGGTCCAGTCATACGCTCGTTCCATCCTTCTTCTTGGCACAAACTTACTAACTTTGGCTCTGGTCTTTGAAATCCCTGTAACTCAGCCAAACTTTTTACATGTCTTTCAAGTTGAGGGTTTTAACCCTGTCGTGTTTTCAAAGAAAGAAAAGAAGATGCAATAACAGTCTGCCTTTGAAGACTGGGAGGAATACGATGAATTATAAAAATCTTCTTTATGAATTACTGACGAGCCAACACTATCAGAGTGGATAAAAATTAGTGATATTTCTAACCATATTAATTTGAATGGGATATACAGGGTATGCTAACAGAGCAGCAATTGCTCATTGCTGCATTTGGTCAAATTTGCAGTGATAAAATGTGCTTCTTTCTTATACCCTTCAGGGAATAAAGCTTTTAAACATTCTCTAACCCTGGAGTAATTACCCAGGGACACAGTAATTCTAAGACTTTGGTGTCTATAATGTCTTGTACTTATTTCAACTGGGGCCTCTAATCAAGAATTAAAAGTGCCCTCTTTTAAGATCGTACTTGTCTTTCCAACCCCAAGTGAATTAGGTGCTACTTGTTTTTCCTTCCTTAAGTTAGTGAGTTTCTTTGTACATCTCCAAAGCCAGCATTATAATGTCAGTGCTCTGAACCAGAGTGCATTACAGAGCCAGGGTTCAAATTCTGATTCTCATTAGCAGAATTTCTAGAATACAGTGTGTTACAAATTCCAGGTTCAAAACAAACACATGTAAACACACATGCATGTGTGCGCGCACACACACACACACACACCATAAACATTTACAGTGACAGAAAAATATAACAGTAGTTTATTATCATTTTGAGAAGTTTGGAAAGGAAGCCCTTTGAGACAGGGAATAGCACAGAATATTCCCCATTAACTTAGCTTCTGTGCCCTACATATCTTTAATAAGATTTATCTTCAACTTTGAGAATCCATAGTGGACCAACAGATATAGCCATTCTGCAAATATAACAGAGGGGACTGAGGTAAGTTATGTGAAGAAAATAAAAATGAATAAAAAATGAAAGAAAAGTAGTCCTACAGTATTTTTTTGAAGAAATGGAATGTGCCCATTTGATACTAGTCATAAAGATGATTTCACACCCCTGCATAATTTGTAGCAGGAGGTTTGTTGTGAGCCTTTAGACATATCACTGCCCTCTTTGCACTACATTTGTTTAAATCTTAATTCCCGAAAATTTCTGCAAAGAAAATGTATCCTTTTATTTTACAGCCTTGCTATCCAACATGGATGCCAATGTTGTGATCCAGTCAAAGAGAATAAATGCAGGGAATATTGTAAGAGACACAATAATAATAGGCTTTCAAGACAACATGCTCCATTTCTAGCTGAAACATGATTGATGGACTTGTAATCCAGACCATGAATGACTGATGAACCTTAGTTAAATACAGAGTTGACTTTAGAGGAAACTTGTTCTCCTCTTCTTCATCTTTGATGAAGAAAACAGTGATTCCACAAGTAAGATATCATGGAAACAAATACATGATTGCTCTTTCTGCAGATAACATCTCTATTCACATTTGATAGAGGGCAGAGAAAATAACACTTTATTTCAGATCTTCTTTCTATTGCTTCCCTTCCTAATAACAGCATTGTATTTAGTCCACCGATGCATTCAATAAATATTTGTCATCCAGGCCCTGAGCCGATGAATAAGGAAAGCTCACTGGCTTTAGGAGCTCAGAGACTATGGGAGAAGATATAAACATATAGTATAATATAAAATACTACAACTAATACAAGTGAAGTATGAGAAAAACAGGCCACCTGTTTTGGGCTGGAATATTTCATGGAAGTGGTGCTACTGAATTTGAAGAGTAAGAGGGATTTTTTTTTTTCATTTGAAAGAAATAATATCATTCCAAAAGGACCATGCACAAGACTATGAACATCACAAAGGAACATACATTACGGAGGGAAATGTAAGTATGAATAGACCAGAGCGGCTAGAATATAGACTGTGTGGGACTCAGCTGTCAGTGGAGAGAGGTGGGAAAATAATGCAGCTAGCTGGAGAAGGCTGTGCATATTAAAACCATTTGAGTTCATCCTCTAGGGTTACAGGAGTCTGCCAAATAATTCTGAATAATGAAATGAACTTATCACATATGTGTTTCAGAATCCTGCCTTTTGTGGATGCAGGAGGAGGCAAATGGACAGAGACTGCTATCCTACCAATGAAGGGACATGTGAAGCTAGAATGTAGAGAGGCCAGTCTCAGAGTCTTTGTGTGATGGAGAACTGACCTAAGATGTTGGCCATAAGGAAGGAGAAAATTATAAAAAGTTTATGGGTTAAATTAATAGAAAATCATGAGCAATTTAAGAAATGAAATATACATTTATTGTCCTTACATTTATGGATAAGGTGACATAGTCTCTATAGGACTCTGAAAAGAAGCTTTCATCATGTTTAACGTATACAATATGACAAATATTCATTTTATAGCAATTTCAGTAATTAGAAATGTACCTAAGGAAAGCCAGATGACCATAACAGTGTAGCTACCATCCTACTCTGAAATTATTATCAGCGATAGTAAACAACTTGGACATCATGGAAAGCACTAGAAACCAACATTTATTATAATTTTACCACATTAGACACTAGAGTGGGTATTAGAGCTTATTTAAAGAACAAAACCTCGCCAGCATCTAGAGTTATGCTGAGCAAAATAAGTCAGGCAGAGAAAGACAAATATCATATGTGTGCACGTATAGGAGGATTAGGAGGAGCTTAACAGAGGACCAAGGGGAGAAGAAGGGCGGAAATGGTGGGGGAAAGGGGGAGAGGCAAACCATGAGAGACTCTTGAATGCTGACAAAAACTGAGGACTGGTGGATGTGGGGGGAGGAGGGGTGGGCATGGAGGAGGACACTTGTGGGGATGAGCACTGGGTGTTATGTGGAAACTAATTTGACAATAAACTACTTGTAAAAAATAAAAAAAATAAAAAATAAAAAAAAATAAAGAACAAAACCTCAACCCCAACCTCCAAAAATCTTATGCTAGAATTCCAAATAAAATATAAAATATACCTAATTTTAAGTGACTGTGGTTGAGAAATAATCATCTTTGTTTTGTTTTTAGTTTAGAATCTTCTAAACTATGACATTAATGTTTGAAACCAAGGCACATGTGTATATAGGAGTGGTGGTGTGTATTGTATCCATCTGTCTCTCTTATCTAGTTAGGTGAATCTCTCTCTCTCTCTCTTTTTAATTTGACAGAGAGAGAGAGAGAGAAAAAGCAAGAGTGAGAGGGAGCATGCTGGGGAGAAGGGCAGAGGGAGAAAGAGAGAATCTCAAACAGGCTCCACACTCAGCATGGAGCCCAACACAGGGCTCGATCCCACGACCCTGGGATCATGACCCAAGCCGAAATCAAGAGTTGGACACTCAGCCAACTGAGACACTGAGGCATCCCTGAGTGTATATATCTCATAAGCACCTACATTATGATAGTTTATCACACAGTTGTCTAGAGAGATCACATTTATCCTGAGTCTTTGCATTCTTTGTGATAATATTCACGAGGTCATGAATATACAATTGTTAAGACCTTTCTTAGGTGACTCTATTTGCCTTAAGAAAAATTAATCCAGAGGGCAGGGGACTATGTGTGTAATGTGTTTGCTACTGTAACTCCCGTGCCAGGCATACTATAATTACTAGGTAAACATTCACTGAAACACAAAGAAATGATATTAACACTATATTACAAATGTATATGATCTGATATGTAATGTAACATTTATGTTGCCTATTTTATCTATGTATCTATCTACTATGTATGTATGTATCTATCATCTATCATAACTTTGAAATGAGATTTCTATGCTCTACATTGTGGCAAAGAAATGAATAAAAACAGCAGAAAAAATAACTGTGCAAACCATAAATAAAAACTAATCGGGTCAATCTAGGAAAAGCATTTTATACTCATTTAAGTCTATTCATGATAGCATATTCTATCCATTCGAATATGTTACATGTGCTTAGTTAAGTTTTAGATATTTCTGCCTATGTAAATTATTACAGAAAGGTTAATTAACAGCTGTACTTAGAAGTGAATTTGTTTCATTGCCTGAGCTAAGACTGCATTTATTTTAGAGTTTATTCTGTCTGCCGTATTGATACATTAATGGAATTCGAAGAATATTAAGCACCAATTACTCCTTCTTGTTGTGTTATATGTCATGACAAATATGAAAGCATAAAATGCAATTTCAAAAGTAAGTATTCACAACCACTCTGGAGAAGATGAGTCATGAAGATATTTTTATAAACATAAGGGAGCATAAAAGCATGCATCAAAATCAAAGCTTGATTTGGATATGTCAAACTTATTGGAAATCAAATTTGTTAGGCAGTTTGATGTGAGACAAGCAAAACAATGGGCATTTAAATGGTATGAAAGCACAAAACAACATAAAGTACATAAAGAGAAAAAATAAGGACACAAGGGTCATGTTCTGAGGTCACTCAGTATTTACAAGCTGAGCAGAGACAGAAGACTTTGGAAAAGGATTTGAAAAGGAAAGATGGAGGTGTTAGAGTAAAGCCATTAAGGTATCGCATCCTGTAAGCTAACAAAAGAAAAAAGCAAGTGTTTTTAAGCAGGGATGGACACAGATGTCGAATGCTGCCGAGCAGCCAAGCAGTTTGGGCATAGAAAAGTGTTAATTGGTTTCAGTGAGATAAAACTGGTAACCTTTCCAAGAGAGAACTCAGTGAAGTTTCAAGGGTGAATCCACATTGGAGAAGTGACAGGAGGAAAGCCACATAAAGAGAGGTAACTGAAGTGAGAAACGAGGCAGAGGAGTTTTAGACACCTCCTGTGTACTGGCTTGATGACGCAGCCAGAGGGTGAGAATGAAGAGACAGGAGAATGGACACTGTCAAGGAAGCAAACAGAGGAGGAGAAAGATTACAATTCAGAATAAACACGTGGATGGTAATGAGCACAATTGTCTGAGATAAGGAGGTGAAGAATGATTACTGTCAAACCACTGAGAGCAATTTGCAAGGATTACAGCTTTGAATTTTCCTTTTTTCTCCCCCACCTGGGTAGGCGGCACTGATGAATATATACAAGCAAATGAGAACTGTTAGCATTTACATCAGTGCAGATTAATCTGGTAGAGGTTGTCAGGACTTCCCTGTGGCCGCCAGCCTCCCAAGCGGGCCCCTAATCCGCACCAAGGTGGTAAAAGCCTCTGTGACTTCTGTCTCGCTCCCTTGGGCAAACTAGTTGTCACGGAACCAGTGCTTTCTTACAAACATATGGACAATTTGTTTATCGCCAGAAACAAACAACAAAAGTTCTCCTACTTTGATTTTTCCTTAAAAGCGTTATTCATTTAGGAAATAAGTAGTTTTGAGTGTCTGTCTTTACTAGAGCCATTTCCTGATACTTGGATTTTATCCATGTCCAAAACAGACCAAAAATAAATAAATAAATAAATAAATAAATAAATAATCCCTGAGTATGTCAAAGCAAGTTAATTGTCCAAAGATCATAAAAACCATGAGTACACTCTTTCCGACTGGCAGGACTATGTGGCCAGGGTTTTTTTCACTTCTTAAAATTATTTTATTATCTCCATTAAATACGAAAACTATCCTAGGCCGTTTTAAAAGATAATTCTCATGTGGAAGACTGCAGAAATCACCTACACACTAGGATCTCTTTCTTGAAAGAGTACAACCATGAATTAAAAAAACAAAGAAAAAAACCCATTAACATGGTCTGATAACTGGTGTAAGTCCTACTAAAAAATTCTGCTTTCCTGCCTGATCTGCATTTAGAAATGGCATGTTGATTGCCATTTATCATGTATAAATATGCAAATCAACTCAATTAGCCTGTAGACAGTGTAATAATGCATTATTTATGAAAATACAAATCATTTTAACTAATAAAGTCTCAAAAATTAAAGAGATTATATCTTTAAATTATTGATTTTGTCTAATAACTCAGAAGGGGAAATCCCAATACCATTAACTATTTTTCCAAAAGTTTATATAACCAACCTTCATTTAAATGAATATAGATCATATACTGATTTGAAGATATGATCAGTGCCCAAATAGAAAAATCCTTTTATGAGGCACCTGGGTGGTTCAGTTGGTTAAGCATCTGACTTTTAATTTTGGCCCAGGCCATGATCTCACAGTTCATGAGTTCAAGCCCCATATAGGGCTCTGCACAATACAGAGCTTACTTGGAATTCTCTATCTCTTCCTCTCTCTCTGCCCCTCCCCCATTCACATATTCTCTCAGGCCCACACACACCTTCTCTCAGAAGTAAACAAACATTAAAAAAAGAAAGAAAGAAAGAAAAATCTTTTTATGGCTGTGTCTCATTAGTATATGTGCTCAGCTGGTTGGTCATCCATCTGGGTAGCTATCAAGGCTCTTATCATCCCCACCCAAGTTCTGCATACCCTGACTACCGCCTGTTGGGCATCCTCTTAAGTTTAGCTGTTGGACTCAGCAGACTGGATGAGCCATCCTTACATGCCCACAACACCTGACTCAGAGGCCTTCTTCGCATTCCAATCCTACTTCTTTGGTTTTGAGGATATAATGTTATTTTTGGTAAGAGGCCATAGTGCCTCCAAACCACTTCATTAAAGCAGTTCACTGGAACCTTCATAGTATCTTAGGTCCTATGGTTTTGTCCACAGCTCTAGGGCAGATAAATTTGAACATGGAATTGGTAAGTGCTACGATCTGAGTTTCTCAGTGAAAGACACCTGTCAACTAAAAGGGCAGTGTCATCAGTGTGAAGACCTGGGACTCTGAGCTCCGATACTGAAGTCCAGTCAGAGAAACCAAGTAAAAGAAACAAATATGTAACAGAAAAAAGAAGAAGAATGAGTCAGAAAGGACCTTCCACTGTGGAAGTAAGGGAAAAAATAAGGAAAATATAACAAAGTAAAACAAAGGACATTAATTCAAGTAAAATTAGAAGAAATTTTAACCTTGAAGCATTAGGAGAGAGAGTCAGAAAAGTTTGTTGCTTTCAAATAGAAACATTTGCTTTAATTATAATGCAAATAATTAAAATGATCTTAATTGTTGGTGTTGGCAATATTCAAAAACCAAGGAAAGAAAGCTAAAAGTACTGAAGTAAAATTAAATGAACAGAAAAGTACAATAAATATTTGAGGATTTGAGATTGCCCATGATTTCTCGTTAGGTCCGTCTCTCTCCATTTATCATTCCCAAAATAAATTTAATTTTTCTCAATTGCCAACACCCAAAAGTAAATCTACAAACCCATTTTCATCAGTGCATATTTTCCACTTGGTTTAACTTTGGTTCCAATAGGTCCCAAATTTTAAATTCAACACATTTAAAAATTGTTGTATCTACTGAAGGTTATTTTGTCTGTCCCATGTGCTTAATTATTTTTTTTTTAATTTTTTTTTTTTTAATGCTTTATTTCTAGGAGAGAGAGAGACAGCGTGAGCAAAGGAGGGTCAGAGAGAGAGGGAGTGACAGACTGAAACAGGCTCCAGGCTCTGAGCTGGCAGTCAGCACAGAGCCCGACGCGGGGCTCGAACCCACGAACCACGAGATCATGACCCAAGCGAAAGTCGGACGCTTAACCGACTAAGCCACCCAGGCGCCCCACCATGTGCTTAATTATATTTTTGGTGTTTAAAAGCAAGAAAAAGATGTTTCTATACCTATTACTTTACCTTCAGATATAATGCTGCATTATAGTTTCAATAAGGTTTTATAGACTAGTTTCTCAAACAAACCATGACTTACAGAAATACTGTTTCTATAGAAAAATGTATTGCAAGTTCCAATCAGCTGATTTACTGATGATTCTTGGAAAAATAAAGCATCCGCACATTTGGGGCTGCCTAGCATCAATGTGAAGAAGGTTTGGCTTGTAGTAAAAACTTACAGTATACTCAAGATGTTTTCTGCTCTTTTTACATTTTTGTAGAAAGTTATACCATTCATAAATTTTGCAAGAAATTTTATAAGACCCATGATGGTCCGGAAAATTGCTAACCTACAGAGTTCTTGGGTGTTTCAGAAGATGCTGATTACAATATTGCCAATGGCTGTCATTAAGACTCTTAATGCTTCCCTACACACTGAACCTTAACCTTTACACCCCTTTCCATGACTTTAGTACATTTATGATTTTACTACCAATTTTTCGTCTCCCACTTCAGCAACTTCCTGGCCACGGCTGCACAATTCAAATTACACGTTCCTTGTTGTATAAGCACTAAGACACAACTTAAAACGAATTCATCAACTTCCTTCCTAAAATTAGTTTGATCCTCCTCTGACTTCTCTGTTCTTCCTACTTGTAATTTTTACCCCGACCACTCAAATTTAAAACTTAGAAATTTTATACTTCTCTTTATTTGACTTCCCAATTCCAAGTCACAAAACAGTTATTTAACAATGTATTTTAAAATCTAGTTCCCATCCTATTAGTGACAAAACGCCTTGTCAATAATTACTTCCTAAGCTTTACATTACACCTGAACAGACTTTATTCTTTCTCCCCTTCAAGTGTATCCCATATGCTACCATTAGAACAACCGTCTAGAAAAGGAGTAGGGATATTTATCCAGAAGTCTAATTACTGAACACAGTATGTTATCATATAAAATCTATAGCATCTATGCAAGCTGAAAAAAATACTGAATAATAAACTACATTTAAAAGGAAATTAACTTGGGGGAAGGAGTGGGAAGCAGTGATGGGGAAACGAAATTGGTAAATATACTCTTAAAACCACAAAACAAACGAAAAACCAACCCACTAGCTGTGTAGTGGAATACAAAAACAAGGAGAAGCAGAGAACAGTAACCTAACAGATGGACAGAAAACATTGGGAATGCAAATAAACATTTTCCAAAATTCTTACATTTTTCATGGTTAAAAGAGAAATAGTACAATCGAAATGTGCATACCAAAGAGAAATTCAGTATATACTTTTCTAAGCATATATCAAAAATTGTGAGTAAGGAGAATCACTCAAAATCAATCTAACAGAAGAATAGGAAATTGGCAAAAGAAGTGGATGGAAAGCATAGTAAATTGAGTATTACTATGGAAGTATTATTGTGCTTTCTCTGAGAATTTCAGTCTATCAGTGTCTCATACCTAAACTGAAGTATGTACAAAATGATAAAATGAAAGGCATTTTATAAAATTCCAGCATAAAATTATCAATAGGTCCCAAATTTTAAAACTATTTGGTAGTAGTTCATTGTTATCAAAAGCTGTGATGTCAGATTTAACATCTTTATGGCTCAGGGCACCTGGGTGGCTCAGTCAGTTAAGCTACATAAGACTCTACATAAGACTATGTAGCTGGGAAATACGGACACCTAGAAGATTCTTTTTTTATGTTCTTTTACACAAATTCAATTTTTTATAGAGTAGGGTCCGAGTCTGAAACTTCTGAAGTATCCCACAAGCTAAAGAAAATTATTAGAATATTAAATCCATCATCTATTTGCTGCTGACATGTAACACTTATTCCCATAAGTAGGTCCTCATTAAATACTGGAAGGAAGGAAGGAAGGAAGGAAGGAAGGAAGGAAGGAAGGAAGGAAGGAAGGAAGGAAATGAGGGAGGGAGGGAGGGACGGAGGGAGGGAGGGAGGGGAAGAAGGGTGATCAGTTCACTAGCTTCTGCCTGTATCCACTCTCCCACATCTATTACCAAGGTTATTTCCTGAAGTGCACAATGTTCACACTTAGCTGAGAGATTTAATTTAGATTTCCAGAGGTCAAGAGCTAGGCTTGCACTATGCAGTTCTTTTGATTTGAATTACCTGACTACAGCTTCATCAGAAAGTGAGAATTATTTCACCTAAAATTTCAAAGTACTGAGAAAAATGTCTGTTTTCTAGACTTCACATTTGTGACAACTGCTTCAAGTTTCATTTAGAGTGATTGTACGTAATGAGGTAAAAAAAAAAAAATCCCAAACTGAATTTGGGCTGCAAAATATCAAAAACATTTAGCATACTACCAGTTAAAATCTAAAACTGGCATTGGGATAATATAGATAATATGAAAAGCCGACAGTGTGAAAATATATACTTGGAAATATGAACTGTTGAAATAAGGGTAAAATTGAAAAGAAACTATAAGTAGTCAGGGATATTACCTGTGTATTAATTTTAAGACATGGCTTGTAACATATAGAGAATAAGACTCCAATTAACTAAAATCTGGAATAACATAAGTTAAAATTATCATGGTGTCCATTTTATGATATCAAGAACTATAGATCCTACAGAGCTAAATCTAATGTCATAAGTAAGAGGATGGAAATCCTGGAGCAATTGGGTGGCTCATTCAGTTAGCTGAATGAGCTAGGTTCTCTTGGGTGGCTAAGTCAGTCCGACTTTTGGTTCAGGTCGTGATCTCGCAGTTGGTGAATTTGAGCCCCATGTCAGGCTCTGTCTGACAGCTTGGAGCCTGGAGCCTGCTTTGGAATCTGTATCTCCCTCTTTCTCGCTCCCCCATTCTCACTCTCATTTTCTCTCTCTCCCAAAAATAAATAAACATCAATTTTTTTCTAAATAAAAAGAAGATGGAAATACTTTCAAACTGTATAAATGGCAGAGACTCCTTAGCAGTACATAAGGTGAATCAAATGCACCATTAGGATTTGAATTTAACACAACATTTTAAAAAAAAATTTAGAGGGAGAGTGAGTGTTTGAACAGGGGTGAGGAGCAGAGAAGAGTGGAGAGAGAGAGAGAAAGAGAGAGCGCAGAGGAGAGAAGCAGAGGGAGAGAGAGAGAATCTTAAGCAGGTCCCACACTTAGCAAGGAGCCCAATGCAGGGCTCGATCCCACAGTCCTGGGATTATAATGTGAGTTGAAATCAAGTCTGACACTCAACCAATTGAGCCATCAGGTGTCTTCCCCTCACAGTTATTTTTTTTTAATGTTTGCTTATTTTTGAGAAAGAGAGAGAGAGAGAGAGAGAGAGAGAGAGCGAGCGAGCAGGGGAGGGGCAGAGAGAGAATGAGACAGAAGATCCAAAGCAGGGTCTATGCTGACACAGCCTGACATGGGGCTTGAACTCATTAACATGATCTAAGCTATAGTCACTCAACCAACAGTTACCCAGATACTCCTCTAGTTATTTTTAATTTGACTTTTTATTTTATTTTTTAAATAGTTTATTGTCAAGTTGGTTTCCATATAACACCCAGTGCTCATCCCCACAAATGCCCTCCTCCATGCCCATCACCCCCCTCCCCCCCCATCAACCCTCAGTTTGTTCTCAGCATTCAAGTGTCTCTCATGGTTTGCCTTCCTCCCTCTCCCCAGCTATTTCCCCCCTTCTTCTCCCCCACGGTCCTCTGTTAAGTTCCTCCTAACCCTCCTATATGTGAAAACATATGGTATCTGTCCTTCTCTGCCTGACTTATTTTGCTCAGCATATTGAACTTCTTATTTTGAGATAATTATACGTTTACATACAGTTTTAAGAAATAAGACAGAGATGCCCTTTATCACTTCCTCCAGGAAAAAACATTTTCTAGAACTATAGCACAGTATCTTCACCAGGATACTGCTGCTGATCCAGAATGTTTCTATCACCCCCAAGGATCGTTCCTTCCCCTCGCTGTTCTCTCCCTTATCTATCCCTCCTTATCTCTTAGCAACCACTCATCTGTTAGTCATTATTTTTTATAATTCTGTCACTTTGAGACATTACATAAATGAAATCATATAGTTTATACAGCTTGGGGATTGTCTTCTTCCACTGAGTATCACTCTGGAGATATACCAGGTTGCTTCATATATTGCTAGTCTGTTCCTTTCCAATGAGGAGTTAGTATTCCACGGATGTGCCATGGTTCAGCTAATCATTTGCCCCCGAGAAGAAATAGGAGTGATTCCTAGACTTTGGCTTTTACAAGTAATGCTGCTATAAACATTGTGTGCAACTTTTTGTGTAAACCTAAGTCTTCCTTCTTCTGGGATGAATACCTGAAAGTTCAATGACAGGTCATATGGTAATTGTATATTTTTTGGTTAATTTTTTCAAGGAAGTGCCAACCTGTTCTCAGAGTAGCTGTACCATTTCATATTCTCAGCAATGCAGAAGTGACCCAGCATCCCTACATGCTTCTCAGCATTTGGTGTTGACGTTATTTATTTTTATTTTAGCCATTCTGATGGCTGTGCAGTGATATTTCACTGTGGATTCAACTGGTATTTCCCTAATAGCTAACTGTATTGAAAATCCTCTTGTGACTTTTTTTTTTTTTTTTTGGCCATCTATATATGTTCCTCAGTGAAATGTGTCTTCGCGACTTTTGCCTGTTACCTAACTGGATAGCTGAGTATTTTGTATGTTAATGTATTTCATTAATGTATGATTAACATTAACATTGTCTTTACATACCACACATTATTTAATTGATTCTACTTATGCATGAAGAGGACAGATTAGGTAATTCCTTGAAAATACTCAAAGGTGGGTCAAAACTGCAGTGAGAAACAAGTCTGGAAACCAGAACGTGCTTGAAGAGGGAATCCATGTGTGAAAGTTTGATATTTGTTTTTCCTTTATGCTGAGGGAATAGTCATATTTGATCACTCCCGTCCTGACTGATACTTGGGTCGGTCCTAGCTTACAACTTCTATAAACTCTCTGCTCTGAGTGATTTTTTCATGACTGCTGGACACATCAGCAGGTATTATTGTAGAAATGTACAAAAGAGGAGGCAAGATGGTGGAGAAGTAAGGAGCTCCGTACTTGCACTCGCGCCCATACATCACACAGAGAAGATCTAAAGCCATTGGAAACCATACAAAACCTGAGAGACTGGGAGAAAAAAGGACGCAGAATCCACTGAGAAAGCCTTCTAACGTGAGTGCGAACCCGGGAAGGTAAAATCAGCCCGGGATCGGAGCCTCCAGGGTGGGAGGCGATCCCCCTCTACCCTCTACGGGGAGTGAGAGGGGAAAAGGAGAGAGTCCGAGACAGAAAAATCTCCGCTCGGTGCATAGAAAGACCGTACTTGCCAAATATCTGCACAACAGGTCCCCTCGCGACAACTGGTCCTGGGGGAGGCTGAGCACACAAACTGCTTCTTTGTGCCGCTCCTGGAGGTTGGGTTTTAAAGCGGAGCGGGTGCGCCTGCCGCCATTGTAGCTCCAGGGCGGCTGGGATCCCTGAAAGAGACGCGCAGACACCGGGCATCCGCGCTCCTGGCTGGCTGGAACTCGAGAGGGAAGGCAAAAAGCTAAAAACTGGAAATTTGCCTGTGAGTTCGTGTTTCGGGTGACGAGCCATAGAGAGACCCGGTTTTCCTCACTCCAGCGGCGGCGCGCCTGCCGCCATTGTAGCTCCAGGGCGGCTGGGACCCCTGAAGGAGACGCGCAGACACCAGGCGTCCGCGCTCCTGGCTGGCTGGAACTCGAGAGGGAAGGCAAAGAGCTAAAAACTGGAAATTTGCCTGTGAGTTCGTGTTTCGGGTGACGAGCCATAGAGAGACCCGGTTTTCCTCACTCCAGCGGCGGCGCGCTTGCCGCCATTGTAGCTCCAGGGCGGCTGGGACCCCTGAAGGAGACGCGCAGACACCAGGCGTCCGCGCTCCTGGCTGGCTGGAACTCGAGAGGGAAGGCAAAGAGCTAAAAACTGGGAAATTTGCCTGTGAGTTCGTGTTTCGGGTGACGAGCCATAGAGAGACCCGGTTTTCCTCACTCCAGCGGGCTCAGGCTACGCGGACGCGGCAGGCAAGCCCCCGCGCATGCGCACCAGAGCCGACCCAGAGAAGGAAGCAGCGATCCTGACTCAGCCCCCAGAGCTCAGCAGGGAGCCTGGAATAGCCCGAGGGGGTTGTCTGGGAAGCTGTGTCTAAGGCAACTTCAGCGGGCGCGCGGACTGGGATTTGGAGATTGGAACTGGCCTGGGTTGAAGAGTGCAACCAACTTCGGCTGCGTCCCCGGAACGGGGAGTTGACACGCCAAAAAAAAAAAGCGAGCTGCAGCGCGGGGTTCAAGAAGGGACTGGAGCACCGTCACTCTCCTCCCCACAATCGCCAAGGCAGAACCCCCGCCTGAGGCATCGGATCACGCCACGCCCATCCCTGCCTGAGAGGTGCCCTCCTCCCTTTTTTTTTTTCTTTTTCCTTTTTTTTTTTTTTTTTTTCTTCTTTCTTTTTTTTTTCCCCTTTCTTTTCTCTTTTTTTCTTCTTTTTCTCTTTTCTCGCTTTTTCCCCCAAAACACTGACCTGATTAACTCTGGTCGCCAGCTTGCTTAAACAATCACAAGTCCATTCTGTAAATGTAAATTCTACACCTACCGACTTTTTCAGCTATTTCTCTCAGGAGTAATTAGACTATATAGTTTCTCTGGATAATTCCAGCATCCTTCTCTCACCTATCCAACCACATTCTACCCTTTACCTCTTTGAAAAAAGTTTCTTATCCCTTCTGCCTGTTCATTCTATTTCCAAATCTGCCTTGTCTCACCCTGCCTTCTCTCTTTTTCTCTATGCTCTTCAACCAGCACTGCATACACACGGCTATTTAACTGTAGCTGGGAAATCCAGGTATATGCTTTAAACCGTTCTTTGTCCATCGGTTTTCTTCTTTTTTCCTTTTCTTTTCCCCTTTTTGACCCTTTTATGTATTTTATGCTCCCTATTCGCCCTCCCTCCTCCGTCTTTTCTATTAACTTTTTCGTTTTCCCTCTCACTTTGCATGTTAGTTGAATCAGCCTGTGCGTTTGTGTGCTCCTGCTCCCTGTGTGTCTGTCTGTCTGTTTTCTTTTCCAGGGCTACCTCAAGAAACAAGCTAGAGTACACAAGGTGAAGAGTCCCAAATATCACTACGAATAGGAAAATAAAATAACTAAGGTCCCAACAAGAGTGACCGAGGGATACCATTCAAAAAACAATCTCTGAAAGGATAGGCCCTGGAAAGTCAAAGAGTTTCTTGGATATAGCAGTGCTCATAGAAACAGAGAGCATAACAGGTCTTTAAAACCAACAAGAGCCGGAAAGCTAACTAAAATGACGAAACGAAAGAGCTCTCCTCCAAAGAAACTCCAAGAAGAAATGACAGCTAATGAACTGCTCAAAACAGATATCAGCAGCATAAGTGAACAAGATTTTAGAATAATAATGGTGAAATTAATAGCAGGGCTTGAAAAAAACATAGGGGACATCAAAGAAACTATGGCTACAGACAGAATGGAAAATAAAAATAGGCATGAAGAATTAAAAATGCGATAAATGAGATCCATAATAAATTAGAGGCCTCCAATGCACGGCTTGAAGAGGCAGAAAGGAGAATAAGTGATCTAGAAGACACCATTATAGAAAAACAAGAAGCTGACAAAAAAAGA
The DNA here is from genome assembly GCA_017311185.1 of Proteles cristata cristata. Classification (NCBI taxonomy): domain Eukaryota; kingdom Metazoa; phylum Chordata; class Mammalia; order Carnivora; family Hyaenidae; genus Proteles; species Proteles cristata. Next base: position 1,077,504 of record JAESUZ010000193.1, on the reverse strand, counting down.
GACAAACTGATCCAGGAACAGGAAAGAAGAATTCGAGAGCTCAGCGACACAGTCAAACGCAACAATATCCGTATCATAGGAATCCCAGAAGAGGAAGAGAGAGGGAAAGGTGCTGAAGGAGTCCTGGAACAAATTATAGCAGAGAACTTCCCCGACCTGGGGAAGGAAGTCAATGTGGAAATACAAGAGGCTCAGAGGACTCCTCTCAGACGTAACTTGAATCGATCTTCTGCACGACATATCATCGTAAAAATGGCAAAATACAAGGACAAAGAGAATTTTGAAAGCAGCTAGGGAGAAAAGGGCCCTCACATACAAAGGGAAACCCATCAGAGTGGTGACAGACCTATCTACTGAAACGTGGCAGGCCAGAAAGGAATGGCAAGAGATCTTCAATGTGATGAACAGTAAAAATATGCAGCCAAGAATCCTCTATCCAGCAAGCCTGTCATTCAAAATAGAAGGAGAGATAAAAACCTTTCCAAACAAACAGAAATTGAAAGAATTTGTCACCACGAAGCCAGCCCTACAAGAAATCCTGAGGGGGATGCTCTGAAGGAAAGGTTGCAAGGAACAAAGATTCCAGAGACACCACCACAAACATGAACCCTACAAAAGATACAAAGACTCTAAACCCACATATTTCAATAATAACACTGAATGTAAATGGGCTGAATGCTCCAATCAAAAGACATAGGGTAGCAGAATGGATTAAAAAACAAAATCCATCTATATGCTGTCTACAAGAAACTCATTTTAGATGGGAAGATACCTTCAGATTAAAAGTAAGGGGATGGAGAAATATATATCATGCTACAGGAAATCAAAAGAAAGCCGGAGTAGCGATACTTCTATCAGACAAACTGGACTTTAAATTAAAGACAATCACAAGAGATGAAGAAGGGCACTACATAATAATTACAGGGTCCATCCATCAGGAAGAACTAACAATCATAAATGTCTACGCACCGAATATGGGAGCACCTAAATATCTACAACAATTAATCACAAACAGAAACAAGCTTCTAGATAAGAATGTGCTAATAGCAGGGGACTTTAATACTCCACTTACAGCAATGGAGAGGTCAACCAGACAGAAAATCACTAAAGAAATAATGGACTTGAAAGACACATTGGACCAGATGGACCTGAAGGATATATTTAGAACTTTACATCCTGAGGCCAGGGAATTTACTTTCTTCTCAAGTGCGCATGGCACATTCTCCAAGATAGATCACATACTGGGACATAAAGCAGCCCTCAATAAATATAAAAGAATAGAGATCATACCATGCACACTGTCAGATCACAATGCTTTGAAACTTGAAATCAATTACAGGAAGAAGTCTGGAAAACTTCCAAAAACATGGAGGTTAAAGAACAGCCTTCTAAAGAATGAATGGGCCAATCAGGCAATTAGAGATGAAATTAAAAAATATATGGAAACAAATGAAAATGAAAACACAACAATTCAAAATCTATGGGATGCGGCAAAGGCAGTCCTAAGAGGAAAGTACATTGCTCTCCAGGCCTATTTCAAGAGATTAGAAAAAGCGCAAGTCCAAAATCTAACAGCTCACCTAAAGGAACTAGAGGCAGAGCAACAAGAACGCCCTAAACCCAGTAGAAGAAGAGAAATAGTAAAAATTAGAGCAGAAATAAACAACATCGAGACCAAAGAAACAATTGAACAGATCAATGAAACCAAGAGTTGGTTTTTTGAAAAAGTAAACAAAATTGACAAACCTCTAGCCAGACTTATCCAAAAGAAAAGAGAGAGCACCCAAATAGACAAAATTATGAATGAAAATGGAAATCGGTTGCATTTTTATACACCAACAATGAAGCAACAGAAAGAGAAATCAAGAAACTGATCCCATTCACAATTGCACAAAAAACCATAAAATACCTCGGAATAAACCTAACCAAGGATACAAGAGATCTGTATGATGAAAACTATAGAAAACTTATGAAGGAAATTGAAGAAGACACAAAGAAGTGGAAAAACATTCCATGCTCATGGATAGGAAGAATAAATATAGTTAAGATGTCATTACTACCTAAGGCACTCTACACATTCAATGCAATTCCAATCAAAATTGCACCAGCATACTTCTCAAAACTAGAACAAACTATCCAAAAATTTGTATGGAACCACAAAAGACCCCGAATAGCCAAAGTAATCCTGAAAAATAAAACCAAAACGGGAGGGATCACCATCCCAGACTTTAGCCTCTACTACAAAGCTGTCATCATCAAGACAGTATGGTATTGGCACAAAAACAGACACATAGACCAATGGAACAGAATTGAGAACTCAGAAGTGGACCCAAAAGTATACAGCCAACTAATCTTTGACAAAGCAGGAAAGAATATCCGATGGAAAAAAGACAGCCTTTTTAACAGATGGTGTTGGGAGAACTGGACAGCAACATGCAGAAGAATGAAACTAGATCATTTTCTCACACCATGCACAAAAATAAACTCAAAATGGATAAAGGACCTGAACGTGAGACAGGAAACTATCAACACCCTAGAGGAGAAAGCAGGAAACAACCTCCTTGACCTCCACCGCAGCAACTTCTTACTTGACACATCCCCAAAAGCAAGGGAATCAAGAGCAAAAATAAACTGTTGGGACCTCCTCAAGATTAAAAGCTTCTGCACAGCCAAGGAAACAACCCAGAAAATTAATAGGCAACCAACGGAATGGGAAAAGATAGTTGCAAATGACATATCAGATAAAGGGTTGATATCCAGAATCTACAAGGAACTCACCAAACTACACGCCCGAAAAACAAACAACCCAGTGAAGAAATGGGCAGAAGATATGAACAGACACTTCTCCAAAGAGGACATCCAGATGGCCAACAGACACATGAAACGATGCTCAGCATCGCTCCTCATCAGGGAAATACAAATCAAAACCACACTGAGATACCACCTCACGCCAGTCAGAGTGGCTAAAATGAGCCAATCAGAGAACTCTAGATGCTGGCGAGGATGTGGAGAAACGGGCACCCTCCTACACTGTTGGTGGGAATGTAAACTGGTACAGCCCCTCTGGAAAACAGTGTGGAGGTTCCTCAGGAAACTAACAATAGAACTCCCCTATGACCCAGCAATAGCACTGCTAGGAATTTACCCAAGGGATACAGAAATGTTGCTGCATAGGAGCACATGTACCCCAATGTTCATAGCAGCACTCTCCACAATAGCTAAAACCTGGAAAGAGCCTAAGTGTCCATCAACAGATGAATGGATCAAGAAGATGTGGTTTATCTATACCATGGAATACTACATGGCAATGAGAAACAATGAAATCTGGCCATGTGTAGCAACATGGATGGACCTTGAGGGTGTTATGCTGAGCGAAATAAGTCAGGCAGAGAAAGACAAATATCATATGTGTGCACGTATAGGAGGATTAGGAGGAACTTAACAGAGGACCAAGGGGGAGAAGAAGGGCGGAAATGGTGGGGGAAAGGGAGAGAGGCAAACCATGAGAGACTCTTGAATGCTGACAAAAACTGAGGACTGGTGGATGTGGGGGGAGGAGGGGTGGGCATGGAGGAGGGCACTTGTGGGGATGAGCACTGGGTGTTATGTGGAAACTAATTTGACAATAAACTATTTGTAAAAAAAAAAAAAAAAAAGAAATGTACAAAAGAGAAACAGAACCGAGTACCAGAATACGTGTGGCTTCAATTTTACTTAATACTACCGAGTTATTTTCCAAAATTGTTATACCAATTTACACTCTGAGCAGTATTCAAATCTTTCACTGCTGGTTCTGCACTCTTGGCAACATGTGGCATTGTCTTTTAAATGTGTTGTTTTTGTTTGGTTTCGTTATTGTTGTTTCAGTGCTAAAATGTTTTTTGAATTTTTTCTCAACAAATGAAATGAAATAAGATCTATGTTTTTGACTTGTGTTACCCTGAGTACTACAGTGGTAGAGCATCTTTATATATGTTCAGTGGCTATTTTGTACTTTCGCTTAGGTGGAATACCTACTTAAGTCTCTTGCTCATCTGGCTATCCTTTAACAATGTGTAGGAGTTATTCATTTCCAGAGGAAATGGGGTATGATGGCCAAAAGTACAGATTCCAGAGCTTACATTTGGAGATTTAATCCAGGCTATGTCAAGCCAGATTCTAGGATGGGGGTACAATCAAGACCAAAGGTAGAAGACTTAGCCTATATCACGAGGAGCTACCCCTTCACCTTTTAAGACAGAAATAAATGCTGTACATGTATCTGGATATGGAAGACGGACACAGTGTTATACATGGAAAACTATTAAAATATCTAATATAAAATTAATCAGTAGATTATCTTTCTCATACTCAGTGCTTTTATGAAGAACTGGCATCCTGATAAAGTGTGAGCACTGTAGTTTTTTCTCTGTAGAGAGCTACTAAATGAATTGTCTGCAGCACTATGTCATGTTAATGTTCTTCTACCTGTGAGATATGGTGATTATTTGAACATTCATCATGTGAGAAAAGGAAAATAATGCTTTTTTAATAGGATATGTTGACATATTTCAATGCCCTTTCTTTACTTTAAAAATAAACATCTTAGTTTTACCTGGGTGTTTATTTGTCATGAATAACCCACTCACGACAACATTCTGTTTTTTTTTTTAACATTATCTCACAAATGACGGGCATCCTTAGCCAGGTTATGGGAAGCAAACAATAACAGCTTGTACTCTAAGCGTAGCACTTGACAGAATCTCATCATGGCTCAGCTATCAGTGAGCACAGGGACCAAGTTCCATGCACACCCATCCAAGCAGACAATGTGTGAGAATAAACACAGATAATGAGTTCTGGCATTAAAAAAAAAATAATAAGAAAGAAAGAAAGAAAGAAAGAAAGAAAGAAAAATAAACACTTAAATGGAACCAATAATAAAAACTCTCATTTTTTGGATGATACATAGACATATACTTTGTTTTTAAAAAAATAACAAAAATAAACATTCTGAATTATTTTTCTCTCTCTTATGCTTACTTTCCATTAAAAATAGGATAAAAAATGACCTAAAATGTGTTAAATGCTTTCGTTTCGAAAGCACATTCTCACCATTATAGGATCTAATGATCTTAAAACTATTTTAGTTCATGTTATGACTATCATTTTATATACAGTGATGGTAACTCATGGATGCTAAGTGCTTTGCCCAAGGTCATGAGTAATAAGTGGCAGAACTAGGATTCAAATCTAAGTCTCTCTCTCTCTCTCTCTCTCTCTCTCTCTCTCTCTCTCTGGCTACATGTCCAATGACCTTTTATCATATTCGAAAGCCCACTGTGCCATTCTGTCAGAAAAACAACTTACACTTTGGGAAATGAGCTGATATAGGTCAGGGCACTTTTTAATTGCTCTGGCAAAAGGGAGGAAATTGCATCCAAAGTCAAGATCAATTGCTATGTTTAGGGTATGGTGTTATTTGAAAATGGAGTCTATCTGTGCACTGGGAGGAGAGATCATGAGATTCCTTAAAAGGCTCAAAGGAATGTCAAAAGTGAAGCAAAAAATAAGGCCCGGAACTAATTTTGTTTCCTTTCCTAACTTCTAAAATTCGAATTAGATTCAAACTTTTGTAAAATATATGACATACACATAAGACTTGTGTTGGTAGTTTTGTTTTGAATTACTGGATGGGATCAAAGGGGAATGTAATTTTCTTTCTTGGTTAGAAAAAGCAAGGTGACTGAAGAAGGGTATCAAGCCAGAGGTCTGAGGCTCAGCCAGCAACTAGAAGAAAATAATCAATGGCCAAAAATGTTGTTGAGAGTTACAAATAGAAGTACATAATGCTGAGAAGCAGCCTCCTAGTGACCAACCCAGTGGCAGACATAAAAACAGTACCAAACATAACTAGAAAATTGTTACCCTTTAAAGGGATGCCCTTTTTCGTTGAACATAAATTTCTATAAAAGTAGTGAATGTGCCATATAGCTTTTTGCACATACTAGTAGTACCTTCATCAAAAATAACAAGGGAAGAGTCTCAAGTATCTTACAAAATTGACATATATAAAGAAAATTGGAGTAACTTGAATATATACAAAATATGACTAATGCCTCCTTTCAAAACTCACTTCCACAAATTTTACCAAAGTACTGATTTTTTGTTGTCATTATGAAATACCTTTGAATAAATGCTAATTGTTTTCATGAATGCATATACAGACTTTGTATTTATGACTATATTCAGAGGAAATTATAGGAAAAATCAGGAAGTTTGCTTTCTTTTCTCTGTATATAGAATTTCATATATATTCACAGTGATTATCACATATAAGAAAGCACAAATGGACTGAGTACTGTGCCTTGGATAATGATTCTGAGCTTAGCAATTGACAGGGAAGTTATTAAGTTGAAGGGAACTTTCCTAAGTGCTAACTTGAAAGTCAGTATAAGTAATTTACATTATGTGTGTACAAAATAAAAACATAATATGGAGCTATCATTCCCCCAGAGATCTAGGAAAACAAAATGAATCTACAGAAACCCATCAGTAGGTCATAATAACATCTTGCCATTTATGTGTCTTTAGTTCACTATGTTTGAATTCATAAAATTTTGTTAGAAATTTAATAGTGTCCAAACTACCCCCCAAAAGCCCATATAATTGTGAATAGAGAGGTTGGAGGGAAAAAATGAGAGACTTTTTTAAAAAGCAAGATATATCAGAAACTTCTCATATGAACTAGAAAGTGCTACCTCTTAGCTACAGATAAATTATCTGGACCTCCAGTTCTATGATATGCCTTTTACTGTTTTACAAAGTATAAAAACATTTTTCAAGTACTGAGTTATCTGTTTAAAAGTATCATATGAGTTTTTCCTAATGATGTGTATTACTGCTTGGATAGAATAAGTGATAAATAATAAAAAAGCATAAATGCACTCTAAAATCACTATAACTACATATGTGTAAAAATAAAACTGTTCATAATCTCTTCACATCTAAGTAAACAAAATAAATTGCCAAAAAAGTATTCATTTCTATGGTCCCATCATATTTTGTGTTCAAATATAGGAAGAAAATGAAAATGAAAAAAATTTTTTCCTATAATTTTTACTATTTCTTTTTCTTAATGTATCTTAAGGCATTCTTTGGAATAAAAAAAACTCAAAAGGAACAAAATTGCTTGGCAAATGCTTAGCTTGTTTAATGCCATTTGAAGTTTTATTTTCTACTTTTCAATTTATGTGCTTATAGATGTATGTGCTCTTGACTACAAAGAACAATTAGCTCCAATTCTAACGAAGCTAAGACAGTTATTAACTTCAAAATTCTACCTTATAATTTAGAGTGTTTCTCAAACAGAATTTCAATGAACCCCTCCCGCCTCCCACCACCTCCACCATCAATTAAGTCTCCTCCTATAGCTTAACAATTTTCTCACCATTCTGTCATTCAGGAACCATAGGCACCTCTAACGTTGGTGAGATTTTATTTGCTGACTGACCCCCAGTGAAGTTAAAGAGTCAAGATAACTCATTAAAAATATGACTCCTAAAATCCTTAGGGGTCCTGCATGCTGATGAAAAGAAATCCTTGAATTCACAGAAAATGTTATTTTACCCTTCTTTTTAACTTCAAGTCACTATGTCACTTCCACACTAGCATTCAGAATAATGATCCCTCAGCTCATAAAACTGAAGAATGAAGAACATTCTCTTGCCACCAGTAAGTTAACATAAAAGACAGAGTGATGCACAATGATCATCTACAGGACATAGTAAATGGCACGTACTGAGTGAAAAATGCAATTTACCAGTATTTGAACCCATATCAAAGTCTTCAATGAGTTATTCATGGATATGCATTATCTTGCCATAAAATAAATCCACAAATAGACGGTCTAATTAATAAAAAGAATGGTATTTCAGCTAAATTCACATTTAACGCCTGTTTTTTTTTTCCCATTCTTAAGAGAAAGATATTAACCACAGCATGATAGAATGTTTTAAATAAGGGCCACAAAAGTAGTGGTTTTATATAACACGAACAAAATGTCTAGATTGCATAGGCAATCCTATCTCCGCTCCCATTCAAAATTTACCCCCAAATCTTCCACTTTGCAAAGTCCTGTTATTATGTATTTATACAGTATTCCCCCTGCTTATATTTAAGCTTCTTGAGACACTGAGAATATGGCTTATTTTTTCCAACTTTTTTTTTTTAATTTAAACATTTCACAGATGTACTAGGTAATAATATACTTAGGGTAATCATATACTTTATCATCCAAATTGGGATACTTTTGAGAGTGAAAGGGGACCTACTGATAATAACATGGAGACAGGTTATACAGGGACTGTCGCATGTAAAACAGATTTCCATTCATCCTATGTCTATCACAAATCTGTGCAATTCTCTCCAAAGTAGTGCTATCGCCACACTCCAAGCATACATTAGACTTCCGTGGTTAGGGACTAATCTAAGTCTTCTCTATAGCAATGACCTTAACCTAAACAAAATGCTAATCTAGAGCTGATATTTTAAAAATCAAGGCAGGAAAACAGGAAGTTGCACAGGGAAAAATACAATGTTGACAATTATGATAAATGTTGGTATAAATCCCATATGGATGTGAGGTTGAAGAGCACACAAATTTTAGAGTATCTCATATCTATTTGAGAAAGGGTGGGTGTGGGCACTAGGTTTTGATGCTGAGGTGACATCTGTGACAGTTGGCCCATCACCAAATCTTTTAGAAACCTAACAGACCAAGGCCTTTCCCCTCTCTTACCTTACTTAGAGGATGATAACATAGAATGCTGTGTTAGTTTTAGGTTTACAAAATACTGATTCGAAAACTGTATACTGGATGTTAATCAATGTTCACCATGATAAGTATAGTTACCATCTTTTACCACACCATGTTATAATATCATTGACTATATTTTCTATGCTGTTCTTTTTTTCTCTATGACTTTTTTATTTTATAACTGGGAAGTTGTACCTTTTAATCCCCTTTATTTCACTCATCCCCTTGCCCACCTCCTCTCTGGCAATCACTAGTTTATCACTGTATTAAATTGTATTCAAAATACAATCACTGTATTAAAGACTCTGGGTTTTCTTTGTTCATTTGTTTTTGTTTCTTTAGATTCCATATATAAGTGAAATCATATGGTTTTGTCTTTTTCTGATTTATACTCACTTAGTATAATATACTCTAAATCCATTCATGCTATTGAAAATGGGAAGATCTCTTTCCTTTTTTGTGGGGATAGATAGATAGATACATAGATAGGTAGACTGACAGACAGACACACACACCACATCTTCTTTATCCATTCATCTATTGATGGGGATGGGGGCTGCTTCCATATCTTGGCTATTGCAAATAATGCTGTAATAAACATAAGGTATATATATTTTCCTCTAACAAGTATTTTACATACCTACAATGAGCCATTCATTACACAGTACATAAAAGAAATTTTAGTTCTATCCTACCTTCAAGACAGTGGTAAAAAGTGACAAATATCAGAAGAATGTAGAAAAACTACATTGATTCTTTAAATTATTAATGATAAAAAGGAATGGATAAGAGCATAAAAGATAAATGTGTATGGGGATGCCTGGGTGGCTTAGTCAGTTAAGCATTGGACTCTTGGTTTTGGCTAAGGTCATGAACTCACTGTTCCTGAGTTTGAGCTCCATGTCAGGCTCTGTATAACAGTGCGGAGCCTGCTTGGGATTCATTCATTCTCATTCGTGCACTCTCTCTCACGTGTGCACGCTCTCTCTCTCTCTCTCAAATTAATAAACTTTAAAAATTTTTAATATTTATTTATTTTATTTTAAGCAAGGGAAGGGCAGAGAGACAGGGAGACAAGGAATCTGAAGCAGGCTCCAGGCTCTGAGATGTGAGCTGTTAGTACAGAGCCTGACAGGGGGCTCAAACTCATAAATCACCAGATTATGACCTGAGTAGCAGTCAGATGCTTAACCAACTGAGTCACCCATGCACCCCACTTATTTATAAAATATAAATGTGTATGATAATATGTCATTATATTTGCCAGATGAAAAATATTTAAAGAGCAAAATAAATTTAGCAATGGTATTAAGTTAGAAAGTTTGTCCTGAAAAACTATGGAAAAAGATGTCCCACAGAAGAGGAGGAGGAACATCATAATTGGGACTTGCAGAGAGGCAAGTAAAAGAGAATAACATGCTTCTTAAATGCGGCCAAAAACTGGTTCTTGGGGAGTAAAATTTTAGATATCACAAAGGTTTGTGGATTCCCCAAACTCAGTGTTACCCAGAAAGATCTTATTCCTCAAAATTTAAGTAACCCGATTGTTTTTTAATCACATGAACAGCACTGACATGGAGTTCTTAAAAATTACATAAAATGTATGCAAGATGAGTGTTACCACATGTTGGTAAATGGATGGCTCTGATTAGAGAAATTTCTCTTGGTTGACATCTCAATATTAAACTCATATCATGAGAAGTAGGCATTGTGTGTCTTTGGCCGCCATTACCTATTTCTATCAATGCTGTTTATATTTGATCTTAGGAGATTCTATGCATAAGTTGGGCTATGAGAAGTAAAATTTATATATTTTTAAATTTAATTCTACAAAAGTGGCCCAAACCATCATGTCTATTACTAAAACTAAAATGTCAACAACGGGGGCGCCTGGGTGGCTTAGTCGGTTAAGCGTCCGATTTTCGCTCAGGTCATGATCTCGCGGTTCATGGGTTCGAGCCCCGCGTCGGGCTCTGTGCTGACTGCCAGCTCGGAGCCTGGAGCCTGTTTCAGTCTGTGACTCCCTCTCTCTCTGACCCTCCCCTGCTCACGCTATCTCTCTCTCTATCCTTGAAATAAATAAAAATATTAAAAAAAAAAATTTAAATGTCAACAACGGCTGAATGAATATATAACAGATTAGTTGAAGTCTGTTTTCTAATATCGAGCAAAATTTAACAGTTAAATTAATTAAAAATATTTTTTTAAGAATTCAATTTTATTTCTTTTTTTTAATTATTATTTATTTCTGAGAGAGAGACAGCATGAGTAGGGGAGGATCAGAAAGAGAGGGAGAAACAGAATCTGAAGCAGCCTCCAGGCTCTGAGCTAGCTGTGAGAACAGAGGCCGACACGGGGCTCAAATCCAGAAACTGTGAGATCATGACCTGAGCAGAAGTCAGATGCTTAACAGACTAAGCCACCCAGGTGCTCCAAGAATTTAATTTTCAAGTGTTTCCCTTTTGCTGTTCAAAAAGCAGTTTCAATTATCTTCACATTTGATTACACTGTTATTACTAGTGTTTACAAGGTTGCCAATTTCCAATTATAATTTGATACATTAAAATTTATTTATTGTTACTCAATAAATATAGTTATAAAGGTAAGTTAAAGCTACAGATGGCCCAGGCACATTGTGCTCTGGAACCCTCCAGCCCTGCCTGCATCCAATCCAGCCATGTCACAAATACCATCCTCATGGAAAGTGATCAAGGACACCCCAGACACCCTACACCATCTCTAAATATCCCTCAAAACTGGCCCCAGTATAGCGTGCCAGGGTACTCTCTCACCAGACCACATCTTCATCAGCTCTAGCTGGCCTGCCAAGGTAGATCCAGCAAAGCATGACCAGGGCAGCTCCAGCATTGTACCAAGGTGGCTCTCGCACAGCACACCCAGGGACCTCACAGCCTACATCTGCTCCAGATCTAGGTGCCCTGTCAATGTGGCAGGGACCCAGTTTGCCTGCCAAAGCCGCCAGAGACACAATCTACACAGGGGATGTTTCTAACCAAGGCGACTCCTTCAAGGGTGAGAGAAATAGCTATTCCACCTAATTCCTAGAAACAGAAAACGGAAAGTCAAACAAAATGAGGAAACAGAAAACGAAGTCCCAAATAAAAGAACAAGATAAAACCCAGGAAAAAAAAAAGACATAATAAAAAAGAAATAGGTAATTTTTCTGACTGCTCAAAGTAAGCATAAAGATGCTCACTAAACTTGGGAATAGAGGAACACAGTGAGAGTCAGAACAAAGAGTTAGAAAGTTTATGAAAGAACAAACCAATGAGGAAAAATATAATAACTAAAGTGGAAATACACTAGAGGGAATCAGCAGTAATTTAGATGATGGAAAAAAAAAAAAAAAAGGATCAGTGATCTAGAAGACAGGGTAGTAGAAATCACCCAATCAGAATAGCAAATAGAAAAAAATAATTTTAAAAGTGAGGATAGTTTAAGGGAGCTCTGAAACATTAAGCATGTGAGCATTCACATCACAGGAGTCCCAGAAAGAGAAGACAGAGTGAGAGTGAGAGTAAGTGAGAGAGAGAGAGAGAAAGAGAGGGAGGGAGGGAGGGAGGACAGGGCAGAAAATACATTTTTAAAAAATAATGGCTAAAAACTTCCCTAACCTGGGGAAGGAAAATGGCATTCAAATCCAGGAAGCACAGAGCATCCCCAAGAAAATAAACTCAAAGAGATCCACACATAGTATAATTAAAATGTCAAAAATTAAAAAGAGAATCTTAAATGAAGCAAGAAAAAACAAATAGTCACATACATGTGAAACCACATAAGACAGCTAATTTTTCAACAGAAACTTTGCAGGCCAGAAGGGAGAGAGCATCAGAAATACTATACTCAGGAAGGTTATCATTCAGAACTCAGAAAGAAATAAAGGGTTTCCCAGATAAACAAAAACTAAAGTAGTCCATCACCATTAATCAGGTCTTCTGAGAAATGTTGAAGTGTCTTCTTTAACCAGAAAAGAAAACCCCATAAGTAGAAACAAGAAGGATATTTTAAAAATTCACTGGTAAAGACAAATATATAATAAAGATAGTGGATCAGTCACTTAAAGAGCTACTATTGAGACTAAAGCACAAAAGTAACATCAACTATACCTATAATAATTAGCTGAAATTATTATAGTAGTGAAAGGATACATAAAATAAAAAGATGTAAAATATGACATCAAAAATACAGAGTAAAAAGGTATTTTTATTTTATTTATTTTTTAAAAAAAATTTAGTAGTTTGTTTATTTCTGAGACAGAAAGAGACAGAGCACAATTTGGGGGAGGGTGAGAGAGAGAGGGAGACACAGAATCTGAAACAGGCTCCAGGCTCTGAGCTGTCAGCACAGAGTCCAACTCAGGGATCAAACCCACAAACCATGAGATCATGACCTGACCCAAAGTCAGACACTTAATTGGCTGAGGCACCCAGGCACCTCAAAAGGTACTACTTTTAGAATGTGTTTGAGCTTGTGACTATCAAATTAAAGAGTTATTCTATATACAGACTGATATACATGCATGTTATGGTAACTACAAACCAAACACAACAGATGCATTAAAATAACAAACAAACAAGCAGAAAACCAGAGGATAAAAAGCCTAAGCATAACACTACATAAAACCGTCAAACCACAAATGAAAGGAACAGAGAAGAACTACAAAGTCGGGGGCGGTGGGGGGGGGGGAGAAAGAAGGAAAATAATTAACAAAATGCAGTAAGTACACACCTATCAATAATTACTTTAAATATAGATGGACCAAATAGTCTAATCAAAAATCATTAGGTGACCAAATGGATAAAATAAAAAATTAGATTCACCTATATGCTGCCTGTAAGACTTGCACGTCAGATCAAAACACACACAGATTAAAAGTGAAGGGATGGAAAAAAAAATAGTCTATGTAAATGGAAATGAGTGTTGGAGTAGCAATATCACAGAAACAAAATAGACTTTAAGACAAAGGCTGTGGGGTGCCTCGGTGGCTCAGGCGGCTAAGTGTCCGACTTCGCTCAGGCCATGATCTCGGAGCTCGTGGCTTCAAGCCCCACAATGAGCTCTGTGCTGACACTCAGAGCCTGGAGCCTACTTTCAATTCTCTGTCTCCCTCTCTCTCTCTCTCTGTTCTTCTCCTACTTGTGATCTCTCTCTCTCAAAAGTAAATAAAACATAAAAAAAAAAATTTTTAAAGAAAAAGACAGTAACAGAATGCAAAGAAGAACATTATAATAAAGAAGTCAATCAAACAAGAGGACATAGCATTTACAAAGATTTATGTACTCAGCATAGGGGTACCTAACATATAAAGCAAATATTAACAGCTATAGAGAGAGAAATTGACAGTAATGCAATAACAAAGACAACTTTAATACTTTATTTACATCAACAGATAAACCACCCAGACAGAAAATCCATAAGGAAACATTGGCCTTAAATGACACATTACACCAGATTGACTTAATAGATATATAGACAACACTGCATCTAAAACAAGCAGACTATATATTTTCAAATTCACAGGGAACATACTCCAGGACAGAGTGCATGAAGAAAAAAACAATAAAGCAAAAACATGTAGGCTAAACAACATGCTACTAAAAAACCAAAGAGTCAATGAAGGAATCAAACAAAAAGTCAAAAATACCTTGAGAAAAGTGAAAATGGAAATATAATGTTCCATAATCTATGGGATGCAGCAAAAATCGCTCTAAAAGAGAAGTTGATAGCAACATAGGCCTACCTCATACAAAATAATTCCCGAATCAACAATTTAACTTTACACCTAAAGGAAAAACAAAACAAAACAAGGAAAGAAAAGAAAAACAAAAAAGGCCAAAGTTAATCGAAGGAAAGTAATAATAAATATCAGACAAGCAGAAATAAAAACAACCAAAAATCAATAGAAAAGATCAATAAAATCAAGAGCTGGTACCCTGAAAAGATGAACAAAATCGATAAACTAGTAAAATCATCAAGAGAAAAAGAGGACCCAAACAATAAAATCAGAAATGAAAGAGGATAAGTTATAATTGACACTACAAAATACAAAGGACCATAAAAGACTGTCACAAACAATCACATGCAGACAAATCAGGAAACCTAGAAAAAAATGGATACATTCCTAGAAAGACACAATCTTCTAAGACTGACGCAAAAAGATATAGAAGATCTTAATAGGCCAATTACAAATAATGAACATGAATTAGGAATAAAAACTATCCCAAAAACAAAGGCCTAAAACCAAACAGTTTCATAGATGTTTCTACCAAACATATATTTAAAAAACAACTTGTTGTCTTTATTTTGAGAGACAGACAGAGAGCAAGTAGGGTAGGGGCAAAGAGAGAGGGAGACAGAATCTGAAGCAGACTCCAGGCTCTGAGCTGTCAGCACAGAGTCCAATGTGGGGTTTGAACCCACGGACTGTGAGATCATGACCTGAGTCGAAGTTGGACACTTAACCAATTGAGCCACTCAGACGCCCCTCCCCTCTACCAAACATTTAAGGAAGAGTTGTTACCTATACTTCTCAAATTATTCCAAAAAACTGAAGGAAAAAAGTGCTTCCAAATTCAGTTAACAAGGCCAGCATTTCCTTGATATCTAATCCAAAGACACCATACAAAAAGAAAATTACATGGCAATATCTTTGGTGAACACAGATGCAAAACCCCTCAACGAAATAGTAGCAAACCTAATTCAAGAATACATTAAAAGGACTACACACAATGATCAAGTGGGATTTTTTTCAGGGATGGAAGAATGGGTCAACTTCACAAATGAACATGATACACCACTTTAACAAAATGAAGGATAAAAATAATATGATTTTCTCAACACACGCAGAAAAGGTGTGTATGATAACAACTCTCAACAAAGTCAGTATAGAAGGAAATATCTCAACATAATAAAAGGCATGTATGTCAAACCCATAGCTAACATCATACTCAGTCATGAAAAACAGAGCTCTTCCCCTAAGTTCAAAAACAAGAATGCCCAATCTTGTCACTTTTATTCAATATAATATTAGAAGTCCTAGCCACAGCAATTAGGTAATAAAAAGATTTTTTTTTAAATCCAAATTAGAAAGAAATAAGTAAAACTTATTTTCAGATGACATTATACTATATATAGAAAACCTTAAAGACTTTAACAAAAAACTATTAGAATTAATGAAGTCAATAAAGTTATAGGATACAAAATTAACATGCAGAAATTCATCATGTTTCTATACACGAATAACTATGAGGAAAAGAAATTAACGAAGCAATCTAATTTACAATCATATCAAAATAAATAAAGTTCCTAGGAATAAATTTAACCAAGGAGGAGAAAGATCTGTATTCTGGAAATTATAAACATTGATCAAACTGAGGACAACACAAATGGAAAGAAATACCATCCCCATGGATTGGAAGGAGTAATATTGTTAAAATGTCCATACTACCCAAAGCAATCTATAGATTCAATGCAACTCCAATCAAATACTGTTGACATTTCTCATATAACTAGAACAGTAATACCTTAAATTTGTATGGAACTATGAAAGACTCAAAATAACCAAAGTGATCTTGAGAAAGAACAAAGGTGAAGGTATAATGGTCTCAGATTTCAAACTATACTACAAAGCTATAGTAATCCAAACAGTATGGTACTGACACAAAAACAGACATGGAGTTCAATGAAATAGAGAGCCCCCCAAATAGTCTACACATATATGGTCAATTAGTCTATCCAAAGGAAGCAAGACTACATAGCAGAGATAAGGCATTCTTTTCAATAGATTATTTTTGGAAAACTGGGCAGCTGCATTTGGAAGAATGAAAGGTAACCACTATCTTACACCATATACAAATACAAATTCAAAATGGATTAAGGACTTGAATGTAAGTCCTGAAACCATAAAACTCCTAGAAGAAAACATAGGCAGTAAACATTTGACATTGGTCTTAGCAAACTTTTTTGGATCAGTCTCCTGAAGAAAGGGCAACAAAAGGCTAAAATAAAGAAATGAAATTATATCAAAGTCAAAAGCTTTGCACAATGAAGGAAATCATCAACAAAACAAAAAGGCAACCTACTAAATGGGGGAAGCTATTTGCAAATCATACATTCAGTAAGAGGTTAATATCCAAAATACATTAAGATTTATACCACCTAGTACACTCAGACACACACAGACACAAACATATAAAGCAACCTGATTTTAAAATGTACAGAAAACTTCAATAGACATTTTTTCCCCAAAGAAGTCATACAGATGCCTAACAGGCACATGAAAAGATGTTTAACATCACTAATCATCAGGGAAATGCAAATCAAAACTGTGATGAGATAGAACCAGTCAGTCTGGCTATTACAAAAGACAAAAAAGTAACAAACGTTGGTGAGTCTTAGGAACAAAGGGAACCTCACTGCACTGCTGGTGAAAATGTAAACCGGTGGCAGCCAATATGTAAAACATTACAGAAGTTCTTATGGGCACGTGGGTGTCTCAGTTTATTAAGAGACTGACTCAGTTTCAGCTCTGGTCACCATCTCACAGTTTGCGGGTTCAAGCCGTGTATCAGGCTCAGCATTGCTGGTGCACAGCCTGCTTGGGATTTTTTCTCTCTCCCTCTCTCTTTGTCCCTCCCCTGCTTGCTGTCTCTCTTTCTCTGTGTCTCTCTCAAAATTAACAAATCTAAAAAAATAAAAAAGAGAACTACCATATGACCCAGTAATTTCACTTGTCTATTTATCTAAAGAAAATGAACATGCCAATTTGAAGAAATGCATGCACCTTGTGTTTACTGTA
This sequence comes from Proteles cristata cristata, assembly GCA_017311185.1. Lineage (NCBI taxonomy): Eukaryota > Metazoa > Chordata > Mammalia > Carnivora > Hyaenidae > Proteles > Proteles cristata. Next base: position 1,059,889 of record JAESUZ010000193.1, on the reverse strand, counting down.
GCATCATTTACAATAGCCAAGATACAGAAGCAACCAAAGTGTCCACTGATAAATGAATGGATAAAGATGTGGGGTGTATACAAGGGACTATTACTCAGCCATAAAAATGAATGACATCTTGCTATTTGCAATAACATGGATGGACTTGAAGGGTACTAAGCTAAGTGAAATAAGTCAGATGGAAAATGAGAAATACTGTAGGATTTAACTTATATGTGAAATCTAAAAAATCAAAACAAAACAAAACAGGAGCAGTCTCACAGGTACAAGAAAAAAACTATAGGTTACCAGAGGGAAGATGAGTTAAGGGGAGGCAGGTAAAGCAGATGAGCTAGATTAAGAGGTATAAACTTCCAGTTACAAAGTAAATAAGACATGGGGCTATATTGTACTGCACTAGTATTCTCCAAAAGGACAAAAAGTAAAGATAAGTTAATACATCAGGAAGAACTGGAAGCTATAAAAACAATAAATGTAAGTAATACCACGTTAAATATAGTAACTTCAGAAGATCAAATATAAAATGAAGAGCTAAATTAATGCTTACTTTAGTATTTGCATTAATATGATGTCTTTAATTATTAACTGATAATTGGTAAACAGCCTACTGAATACATCTTATGCTTCTCTACCTTTATGTGTTCTCTCATTTGAAATGCCCTCTCTCCTTTCCTCTATTTCTCTAAATTCTTCTTAATTCTCAAGATCCAGTTCAATTTTGTACTTCCTCTAAACACTTTTAGTTCATAAACATGTAAATAGCTTTTGAACACCTAAGATGTTAAATGTTTTTTGGAACATAATTGGCATTTTTGTACATAATTGGCATTTAATTGGCATAGATTATGAACTGCTTATACTTCCACTCATTCAACTGAAGTACCTACTATACACCAGGCACTATGCTAGGGCTAGAAGTAGAACAGTAACCAAGGCAGATGCAGCCTCTGTGGTGCTAAAACTCCCTGGTCACTGGAAAATAGAACTTTATACACAGAGTCATCAGCCAGTGTAGTAGGACCCCAGAAATACACGCAGTGATATGAGAACATCATGCCACTCAATTAGGACTCATCCCATGAACCTTGGAGCGGTTCCTGTTCCAGGAACGCAGTTCAGGAAGTCATAAGTCACCTTCTCAGAAAGACGATAATTTCAGCAAGAGGACAATTAAATATTGAAGAACATCCAGGGACTAATGGGAAAGCTCCGACTGTTTCTGATAGAAAGACTGAGTGGCATCCTGCTGCTTTTTGCAAACAGTTAATTTCACTCTAAACTCACAAGCTCCATGTTAGTTAGGAGTGTGTTTAGTAGAATACATCCCTAAAGATGTGCTTGAATGCACAAACTAGAAGCAAGTGGTGGAAAATGTGGGGACTGGCCAAGAACTCAGTATTTCCAAAGGACGTTGCAGTCCTCAGCTAAAGAGATTGCTAGGTAGCAAAAGAATATATACATCAGTGCATAGTCTATCATAAGATGCCCTGATTTTCTCTATCTCCCACATGATGTTATCCATAGAAGTGGAATCACAGCAGAATTTACAGAGGGCCATTGTTGAAAAGAATTTAACATCCACAGAAAACATCCCTGACTTCTGTCAGGAATGTGAAGATGCGAAGAGAGGCCCTAATCTGAAAAATGTAAATTTAAGCCTAAATAGTTATTCATTGTTAAAAAATACGTTTTAAACATTTATTTTGACTGAAATGCACCAAAAATTACAAATAGGATTATGTGACACATTCATGTTCTACAGAGCAAAAATTGCTAACATTATTAGAATTTATTTTGATAATGCATATGAGGGTGAATCATGGGGTTTTCTCTACTTCAATTCTGTGATCTATACTTAGTAAACACAGATTGGCAATGTTGTAGCAGCCTGAGTCACAGATGCAATTCAGTTAAAATAATCAGCCCACAGATAAGCAATTCTAACCTATTTTGATAGAAGCATGTGTCACAAACTACACAGAAAATTAACAGCACAGGCATTAAAAATTAATTGGTAAGACCTTATGGGTTCCAGAAAGATTTACTATCATGCGTTGAAGACTATTATGATTTTCCAGGCAATGTCCTTAAAAAAACAAAATGTAGTGAGAGAAAAAAGGACTGCTTTCCCATGATAAGTTTGTTTGAAACAGTTAAAATGCAACCATCATCAGGAAATAAATGTTGAAGTGAAATTAACTAGTTTCTGTACAAAATGGCACCTATGACTTTCGTGTAGACAAATGATCGGTAACCCCGTGAAGCAACGAACTGATTATATCTTAAACTAGGTAAGTTACAATATTGTTTTTCTTCTCTGCCTTGTCCTGTATCTTATATTACATAGAAAATCAATAGCTATGAGTACTTATGACATCTGAAAAACCACTCTATAATTTGGATGACAAATCTCAACATATTAATCAACTGTACCTGGCTATAAGCCTGATGAATCAGCTCTTTGCCGTGGCATCACTACGCCTATTTATAATTAGCCTGTTTTGAACTTGGTTCAGATAGAATGTCATCTCTGGTGCCTTTGTGCTTCAGTTATAGTAAAATCTTGATTTGCGAGCATAATTCATTCCAGAAACATGCTTGTAATCCAAAGCACACACATATCACAGTGAATTTCAAGAACCACTGGGTCAACTGTGATCATGTGACATTCAGTGTTACGTACTATTCCTGTTGCAAGACATGGCTCCTTTATCAAGTTAAAATTCATTTGAATGTTTGCTCATCTTGCAGAACACTCTCAGGACAAGTTACTCGCAATCCAAGGTTTTATTGTGTTGGGAATGGAAGGCACACTGATTTTTCTTAATAAATACTTGTAAATGCTGAACACAGAAGAGGCACCCTTATAAAATTAAAAATTTTCAGAGCCCCCTATATATAAAATACTGGTTTTCAAGAGTGTGTAACATGGATGAGAGAAATAAATCTTTATTTTCATTAGCTTCAATTAAAATCTGGTATCTCCTTCAATGATGAATGCAAGCAACAAATCATTGCATTAGTACTACCTGTGGAGTCTCTCACAAATAATAACAGCAAATATTTTAATATCACTTTACAGTGCTGGGAATATCTCAAAAATGTCGTTTATACTTACCAGTCCTTTAATGTAATAATATTATAGTTATTCCATCCTCCTTCATATCTTGTCACTTAACATAGATTTACTAAGTCCAAATTTGGGATTTAAAAAATATTTTAATAATTAGTATTAATTTGTTTCCCTTGTAGTGCTCACATTTTATTCTATACATTTAAAACAGTATTATGAGAACTGAGATGTTCATCAGACTGCCAAAGAGGCCTGTGACACACAGAAAGACATACACACACACATGAATAAGCACTGCGTATTGTGAAGAATGCTGCTTTTAATTTAGATTGTCTCTGTTTTCAGAGGGAAAAACTGTCATTGACCAAGTCTGACCATACTAAAAAGCTGAAAGAGGAAGACTCCCAAAGAATAGATATTTGCAACTTTTTAAAGATCTCATGTTTGAATAAAATTTTTGGGCACCTGGGTGGCTCAATTGGTTCAGTGTCCGACTTCAGCTCAGGTCATGATCTCACAGTTCCTGAGTTCAAGCCCCATGTCAGGCTCTGAGCTGTCAGCACAGAGCCTGAATCAGATTTTGTGTCTCCCTCTCTCTGTGCCCCAGCCCCATTCATACTCTGTCTTTCCCTCTCTAAAAATAAAATAAACATTAAAAATTTTTAAAAATAAAATTAAGGGATTTTCTCTAGCTGGTTTTATAAATTATTTTTAATTCATTCTGTCCTCATTAACATTAAAGTGCAGCTTTAAATATGATTTTGTAATTTTTGAATTATAGATGTGAGGAAGAATGACTTAGAAATATATATTATATTACTAGCTGTTGACAAGCTAAGTTAGAAAACAAATAAAGCTATAAGGCTTGCCGAACATAAAGTAATCACTTACTCTCTCTAACATATGTGGAACAGTACTAGAGACTAATATGGAGAGAAGGAAGCCTCTAATTTGTATGATCAGAACCACTGGAAAACACTCAGTAATATCACTGCTTTCTGGATATGAGAATATGTTCAATTTAACAGCAGAAGTGGAATGTAGTGGTTTAGAGAATGGATTTTGGAGTGAGAATTGGCTTTTAATGTTGATTATACCATTTGCCATTTATGTGACCTGGCTCTCAATTCTGTGGCCTGAAAAATTAGGACAAAATATCTACCTCACAAATTTATTCTGTGGAAGACTAAGTGAGCTAACACACATCAAAGAATTAGCAGTTCATAACTGGAAGCTAATCATAAGAGTAGTGGCTGTAGTGGGAAGAGAAATGGAAAGGAAATAGTAGAAGTGGTATGAAAACCACTCTTTAGAATTGGCCATATGATCCTCTTGAAAGCAAAATGACTTGGATCAATTAAATAAAATTGTTAACATCTTAACAGAAACCCTCTCTTCATGACTCAAGGGAGTCCAGGGGCACTGGCTGCTCAGAGCCCTCGTAGGTAGAATTAGAGGCATCTGAAAGAGGTGAAGGATGTGGGGAGAAAAGCAAGAACTTTAGGAAAATCTCAGTCAACAATATGCTTGGAACAAATACTGTCACGTTCTCCAAGCTGATAAAAAGGAACAGTGATTTTGTATAAATCAGGGTACTGTACGCTTGTGACAACAAATTTAATGAAACTCTGGAAGTGCCGATATCTCATATGCTATAGGTTAAAATGCAGAAGTCAAACCATTTTCCCTCTCAGTTTGGTCCAGGTCAATAATATAATACAGCCAAAATTATGTAGATTGAATTGTTAACATGCTGAAACAATTCTGGAAGAGCAAGTGAAGTTCCATCACTACAGATTCAGTTTAAGTGATTTACAGTCCAAAATCTACAAGACAGTCTTTGAAACATCAATTTTCCATAGCCAGATTCTATGTATCCTCTCTGTCCATGCTCTCTACATCTTTTACTCTGAAAATATGAATAAAATGCCAAGATGACTCAAATAGTGTCAGATGCTCAGTAGGCTGAAGAGATCAAAACACGCCTAAATCTGAAAATGTATCTGACACACTCCAATAGTTAGGCACCTGTAGTGTCAGCAATTAGTTGTAAATCTTCTCAGATTAGGACTGTGGTGAGCATATGTGTGGGGGATGGGGTAGTGGTGAGTGAGGAAGGACAGAGGATGTTCACTTTTGTGGGTTACCCCTTACACACAATGGCGGTTCATTGTTCGCAAGATTGAGGGTAAATGCAGACCCACAACAGCCACAGTCTTCTAAGTAGACAAAGGAAGCTGGCCTTTCATTTGTTGCTTTGACACTTTTCACTGCCTATTGAACAAGATCTGTATTTCCGTCTTGAATATGATCGTTACATAGAATTTCCAGGTAGACAAATATCAGAGCTCTAAATTAGAAGTCAGAAAAACAACTAGATGCATATTCTTTTCCTTAAAATGCCAGGTGAGCTGGGACAAGAAATATAACCTCATAATCTTAGCCCCTTCATCTGTAAATGAAGAGTTAAGATTGAACAAATTACAGGCGACCCCATCTGTTCCAAAATTCTCCTGAAGCACTAAGCAAGATAAAACAATGAACTAATTTAGTAATGGGTTTTCAGCATAACTCGTTTGCTATAATCAGGAGGCTCTCCTGAAATACATTATTTTTCTCCACTTCTGGCTTGAATATATTATTTTTTCTATCATAACAGTATAACGGATAGCCCTGAATGCCTTCAGTCAAATATATTAAAATTCCCTACAGTACACAGTCATCTTGATTAAAATATCAACAGTTTATTACAGATGGAGTAGTTCCAAAACATGATAATATTCTTCAGGTAGCAGATGTTCCTGCCTTTTATTCAAATGGCTAGCTGAAAAAATGCAAAAGTCTTTTGTTTCCTGATGAGGCTAAGATAGGCTTTTACCTATGGAAATGAACTGTGCAACACAAGTAAATTTAAAAATCCCTATAAAAGTGGTTTTAGTGCATGAAAATCTACGTATTAATCATTGTTAACTAACCCCATCAGAAAACAAGCCACTAGAAAAATAGGTAAAATTAAATATATTTGAAAAAACAAGTTAACTTTTATTCTGTGTGACTCTTATTCTACCCTAACCCCTTGTTTCATTTTTTTGTTTCAAATCTTAGTTTGAAAAGCAAAACATTTAAATTTAATGAGACATTTAATACTAAATGTAAAGGAGATAAAAATTGGTAAAAATGATAAATGTTATCAAGAATAAGTGTACTATTTTTTTAATATTTATTTTTGAGAGAGAGAGAGAGACAGAGCACGAGTAGAAAGGGAGACACAGAACTGGAAGCAGGCTCAAGGCTCTGAGCTGTCAGCACGACTACAAACCACAAGATTATGACTTGAGCTGAAGTCAGACGCTTAACCTAGTGAGCCACCCAGGCACCCCTAAGTATAAGCATATTATTTTAAAAAGGGGGGGGGGATTACATCATTCAAAAAAGACCTAGGCAATATATTTTAATTATTCACATCCAATTTTCCTCCATAAAAAGACAGAAACAAAACACTATAGCATTCTAATCTTAATTTTTATATCACCTGAGTTCAAGTCCTAGCTCATCCATTTACTTATAACCTTGGATTTAATACTTAGTCCACCTGAGTTTTGACTGACTCCTCCTAAATAAAGGCAATGAAATAACAGAGATCACAACCAGTTCCCATGGACTAAATTCCACTCACCAAGTGGTTTGACCCAAGAAATGAGTGAAGGTTATGTCTTTCCATGTGGTAAATTATTTGATCTTATAAAAAATTAGTTATATTTTTAAAAGTCATTTCTCTTGACAAGTTCATTTTATTGTGCGTATTTGTGCTTACACAAATAACTAAGGCAAACTCAAAGGAAAGAAAAAAATAAAGTTACTTTCTCAATGAAATTTTCTTCCCATCTTCTAGTAATTCATCCATCACTTCTAGACACAAAGAATCCATTTGTTCCAGATACATCACTTTAGTGAAAATTAGTTCTCCTGTGACTGTAAGCAAGAAATGTAGAAGTATAATATATACAATATGTAAAATTGTATTGTTCTTTACTAAATGCTTCCTAAAAAATAGCTTTGCTTTGCTGGGATTCCCCTAAATATATGCCTTTATTACAGGAGTAATTTAAGAATCAAGTATTTCTATGCTAAGAACTATTACTCATTTTGTTTTCCTAGAAAAGAAAGTATTCCATGATTTCATCCAATTTAAATGGATCTCATTGAAATAGAATCTGCATTTCATTATGAAAGCAGAACACTCATTAGTATTAGCAAAAAGCACTTGGGAATAGGGATGTGGGTAAAAACCCAAGTTTTGGATGTAAATGTACCTGGATTTAGACATCTCAGTCTGCCAGTGACCTGTTATGTAGCCATAGAAGGGTTAAGTTATTTCTATGACACCCCCTTGGTCAACCTTCAGTAAAATAGGGTTCACATTTTTTAACTCAGAGGATTGCGCTATAAGAATTACACGAAATTGGGGTGCCTGGGTGGCTGAGTCCGTTCCCTACTCTTGATTTCAGCTCAGGTCATGATCTCACCGTTTACAGGTTTGAGCCCTACTTCAGTTTCTGCGCTGACAGCTCAGAGCCTATATGAGATTTTCTTTCCCCTCGCCCTCTCCTTCTCTCTTTCTATCCCTCCCCCTTCGAATAAAGAATAATTAAAAATAAAATTAAAAAAGAATTACATGAAATAGTATTAAGTGTTGATTTTCAATAACTGGTATACAGTTGGTGTTCAATGAATAATGTATCTATTCTGGTTGTGACATGTAAGCAATACTACCCTTTAAAATTATACTGTTAAATTACTGCTCAATGGTCGCATGTCTTTGGCATCTGACTGCATGTGTATCTTTCAGAGTTAGATCACAAATTCTCCCGATCAGACTTTTTATTGAATTATACCTGACATACAAGGTTATATTAGTTTGAGATTTATAGTATAGTGATTCAATATTTTTCACATTGTGAAATGATCACCTCAAGAGGCCTAGTTACCATCTGTTAGTATACAAAATTATTACAATCTTCCTGACTGTATTCCCCATGCTGTGCATTTCATGCCCATGAGTTATTTATTCTATAACTGGAAGTTTGTACCTCTCAGTCCCCTTTACCTATTTCAACTGACGCTGACCACCTCCCCTCTGGTAGCCATCAGTTTGTTCTCCGTACCTAGGAGTCAGGCTGTTTTGTGCTGTTTGCTTGCTTTTTTAGATTCTACACATAAGTGAAATCATATGGTACTTGTCCGTCTCTGACTTACTCACTTCGCATAATGCCCTCAAGGTTCACCCGTGTTGTCACAAATGGCAAGATTTCATTGTCTTTTTTTTCTCATGGCTGAATAATATTCTGTGGTATGAATATACCACATCTTCTTTACCATTTACCTATCGATGGACACTTAGGTTACTTCCATGTCTTGGCTATTGTATAATGCTGCAATAAACATAGGGTGCCTATGTATTTTCCAAGTAGTGTCTTTGCTTTCTTTGTATAAAAAAACAGACGTGGAATTGCTGGATCATATAGTAGTTTTATTTTTAATCTTTTGAGGAAAACTTTGCACTGTTTCCCACAATGTCTGCACCGGTTTGCATTCCTACCAACAGTGCATGAGGGTTCCCACATCCTCATCAACACTTGTTATTTCTTGTTTTTGATTCTGACAGAGGCAAGGTTTGGTAAAGTGGCATATCGAAACGTCTGTTTTCTTTAATTCAGTTAAGCACCCTATATATTTTGATTGAAGAACAGTCCATTTCCATTTATGGTAACTATTGATAACTATGTACTTACTGTCATCTTAATAATTGTTTTCTGGCTGTTTTTGTTGATCATCTCTGTTCTTTTTTTGGTCTGTTCCCTATATTTTGTTTGTTTTCCTTATATTTAGATTCTTTTGTCTTTCATTTTTGTGTTCTCAACTATCAGACTTTTCTTTGTGGTTACTGTGAAATTCACGTATAATATCTTATGTATATAAGTCTCTTTTAAGTTGATAGTAAGTTAATTTTGAACATATTCCAGAGCTTTACATTTTTACTTCCCTACCCTATGTTTTGTATATTTGATGACACATTTTACATCTTTTTAATTTAGCTCTGAACTAATTATTACAGTTTTAATTAATTTTACTACTTTTCCTTTTATTCTTCATGCTTGTTTTATAAGTTGCTGATCCATTACTTTGATTACTTGTCTTTTCCAGTTAGATTTTTAACTTTCATGTTTTCTTTCTACTTTAGAAGTTCCCCCTTTAACATTTCTTGCAGGCTCAGTTCAGTGGCAGTGAATTCTTTTAGCTTCTGCTTTCTGGAAAACTCTTAATCTCCTCTTTAATTCTGAATGATAACCTTGCCAGGTAGAGAATTCTTGGTTTGGAATTGTTCCCTTTCAGTACTGTGAATATAACTTGCCACACCCTTCTGGTCTATAAAGTGTCTGCTGAAAAACCTGCTGATAGCCTTATGAGGGGTCCCTTTTGTAACATATGGTGCTTTTATCTTGCTGCTTTTAATATCTTCTCTTTATTATGAATTGTTACCATTTTTTAATTTTTAAATTTTTTTAATGTTTTATTATTTATTATTTTTTTTGCAGAGAGAGACCGACAGACTGCAGTTGGGGATGGGGCAGAGAGAGAGGGAGACACAGAACCCGAAGCAGGCTCCAGGCTCTGAGCTGTCAGCATAGAGCCCAATGCAGGGCTCGAACCCACAAGCCATGAGAGCATGACCTTAGCTGAAGTCAGACGTTTAACTGACTGAGGCACCTAGTCACCCCTAATTTTTATTATTTTAATTATAATGTACCTTGGTGTGTTTCTCTTTGGGTTCATCCCATTTTAGAATTCTCTGGGCTTTCTGGACTTGGATATTTGTGTCCTTCCCCAAATTAGGAAAGTTTCCTGCCATTATTTCCTCAAGAATTTTCCTGGCTCTTTCTTTTTCTCTCCTCTTCCTGGGACTCCTAGAATTAAAATGCTATTCTGCTTGGTACTGTCTTGGAAGTCTCTGAAGGGGACATCCTGATGTTTTAAAATCCTTTCCTTTCCTTTCATTTTTCTGTTGTGGTTGGGTGCTTTCCATTGCTTTGTTTCCAGTTCATGGATTCCTGCCTCTATTCCATCCGTTCTGATGTTGCACCCCTCTAGTGTATTTCTCAGTTCACTTTTAAACTTCTGTTTGGTATTTTCTTCTATTTTCTGTCTGTTCATTGAGGTTCTTCTGTGCTCATCCATTCTCCTCCCAAGATCAGTGAGCATCTTTATTCTCATTACTATGATTTCTTTATTAATGTGTTGCTTATCTCAGTTCCATTCAAGTCTTTCTCTGGGGATTGCCCTTGTTGTTTGCTTTGGGATTTATTCCTTTCTCTCCTCAGTTTGCCTCTCTTGGTTTCTCTATCTGTATTAGGCGCAGTGGCTCCATCCCTCAGTATTGAAAGAGTGGTGTTGTGTGGGCATTGTACAATGTGAGCCAGAAGCACAATCTCCCCACAATCTCCCACTCTCTGGCCCCACTCTATGGGTATCTGCCATATGGCCTGTGTGTGCCTGCTGGCAATGACACCGCATGGTGGCTGCACAGGGAGGTGAGGGCTCATGTCACTTACCCATCTCAGTTCTGCACAGGGTGGGAAGGGCTCAGAGAACCCCTCTGATCTAGCCGTAACTTGGCTGCTGCATGGGGAGGATGGGCTCACGACCCTCCCCTGGTCTTTTTTTCAGCTCCAATATTGGACTGGGTGGCTAGAACATGGGGTGCTCTGTCAGTCTGGTTATGTGGGGGGAGGGCAGAACATGCCCTCCATGTGTTAGCAGGCTAGAGGGAGGGCACCAAAAATGGCAGCCATTGGCTCCATCCCCAGGAACTTAGGATTAGTTGCAAAAATGGCTTGCACCAGCATTTCTATCCCTGGATAAAGTCCTTACAGGTTCCTGCCTTTCTGGCAGTCTCTTTAAAATCAGTAAGGGGTTTCCCGTGCCAGGTACTTTTCAATCTGTTTCTTTTGTGCTAGATCTTAAGGTGGGTGGGTTTCATATGAGCCCTTTAAGAGTGGGATATATGTTCCTAGAGTTCTATGTTTCTCCTGGTCTTTATCCCCATTTATTTTTTAATCAGGCATTTTGGGGTACGGGGTTCATCTTTCTGGTGCTAGCCCTCAAGGTCAGGGTACCTGATATGGGGCACAATCCCATTACTCCTTGTGGAGTAATTTGGGGAACTTTCCCAATTGTGGGGTCACTACACTTGGCACGGGTTCCCAGGGAGGCCATGTCTCTGTCTTTCCTGTCCTTCTCAGTGTCTCTTTTGTATTTCATTGTGAAGGTGCTAGTCATCTAGTTCTCAGGGTTTTTGTTTGTTCACTAGTTTTCAGAGAAAAATTATTACATATGTAGCTATAAGTTTGTTGTATCGATGTGAGGAGCTGAAGTCAGGGTTTTCCTATACTGCCATCTTGAACCATGCCCCCTTCCCAGACTAGAATTCACTGTCTTGCATGTTACACATAATCAGCTTTTTTTTTTTTTCCCCAGAAGAATTGTCCCAAAAGGGGTGTCCTGAGCCTGGCAGTGGCTCTCGGAGGCCATCACTTTTTTCCCCCAGCCCCTTCCCTGAAGAGATAAGAGGGACATAAAGACTAAAATCTCAAGGTCTTGCTCTCAAGGCTTTATGATCTGTCTGTTGAAACAGAAATGAACATCCAGTGAGAAAGAGGAATTTCAGGAGCTGTGAGGGATACTCTGAGAAAGACCAATCGTGACGAGCAAAAGTGGTCAAGGAAAGTTTCGTGAAAGGCTGAATCTACCAGATTGTGCTGGGCTTGGTGTGGACACAAAAGAGGGAAAGACAGAAGGAGACATTCCTGGGAATAGACAGGGGAGACTGAGCCAGAGGCAACACATGCATAAATTGAGACCATTTCAAAAGATGAGAAGTAAAGAAAGCAAGAAATAAAAGGCAGACTCTCTGCACCTCTTGTGTTTGCCATCTGGCCAGGATGCTTTCAAATTAACGAGCAGGTTAAAATTCACCAAGGCTCCACACAGAGAGTAGCCTAAGAAGTACTTTGTAATGATGATCAAAAATGTGTATCATATTAATTACCAAAATAAAATGACTGCCCTAAAATTCCTGAATATAAAATCAATATATGCTATGAAATACTTCTCTTTTGCAGTAAATGTCACTAAAGGAGGATAAACATTTTTTTTAAACAAGTGATTTGTTTAAATATGGTAGGATAGTTCCTTTAAAATGCTGTTAAATGTTTGTAAGACATTCCTGCATGGGACGAACTATAGGTGTTCAATCAAACTTGACAGCAGGACATAGCTCAAAATAGTCTATTTTTACATTTTATAGTAATATGAAGTTTGTTACTATGATATAAACAGATTAAAAGTGAATATGAGTGAAGCAAATAATAAAAGTCAAGCCCACAAAGTAGTATGGAGACTTTCACATGATAGACATCATGTAAACATTCAATGGAGAACCAGCAAAATATTCTAGTGAGAACTTTAAGCATTGTATTTAAGCTTCCCTATTTAAGTGTAAGAATAAATCACTGTGGTATTTGCTGCATGTATTTTATTAGGCAGGCATTTCTGATTATAGGTGAACCCTAAATAATAAAGTTAACTTGGGTTTCAAATAAAACATGGACGATGCAGCCATTAGCCATTCAGACACAGGAGCCCTTTGGTATTCTAGGCAGGCATTTTCCATCAGCGCTAGGGCACTTCAGCAAAGCCCATGTGTGATAAAACAGCAACGGCCTCTACAGCATGTTTTTAAAGTGAGCTTTCTCAGAATTTTAACTAGATTCTAGAAATGAGCAGGCACACGCATACACACACGCACGCACACTCATCTCCCTCTTTGCCACTGTTTTAACTTGCCAAAGAATAAAGGTATATGAACCAAGCCTTATTAATATTAATATATACTTTGTTATTTTGCCCCCTGAGCACTGTCACTTTGTTATACTGAATTAAAGCCCTGACAGAAACATCCAATTAATCCTCACTAAGAAAATGCATTATTGTGTCAGTGTTAATAAGCGGCTCAGTGTAATCACACCTTGATCATGCTCCTGAGCAGTTCAGTCCTTTGCATGATGTGCTTAGAACCAAAACGTCTAATATCAGTTCCTTTAATGATGATTCATACAGGAGTTAAAATGGATAGTCACTCTCCTTTCAGATGTACAAATAATCTATTTTCTTTTACTGAGAAGGCTAGGGAAGGAAATGTCTAAACAGAAAGAAGAAATTTATGAGTCTTAGACTAAATGTTGTTATAAGAAGGGACTCTGGGATTCAGTCGTAACCACAGGGTGTGATGCTGAGGTCAAAGCTAGCTCCCATGCCCACTTATCAAACCCCACTGAGCATTTGAACCACAAGTGGAAGCCCCTCTGATAAAAGGAAGCTTCCTCTGGCCAAGTTAGCGGAACTGTGATAAAGTCCCTTTGGCCATGTGCTGCCTGTAGGAAGGCTCGCTACGCTCAGAGGCAGCACAGACGAATCTCCTACCTTAATGAGTATCTGAATGGCCCCTGTGGCTTTTGCAGATATGAAATACCAGAAGCTTATGGTGCAGGCAGCACTGGACTCCTGCCACACGGCACTCTTGAGGTGTGCTTCTTCACCCTGAAGGCCCACCGGGGTAGCTTCCAGATACAGGAAGTGCCCTAGGAATAAGGACAGCATTCACATAGGACAGAAATAACCACGAGGGGATCATTCTAGCTTTTCCATCTTAGTTAGGGTTTTTAATTATATTTCATATGATATGAGCTGCCAAAGGCATTTCCATTGGAAACAGAAAGAAAATCTAATAGCCTTGCTCGTAGCTCACTGACAGAATAATTTCCAACTGTCTGTGCTTTTAGCAAAGTACTTCACAGTATGCAAAATAACTGATCTGACAGGAAATCCATGCCACTGAATCAACAAGATAGTTATACAAATGGTATAATGGACTCCTCAAACTATCGAGATCTTGTAAAACAATGCAAAGTTACCACCTATGAAACATAAATAAAGGAATGTGATATACTCCCAAAACTTCAGTCATCTATTGAGTATGTAAATAAAATGCTAAGAATTTTAATATGTAATATGAAAGGTATATTTATACTTACCTATCTAATACTCAAAACATTTTATGTACGTAGAGCTGAGTATTTGCAATGGGCACAGACTTTCCTTTCTCTGTTGTGGTCATTTGGCTTACATGGCTTTGTTTTATCAGAAACCTGTGGAATCTCCCCACGTAGACACCTTTTCTCTTATTCTGCAGCATCCAGGGATTCAGATCCTTTCTTTATTCTGCCAACATCCTTTGTCCTTTCATCAGTGAGTCTGAGACTTGACCTCATCTACCTAATGCAGAAATGAGGCATTCCCAACACTTCGGACATATGTGATCTTACGGTTACATCTGCACGGCACCTCTACAGCTTGCAAACTATTTTCCCTCCAAACGCGTCATCTCATTTCTCTAATTCCTGTTTGGTACACAGGGAACCCTTCATTCTCTCCATTTGCAGATGAGAATTTTGAAAAGCTGAAGAGCTACATGATGTGCTAATGATCAAAGGAGTGGCAGAATTCAGGGATACTAATTATAAGCGTGTCATTGAGGAAAGGTGCCATACATTGTCATCTATCTACAGTTATCCGAATCACATCAAAATTTGATTACTCTCTGTTATGTGTTGAATTGTGTCCCCCCAAAATGGCGAAGGCCTAATTCCAGTTTCTGTGAATATGACCTTGTTTGGAAATAGGGCCTTTGTGATTGACCAAATTAAAATGAAGTCATCAGGGTGAGGCCCTAATCCACACTAAGACTGTGTTGTAATGAAAAGGGTAAATATGGACACAGAGGCAGGCACAGAGGGAAGACGATGTAAAGACGCAGGAGAACATCATCTAAAAGACAAGTAAAGTCCAAGACTACCACAAGCCAGGAGAGATGCATAGAACAGGTGATTCTCACAGCCCTCAAAAGGAAACAATTCTACTGACACCTTGATGTCAGACTTCTAGCTTCCAGAATGGTGAGACAATGTCTGTGGTTTCCATCTCTGGTACCCAGAGGTCAAATACACTCATGAATGTCTGACCTGCTTGCCATGGTACCATGGTAGGCTCTCTGGAGCTCTCCAGTTGCTGTCGGGGAAGATAATGAGATGCTCACTGAGAATATGATTAGGATTGCTGTAATAGCCCAAAAACCTACCATTCTCGTTTCCAAGTGTGTGGTCTTTGAGAGGTCGTAGGCTTTGAGGAGAGCCAACCCCCAAAATCCAATCAAAGTTTTCAGCCAGGGAGTTTTGCCAGCCACACCAGCCTTTCTCAAAAGTGCAGGTGGTACCGCATTCATTTTCGTCAGTGTAATCTCCACAGTCATCTACAAAATTACAGCTTTGCTCTGGTTGGTAACATTTGCCATTCTGACATTCCCGATAGCCATGAGGGCAGGGACCTACAGAACAGAAAACAAATGAAGAAGAGGAGACACTACTCACACATCACTTAGGTTAATAGCTAGTAAGAGTGGATTCACTTTAACATATAAAGAAACATGGTGTTTTTAAGAGTTTGAGTTATCTGACCCCCATCTTTCTTTCCTAATCTCCTTCGGGGTTCTGGCTAATAGATCACTCACAAGGATTATTCAAAATGAAAAAAAAAAAAAATCAAGTATCATTTTATTGAGATAGGAAAGTACCCCAAGCCTCCTAAAATAGAGCATTTCCTGTAAGCTGAGTTCAAGAATATATATTAGATCTGAAAGCCAAAGTGAGGCTTTCCATTTTTTATCCTGAAACAAAATACTTAGGGTACTAACAGCTTATGTATTATGGTGTATTTGGAAGTAAATTCCATTATTTATCAGAAGCCAAATATCTACATGGTACTTCCTAAGAAGCAGGGGTATGAATATATAAGCAATATTCAACTTTCTAACAGACTTTTTCTCCAAAATACATAGATATCTGTCAATTGTTTCGAACTTTAGAAACAATTCCCCAACAAAGCAATGTCAACACAAGGATTTTTTTCCAGAAAGCTTAAAATAAAAAGCAGTGTTTTTGAAGATCTGAGTTTGAACTCTGGTGTTGATACTTCTCAGCTATGAGACTTGGATCATACCTACACTTGATGAGTTTTAGTTTCCCTATCTAAAAAGAAAAAAGAAAAAGAAAATGAAAACCTACAGAAGTTAAATTAATTAAAGACACTAGTGTTTATAACCCCAGTACCTGGAACAGTGCCTGGCCATGAGTAGAGGATCAGAAAATATATGAATAATATGAATATAATAAATGAATGTGTGAAATGAATGTGAAAAACAGTGCTTTGGAAATGACCAAGCAGTTCAATATGCACATTCAAGGCCCTGTTAGTATCCTGCTCCAATATTACAACAGAGCATAACCATCAGTGTAATAATCTTTCAGTTGGAAAAGGTGTTCAAAGATCCAGCTTGGGATATCCACTTCCCAACTGCTCTATGACACTACAGTATCAGAAATTTTCTTCCTTGCTGCCCTCCCCATCTTGTAGGTAGAGAAGTTGATAATGCTGCTCTACTTCACTTCTCCATGGTAGCTTCCATGGCCTGGTGCTGTCTGGTGGTTGAGGATTGGTGTGGATTAGAGCTGGGAGGTGATTCGGGGATTTACTGCAAGGTGTTCTGGGACCTGGAAACTCCTGCTGATAAACTCTCACAAAGAAGCTTTTATGTCCTGGGTCAGTCTCACATTCTAGAAAATAGGTGGCTAAGAGGGAAGAAGTGGGAAGAGATGGATGGGAGGCCATGTAGAAACCACTAGGGAGAAAACTGGTGTTCAGAAGGCTTCTAGCCATTTTGTGTGCTAAACTGTTTCTGGATTGTTTGTTCAAAATTGCCTAATTAAATGCTCTTTATACTTGCAAAGCCTTTGAAAATAAGTTTCAATCATGCATTCTGCCTCTAACAAAACTTTTTTATCCGGGTTAATTGCTAACATTTTCCTTTCTAGCAGTGTGGGATTAAACTATTTTTATTTCGGTGCCCAGTTCAGTTTTAGCAGATTGGGGGTAAGCAAAAGACCTTTAATGTTTCACTCACAAAGCTTGACTCAGAATCATAACATTAAAGCATTTGTGAGTTACACAAAAATTGAGATCACTTACATTAACCCTCACTTATAGATGAAAAATAAATGAGGATTATAGATGTTAAATGGCTTGATGATTTTGCAAGAGCAGAGGTGCAATTTGGACCCAGGTCTATTGTCTTCTAATCTATTTTTTAAATCTGTTGACTTGAAAAGAAGATCAATGATACAAGTCAACTATCACAAGACAAACCCATCAAGGAACAAAAATGGCAGTGTTGACTACCAGACGCATTATTTCTCATGGGACTGTTGAGAATCTGTGAAATTACCAGATCATTTAGTTTTACGCAAGTTGGCATTTGTATTGATTCTGTCAATTCCAATTTGGGGAGTAAGATCAAAACTGGTTCCTAAGATGCTTTTCTCCAAAGAGACCAAATCAAGCTAAAATTTAATTCTTTCAAGACAAACAAGAAAATAATTTGAACATGTTTCAAAATGGAAACACATAAAAGACCCCAATATGTTACACAATTAATATAGCTATTATCTTAGAATCATCAAAATTAAGTATTTTTTTTACATTTCTAAAACATACATATAATAAAAACACAAAAATTCAAATACTGCATAAGATTAATTTTGAACAGAAAGCCCTTTTCACTGCTATTATGTGTTCTTACCCATAAAACTATAGAACTTTTTTTGTACTAAATGTCAAGGAAAATCATCAATTAATGTTATTTTTTTTAAATATATTTTTATTTATATCTAGGAGAGAGAGACAGAGAGAGCGTGAGCAGGGGAGGGTCAGAGAGAGAGGGAGATACAGACTCTGAAATAGGCTCCAGGCTCTGAGCTGGCAGTCAGCACAGAGCCCCACGCGGGGCTCGAACCCACGAACCGCGAGATCATGACCTAAGTGAAAGTCAGCCGCTTAACCGACTAAGCCACCCAGGCGCCCCTCAATTAATGTTATTTACTTATTTCCAAATTATTTTCCATGCCTGTTGTTTTGTCGAAAGAAACCAGCTACACAGAGATAGAGTGTATACCTTTAAGTGACTGTAATATGAAAGCTCTTACGCAATTGTTTAACTTTGATTTTTAGTAAAAATATATTATTTAAATTAGGCAGAAACTTTCTCGGTGGGCACTTTCTTTTTATAAAAAAGAACCAACTATAAAAGCCCAAAGCCTACAATGTATATAAATCTTAAAGATACCTGAAGCATTTCTAGTTGAGCAGCCTTCCTCAACTGTGTTTATGGCCACTCTATAACTCCAGTTACTACAAGTAACTGTAAGGGGCTCTGGGTAGTAGAGTCTGATTCTACTTATTGATGCTTGACTTCATGGCTGACAGCTCCTCTCTGTGGTCCACATCGGGAAACACAGTCAGACAGCCCCAGCGTTCCCCCTATTGGCAGGAGGTACAAATCACGAACACCCTTACCTGTGCCCAGAAATTCTCACCCCAGTCCATTCAATCACCGTAAAACTCTAAGTCAGTTTTCTTTTCTCGCATTCTAAAACTACCTTTAGTCATGCTTGGAGCTACCCTGATGTCCCAGAAAGCCTCATTATATGAGTAACAGACATTTTCAATCCTTTTAGTATTGTTGGTCTTAACATCTGAATCAAATTTCATTATAAATATTCTTTAAATGATTTTGTATATTTTTTAGAGAAAGAGAGTGAGCAAGAACTAGGGGGGGGGGGTGCAGAGAGAAAGGGGGACACAGAATCCAAAATAGGCTCCAGGCTCCCATGTGTCAGCAAAGAGCCTGATGCTAGGCTCAAACTCACATGAACCATGAGATCATGACTTGAGTTGAAGTCAGAGACTCAAATGACTAGGCCACCCAGGCACCCTTATAGCTTAACCAAATTTTGAATAGATGTCCACCTTGTAACAGGAATGGGCCCAAGTTCTAAACACATACACATATATAGCATATAACTTATGCTATGTGTATAAAACATATAACATATATATATAACATATATAACTTATATATAATACACACACACATATATATAAAACATTTAATCTCAAAACTCATATACAATCTTTCACAATTACTATTTTCATCCAAGAACCATCATTTTATGGGAGCTTATTACAATGCTTTCCTTTCTGATCTTTGTGCCCTACCCTTGACTCCTATGGTCCATTAAACAAAAAAGAACCATGTGATATTTTAACATAATTGAATATCACTCCTCTGTCCCAAACTCTATTTAATTTCTATTCCCCACTAAAACGAACCAGGTCTCCTTGGGATAATGGTCTATTTGGAGTTAAGAACAAAAAAGTTTCCAGATGAGCTGAGATTTTTTTTTGTAGCAGAAAATAATAAAGTGCAAAATATATAAAACAAGGGATTTCAAACATTGGACATCAGGAAACACAGGACCATGACCCCTTAGAAAAATTTAAAAAAGACACATCCTATGATCACCCCCTAGAAATCTGCATGGAGACACATTCTAGACTGTAACTCCAAAGGGTCAGCCCATCAGAAAATGGAGTCACTCTGGGTTGAGGAGATAGAGTATGGGACAGCTAAAATTGTCAAGGCTTCGGTGGTGGAGGAAAGAGAGCTGTACAGAGAAGGATGTCCAGAGATTTGCTTAAGTCTTTGTTTGAATTTTAGTTTTTATGTTTGTAGAATAAAATCCAAAAAGAGAGACAGAGAACTACTAACAGAATAATAACTAGGAGCTATAAGCTGAAAAAATTACCAGAGTCCCCAGAGGGCCACACATTTTTGAGTTTCTACCAGCCAGAGGGAGTGGAGTCTTTGGCAAATACACAGGACATACAGCAGAAATTCCAGAAAGGTACATATGAATATGGGGCAAAGTAACTCCTGAAGGAAGTAGACTCTAGACCATGGATTCGATTAGCAACCTGCAGTGTTGGGACCGAATCTGGCCTACCACCTGTTTAAGTAAATAATGTTTTATTGGGACTTAGCCATGGCCACTTGTTTACACATTATCTATGGTTACTTTCACACTGAAATGGCAGTGAAGTAGTTGCAATCAAGACCATATGGCCTGCAAAGCTGAACATATTTACTCTCTGAACATATTCTTTTAACCTCAACTTGTTTTTACACTAGACTACTTTAAAAAGAAGACTAAAGTTTCCTAAGCTCAATAAAAAAAGTTTGTGAAGAGGAAAGGGAGAAAGAGGTACAAACGTCCAGTTATCATTTTTTTAGGTTTTTAAAAAATGTCTATTTATTTTTGAGAGAGAGAGAGAGCAGGGGAGGGACAGAGTGAGAGGGAGATGGAGCATCCAAAGCAGGCTCTGCACTGACAGCACGGAGCCCAATGTGGGGGTTGAACTCACAAGCCATGAGATCATGATCTGAGCCGAAGTCAGGTGCTTATCTGAGCCACCCATGTGCCCCCTAAACTTCCAGTTATAAAATTAATAAGTCACAGGGATGAAAAGTACAGCATAGGGAATATAATCAATAATATTATAATGAATTTATATGATGACAGATGGTAGCTACTGTTATCACGGTGAACATTTTGCAATGTATATAATCATTAAATCACTGTTTTGCACACATGAAACTAACATAGAATTGTATGTTTAACTCTACTTCAAAAGTATTAGAATTAAAAAATGCTGACTTCTGTTCTAAACCTGTCTCCAAAAAAAATTTTTAAATAAACCTCAAAGGAACCAAGCAGAACTTAAGTACCTCTAAAACAAAGTTCAATTATTTTTAAGGGAATATATAAAGGCTTAACACTTAACAACAGAGAACCCACAATTCCAGCATCAAATTAAAGATTACTAGTCTGTGAAGCAGGAAAATCTGATCAATAACCGGGAAAAAAATTAGTCAATAAAAGCAAATATAGATACAACAGAGATGATGGAATTATCAGGCAAAGAAAGCAGAGCATAAATATGCTCAACACATTACTCTAACAGTAATACAAAATGTACAGAAAGCTCTTATAGTAACAAATAATTTTTGCAAAATTATATGTTGTCAATATACAAAATCAATCACGTTTCTGTATGCTAGCAATAAACAAGTAGAATCCGAAATTTTTCAAAAGTTTTTTAAAAGAGGATTTCAAAACATGACAGGGATAAATTTTAAAAAAAGAGATATCTGGCCTTTACATTGACAACTACAAAATATTGATAGAAAAGAGACCCTAATTAAATGGACGTATATATCAGGTTTACGGATCATAAGTCTTTATATTGTTAAGAACTCACTTCTCTTTAAATTTATCTATAATTTCAATACAATCCCCATCAAAACTTCAGGAGGATTTTGTAGAAGTTAACAAAATGATTCTAAAATGTATACAAAAATCCAAAGCACCTACATTAGCTACAAAGTTGTCAAACATACAACACCTGATTTCAATAAATAATATAAAGCTATAATAATTAACACTGTGTAGTAATGATTTACATATAGACAGAGTGACTCATGGATGAGGATATATCATTCAGAAATTGATTCAGAAATATATGATCAGAGCACCTGGGTGGCTCAGACAGTTAAGCATCTCACTCTTGGTTTTGGCTCAGCTCATGATCTCACAGTTTCATGAGTTTGAGCCTTGCGTTGGGCTCTGTGCTGACAGTGTGAAGACTGGTTGGGATCCTCTCTGTCTCTCGGTCTTTCTCTGCCCTTCCCCAACTCTTGCTGTCTCTCTCAAAATAAATACATAAACTTAAAACAAATTAAAAGAAAAAAGAAACATATGATCAATGGATTTTCAAGGAAAGGTGACAAATTAGTGTACAGTATTTTCACCAAAAATGAATGAACTGAAATTAAATATAAGGAGAAATCAACAAACACCAACTGAGGGATACGCTGCAAACTAAAAGGTGTATACTTTTCAAATATATCAATGTCAAAGAAGACAAAGGCTAAATAGTTGCTTTACATTAAAGAAATATAAAAACAGTTAAAATCTAAAAGCAGTGTATGATTCTTGATTAGATCCTGAACCAGGTAAAAAAACAAAAATTATACAAAGGACATTTTGTGGAAAACTGATAAAGTATGACCGAGGCCTATAAATTGAATAATAATACTTATCGATATTAATTGATTATACATGTAAGTGAATGTCCTCTATTTTAGGAAGCAGACAATGAATTATTTAGAGGTAAAATGGCATGATAATATCTGCAATTTGCTCTGAAATGACTTGAAAGATTATATATAAAATAAAAGAGCAAACTGATAATCTACAAATCTGTATTAAATATGTTCTATATAGTTATTTTAATTATCTGTGAATTGGAAACGATCCCCAAATTTTATAAAAATGTAAAATTTTAAAAGTTAAAAAAAATCTTCCAATGCCATCCCGTCTCAATCAGAGTAAAAGCCAAAGTTCTTAAAATGGCCCACAACTACTCCATAATCTGGACCCCATTCTCTCTCATTGTCCTCTAGCCAAAGAATCCCAGGAACACCGTAGTTGAATAAAGTCGGGCTTATCATTTGTTGCAGTGATGGAGAAAAAATACCATGGGGAACCATGAGGCTGTTCAGTGAACGGGTATGAGAAATGATTTATGGGATTCGGGCTTTGGTTAGGTTACTTTGGAGGAGGGTTGAAGGAAATGGGAGTTTTGATCCAGATTGGGTGCGATCAGGAAGCAGAATAATTATGTGATTGGGTACCTTAATGTTTCTTACCTAACAAAGGGAAGACTAGAATAGGCTAAAGTATTATTGTTTGGAAACACTCCTATGAGTCAAGATATGGGGATGTTTGGTCATTTTTTTGGCCGAGACAATATTTGTGTACCATCTGTGTTTAATCACAATTACAAAAGTGATCTTGTTTTTACTGTGATCCATGGTTCCAGAGTGGCTTTGTCTGATGTTGATGCTCTATGAACTTGTTTATGTTCTACAGGAGAACCACCAGCTCATAGCAACATTGGGCCTAAATGATATAGTATTCGGCCAGATCCCAGATTCTGAGAGCTACTATTCTTCCTATCACTTTGTAATTCTACTTATGTAGCAAGAGAGTTCAGTGGATCAGCCAACCCTTCTAAGGGATCTAAGAAGAGAAAATAAAACCCTTATGGTGTTTCTTCCCCCTCTCCCCGTCGGTTATAAAACAAACAAACAAACAAAAAAAGGTAGACCAGTTGCTTTGGGAGATCCTGAGACATTTGAAAGACTTTCATATTTGTTATCTTTAAAGCCTTTTCATATTTCCCCTTAGCAATTTGCAGCAAAAATCTGAAAATGTGAAAGTGCTGCGGCATTTACTTTAACGTTAGCACAAAAGGAGGTAATACGTGGAAAGAAATTCCATAAAATAGAACCACAGCTGTTAGGGATGACAAAGAAAACAGGGAGAGGAATTTGATTTGCATTAAGAAAACAAGGAAGTTGCCTTAGACACAGCTTCCCAGACAACCCCCTCGGGCTATTCCAGGCTCCCAGCTGAGCTCTGGGGGCGGAGTCAGGATCGCTGCTTCCTTCTCTGGTCGGCTCTGGTGAAATCTGGCCATGTGTAGCAACATGGATGGACCTTGAGGGTGTTATGCTGAGCGAAATAAGTCAGGCAGAGAAGGACAAATACCATATGTTTGCACGTATAGGAGGATTGGGAGGAACTTGACGGAGGAACAAGGGGGAGAAGAAGGGGGGAAATGGTGAGGGAAAGGGAGAGAGGCAAACCATGAGGGACTCTTGAATGCTGACAAAAACTGAGACTGGTGGATGTGGGGGAGGAGGGTGGGCATGGAGGAGGGCACTTGTGGGGATGAGCACTGAGTGTTATGTGGAAACTAATTTGACAATAAACTATTTGTAAAAAAAAAAAAAAAGAAAACAAGGAAAACTTAGAAGGAAGTCTAGGCAGACAAGAAGCCCCTAAGCTTTGAGGAGAAAGGCCTACCACAGTTCCTAGCGGCTTACTACTGCAAAGTGGCTGAGGCCCTCGTTCAGAGGACAGCAGATTCTGTGTTTCCGTTTCCTAGGCGATGTTCACTCCACCTGGGCTCCGCCTTCACCTGAGAGGAAACTGAAAATTGGCTCAAATACTGTTCTTGCAGTTTCCATCTCATTCTAAATAGTTGCGAGTCAAATATTCAAAGAACACTTTCTATAGTCTTGATCAGCATGACAAGAATGTACATGACACTGCCACTCCTGTTCATTCAAAAAGATATTTCCAGAAATAATGGCTTATTCCTCAGTTTCTTAATGATCCAATTTTAATACTTAACAGTTAAGAAACCTTATGCTAACAATGCATGCTAACATTCTGATAACAATAACTGTTTCCTGGAAAAGCACTCAAACAAGAAACCCAAATATATACATAAATATATATTCTTTCAAGATTCTGACTTGGAGGAAATTTCTGGTGTCTTGCTGGTGAACAATTTGTATACCCTGAGTTTTTAGTGTTATCATATTTAGAAAGGTAAGGTAATGAACTTGAGCGTTAAAAATCATTACTTTTTGAAGTTTCAAATTCAACTATCAGGGATAAAATGAAGACAATCCAGTCAATTATTTCTCCAGTGATTATAATAATCTTTTGTTGTTTTTCAATGTACTTGATAGAAGCTTTGAGTATTTAAGTAGAACTGGTTATGTCTAATTACATCACAAATGGAGTTGCTACCATGAGATGGAAATAGAGCCAGAAGTATGATCTAAGGATAAATCTCAAGATCAAAACCATTTCAGAAAACTTGTATTTTGTACTTTTCTGAACTGCAGTCAAAGTTCTCAGTTTTTCCTTTTATGTTATTTGACAATCCAATATTAAATTAAATTCTCCCATATGTTTTCTAGTACTGTATGTTTACTGCGTAATTTCACTGTTTTTCTTTTTTAAATATTTTAGACCCTTGAGACAAATAAAATTTACCTGGCATATAGAATAAATGACAATTTTCTTAAAGAGAGAGAGAGTGGAATATATAACCACCCATAAGATACACACACGCTGGTGTGTTTAGTGAATGTCTCTGGAAAGATACGTAAGAAATTAGTGTTTCCACTGGAAATAGAATAGAATATAAAAGTGGAAGTCAGTAGAATTTTTTTTAATCTAGCCCATCTTTGATAATACTATGTGTGGGTGTATTTAAGTAAACAAATATTTTCTTTTTGCTTCATTTAAAAATAACATGCCAGGGTCTCTACCTAGGATAAAGAAGAATTCAAGCAGTGATGTTACAGTTGGGGAATTCAAACCAGGCAGAAGCTCCTTTGATGAGTATTAACATGGACTAAAGGGCAAGAATGTTGACACTTTTCTGGACACCATGATTTATGCCAAGTGGAAGCCTGCACACTCTCCACTCCGGGTGACTGTGGAGAAAATGGCGACATTAAGGAAGAACCAAACTCCTGTTTAGAAAACTAGATATAAGGAATCAAATGCTCTATGAAATATCTAAAATCTGTACTAAATTTATACTGGAGTATAAAATCCAACAGGTAGAACATATAGAGAAGGTAGGTAAGAGAATTCAGGAGAAATCTGGTAGTCATCCTCGATCCCTGATTATCCTTCATTTCCCATATTCAATCAACCACTAACACCATCGTATTTTACTTTCTAAATATTTCCTGAATCGCCCACTTCTCAAGAGACACAGATGTCTCTGCCTGACTAATGAAACAGTTTCCTAATTGATTGCTCTATGTCCATTGTGCTCCTCCTGAAATTCATATCCTACATTCTAAATAGAGTACTGTTTTCAAAATGCAAATTGGATCACTATGCTGCTTGAAAGTCATTAAATGGCTTCCTACCAAAGCTAAGATAAAATCAAATGTGTTAATTAGCTAATGGACATAGATTCAAATCAGAATCTATGTGCTACTCACGATTCCAGCCTCATCTCCTGTCAAGGTCTCCCTCAACTCCTTACAACGAAAACCTATTAACCTTCTTATAGCCCCTCCAACCATAGATGCTTTACATATGCTGGTCCACCTGCATCTAGAAATCTCTCCTTGAAAATCTTGCAGATTTCAGCTCAATATCTACTTTCTGCAAAAAGTCTTAACTGACCACCGTCCATTACAGCCTCTCACCATACCAGGTAGGTCTTCTTCACAGAACTTAAGTAACATTCAGCATTGTACTTATCTATGTAGTGATGTGTGTAATGACCATAGCTGCTGCCAGTCCATAGGGCCCATGGGGGTAGAGCATATACTTAGAAAGTGCTCACTATGCATTCTCCTGAGTAAACACAGAAATGAATGAACAAACAGATGAATGAACGAACTGAAGAAAGCAAGGAGGAGGTGCACATATCAGTGAGTGTGTGAGAGCTTTCTAGGAAGTGGCTCACTAGAAGATGAGTTGGAATTTTGGTTTGGGGACAAAAATTACAGGGACAAGCTCTGTTTGGAGTGCTTAACTTTGAGATGCCAAGACTGAGGGTATTGGAGAAAGAGAATCAATCACCTCTGACCTATTTACTGTGATGAAGTTGATAAATACCTTTGGGTTTCTTTCTTCTGTTTTAGATAGTAACTGCAGCTATTCAATTTGTTCAACATAAGCATTTCTAACACTTTCAGCAAAGACTTCCCTATTATGTCTGTAGACAGAATTCTACAATCACAATCCCAATTTAATATTACCTTTGTACAATTTGATCTATAACAAAGCAATTTCCATTTTTAAACCTTGCAGACCTGGTGAAAACAAATTCTATGTAATAAAACTAAGACAATTATCTAATTCAAAGTGGAAAATAAAACAAGCCATCTAAGCTAAATTCTATTAATAGGAGGCAAAACAAACTATGCCTAAACACCACTCCAGTATGTTTACAATGAACTGTGATATATTATGTTTGAATTTGTTTCAATGTATATATTTCTCACTTTGTATGCACCATTCCTAATGAACAGAGTGCAAAATTCTTTCAAAAGAGGGTAAGTACAACTCTTTTCCCTTGAAACATGTACCATCAAAATAGAGTAAAAGTGTTCTCCAGTATTTGTGTGTGTGCATGTGCATGCGTACATGCGTGTGTGTATACACAAACATTATGTTGTGTAATTCACCTATATTACATAAAAATGTGTATTTTGTGTCTGCATGTGTGAGAGTATTACATATATAAGTTTGAATATGTATAAAAGATGTAGTTAAAATCACTGCAGAGCAATGTAAAAGTAGATTATAACTGCTTTTCTATGATGGTTACCACTATTTATTAATCACCTCCTATATGTTGTGCTTTGTGCTGGGTACTTCATGAATATTACCTCTAATCCTCAGAACAACATTATAAGGAATGTTAGTTACCTCTTTTTTTTTTTTAAGTTTTCAGATTCTAGTTAACGTACAGTGTAATGTTAGTTTCAGGTGTACAACATCATGATTCAATACTTCCATAAAACACCTGGTACTCATTACAACAGTGTACTCCTTAATTCCCATCATCTATTTCACCCACCTCCCCGCTGGTAACCATCAGTTTGTTCTCTAGAGTTAAAAATCTGTTTCTTGGTTTGTCTCTCTCTCTTTTTTCCTCCTTTGTTTTGGTTCCTAAATTCCACATATGAGTGAAATCATATGCTGTTTGTTTTCTCTGACTTATTTCACTTAGCATTATAATATCTAGCTCTACCCATGTCACTGAAAATGCAAGATTTCATTTTTTTAGGGCTGAATAATATTCCATTGTTTACATATATACTACATCTTCCTTATCCATTCATTAGCTGATGGACACTTGGGCTGTTTCCACAATTTTAGCTACCTCAGTTTTCAAACATGTCAATTAAGGATAAGAAAGCTTTAGTGTAGAGGAGCCTGGGCTACTCAGTCAGTTGAGCATCCAACTTTGGCTCAGGTCATGATCTCATAGTTGGTGAGTTCAGTCTATAAGTTGGAGCCCTGCATTGGGCTCTCTTCTCTCAGCACAGAGCCTGCTTCAGATCCTTTGTCTCTCTCTCTCTCTGCCCCTTCCCACTCTCTCTCTCACACACAAACTCTCCCTCTCAAAAATAAATATTAAGAAAGTAAATTAAATTTAAAAAAGGAAGTTTAAGTGCAGTTTCCATGGTTATTATATCTAGCATATGTCTGACTTAATATGGAAAAAACAAAATATTAATAATAGCCAATAACATAATTATCAAGTATTTAATTCTACCTGGCCCGGTGGTAAGTGTTTGGTGTACGTGATGTCATGTAATTATCCAAATCACCCTATGCGGGGATACCACTGGTACACCGAACATCTATTATGGCATTATAGTAGGACTGGACAATTTATCTCATTTTATCAATTATCTAATCTGATTAATCCACTCCAAACCAATGTGATCCAGAGAAGGGCTAACAGCTCTGGTCTCAGATATCCATTTGAGCTGGAAATTCACACAACATGCCCCTGTTTTTGTTGTTGTGCCCACTCATGACTCTTAGAATAATGGAAAGACTATGACTGTCCTACTCCTTTATGTGGTAAGGAGAACAGAAAGAATATCTGAAGTCCCTTGTTTAGCACTGAACGGGTAGGAACTGTCATAAGCATGGGAACCTTGAGTGCACTGCATTCAGATTTGTTGGAGAATCTTCCAACAAAGGGTGAGGATAAACATATCGAGGAGTCAACATGGTTAGAATCATCAGAGATTTCATCTGGCCAACTCCAGTCTCCTGTATCAGCAAGTCTTCTAGGTAAGGTGAGTTGGTACACAGGTCAAATGACGAATAAACACGATTTCAGAGATTAGCACATATATGTTTTAATGTTTTATTTCTTTACAGTGAGAACTGAGATGGCCAAATGAGCGAATAAATTGAACCACCCCTATATAAGGAAGGATTAATACAATGAATCTAGATACAAACTTAGAACACAAAAATCATCCTGCAGTTATGATAATTGGGCAGAAGATCATGCAGAGTAACACAAAGGGAGGCATAAGGAATGATAAAGCTCAGTATCTATAAGATAAAGTCACACTATTTGCTTAGGAGAAACATGATACTCCTTGACACTATGCTGGAAAGAAATTTCTTCCATGGATCCTCAATATTGTAAAGTGCATGTCAAAAAGAAAAGAAGGAGAGGGGGAGGAAAAAGAAGAAGAATAAGAGGAGGCGGAGGAGGAGGAGTAAGGGGGCAAGAGGAGGAAGGAGGCAGGAAGAGGAAGGAGGGAAAAGGAAGAAGGAGGGAAGAAGAGGAAGGAGAAGCAGAAGAAGGCAACAAGGACATTAAACTAAGGGAAATAAGCTTTTTAAAAGCTTTGGATCAGATCAAAAGTATCACAAGAATTTTCATGCCATTGCTTCACTTATTCCTTTAAACAATAAAGAATTAACAACTGTCTCCTTTCTGCTCTGGCATAGGGAGCATAGTGTTGAAGAGGACGGTTTTTGTCCCCATGTTGTGTCTCCTCCAATGAGGAGAAAGACACACAGAGGAAGTGACAATAAATCGTGTGTGGAAGAGGAGGTGGTCCTTTGTAGCCATCTCTAAGGAGGTAACAGAACATGTAAAGAACATGAATAAAGTGAAGCGGAAAGCCCTGCAAGGTAGGCCAAGAGAATCACAAGTTTAACGCCTTCTGGTGGGAAAGAGCTTGGAGTTATGGAGGGTCATCAAGAAGGCCATGTGGCTAGATCCTAATGAGTATGGTTCTACATCATGGGAGGAGAGAGAGAGGGGGCCAGTAGGAAGGCTCCATGGTCACTGTGAGGACTTCGCTTTACTCTGAGATGGGAGCTCCTGGCAATTCTTACCTAGAATCGTGGGATAATAAATAACATAAAAAGTTCTAAATAAAAACATTGGCCGGGCACATGGAAAGTGGACAATAGAGTAGCATGAATGCATAAAAAGAGATAAATTAGGAGTCTATTCCAGTAACCCAGTTAGGCAATGAAGTAGGTTCACACTAGCAGTATTAAGAGTGTTTAGTAGGCAATGCCTGGAACATAGTAATTACCCAATAAATGTGAGCTATTATTTATTATTGTTAGAGTGACTGCAGGGTTGATAGTGAAAAGGGTATGAACTCTGAAAATTTTTGAAACTATCACAAAAACTGCTGATAGATTGAAGGTGGATAATCGGAGTGGGAGAGGTCAAAAATTGCTTTAAAGTCTTGGCATAAGAAACTGGGTGAATGACGTAAACTTTTATTCAAGTTGGGGGAGGGGAGAAGTTTGAGGCAGAATAAAGTTCTATTATTATTTATAAAAAAAAGAGAGAGAGATTAGGGTCACAATGGAAAATAATATAAATAACTTATTTTTATAAGACATTAAGAAGTATATTTTTAAGTTTATTTATTTTGAGAGACAGAGAGAGTAGAGGAGGCACAGAGAGAGAGAGAGAGAGGGAGAGAGAGAGAGAGGGAGGGAGGGAGGAAAGGAGAGAGGGAGGGAGGATAGAGAGAATATCAGGCAGGCTCCATGTTGTCAGTGCAGAGTCCAACATGGGGTTCGAACTCACTAACCATGAGATCATGACCTGAGCTGAAACCAAGAAGCAGACACTGAACCAACTGAGCCACCCAGGGGGCCCTTAACACGTATTATTTTATATCACTATCCTTTCAATTCCCAAAGAGAAACAGAGACCAGGATCCTTTATATAGGCGAGAAAATTGAGCTGGTAGGAAATGTAAATGGCTTCAAATTCTATAAACCAGCCAAGGTATATCATCACAGCTAATTATGCCTTAGCAAATATTGACTATACCACTGTTTTCAACTGTTATCTCTAGGGCAGGATAATGCTGCATTTTCCCTGAAATCTGCTGATGAGGCTATATGTATGTGTGTATATTATACACACACACATATAATATATATACACACACATATACATATAATGTATTTATAAAGATAAAGGGAAATAGTCATAAATTACAAAGAATATATTGACAAATGAATTGAAGGCAGAAAGAACTGAAGTAATGAGGTAATCAAAGGTACCCTTCTTTTAAAGTTTTAAGAAAAAAACATAAAATTTTGTAAATAACAAATAATGTCAAGAAAAGGTCTCTATTTTTTTGAAAGATTTTTGGCTGCATAACCAAAATGCCAAATAATTTTGATTACTATGTACAAATGTCAGATAGTTTTAGCACCACACATTTCACTTTTGGTGAGAGAAGGCTTTGCAGGAAGCAAAACAGTTAACTAACCCTAGAGCCCAAAATCACCACATTGAGGACAATTCACAGACCTTCAGCGACTCAAAGTCAATCTTAATCAGTTCTTTTAACCTTTCTATATAAAAATGTCTCTATTACTAAAACAGATATTATAACTGACCTCACTTACAAAGCTACTTCGAAGTCTAAGTAAATAATTATAAAATATTTTGGGGGGTAAAAACCCCAGATCACTACTTAAATAACTATATCAAAACAAATTTAGGTGAACATACGCTTTGGTTAAAAAAAAAAGAAAATAGGGGCGCCTGGGTGGCTTAGTCGGTTGGGCGTCCGACTTTCGGTTAGGTTATGATCTCACGGTTCGTGGGTTCGAGCCCGCATCAGGCTCTATGCTGACTGCCAGCTCAGAGCCTGGAGCCTGTTTCAGTCTGTGGCTCCCTCTCTCTCTGACCCTACCCTTCTCACTCTCTCTATCTTTCTCTCCTAGAAATAAATAAAACATTAAAAAATTTAAAAAAAAAAAAGAAAAAAGAAAATATTCCTTAACAGTCATCACTTTCATGATCATAGCTAAAATTAGTTGAATGCCAACCACTACTGGACATTTTGTATATATTATTTCTAATTCTCCTAACATTCAAAAATAAATTTTATCTTGATTTTACACTAAAATTAATTAACTCATGCATATTCATATTGTTGGCACATGGCACAGCTAGAATGGATCAACACTGAAATTGTGTCCATTGCCTAAAATCTGAGGCCAAACAGAAACACTAAGAAAGAACAAGAAGCAAATGGTTACATCTCTGTCCTAATGGAGTTAAAAAATAACACCCATTTATGCAGTTATAGTAAAGGCTCACTAATAACACAGTTCAATATGTGGTGAGAGAACTGAATGACAGTGAAGGCCATAAAGGATTGCAGACACCAGCAGACATAGCACTTAGGTCACTGGGGTCACAGCAATGGCCCCACAGGGATACCGGATGCTAAGCTGCCTTAATACAAAGACTGGAATTCATGGAAGAAAAACAGAGAATAAAATAGTCTCTCTAGCAATTGAAAACTGGCACGACTAATAAAAAGAGGCATGATTCACAGCATACTTGTGGATTAAGTATTAAATCAATTTTGTTTGAGATCCAAACTAATATTTTCACAGCACTTGATAACTTACAAAGCATTTCCTAACTGCGTGCATGGGTAGAAATATATGCACATGCACATGCATGTATATATGCAAGGGTATGATCACCCTTGTTCTGCATCAAACTTTAAGACTGACCATGTAGAGAACAAACCAGTCAATACTGGAGCCAGAATTCTAACTCCATGTCCTCTCACAACTCCAAAAATCACGTATGGAATTTGTGGAGATAAAACCATGTAAGATTTTCGGCTGTCTGCTTCATGGCCAAAACATTTACTCATCCCCATCTTCACTCAGATTTATTCTCAGCCCCTGATTATATTACTCAAAGACATTCACAAGCCAGGTCCATCTTTCTGGCATTATTCCAAGTCCTTGCTAAAGTGTCTACCTTTCATTCACTCCAGGTATCTGTCCATTCCTTTAAACACATGTGGACTTTTATGTACCTGCGTCCTTGATCTTCTTCCTAGTTTTAGCCTTTCTCTACTAAAAGGCTACTTTTAGATCCAACTAAACAAACTTTACCAGTTACCTTATTCTTTAGAGAAAAGAGATAAAGGAACTGAGTATGGTAGTTCAATAAATGGGGCTGCTCAAATCTCTGCAAATGTGTTACTAAAGTAACATGGTACGGGGAAAAATGTAATTTTAGCAGATGTGATTAAAGGTAAGGATCTTGAAATGGGAATATTATCCTGAATTCTCCTAGTAAGCCTAATCTAATCTTATAAATCCTAAAAAAAATCCAAGAGGAAGGCAGAAGAGTAAAGTAGGAAAACTGAGAGGCAGAAAATATTTAAATTATATGAGTGACTCTAGCCACTATTACTTGCTTTGAGATGGAGCAAAGAGAGCCACTAGACAAGGAATGTGGGTGACCTTGAAAAGCTGAATATAACCCTCAGACAACAGCCAGCAAGGAAACAAGGAGCTGAGTCCTTTCAACCATGGGGAACTGAATTCTGCCAACAGCCTGAGTGAGCAAGAAACAGATTCTCTCCTAGAGCCTCCAGAAGGAGTACAGTCCTCAGACACTGAATTTCCTTCAATGAGACCTGGGTCAGACTTTCTGACCTATGGAACCATGTGATAGTAAGTGTGTGTTATTTAAAGTTACCAAATCTGAGGTGCTTGGGTTGCTCAGTCGGTTAAGCATCTGACTTCGGCTCAGGTCATGATCTCACAGTTCGTGGGTCTGAGCCCCACACTGGGCTCTGTGTTGACAGCTCAGAGCCTGGAACCTGTTTCAGATTCTGTGTCTCCCTCCTGTCTGTCCCTTCCCTGCTCTCTCTCAAGTCTCTCTCTCAAAATAAATAAATGAACATTACATTTTTTAAATAAATAATTACCAAATTTGTGATATTTTGTAATAGCAGCTACATATAAGTAATATAGTGAAGCATGGATGATGTAATTAGGCAAATTTGAGTGTGAATCCACTTTATGTAATTTTGGTAAACCATGTTTTCATGAAATTGTATCATTTGGAAAAGGAAGATAATCTTTCACAAAAAAAAAATGTATCTAAATTTCGAAACAGTGCCCTGGTATACAATACACAGCAGGCTATCAACAAATGATGGCTATTATTATTATTATTTTAATTATTTCTTTTTGGAGGACCTTCATAATGCTTATGTTTATCACTATGCACATAGTGTGATAGTTTATCTACTACACATAGTATGATATTTTAAAAATATTTACTTACAAGGACATCTCAACTAACAGTAAAAAACTTTTAAGTTTCTTACAAAAAAAAAGGAAAAAGGCTATGGCATTTATCTTTACATCACTACAGCCTAGAATATTATTATATATACAGTATCCATTCAATAAATGCATATTGAATTGAACCAAAGTGGTATAACTATCTCAGAAACTTGAACTTTTCTCTTTTAGCATAGAAAAGCTACTTGGTAATACTCAGCAGGGGAGGTGATGTGTTCGGAATATTGTTCTAAGAAATTTAATCTTTTAAGAGTGAAAAATGAATTGAAATTTGGAATGACTAGAGACAGTAAGACTAGTTAGGTCTCAATTAGTTTCTTTCATTTGAAATTTGACACATTAGAAAACTGTCAGAGAGTGAAGTCACTTATTTAAGGCTACAGTTTTAACTCTGAGAAGACAAAGGGCTAAAACTCATTAAAAACTCAAGTCCAATATTTTTCCACTGTATAGCATTACTACACACAGTTTAGAGTCTGGTGGTGAACTTAGTGCAGAAACCTAAGCAGCAACATCACCTGCCAAACAGTATCCACTTTCCAAAGTATAATGGAAAATTAACTAGGGACAGCCTTCCCTGGTCCAACTTAATTTGCAAGGTAGGACTGATTCAGAGGGCTGAAGCTAGACATAAAATTGCGTGAAGATATTCCTGTGGCTCTAAGCCAATAGTAGCTTTTGGTTACATTAGGTCTCATAAGAGTCAAAAACATTAAGAATCGTGAAGAACCAAGTATAAGAATCATTACTGGAGTCAGTAGCTATGGATAGGGATCATTCAGGTTAACAGGATTCTTTGAATCAGAGACCCACCTCTCAGGAGACAACATTGGTCCATTCTCTCAGTGCATCTGATGGGATAAACAGACCATGGAGATTTGCACCAGGACATAGTAAGAATTCGCCACTCATTAGCTACACCGAATCCTCGGTCAATGAGTCATCTAAATATTCTAATAACAATAAGATGAACCATTGTGTGCCCTTATGATTACTTTTTTAAACAATGTATCAGGAAGTTAGCTGTTCAGACAAACTAGACTACATGATTCAAATACATTGAGGCAAGATACAAAATAAAGGTATATTCTTAAAAAAATAAGATTCTTACGTTTAAATTCAGCTATAATAAATGATAAATTATTTTAAAATATGTATCTTGAACCAGGGGACAATTCTAGGACCTGGCATGGTATCTGACTGCTGTCTTCTATGAGCTTAATATATTCCTAGTAAACTAAATCATCCTTATGTGAAACATACACAATAAAGACTGGTTTGCAGTCTACTAGTCTACGGGAAGAATAACAGTCTTTCAGAGTAGTTCCTGGGGCTGGATGACTGCTGCCACCCAGTGGACACCAGCAACATTTAGTCTGGCCAAGCCATCAACAAACCAAGTCCAAGTATCCTCAAGAAATTCCTGGAAGCAGGCTCCCAAGGAAGTCAAAGACTTCTGTTCTTGGTCAAGGGGGAGGTGAAATCCTCTAAAGATGTGCCTGTGACTATTCTGCATAAAGAGTAACTGCAGAGATATAGGAAACCATCAAAACCCCAGAGGAGAAAGCAGGCAACAACCTCTCTGACCTCAGCCTCAGCAGTTGACACATCTCCAAAGGTAATGGAATTAAAAGCAAAAATGAACTACTGGGACTTCATCAAGGTAAAATGCTTCTGCACTGCAAAGGAAACAGTCAACAAAACTAAAAGGCAACTGACAGAATGGGAAAAAATATTTGTAAATGACATAATGGATATAGGGCTAGTATCCAAAATCTATAAAGAATTCACCAAATTCCACATCTGAAAAACAAATAATCTGGTGAAGAAATGGGCAGAAGACATGAACAGACACTTTTCCTAAGAGGACATCCAGATGGCCAACAGACACATGAAATGATGCTCAACATCTCTCATCATCAGGAAAATGCAGATCAAAACCACACTGAGATACCACCTCATGCCAGTCAGAGTGGCTAAAATGAGCAAATCAGGAGACTATAGACGCTGTCAAAGATGTGGAGAAACGGGCACCCTCCTACACTGTTGGTGGGAATGTAAACTGGTGCAGCCGCTCTGGAAAACAGTGTGGAGATTCCTCAAAAAATTAAAAATAGAGCTCCACTATGACCCAGCAATAGCACTGCTAGGAATTTACCTAAGGGATACAGAAGGGATGATGCATAGGGGCACATGCACCCCAATGTTTACAGCAGTACTTTCAACATAGCCAAATCATGGAAAGAGACTAAATGTCCATCAACTGATGAATGGATCAAAATGTGGTTTATGTATACGATGGAATACTACATGGCAAGGAGAAAGAATGAAATCTGGTCATTTGCAGCAATGTGGATGGAACTGGAGGGTGTTATGCTAAGTGAAATAAGTCAGTCAGAGAAAGATACCATATGTTTTCACTCATATGTGGATCTGGAGAAACTTAACAAAAGACCACGGGGGAGGGGAAGGGGAAAAAAAGTGACAAGCAGGGAAGGAGGGAGGCAATCCATACAAGACTCAAACTGAGGGTTGATGGGGGGTGGAGAGAGGGGAAAGTGGGTGATGGGCACTGAGGAGGGCACTTGTTGGGATGAGCACTGGGTGTTTTATGGAAGCCAACTTGACAATAAATTACACTAAAAACTAAAATAAAATCTGTAGCAGAACGAAAAGAAAAAAAAAGAATAACTGCAGAGATGGCTTCTCTCTTGAATGTACCATCTGCATCTAATAAGAGAAAACCATTGAGCCTTCCCAACTCTGCAGTTAGCACCTGAGTGGACCCCTACTCAACATGGGACTATCCGGGCACAATGTTTCCCCTGCAAATCCTGTGAGAGGTACTTGGTCTCCAAAACTTGCCAAAAACATTAAGAATCGACATTGAGGCAAGATACAAAATAAAGGTATATTCTTAAAAAATTAAGATTCTTGCATTTAAATTCAGCTATAATAAATGATACATTGTTTTAAAATATGTATCTTGAACCAGGGGACAATTCTAGGCCCTGGCATGGAACCATGTGATATGTAAGACGGACTTCTCAAAAGAATGTAGCGGTAGATCTACTGGGGAGACAACGCATCTTATACCTACAGAGAACTGCCAGGCAGAAGCTGCCTCCTTTTCTCAGAGGCTCCAATCACTGAAGTCATCAATAACAGATAATAGAAACGTGTCGTTCAGAAGGAACCTTGGGAGAATTTAGGCCCCGACGTAAATGCTGCTCAAGAACCCACCTACACTGAGCATATTTTCTGGTCAGCTTGTACAAAATCCCCAGATGAGGCAAATACCGTCTCTAATATCCAAACAGCCTGATTAGGTGCTGGACTTCCTTCCTGGTATTGAGGGCCACGGGGCCAGTAAAATTTCCTTTCCTGTCTCAAGTATCAATCTTCTGTTTCTCCTTAGAATCTGACTTGGCTGTCAAGAGCTGTGGAGGGTTTGGAAGTTTACCCGCACTGCAAGCTAGTGAGTTATCCTGCCATAGTTTTGTGGATGCTATTAGAAAACACAAGACTCAGAGATCAGAGATGAGGGACAGTTCAATATTCACAGTAATAGCAGTAGCCAGAGCATTATCACTTTGGGCGTGTGTTAGTTCCCAGAGTCTGAATTTCTGTGGGCTGGGGCGAATAAGAGTTCATGGCACCGGTGCAGGGACTGGGTTGCATTGAAGGAGAGGAACTCGGAGCACCTCACGGGAGTTCTGTGACCTCCTTTTCTCCTCTTAGATCGTTATATATTATTATATCTATACATTATATATAATGTATATTATATATACATATACATACACACAGGAAGTCTATTTGGTGGTATGATCGGCACGAGTCCCACTACTGCCTCCCTAGAAGATGCTCTTTGTAACCAACAAAATCCCACTTGGACTTGATGAGCATTCATAGGACAAGCAGGTAAAACATCAAGGTCAATTATATGTTCAGTAGCACGCACAACAGAAGACATAGTAAGGGTCAGAATGATCTTAACCCACATGGTTGTAGTTACCTCCTTTCCTGATACCACTCCATTTCCAAATCCAGCCAACTGAATGCTTGGCTCACCACTCTCAGAAGAACCTGA
Source organism: Proteles cristata cristata (assembly GCA_017311185.1). NCBI lineage: Eukaryota > Metazoa > Chordata > Mammalia > Carnivora > Hyaenidae > Proteles > Proteles cristata. The sequence goes on along the minus strand of JAESUZ010000193.1, from coordinate 1,021,548 downwards.
TATCCAAAGGGCACAAACCTTTGTATCTATCACTTTCTGCCCCTCCTCCACTGTAACTTCACTGGGAATTAAGGCTTTCTGTATCACCTGTAGATGTGAAACCTAAGGTCCACTCTAATTCTCCCTTTTCCTTAAAGGCTGTCAAATGAGAATACTGTGGTCCAAGGTCAGATAGTGGAGAAGCATAAGGATTAATTTATTCTAAGAGCCACACCCTTGGTTTCTCCAATAAAGGAAGATTTGTTTCTATGGAAGAATTTTGTTCTATAGAGGTACCTTCCCTTTCAACTGGTTGCATAACTGTCTGATTGTCTTGGATTATCTTGGATACTTTGCCTGGTTTGGGGAAGAGTCTGTCTTTGTCCTGGGCATCTTTTGGCTCAAAATGGTGATGGCCTGCTATGCAGGGCTTCCTGGTACTAACCACACATTTAGTGGAGTCCTCCATACTGTGGAGTAGGGTTAAGTGCATCAGATCTTAAAACTTAAAAATTCTCCGTATGAGGGATTTGTGTACAGAGATGTCATTCTGTCGAATTATATAGCCAGAGTGAAGCAGCTTTCACCAGCATCCTCTACGGGATTGCATGGAATTTTACTGGCCTTGGAAAAGTGTCCTATGTTAGCTATAATATAATCATAGAAACAGAAATCCAAAAGCAGCAGGCTTTGTTGCAGGGCAGATTTTGTCCTCAACTGAATAACAGTAGCTTGAAGCATGAGAGTGTGAGACGGTTGCCATTTGCCCTCTAAAACTTAACCTTACTTCCTGCTTCTTCTCACATCAGCCAAGGCTCTAACATCTCTTCAGTCTATGATCTAAAGGAGTCCTGGATTCCGTTTTCTTTGCCAATTATAGATCAGCACCTCAGTAGCACAGAGGCACTTTGACATCCAGGGATGGCTCTCCATGTGCCATATCTGAGGCCCCCAAGACTCTGGGCTTCATCTTGTTTGTAATAAGCAGAAAACAAGCCAGTTCTTCTCCCCTGGGGAGAAATGAGTCACAGGAGATTCACTCTTTGGTGATCTTGCCTTACTTAATTGCCTTTGTGACTAGCTACAGACAGTGCTCAATGTCAAGGGACAGTCTGGTACACTCAGCAAGAACATGAGATGGGCTGATGGTAGACCTTCTGTCCCAACAATAGGTTAAACCTGAAAAGTATCAGTTGAATTATTTGTAGAAGTAATGATAAAATGGAGCCAACTGATATCATGTGATGCATACTCTGTAAACTCGACTTTTCTGGATTTTAACACTGTATTTTATAATCAAGTTGACAAACTTTGATATAGCAAAGGAAAACCAATACAGATACCTATGAATTTGAAATCAAGTTGTAATTTTTAGTTAATAATAAATTCATTTAATGGAACTGCTTTTTAATGAAGGATACAACGTTAACAAAAACATTAACTCAAACAGTTTACAAATCTGGCCCTTTGCTGACGGGACTAACAGCTCACTGCCCATGTGAGATGTGCCCATTTCACTCCCTCCTCACAAGTAGTCTGCTGGGAGCCGCAATGGCCTCGCTGGATGACAGTCACAGCGAGGAAATGGTAGCGTTTGCACAGCTCCTGCCATGAGAAATGAAAACTGGCATCTCCTTCGGCTACTACTGGCTCATGTTGGAAATGTGGCTCCTGGTATTGACCAGGCCTCACAATATTCCAGATCAGACCGATATTCCCCACACAGATTGCTCATGAGGAAAGGCATGTTCCTGTCTTTTCCAAAGAGATTTCAGATGAAAACACTGTGGATGATTGTTAAAAGGCTCTTCCTATGGGCCTTGCAGATCCAAGACTTACATAATAAAGGGGGCTTGAGTCTGGCCCTGAGAAAAAGAGCCTAATTTAGAGTCAAGAGCAGATATCCACCCCCACCCAATTTTTTCTGCTTGGAGCACTGGCCGCCCCCCTCCCCCAAGGCATTTGTTATCAAGTATTTGGAGTGACTTATTCTGGCCTTGAATATGCTGATTGCTACCTGTGAAGGAACCTATTGAGGAACTGCTATCGTGATTATGGGAGCAAAGGTATCTCCTGAAAGACCTGTTTGACCCCTGCTTACAGAGAAATAACTTTAACCTTTTACGAAAAAAAGGTTATGCTAAAGATACCTTCTTCCCCATAGGATAAGCATCTAAATCCCCTACCTCAGTCACTATTGATAAAGATTATGCAGGAGTCTTCTACAAATCTATGTTCTGGGAAATTCTTACATATCAAAGAAGTTTGTTATAGGAAATCATTGTCTAAGAAAAATGCCACTTCTGTGCCATCCCCCAAATACTTAATTATAAAATAAAGTTGAACCCCAGTCAGGGCAGAGATGCCTGCCTGGTGACCAGAAAGACTCTGGGGCCTCTCTCACCCCTCCCTCGCCAACACCGTCCATCCTTCAGGGACCCTGGACCCCAGCGGGAGATGGTCTCTGACAGTACTTCAACCCTGGCACTTTGCCCCTAAGAACATGAAAAATAAACAAAAGCCAGAAAGAAACTTTTGTCCTTTTCCCACATTTACATCATAAAACCACTTAAACATGCTCCCCCATCTGAGCCTCTTGTCCCTAATAACTTAGAAATACCTTCTATGTCTCATATATCTACAATGGCATCCATAAAGACAGCCATCTGATTCACTCAAAACAGAGCCTCAGTAAATATAAAATTGTGTTGTAATTGTATAGCAATTACAGCCCATGCACATCTTACAGGTAGTAGGTATTCCAGTTCCTTAAGGTGAACCACAATATGGTTCTAAGAATAATTCACAGCGTTGATGAGAACTGCTCACGTATGCATAGGCTGGTCTTGGAGCAGTCAGGGAGAAAGAGAGGTAGAAGATGAACAATATGAAATAAAATGAATATTAGTCAAACTACCAAAAATGTTTTAAGTAGTGCTGCAGACATATAGAAGTCCACCTTGAGAGGTGTGCTTTTTGAGAGCAAAGATGGCTGGGGAAAATCTTATGATTTATTTAGATGTGCTTTCAACACAACTCCCTACGTGGCTCCGGGCTATGATTACAGTTTTACTATCCACATGAAGCACACATTATTTAAAAAGAAGTGAGGGAAGGGGAAAAGAAGTGAAAAGAGGAGGAGGAAGTTTATTTTAAAACACTTTTTCTTAGTTCTTTATTACTGAAATAAACAATATTAACAACCAAGAATAATGGTGACACAGTAATAATCAAATACTTACTCATCATAGTCTTCCAACCCCCATAACCCTGTCGCTCCTGTAGGTAAGGTTTTGATGTTGGGTGTGTTTCATGGTTCCTAGTTCTAATGTCGCTTAATGCTGTTTTCTGTTATGCACTCACCAAAGAGAAATACTTCTCTGCTATAAACATGACCATCATTTAAGGTTCTTTCAGAGAAGGAAATGAATGGCAGCATGACTTCAACCAGGTATATATGTGGAAGTCTACTGACTGGCCTAAGTGTATAAAACAAACTCTGTGGCTAGTCTGTAAAAAAAAAAAAAAAAAATAGCTGAGAGCTCTCCTCATGCTTAATGTCACAGTGGAGCAATTCATCTACGAGGTACTTCCCTTCCTATTTCTTTAATGTTAGTGGCATCTAGACTGTGCACTCACTTGGCAGGGCAGCATATGAAAGCGCTCTTATTCCCAACAATGGATTGTAGAAAACAGGAAAATATTTCCAGAAAGGACAGGAATTAAGAGAATCAAGGTAGGGGTGTCTGGGTGGCTCAGTCGGTTGAGCATCCGACTTCAGCTCAGGTCATGATCTCACAGTCCATGGGTTTGAACTTTGTATCAGGCTCTGTGCTGACAGCTCAGAGCCTGGAGACTATTTCAGATTCTGCTTCTCCCTCTCTCTCTGACCCTCCCTTGCTCATGCTGTCTCTCTCTCTCTCTCTCTCTCTCTCCCCACCCTCTCTATCTCTCTCTCTCAGAAATAAAACATTAAGAAAAAAAAAAAAAAAGAAAGTCAAAGTAAACCCCACCCTTATTTAAAACTGATTAAGAGGTACATGCAAGTAGCATCTACTGTGATAATTCTGATTGGCTGGATTTTCAGCTCAAGATGTTATCAAGCTTCCCCTGTGATTTCTTCTCTGATGATCAATTCATTTAGAAGACTATGACTTAATTTTGTGTATTTGGAATATTCCAGATATGAGAATATTAATGTCTAATTAAATCCCATTATGTTTAAAGAACATGCTATTTGATTATGATAATTACCTGCATAATTTCCATTCATTTAAATTCACTGAGACTTGTTTTAGGGTTCAGTGTCTTGTTGGATGCTCTATGAGCACTTGAAATCAATGTTTTTGTAGCGGCATAGAAGCCTTCTACTGTCATGTTATATGAAAGCTTCAGTTTCCTTTGGCAACTTACACAATATCCATTTATGATCTCAAATTTCGGATTGTTAGAAGTCTGGACAGGCTACACTGGGTTTTCTGCTTCGGGTCTCACAAGATGAAATCCAGGCATTGGTCAGGCTGAACTCCTATCTGGAAACTTGGAGAAAAATAAAATCGGAAGCTCATTCAGTCTTTTGGCAGAGTCCAAACACTTGCAACTGTAGGCGTGAGGTCTCAGGTTTCCTTGCTCGCTTCAGCTCCTATCCAAGTGCCGTCCTTCATTCTTGGAGCCAGCAACAACTTCCGTGCACTGGTCAGAAAAATCGCTCTACCTTTAAAGGGCTCATCTAAGTAGGACCCCAGAAACTAGTCTCCTTATCTTCAGGGAAACTGACTTGAGACTTGCATTAGTAGACAAAACACCTGGATCAGTGTTTGACTGAACAAACAGGGAACAGGAATCTTGATGGGTGGAAGGACACCATCAGAATTCCGCCAGTGACACCCTGGGTGAAGTGTTCTAAAAATACAAATTTTAATGATATAGGTGCTACTGTTTTTTCCAAATCTGGGTGTTTCCTGATTTTGCTCTTATTCTCTCAATTACTGAGACCACTAAAACTTGGCACGTATATAATTATTCTATTTCTCCTTCCATTTGTCAGTTTTTCATGTGTTTTCATGTATTCTGGAACTTTGCTGTTGAGTGCATACACGTTAAGGAATGTATGTTTTGATGAGTTGACCCTTTTCTGATCATTTTTTTTCCTGGTGATATTTTTTTGGTTTTAAACTATTTTGTATGAAATTACTGCAGTCATTCCAAATTTCTTATCATTAGTGTTGGCTCTCTATGTCCTTTTCTCTCCTTTTTTAACGGAGTGCCTGGGTGGCTCAGTCAGTTAAGCATCCGACTTCAGCTCAAGTCATGATCTCACGGTTCATGGGTTCGAGACCTGCATCAGGCTCTGTGCTGACAGCTCAGAACCTGGAGCCTGCTTTGGATTCTGTGTGTGTCTGTCTCTGCCCCTCCCCTACTCATCCTCAGTTTCTCTCTCTCCCTCTCAAAAATGAAACTTAAAAATTTTTTTAAAAAGTTTTGTTTTTAAAGTAGGTTTCTAAAGTTTATTTATTTATTTTGAGAAAGACAGAAACAGTGTGAATGGGATAGGGGCAGAGAGATGGAGAGAGAATCTCAAGCAAGCTCCATGCAGTCAGCCCAGAGCCCGATACGGAGCTCTAACTCACTGACCACGAGGTCATGACCTGAGCTGAAACCAAGAAGCAGACACTGAACCAACTGAGCCACCCAGGGGCCCCTACAGTAGGATTCTTAGAGCGGTGTGCATTTGAATCTTGCTTTTTTTCCTAATACAAATGAAGTGTTTAGGGTATTTAAATTATTGGTGGTTATATTTAAATCTCCCTCACTAGCAACTGTTTTCTATTTGCCCTACAGATCCCTTGTTCCAGTCTCTTCCATATATTCCTTCACTTCTATTTTGTATTTTTTACATTATTCATCATTATTTTGCATTTCATTTCTTGACTAATTGTTGCACCTGTCCTTCATTCCTTCTTCACTTCTTCTTCCTCTTTTTTTTAACTTCTTTTGAGTATTTGTAATAATTCAACTTATCGCCTCTACTGACTTATTGATTTGCTGTCTTTTTTCCTATTTTATGGGAGTCCTCTTTGACTTAAAATATGCATCTTTAAATCAAATAATAGTCTACTGTCAGCTACTATGATATCTGCTAATAAACAAAAGTAAGGGCCATGAAGAAGAACATACTTCCTTACCCATGGCCTCCCTGTGGCTGTGCCATCACATATTTTCCTAGCTTATCACTGCTTTTGTAAATTTATTACAATACATTTAAAGTATTATTCCTTTGAGCAATTATCTTTTAAAGGTTTTTAATAGAAAATTATGCTTATATTTATCCACATATTTAGGATTTCTGGTATTTTTTATTTCTTATTTAGATCTGATTTTCTAGATGATATCATCTCCTTCCGCTGTAGAAGTCCCACGGCCAATTCTTGCAGCACGTGTAGGGCGGTGAAGAATTCTCTCAAATTCAAAAAGATCTTTCTGTTTCATTTTGAAGGCTAATTTTACAATTCTCTCATTACATCATTGTAGCAACTAGACTGCTTATGTCTTAGGGGCTTTCTTTTTATTTATCCTGTTTTGTGTCCACTAAAATTTTGAGTCAGTGAGTATCCACAATTCATCAAAGATGAGGAGGTTATAGACATTTCTTCAAATTATTTTCTACTTTCCCTTTCATTATGCAATTCAAACTAGCATGTTTTAATTCATTTGAGATTGTCCTGCAGGCTACTGAAGCCCTGTTTTGTTTTGTTTTTCCTTTTTCTCTCTCTGCTGCATTTTGGATTACTCCTATTGCTATGTCTTCAAGTTTACTGGCCTTTTGGTCTGCACTAACATTCTGTTAACCCCACTGATTGAATGTATTTTTCATCTCTATAAATTCTATGTATGTTTCTATATTTCTTCTATTTTTTCCTGGTTATGTTTATATTTTTCTTTAAAACTTTGATTATATTTATAATAAATTTCTTAATTTTGTTATCTACTAATAATTCTAAGAATTCTATTTTTTGGTTACTATTGATTAATTTTAGTAGAGCCTGTGTGTGCGTGCGTGCATGCATGTGCATGTGTGTGTGTGTTGGCTATATCTAGAAACTTTTGATGGAATAATGGACATTGAAAATGTAACTTGACTGAGTATCCTATCAGTTTTTTCACTTAAGAATTAATATTTTTTCATCAAGTCAAGGCCAGACTTGAGAGGAACATCAGCAAGATGGCAGAACAGGAAGTCCCAGCCCTGTCAGCCCACACTAACACCAATTTACTCAAAATATATGGACCAAAATACCTTCATGAGAAGTCTAGATCCCAGTTAATTGGTTCCGGTACTCCAGACAAACACAAACTGACAATAATTGGCTTAAAATGGATTAGAAGAGCTATTTCACTTTCCCTGCATCAGCCCCTCACCCAACACGGCACAGGTGAGCACCAAGAGAGAATGTACTGCTTTCGCTTCTTCTTTGGGGACAAGACAGAGTGGAGCAAGCATCCAATGTCCCAGCCATCTGTGCACTGCCTGAAATATTGGATACTATCTTACATCACATGGGGCATTGATGGAACCGGCAGAGTTTTGACAGATGGTGGCAGCTAAGATCAAAGAAATGGGACAAGCAACTTACTGCTGCCTGCGTGATTCTGTAGGGCTGGGAGAAGGTGCAAAACCTTGTAGCTTCTCCTCTAGGAGATCAAAAAGATTGGAGCTTGTCTAACAAGCTTGTATTTTAGGGCACTGCCCTAGAAGCTAGTTTGTGTCTCGTCTTACCTGGAGTGCTGAGGGAATTTAGCATAGTTTAGACGTCTAGGGGCAGATCAGGATAAAGTAAACGTGTGGGTGGCTTACTGAACCCAGCATGGTTCTGTGAGATTGGGAGGAGGGAGGATAAAAAGATTGTAAGATGATGAAAAACCTTGAAGCTTCTCCCCCAGGCAAAATGGAGAGTGGTAGAGCAGGCCTCCCAAAACTCCATCCTTTCAGTATACAGCCCTAGGGAGTGGTTTCTATCCCACCTCACCTGAAATGCTGATGGAGCTAGCATGGTTTGGTGAGGACAGAAAACATGATCAGCTTCTTACTGTGCCCAGCACACCATTGCAAGACAGGGAGAAATTGCAGAACACAAAGTTTCTTCACAAAGAGGAAAGGAGAGGAGTGGAGAATGCCTTCAATGCCCCATACCATGGCATAGCAGTAAGGTGCCACAAACAGCAAGAGATCATGGAATCTTGGGGAAAAAAATAAGAAGAAAGAAAATTGGGTATCCTTCTATTTGGGATTTTATACTCATATATCCAGAGAGTACAACCTATTGAAAAGAAACAAATAGCTCCTGGAATCTCAGATTGGGCTCACTGCTAAAGCCAGACCATAAGGCAGGGAGAAGTGACTGTTTCTTCAAATTGCACCAATACTAAGTCACAAGGAACATGAAGATTCAAAAAACCATGACATAAACAAAGGCACAAAATAAATCTCCATTAACCAACCCTAAAGAAATGGAGACCTATGGATTTACTGACAAATAATTAAAAATAATTATCTTAAAGAGCAGTGAGTTACAAGAGAACACAGATAAACAAACGAAATCAAGAAAATAATACTCGAACAAAATGAGGACATCAACAAAGAGACAGAAACTATACAAGGAAATCAAAGAGAAGTTCTGGAACTGAATAATACAATAAAGGACTGAAAAAAAAAAAAATCCACAGAAAGCTTCAGCAGCAGATTTGTTCAGGCAGAAGTATCAGCAAATTCAGAAAAACGTCATTTGAAATTATCCAGTCAGAGAAGCAAAAGAGAAATATTGAAGAAGAGGAAAGAAAAACAGAGATTTATAGGACAACCATCAAGTGAAAGAACATATGCATTATGGAAGTCCTACAAGGAGAGGCTAGGGAGAAGAAATCAGAATGCTTATATAAAGAAATAATGGCAAAAATAAAAATAAAAATAATAATAAAAAACCCTTCCCAAATCTGAGGGAACAAATGGACATCCAGATTAGTGAAACTCAAAAGACTCCAGAGTCTAAATCATGAGAAGTCTACACTGAAACACATAATCAAATTGTCAAAATTTAAACACAAAATCAATTCTGAAAGCTTCAAAAGCCAAAATATTCATTACATACAAGGGATCTCCCATAAGACTATCAGACTGCTTCTCAGCAGAAACCTTAATGGTCAGCAGGAAGTAGAATGATATATTCAAATTGCTGAAAGAAAAAAACGAAAACCCTGCCAACCAAATATACTCTGTATCATAAAACTATCCTTCAAATGTGAAGGACAGACAAAGACATTCACAGTCCAACTAAAGGTGAGGGAATTCATCACTACTAGAACTGACTTACAGGATATGCGAATGGGATTCCATCACATAAAACTGAAAGGGTGGCAAACCACAGTAAAGCATAAAGGTATACAATTCCATGGTAAAGGCAAATATATAGACAGATACAGAATATCAGCATATTGTTACGGTTGTGTGTAAATCACTTTTAATTCTCATATAAAAGCTAAAAGGCAAAGTATTAAAAATAACTACAACTACAAAAATATATTAATGAATACACAATATATAAATATCATTTAGGCAGATAAGTGTAAAAACCTCTGGTCCATAATATCCCATTGGTTTATCTATATACGCCAATGTACCTGAGACTTCGCTTCTTCTTCCATTTCCCAATAAATTTAGCTTACAATAAGTAGAAATAATGACGTCTATTAAGCACAATAATCCCTGGTGAACATTCCAGAAAAAGGAACTAACCCAATATTAATTATGTGCCTCATTTTGTTTTGATTTTTGCCCTGTGTCTCACTGACTTTGTACGGGTGTCTTTAAGATTTCAGCACGAGTTAGTTCTTATTCTTGTACCCCCAGCAGAATGTTTATCTTTATATCTTTATATTCAATTCTCTCAGCATTATTGTGTCCATTTATTTTTCATTTTCAGATTATACTATATTTTTTATGTATGTGCACTTTTCTGGCAAAAGAATTCTTAACTTTACATTGTGATGATACTCCCATTTTTTTTTTTTGAATTTAGTAAGAAGAGGAGCCAGGCAGTAAGTATAACTCTTTGCTATTAAGCTCATTCTACTGTCCCTGCAACGAACACTTTATTTAGGCCTAGTGTTTGTCCAGGCCAACATTAAGCACAGTGGTTAGAAATACAAAACATTACATTAAAAAAAAAAAAAAAAAAACAAAACTAGATTTCTCTAGCATCTTGAGGACTGCAACAAGAATTATTTCTGCGCACTGCATCTTGTTTTCATTCAGCCCTAAATATTTCTGATAGTTATTTTTAATGCTGTCCTGTCTGAGACTTAAGTATATGACTACATTTCAATAATTATGCCACACAGTCCTTCACGGATGCAAAATATTTGCTTGATGGCCTCAGTGAAAGGCTCAATTCATTGTGAAAAATAAAACAGCTATACAATTTGGCTGTCTCTTGAGCCTCTGGTAATTAAATCCCCATGCGTCTGTTTTGTGTGGATTGTTGGCTGTTTTCAGCTTATTCTTATGGCCTTCCCTCAGACCTCCAGTCAAGTCTGTTCATCCATTCAGGTTGGCATGCTTTCACTAAGCAAATAACCCACTGAAAACAATTGTTTGGTAAGTGTATTTATGCTTCTGTCATCTGTTAAAGCTCAATGTTTACCAAATTGTTTAATCTTTTTTTTTAATTTGTGCAACTTCTTAATACATCTGTGTGCCTTGTATACAAGACAAGCCTGTCAGCAAGAAGCCACACATACTCCACTATCACGAAGGCAGCAGCATTAGCAAAGGGTTTAGTTTAGTTGTTTAGTTTTAACTAATATGCTTGGAGGGGAATTGGGGCTGTTGGACCCATCCTCTCTCTCTTCAACTGTTCAACACACACTAAAATGTCTTTAATAAAAACTGTGACCTACCAGGATGTCTTTAAGGACTGATAAAGGTAAATTTTCTAGCTGTGTTTGTCACATGGTTACTCATATTTTATCTCCTCCTTTTCTCCTCATACCACCATTAAGATGGGGATGGTACATGTCTGTTACGATATAAGCCAGACTGCTATAATCTAGTTGTCTACAAGGTTCCCAGATTTCTGGGGTCACTACTTCCTCTAGTTATTTAGAAAAGAGACTAGACCAAGCATTCATCCCATGTACTCTGGAAAATCCAGAGGCCTCCTCAAAATTTCTCTGGATGATGAACATTTTTAATTAGTCAGGTCTCCACTTACCCAAATTCTGCCTGCTCTTCCTTCTGGTGAAGTTATAAAACTGACTATTTTGTTTCTTAATCCAGAATTCCAAGATTTATCCTGATTATATCCCAGTTTCTACCATTCTCTATGTCCAGTAGCTTCTATAATCCAAATATCTCTTTAATTAATTTCTCACTCTGCTGGGCAATGGCCACCTATATTCTGGGCAATTGTGTTAATAAAACTATCCAATATTTGGGAATAAAACACACAAAAAAGCTGTACCTCCTTTCAATAACCTACTGGAATATTAATAGGCTCATCCAAAATTTATTTAATTTTTAGCTTTGTGCTGTATACTTAAGTGATAAGACTCAAGGACAGTATGTGGTGACATGTAAACTTGCACCCAGTAGAGACACAAAGAATTTCTGTAAAAGTATATAGACTGATAGATGCAAACAAAGGGTAGACTTTTTTGTCTAGTAGGAAGTTAACCAGACTAGTCTCCAAATTTAAAAAAAAGAAGAAGAAAAAGATCAAGCAAACTCAGTTCTAAAACGCTAACTGAATCCATTTTAAGATCTTGCTGAATTGCTCATTAACTCACTTGTTAAAAAACTTTCACCTCTATTCCTTCTATGAGAATTTCAGTAAGTTGTGTTTTTAACTTTTGAAGATTATACTGTGATGATGATAACAATCTTTTTGCTAATTTTAATGTGGTTACCAATACTGTTGCTGGAATGATATATCTAGGAAGCAAATCTCATCATGATATCTATTCCTTGTTCATGTTTTGGTCTTATACTTTTATCTTATTGTAGTAACTAGGATTTCTGGTTCAAGGTTGAAAGGAAATAGTGAGAAGGACATCCTTGCCTTTTTGCTGATCTTAGCAGGAAATCTTCCATTTTCTTATCATTACTTATGATACCAGTCTAGGGTATTTTGTAGATGTTCTTTATCAAGCTGAAGACATTCCTTTCTAGTCTTAGTTTATGGAGAGTTTTTTTTCATGAATTAGTGTTGGATTTTGTCAAATGTTTTTTCTGTGTCTACTGATTTCAAGTGACTTTTTCCTTTTAGCCTGTGGACATGACAGATAATATTAATTGATTTTTGAATGTTGAACCAGGCTTGCTTACCTGGGATAATCTCCACTTGGTCAGGGCACAGAATTCTTTTCATACACGGATGGATTACAATGTTTTCTAATACTCTTCTAATGTTTTGCTAAGGACCTTTGCATCTATGTTCATGAGTAATACTTATCTCGGTTTTCTTGTAATGTCTCTGTGTTGTGTTGATATTGTGTAATGCTAGGCCTCAAAGAACAAGTTGGGATGTACTTCTACATTCTGGCAGAGACTGTAGAGAACTGGAACAATGTGTCCTTTAAATGCTTGGGAGAATTCACCAGTGAACCCATATGATCCTAATGCTTTCTGTTTTAGAAAGTGATTAATTATTGATTCAATTTCTTTAATATATATATATATATATAGGCCTATTCAAATTGTTTGTTTCTTGTGTGAGTTTCTGAAGATTCTGACTTTCAAGAAATTGGTCCAGTTCATCTAAGTCATCAAGTTTTAGGGAAAAGAGTTGTTTAAAATATTCTTTTATTATCCTTGTAATGTCTATGAGATCTGTAGCGATGTTCCCTCTTTTATTTCTGATAATAGGAATTGTTGCCAAAAGATTTAGTAACATATATTAGGTCCTATAAACAAATCTATTTCCTGAAATATGGTAAGATTCTAATTATGAAGACATGGTATATATTCTTTTAGCTTTTGGGGAAATATTGAAAATCCTAATAGAATTTCATTATATAAGCAATCCTCTGGATTGTTAGACATTCATGTGTACCAAAGAGTCCTACTATCTGAACTTTCTGGTCAATTAAGATTAAGGGTTCCCTGACTTTATAAGGATTCCCCCAGCAGACCAAGAAAGTTTATGGAAAGCACAAAGTACATATGGAGAGCAAAACCAGTATCAGGACCTTTATCTGAATTAAACAGCAGGTGAACATCCCCAAGTTATTACTTCCTCAGCCCTATATTATATAAACTCAAAACATGACAAATGAAACTGTATTATAAAAACAAGAGTTATGAAAATCAAGAGACTAAATAAGAAAATATATAGCGCCTAGGTCGTAATCATATAAACCTTAGCAGATATGCCAAGAATAAAATCATTCAGCTATTCTGACATTATGCCAATGCTCCTTAACACAATCTTCCTTTCTATCTCCATCTCTCAGACAAATAGACATGCATACCACACGTGCGCATGCACACACACACACACACACACACACTTCCATCTGTCAATAATATCAGATGTTATATATATCACAATATTGTACAAGTTGATGAGGCCTATTTTGAACATCAAATTTTTGGTTATTTTTACAGTTACTTTGAAAAAGTTATCAAACTAGCACACTGAAAATTATCTTCAGTTATTTGGATTTTTTAATCCAGTGAGATCTAAGACTATTATTTTCCTTAATTGTTAAAGTCAGGAGGCATTTAAAAGAAGGGAAGTGTTTTTAAGTTCAATAATCTATAAACTATTTCTCAAAAACTACACACACCTGAATGTATACATATACAAGTTATACAGCATTTGTGATCATGTTTTAATGGATACCAGATACCAGAAAATTCAGTTAAAACTTCATTCAATTAAAAATATTTTTTCCCTGAACTCTTGTATTGCATTTGGTTCCAGGACATTAACAATAACCCTACTTTTAACGGAGGCAATAAAGAAAATTATAGAAAATCAGATATACTATAGATCTATAAGGAGAGCTGCCTGGAGATAAAAACATTTGGCTAATGTGCCTGCAACAGTTCCAGTAACTTAATTGACTACTGTGAGATGGAATTTAATGCAGGAATTTGTTCAGCATTTTCTCCATCAGACTAGGTGCATCCATCTTCTAGGGAAAATATGTAAATGAGATTTGCATACCTTCAATCTTTAATGTAATAGTATGAATGTAGCAGTCACAGCATAATCTATATTGTATTTTTATGAATATTTTACTAAGATAGAATGGCTACAATTCCTAATGTGTATAAGATATTATTTCTTCCATTAACTCTGATTTCACATATGTTAGCCCTTGAGATAAAAATGAAATAGATTCTATAATGGAAAATGTAAACCAAATAGGTGGAGTTGGAACCATTTCTTCTTTTCTTTGATATCTTGTGCTTTATGTTCCCTTAATTTTTCTTTCAAAGGGTTGGCAGTGGAAAACAACTGGATAATACCCAAATTTGGTATGAAAAGTTCTTTTAGAAAACAAGAAATTATAATACTACAATTTATATGTCATATAATATACATAATAATAAAGTTAATTATAACAGAACTGTCTTGTATCCTATTTTGTTGCTATAATATAAATTTATATGTCCATTTAAGGGTGGGAACTTAGTAAGAAAGGCCCACTAACAGTGGACAGAAAAGGAAAAAAAGCAGAAAAGTTCTTTTCAAATTATTAAAAAGAAGTGAGAACCACTGTGGAAAATCCCAATCACCCCAGTAAAAAATCATACAGTAAGGGTTCTCTTTAGAAGAAATATAATACAGAAGGCCTTCTGGGGTTCATGGCCAAAAGAATAGATAGCAGCTTTATGAGTCATAGGAATAAATGGGTGGAGACAAAAAGTTAAAACTCATTTGTTGAAGTACATGGAGATCAAGGCATAGTGAGTTGCTAAGCCATAAGAAATTTGGTACATTATATTGTGCAACATGATATCCTAAGTGATTGAAATTGTATAGGACTTGGGCAATGAGATACAAAAGTAATAAGCCAAGATGTAGCAAGAACTAGATAGTTTGGTGGCAGTTGGATCAGAATGAAATGATACTAGATATTCACCACAGAGAATCTTTTCCAAAGAACTGAAGATTCACAACCCGCAAAATTCATCAGGGCAAGGTAATGACTTTGCTCCCTAAGAAATGACTGCTATGTATAAATCATACATGTGTGGACATGTGTAAGACCATCCTCTGGGCACGGTGCATGGTGATCTGGCAAGAGGGAATTGGCCTCACTCTTGAAGAGCAATACTGATGCTGTGGGAGGATACATCCATGGATCACAGAGAGTAAGTTTCTCCTATGTAAATTCAGAGTCACAATTTGAAGTAATGCTACTGGCTATACACGGTGAACTTAAGCCTTGACTTCAAGTTCTCCATTCTTTCTATAACATCCTGAAACCTCAAACAAGGCCAAACTATGACGATCTGTCTTTAGTCTTCTTCATGTACACTCTCAACATCAATAAACACATGTTCTCATTTATGGTCTCGATATGTAACTGAATTACTAGTCAAGACAAAGTTTGCAATCTCTTTGTCTTTCCAGAACTTTAGACTCCATATACACACACAACACACACACACACACACACACACACACACACACACACACATGCACGCGCATATTATACATGTTAAGGGAAATATGTTAAGCATATACATATATATATATATATGCGCCCCTGAAAGCCCCTTAGATATCTAAAATTCAACATGTCTAGAACTCCCTGTGCCTCTGGTCCAAATAACCACTTATTAAGTCACACAAAGGGACCAAAGAGAAATCATAGGTTCATTATGATCAATCCTCTTTTGTCTATAGGTAGAAACTGTATTGTTTCTACCCAACACTTTTCAAATATATCTCCCCATCGTATCACACTGCCGTGATGCATATATTCCTTTCATCTAGAATACTTTGCTAGCTTTTCCCTTCCCCTTAATTCATCCTACATGTTGTCAGCCTCTATTATTTTTCTAATTAATAAATTATATCCCCCCACAAGGTCCTAAAGAGCCTTATGGTATCCAAAGGTTAATGAGCTCCATCAAACCCCAATGTGAATGTTCATGCCCTTTACCATGTCATTAAATGCCTATTTCAAGTGTATCCAAATTATCATTCCATGTCCAAGGTCTCCCTGCCATGAAACAAATACATTCCCTTTGTGCATCCAGATCTCTGAGCATTCCTTTCTTTCACTGTGGGCTGATCTCCTTCATGTTTCCACTACCCATTCTTCAAGTTTTGGTTCAAGTATCACTTGTTTATTGACCACTTTATTCCTAATTTGTGTTAAGTGCTTCTTCATTCTCTGTAGTCCCATGGTATACCAACAACACAGCTAGTGCTTCACTACACATGCTGATTTTAATTACTTTAATTACCTTAGACCTTAACACATTACATATGCCAAAATGCTTCTGAATGAATCAGCAAAGCAGAAGAGTAAATGAATGAACAGTGCTCCATATTGAGGATGGAATCAGAAGACCTGGATTTTGGTCACAGATTTGCTACTAACTAAAAGTGTAATCTTGGAAAAATCACTTAAATACTTCAGGACTCCGTTTTATCATCTCTGAAATGCAAGGCTTTCTTAGGTTACCTCATTTCTTAAGCCGTTTGTGTCTCAATCAAAATATTGCTTTATTCCATATCTTAAATCAGGAGACAAATGATTAGTTATAATCTTGTGTCACTATTTTTCCCAAAGCAAATTGGTGATTCTCTTACACTGTCTGAGTTTGAAACCTGTTAGACCAGAGAGAAATGTCATATGGTGGCAGGGAATGCCTAATTTTCAATTACTTATTGTGATGTGACCACCATTTTCTCATGATCAAAATTCAGTTTACAATATATTTCACATATTATTTATATGTATAGTCTTTAAGAAAGAGCTCCATGTTTTAAAACTTTTTTTGGTTTTCTAAATTGAGTATTCTTTAAATATAATTTATTGTCAAACTGGCTTCCATACAACACCCAGTGCTCATGCCAACAAGTGTCCTCTTCAATGCCCATCACCCATTTTCCTCTCTCCCCACCCCCTATTAAACCTCAGTTTGTTTTCTTTATTTAAGAGTCTCTTATGGTTAGCCTCCCTCCCTCTCTGTTTATAACTATTTTTCACCCTTTCCTTTCCCCATGGTCTCCTGTTAAGTACTCAGAAAAATATAAATGGAACTATCCTATGACCCAGCAATAGCACTGCTAGGAATTTACCCAAGGGATACAGGAGTGCTGATGCATAGGGGCACATGCACCCCAATATTCATAGTGGCACTTTCAACAATAGCCAAATTGTGGAAAGAAACTTAATGTTCATCAACTGACGAATGGATAAAGATGTGGTTTATATTTACAATGGAGTACTACATGGCAATAAGAAAGAATGAAATCTGGCCATTTGCAGCAATGTGGATGGAACTGGAGGGTATTATGCTAAGGGAAATAAGTCAGGCAGAGAAAGACAGATATCATGTTTTTAAAACATTTCTTTATAAATGCTATTCTCTTTAGGCTGAGATTTTAAACTTCTGCAATGGTGTTATTTCTACATTGAGTAAGAAGCCGCCTGAATTTAATTTCAATTCACAGAGATGTGGCCAATGAAAATAACTCATGTAGAAAATACCTAAGGGAGAAAGGAAGTCACAGAAGAAACACAAGTAGATTGTTCTTAACTGGACACTTAATTTTAAGACTGAGAACCCCTGTTTGCATAACTGTGGCTGCAGATTCTGTGGAAGCACCTTCCTGGCAATTGTAAATATGTGTAAGCTGTGCTGTCAGATGTGATATGCTGATGTATACATAATGAACATACTTGAAAAATGTATGTGGCACTTCTATTTCTAGGAAATTCTGTGGACTGAAAACTTACTGCTATAAAGCTTTCAAAAGTGACTATTAAATAGTAAATTGAAAATTAAAGTAAGAACATGTACACACATAGACTCATTTTTACAATGAGAGGAGCCTTTACAGTATCTAAGTAGAACCCACTGAGGTCAGGAAGGGAATCCAGCAGTGAAGCTGCTAAATCCACTGAGAAAATATAGAACCAGGTGGAGTAAATCAATGTTTCCCAACTCTCCTACTTCATGACACATGCAACAATTAATTTTATTTATTTGCTGTGATAAATGGTTGGTCACTTAGTGGTAGAAGCAACCATCCTGGCCACTCGGGCTTGCCTACTGCAATAGACTGAATGCCTCTGAGTACCCAAAATGTATACGCTGAAGCCCTAATCCCAGTGCCATGGCCTCTGGAGATAGTAACTAGGTCCTGCAAGTGGAGCCCTTATCGAGAGTATTAAGGTCCAATAAAAGAAGAAGTCAGAATGCTAATTAGTTTTCTGTCAGCCATGTGAAAACACAGAAAGATGATAGCTTCCTATAAACTAAGAGGGCTCTCACAAAAAGCTGATCACTGCTGGTACCCTGATCTAGTACTTCCAACCAGCAGGAATATGAGAAATACATGTTTGGTGTTGGAGCTACTCATTTTATGGTATCTTATTAGAGCACTCTGAGTTGATTAAGACACTCAGTCCAATTCTGGCTGACTTGAGGGTTAAGGGGATCAGCAGCTCAACACACTCTAAGCTGATTAAAATACACGCTTGTACCATGAAGGGCCAGCTGGGAAGCTTTAGCCAAAGGCTTTGTAGTGAAGAAGACTAGAGTCAACCTTGGACCTTTGAAGTTGCAGGGAGCTATAAAAGAGACAAAAGCTCATAAAGCTGGAGCCAAGAAGAACACTATTCAAAAGACTAAAACATACTTTTTTTTAAAAAATCAGCAAAAAAAAATTTTTGTGTGTTTAGATATAAGTGGGAGTAAAGTAAAATTCCTTGAGGATTAACTGATATTAACTATAGATTATATAGATGTTTTTGACTGTCTACTCTACCTGGCTGGTCCTTTAGACCAAGCTGAAAACTACACTTGAAACCACACAGGTGCCTGGCTGGAGCAAAATTATACCTGCTTGGGGAACAAAGACTTATCCTCGGCCTCAAAAAACCACATAAGTGACCTTCTACCCAATATTAGTTCACAATGAAAATTCAAAACATATCATAAGCCAGTGTGAGCAGAAATAATCACCAACCATCTGAAACAGGCTCACAAAGACTTCAAAATAGATGTTACTAAAAACAGAACATAAGACAAATGCATTTAATAACATTTCAAAATAAAAGAGGAGATTGGAAATATGACTATCCAAAATGTCTAGGTAAAAAAAATTTAATAAAATTTCTAAACTCTGAACTTAAACTCCAAGAGAAAGACTAAGTAGAAGATTAGATACAAGTGAAACAGTAATTAGGAATGCAATTCTGAAGCCCTCATCTTGAATGAAACAAAGACAAGAAAATCAAAACATGAAACATAGTTTAAGAGAGTGATAGAGTGGTAACAGTTAATCAAAATTCCAGGTGAAAGAAGAGTTAAATAAAAATAAATAGGATTCAATGTGAAGCAAACTCTCCTGAGAACAGGGACACCCATACAAACAGAAGGCCTTAAAAGAACCAGCAGTAAACATGGATTCCTTAATAAGTAATAACAGAATGAATTCCCAACAGCAACAACAGAATCCTGAAATGAGTAGAATGACATCTTCAAACTCTGGGAGAAGCCAGTGGTCAATCGAGAATTGCATGCTCCTGAAACTGCCATCAAACAGGACTAAAGGGAAGGAAAAATAAGATAAAAACAGAGAGGGAGGCAAATCATAAGAAATTCTTAAATACAAAGAACAAACAAGGTGGCTGGAGGGGAGGTGCATGGGGGGATGGGTTAAATGCGGGATGGGCATTAAGAAGGGCCCTAGTTGGGATGAGCCCTGGGTGTTATATGCAAGTGATGAATCGCTGAGTTCTACTACTAACGCCATGACTACAATGTATGTTAACTACCTTGAATTTAAATGTTTAAAACATAACAAATTTTTTTTTAGTGAGTGCTTATTAGAGACATTTTCAGGTAAACAAAAATTGTAAGTGTATCATGTAAAGACCCCTGCTATGGAATACTAAAAGCTGTTTTCTAGGAAGCAGACAAATGATCCTAGAGAAAAATCTAAGATGTTAGAAGCAGCATAAAGAAAATGCTATACAGAGGGTAAATATTAACAAAACAATGAAAGCAATAAGGTTAAAGTTTGAGGTAAAAATATCAAAATAGAGATAAACCACTTGAAAACAACTTCATGTAAATGATGAGACGAGAAAGTAGAGTTAAATGATTTAAAATTCTATGTAATATTCAGAAGGATGATATGGATATAAAATTAAACACAATACATGCACAGCAAAATTGTAAAGTCTAAATCAAAGCATATATTTTCCAAAGAGGGTGTAAAACAAACTTTAATTTTTTTTTTTAATTTTTAATGTTTATTTCTGAGGGAGAGAGAGACAGTGTGAGTAGGGGAGGGTCAGAGATAGAGGGAGACACAGAATCTGAAGCAGGCTCCAGGCTCTGAGCTGTCAGCACAGAGCCCGACATGGGGCTCAAACCCACGAACCATGAGATCATAACCTGAGCCAAAGTTTGATGCCTAACCAACTGAGCCACCCAGGCACCCCTAAAAATCATTTTTATGGGTACTTTGATGGCTCAGTCAGTTAAGTGTCTTCTTGGTTTCAGCTCAGGTCATGATCTCACAGTTCATGAGATGAAGCCCCACATCAGGCTCTGAGCTGACAGCATGGAGCCTGCTTGGGATTCTCTTTCTCCCCCTCTCTCTACCCCTACCCCACTTGCTCGTGCTTGCATGCTCTCTTTCTCTTTCTCTCTCTCTCACTTACTCAAAATAAGTAAACTTAAAAATATTTTTTTTAAGTAAAAGACTATGCAAAAAGCAAAACAAATCCTTTTACTCTTATAGGTCTGGGAGATATTTTTATTCCATCCCATTAAAATAGAGAGAATAAGCAGAATTCAAGGAGAGAAACAGTTCCAAGCACAAAGAAGGATATTATACAATGATTAAGGCTTATTTAATCAAGAAAACATAACACTCCTAAGTGTATATGCATCTAATTAAATAAAGCAGAAAGAGAACAGAGCAAAAAGAAGAAATAGGCAAATCACAATTTTAGCTGGGAATGTTATCACTTTTCCAGTACTGATAGAACAAGTTTAAGGGTATAAAAGACTTGAACTCATTATCAATCAAGATGACCTAGTTAACATTCATAGAACAGTTCACCAAACAGGAGCAGAATACACATTATTTTCAAAGCCATATGGAAGAGTCACCAAGTAGGACCATACATATGCAGGGCCATGAAAACCTGTAAAGAAATGAGATCATACTGGAGTGCCTGGCTAGCTCAGTCGGTTAAGCATCAGACTTCGGCTCAGGACATGATCTCATGGTGCGTGGGTTCTAGCCCCACATCAGGCTCTGTGCCAACAGCTCATTCAGAGCCTGGAGCCTGCTTCAGATTCTGTGTCTCCCTCTCTTTCTGACCCTCCCCTGCTTGCTCGCTCGCTCTCTCTCTCTCCCTCTCTCTCTGAAATAAATAAAACATTATTTTTTTAAAAAAAGAAATGAGATCATACAGAATATATTCTCTTAGCACAAAAGAATTAAATTAGAAGTCAGGAACAAACAGATATCTGGAGAATCCACCAAACATTTTAAATTAAACAACATGCTTATAAATAAGCCATGAATCAAAAAGGGAACACAAGGGTAATTCAAAATATATTTGAATTGAATGAAAATGAAAACAGCTTATAAAAAGTGATGGTCTACAGCCAAAGCAGAGTGAGTATATACATACCATTAAGTGCTTACATTAGAAAATTTTAGAAGGTCTAAAAACAATTCTCTAAGTTTCTACTATAAGAACCTACAAAAAGCAATTTAACTTATAGAAAGTAAAAGAAGAGAAATAATAAAGAGAAGTCAATGAAAGACAAAAAGAAAGTGAAAAAGACTGGTGACACAAAAAGCTATTTCTTTTAAAGTATCAGTGAAATGGATAGTCTCCATTAACATTGATTGAAAAGAATAAAATGAAATGCAAATTACCAACATGAGAAATGAAACAGAGGCTATCACTACATGTTGTGTAGACATTAAGAAGATAATCAGGTTGGGAGCACCTGGGTGGCTCAGTCTGTTGAGCATTCAACTTCAGCTCAGGTCATGACTTCACAGTTGTGAGTTTATCCCCCCATCTGGCTCTCCACCGTCCGTGCACAGCCTGCTTTGGATTCTCTCTCTCTGCTCCTCCCCAACTTGCTGTCTCTTTTTCTCAAAAATAAACAAATATTTAAAAAAGGTGGTTTTTTTTGTTTTTTTTTTTTTAAGAATATAATAGGATTTAGAAGGATATGGGTAACGCAGTCAGTTAAGCATCCCATTCTGATTTCAGCTCAGGTCATGGTCTCAGAGTCATGAGATCCAGCCCTACATCAGGCTGCATGCTGAGTGTGGAGCCTGCTTGAGAGTCTCCCTCTCTCTTTCTCTCCCTCTCTGCCTCTCCACTTCTTGCACAGGCGGCCACACATGTGCTCTCTCTTTCTCAGAAGAAGAACATGAAGAAGATGAAGACGATGAAGACAAAGATGAAGACGTAGATGAAGAAGAAGAAGACAGTAGGGTTTATCTGAACATAATTAAATCCTATCCACAAAAAAGACCCTAGGACAAAATTTAGCTGATGAATCATATCACACTTTGAAGGAAAAAAGACTATCAATCCAACATTTCTCTTCCATCAAAAAGAAGAAGAGGAAGCACATTTTATGAAGTATTACTATAATACCCATAAAATGATAAATCAATATTGCTCATGAACACAGCACAATATCCTCTGATAAATTAATGAATAAAACCCAGTGATACAGGGGCGCCTGGGTGGCTTAGTCGGTTAAGCGACCGACTTTCGCTTAGGTCATGATCTCGCAGTTCGTGGGTTCGAGCCCCGCGTCGGGCCCTGTGCTGACTGCCAGCTCAGAGCCTGGAGCCTGTTTCAGTCTGTGATTCCCTCTCTCTCTGACCCTCCCCCGCTCATGCTGTCTCTCTCTCTCTCCTAGAAATAAATAAAAATATTTAAAAAAAAAAACAGTGATACAGAGGATATAATAATAAGCATGTCTATGCCAGGATGTACTGGATTTCTCTGTATATTAATATAAATAGCCATATAAACAAAATAATGGGAGGGGCACAAAATCTTAGGAGAGTCAGGAAAACATCTGACACATATCACAGCAAGAGCTAGATGACATATCTCGTGACAGGCTCCATGTTCTTGCAACACCACCAGAACCAGGGCTCTCATTTCTCTTCTCCCTTTGCCTCTGCAAATCAGGACTCTTTCACAGCGGCTACAGAAATACGTATTTGAATTGGAGAGCATCTGCAGGGAAGGCGGGACAAAGGGAGTCTAGAAAACAGATTTCCCTCCAGCAAATCAGCTTCCACCAGTAGATTGCATCTTACCATTATCTTTAATATCATCACAGAGTACATCTAGTAAATCATGGCAGAGAAATCTCTTATGTTCAATGAGGTTTGGGGAAATTCAAAACTATTCAATGTCTTTCAATGAATTTAATATATATTATTAAAGCTTCGGTGTAATTTTGGTCCGAGACACAGAGGTGACTTCCATACAGTACAAATTCCAGTGCTTGGTCTCTAGGAATTTTAATTTTAGTATGAAAAAATATCATACACATGCAAAAAGCTAACTGATTAATGTTTTCTCATGAGCTATGTATGGGTGGTAGGGAAAGATAGTGTCAATTAATCCAATTAAGTTTTTAAATTTGTATATCGCGTTTATTTTGTCATGAAACCCCTGATGACTCATAGGTTAACAAAATGGGGGAAAATGTGAATTAAATTGCATTGGGATTTTATTACTGGCAATTATCAATAATGTCATAAAACTGAGCATATCACTGCTCAAAGAGTATTTAAAAATCTACTAAAAAGAATATTGATTTTATCAATATTGGGTTTATTAATTTGTCTATAGATTGCTAACAGTACTGAAAAAAAAACTTCAGAAATCATAATCTCCTATTTCTTGAAATCACATTTAAACTATACCTGGTACTTTCTTTGAACATAAACGCTCAGAGTAACAAACTTGGCCCTAATTCATCAACAGTCAAGTGATGAATGGTAACTATTAACAATAACAAAACAATAATTATTACTAACATTTATAAAGAATTTACCAATTGGGGTGCCTACATGGCTCGGTAGGGTAAGTGTACAACTTCAGCTCAGGTCATGATTTCAGAGCTCATGGGGCTCTGTGCTGACAGCTGGGAGCCTGGAGGCTGCTTCAGATTCTGTGTCTTCCTCTCTCTGCCCCTCCACCACTCATATTTCTCTCTCTCTCTCTCTCTCTCTCTCTTTCAAGAATAAATGAATATTAAAAAAATTAAAAAGAAAAAATTAACCAATTGCTAGTCACTCTAAAAATACTTTACATATCTTATTCAAGCTTTAAAACAGCACTATGGGGTTGAATTGCTTAGTCACCCCATTTTATTTTATTTTATTTTTTTATTTTTTTATTTATTTATTTTTTTAATTTATTTCTAGGACAGAGAGAGAGAGACAGCGTGAGCAGGGGAGGGTCAGAGAGAGAGGGAGTCACAGACTGAAACAGGCTCAGGCTCTGAGCTGGCAGTCAGCACAGAGCCCGACGCGGGGCTCGAACCCACGAACCGCGAGATCATGACCTAAGCGAAAGTCGGACGCTCAACCGACTAAGCCACCCAGGCGCCCCTGTCACCCCATTTTATAGACGAAAAACATATGAACAGGAGGTAGAGTACTTTGTCCAAGGCCACACAGCTAGTAAGAAGCACAGTTGTGAGAGGTGAATCCAGGTAATTTGGTTCAAAAATCCATATTATTTGTTAAATGGTTATTTATTTATTTTGAGAGAAAGAAATCAGAGAAAGGGCGGGGGGGGGAGAGAGAATCCCAAGTGTAGACTCATAGAACCCCCCACACCGGAGTCAGTTTCATGAACCATGAGATCATACCCTGAGCCAAAATCAAGAATCAGATGCTTTAACTGACTGAGCCACCCATGCGGCCACCAATGTGCCCCCTAAAATCCATATTATTTTTTTAAGTTTATTTATTTTGAAAGAAAGTGAGAAAAAACATGCATATTGGGGAGGGGCAGAAAGAGAGGGAGAGAGAGATCCCAAGCAGGCTCCACACCAGCAACACGGAGCCTTACCTGGGGCTCGAACTCACGAACCATGAGATCACGATTTGAGCCAAATCCAAGAGTCATTTAACTGACTGTGCCACCCAGAGGCCCCTGAAAATGCATATTCTTAAACTCTATACATAATGCTGCTTGCCTAATCTCATTAAATGTGTCTTCATAAAAATTTTTTACTTCAGTAACATATACTTGTTCATTTTTATTTAATGGATAAAAATCACCAATATATTCTTTAATTTTTTCCTTATTTGTTTTAAACAATAAGTATGAAGCCATCTTTTTTTAAATTTTTGAAATGGCCCTAAGCTTTCGCTCCATTTTACAAACATGATGAACAAGTTATACAGAGATAGACAAAAAAAAATTAAAGTGCTTGAATAATGTTTTGAACTCATTTTGCCTAATTTTGTTTATGCCTCAACATATTTGACAATATGTTAAACTTTATTTTTTACATTTTTAATGTTAATTTATTTTTGTGAGAGAGAGACAAAGAGAGCAGAGAAGGGGAAAAGAGAGGGAGACACAGAATCCAAAGCAGGCCCTAGGCTCTGAGCTGTCAGCACAGAGCCCAATGCAGGGCTTGAACTCAGAGACTGTGAGATCATGACCTGAACTAAAGTCAGACACTTAACCAACTGAGCCATCCAGGTGCCCCAATGTGTTATGCTTTTTAACTGACTATTTTGTACTAACAGAGAATCATGTTCCAAGAATTGTATAATAGGTTTTATTTATCTTACTATGCCAATCTTCTCCCGAGATTTAATAAAATTTGAAAAGAAAGTCCTTCTTGTATTCCTATTTAGTTTTTTTTTTTTTGTCCATAAATCAAGAGCACAGTCTCTTCATATGAACAAAATTAATTCCTTCCTTTTAAAATAATGTCACTTGAGTAGGATAATACATCAACCACTTGGCTTTAGAAACTTTTTATTTTCAATTGTTTGAACAGTGCCCCACATCAAAGAGTGTCCAGCAAACTGCTGTAGGAAAAGTAATGTTATGGTGTCTGTAGACCTCTTTTTTGATATTCTTTTGCTACCACATGTAATTGCTTCTTCAGGGGCTCCTCAGATAGGCAGAAACTCAGTGCAATACAAGCTGAAAATCCTTGTATTAACCACAGAATCATTAGCCCAGATTAATTCGGGTTAGGAATTTGACGAAATAAAATATTTCTCAGTTACAATTTGAAGGACATGAGCACAGGGAAAAGAAAGAAATCTTCTTTAAGTTCTTTGAAGGATTTTCCAGCAAAACCATGAGAGCCTGAAGATTTCACTCTATGGAGCTTTGTAATTATTAACTCAAGTCCTTAAATGGTTATAGGACTGACTATTCAGGTTTTCTATTTAATATTGGTTGAGTATTGGTAGTTTATGGTATTCAAAAAATTGGTTTCTGTCCCCTCTTATAATAAGGAAATGAAATTTCTGACCTCTGTACCAATGATTCTCAACCACATCATGTATCAAAATAACCAATGTATCCTTTAAAACACACAGGTAGCTAGGCTGGGCCTCAGGCCTTGGAACTAAATAAAGGGATAGGAGGAAAGGGTCAGCATAGCAGAACGTGTATATTTTTACAAGGTTTTGCAGGTTACTTTGTTATGTCAACATAGTTAAAACTATTATCATAAAGTCCAATATACTTTTCTTTTCTTTTTTTTTAATATTTTTTATTTTATTTCTAGGAGAGACAGAGAGACAGTGTGAGCAGGGGAGGGTCAGAGAGAGAGGGAGACACTGACTCTGAAATTGGCTCCAGGCTCTGAGCTGGCAGTGAGCACAGAGCCCGACACGGGGCTCGAACCCACGAACTGCGAGATCATGACCTGAGCGAAAGTCGGACGCTCAACCAAGCCACCCAGGCGCCCCCCAATATACTTTTCTATGATTACAGTCTTTTCTTCTCCCAACACCCCAGCCCCCCCCCCCATCACAATGAAATTCTTTCTCTGTAACAAACATTACACTAGATCAAGCTGCACCCTCCTAGATCTATGTATCCCAGCTGCCTTGCTTCTTTCCCTTCTGGAGTTGCTATTGATGAACTTTCCCTTGGGATACACCGAGAAACATTACTTAAACCCCAGAAACATTAGAGTCACCTATTATACCTATTGCTGGGAATGCTGAATGTATGTTAGTGGAAAACACTTTCAGGCCCAGAACTAAGGGAAGCTATGTTTCTATTGAACTGATTATCTGTTATGGCTATAGATATTATATCTCATCATACTTTTATTTTCCCTTTGGTCAATAAGAGACTTCAAATAACATTTCTGCTCCACCTACAGAAATTGTGCAATACTATAGGACATGCATTTCTTGTTGTGACTCTTATTCTACAATATATTATTTTAGAGCATAATAAAATAATGCTATAAAATTTGCCCCATGTATCTGTCCTCTGCTTCTGTTGTAATAATTTTTAGCCGGATACATAGCTACTCAGAAAAAGCCCACTTCCCAGAAACCTTTAGTATGGTCATGTGACTATGTTCTTGGCAATATCAGGTAACCCCAAAAGTGCTATTGCAACTTCCAAAAAAGTTCCTTAAAGAAATTTTCTTTACCTCTTCATCCATCATTTTCACTACCTCTACCAACCATCTCACTACCACCATCTTGGATCATGAAGACTGAGGACTACGAACAATCTCCTTAAATGGAGAGCAGTGAATTGGAAGAAACTTGGATCTCTACTCCCTTGGTCGAAAACTCCCTCTTTCCCTCTCCCTCTCTCTATGAAAGTATGTATATATGTGTGTGCATATATACTTAAATACACATGTTATACACATGCTTCTTCAAATCACTTAAGAAATAAGATACTAAATAAAAGCATATAATTGTCTCAAAAAATTACACAGAACTTCAGAAAATATGGTAAATTGGTGACAGCTTATAGAAAATAGCAGATAGCATTTGTGCTGGTGGGCTTTGCCAATCATAAAATCTTTAATGTAAACACTTATCATGAAAAATATCACACTGGAAGTTCTAATTTATATGAAATAAACTATAGCATTAATATAAATTGAAATCTCAGTTATATGCCCTAGCAAGATTATGCAATACAATTTCTAGTATATTAAAATGTTCTCTATATTACAAGAAAATAGATTTCTACATCAGTACTTTATTGTACTACACATGCAGTCTAAGTAACTAAAGCATGTAAAAAATAGTGTGTGCTTATATATGCATTCTGAGCCACTGAAAACATTCAAAGAGAAACTGATGCATGCACATGCTTAAATGAGCTTCTTTTGAAAAGGTAATAAAGATGTCAAAATTAAAGTCCCTTTACAAATAGCTTCTCAATTTACCAGTACAAACAATAATTTATGCTAAGTGAGCAGTAAAGAATTGCACTGCACTCAGTTTAATCGCTTTTGCACTCTCCAACATGAAGAAGAAGCAAGCTGGTCACAAACTGTTTTGAACCAATAAATGTGTTTTCTCAAATATTCTGTACAAATCTGACAGAAGATTCCAAGTTTTCTATTTCCATGCTGACCTATATTTTCACTTTGATGGCTGGGTCACAGCCACAAAACAGTGCAAAATTTTTCCAAAGCTCCCTGGCTAACTGACCTGCGAATTTTTTAAGGAAAACACCATCAGCAATGTTCAGCCCACAGACCCAAGGCCAATTCAAAGAGAGAAACTGTACATACAAAAGTATGAGAGGGGTTCCAGTTCAAGATGGTCATGTAGGTGAATCCTGAACTCACCTCTGCCGGTGAACACAGCGAATCAGGAGCTACATATAGAACTACTTCCTCTGAAGAAAACCTAAACACTGGTGGGGCAACTCCTGTGTATCAGTGAACAAGAGAAGGCTCACATTAAAACAGACGGTAACACTGGGGACCAGAGAGGTTAAACCTGTGCTTGAAGCCGCACACTGAATGCAAGCTCCATAAGAGTGGGGTCTGTTTTATACCCCACTGTATCCCCAGGGCTTACAGGAGAGACTGACGCATGAAGTAGGAGCTCGGTAAATCACTGTTGGGGACGTGGTTCAAAATGGCGCCATGGGAGGATCCGGAAATGACCTCCTCCCATAGACACAACAAGTGTACAGCTACATATAGAAACCATTCCCTCTGGGGACTGGCTGACCTGATACTCCGCAAGAGAGGATAAAATGGCACAAGGCAGAGAAGAGGCACAGACATCACCTCACCAGATCCGCACACCCTTGGCACAGACAGCCACAAGTGCAAGGGATCTACACGCATGGAACTTCTCCCTGTGCAACTAGGGCTCTGCACTCCACATCAGGCACCCCGAGCCTCGAAACCTGGGTGACAAACACAAGCCTCCAATATGACTGGCTTAGAAAAGCACCTGGGCTTACGTCCAGGAGAACCACAGGTCTGTGGAGACAGGAGATTCTGCTCTTAAAGGGTTACGTGCAGATTCACTAGCCTCAAGAGCCAGTGAAAGAGCAGTGGTTTGAAAAGAGTATAAATCATATGCAAAGGATATTCATACACTCATCTTAAAGAGACTGCGAGAGGGGCAAAAAGTCTCCTGGAACACAGTCCAGGGATAGCGGTGTTGGTAGGCACCGTTTATGTATATGTTCCCCCTCTGCCTGGTCAGTGCTGCCACGGCCAAGCGCGATTTTCGCACATTCTCTTCAGCCAGCGCCTACCCTCCTCCCACCCTCTCCACGCTGTGCACAGGTGTCGTGGCCCCGCCAGAGGCAATCCGTGAGCACCCATCCCCATGTCCTACTTCCACAGCCCCGAGCATCCCACCCTACCCCGCTGCCCCTGTAGCCCCACCAGCGGTAGTAGCTGCGTGCTTCCCCCTAACTACTCACACAGACTGCCAGAGGGAGCAGGAAAACACTTAGTCTACCTGCCTGTGGAGCCCCAAAGTCAGCAAGGGCATGCAGGGCCCACCCAGGGGATACCCCTTGAGTGCCAGATTGTGGTACTCATTTCTGACCCATTTCTGGACCCAAAGGGTCTGAGGCAACCAGGGAGACAGTAGGAGGGACAACCAAGGAAAAGATTAAACAGTAAGTTACAACTCTCACCCAAGGCCACCTATTCAGGAATGGGAAAGATAGATATTGTACCTAAAACAGAGACATGAATGCAGAGTCAACCAAAATGAGGAAATGGGAATGTGTTACAAATAAAAGAACATGATAAATCCCAAGGGAAAAGAAACCTATTGAAATGGAGATAGATAATTTACTTGATAATGACACAGAGTTCAAAATAATTGTCATAAAGATGTTTATTGACTTTGGGAGAAGGATGGTTGAATGCAGAGAAAACTTTAGTGAAGAGACAGAAAATATGACAAAGTACCAAACAAATGACAGAGTTAAAGAATATAATAGCTGAACTAAAAAATACGTGGGTGGGATTCAAGAGCAGAGTTAGATGAAGCACAAGACAGATCAATGACCTGGAATTCAGTGTCGTGGAATTCACCCAAATGAAGTACAAGACAATAAAAAATAAAATTTTAAAAGGTGAAGATAGCTTACGGGATTTATAGAACAACATCAAATGAAATAATATTCACACTACAGGGATCCCAGAAGGAAAAGTGAAAGAGAAAGGGGTGGAAAACATATTTGCAGAAATGATATCCAAAAACTTCCCTAACCTGGAGAAGAAAACAGACATTCAGTTTCCGGAAGCCTATGGAGTTTCAAATAATAAGAACCAAAGGAAACTCTTAACACACATAATAATTAAAATGTCAAAAGTTAAAAAAAAAAGAGAAATTCTTTTAAAAAGCAAGATAAAACAACTTGTTACATACAAGGAAACATAAGGTTTCATAAGGTTATCAACAGATTTCTCAGCAGAAATTTTGCAGGCCAGAGGGAGAAACATGATATATTCAAAATCCTGACAAGAAAAAACTTTTGACCAAGAATTCTCTACCAAGAATACTCTACAAAGAGAACTGAAAGAGTGATAAAAAGTTCTCTAGACAAGCATAAGCTGAAGAAGTTCACCATCAATAAAAGCCCTACAAGAAGTTTAAAGGGACTGCTTTCAGCTGAAAAGAAAGGGTACTAAATTATCAATAAGAAAACATAAAGTAAAAATTTCACTGGCAAGGGTAAATAAATAGGAAAGGGGGTGGACTAATCATTTAAAAGCTAGTACAGAGGTTAAGAAGAAAATGTAGAAAAAATAATTATCTTAATTAGATAGGGGAGACATAAAAATATATAATGTAATATGAAAAACATATTGACAGGAGGAAGTAAAAATTCAGAGTTTTAGAATGCATTCATACCTACCTTGCTGTTAATTTAAAGCAGACGTGTGTGTGTGTGTGTGTGTGTGTGTGTGTGCACGCACACACATGTACGCGCGCTTTTCTATGTGAGCTTCATGGTGGTTACCATAAAGCAAAAATCTAAAGAGACATAGAGAGGGTAATGAGAAAGAGATTTAAGTAAGCATAATACTATAGAAAGTCATGAAATCACAAAAGAAAAAAAAAAGGAAGAAAGGAATAGAGAGAAACTACAAAACAGCCAGAAAACAATGAACAAAATGGTGCTTCTCAGTACGATCCTATCAGTACGTAACTGCCAGTAATTACTTTATATGGACTAAAAATGGACTAAATCCTCCAACCAAAAGACCCAAAAAGGCTGAAAGGATTAAAAAACAAGACCCAACTATATGTTGACACATCAGATGTAAGGACACACAGAGACTGAAAGGAAAGGGAAGAAACAATATCTTTCATGCACATGAAAACCACAAGAAAATTGGGGTAACTACTCTTCTATCAGAGAGGAGACTTCAAAACAAATACTGAATGAAAACAAAGAAGCTTTGTGATTGTGTTATTATACAACAAAAAGGGGTCATTCCATGAACATACAGTATTTGTAAACATTAATGCACCCAATACAGAAGCACATATATATATATATATATATATATATATGCTTTATATATGCATATATATTATGCACATATATATAATATAATATAATATAATATAACCTAAAGGGAAAAATTGACAGCAATACAATAATATTAAAAGACTTTAGCATCCCACTTACATGAATGGATAAGCCATCCAGAGAGAAAATAAATAAGGAAACAAAAACATTGGCCTTAAATGATACAGTTGATCAAAATACATAATATAGAACATTCCACCCCAAAGCAGCAGAGTACATTTTTCTCAAGTGCCTATGGAATATTCACCAGGACATATCACGCTTAACCATAAAATAAATTCCAAGAAATTAAATATTTTTTTAATTTCTATTTCTTTTTGAGAGAGAGAAAGAGAGTGCAAGCAGAGGAGGGGCAGAGAGCGAGGGAGACATAGAATCTGAAGCAGGCTCCTGGTTCTGAGCTATTAGAAAAAAGCCCAACACGCAGCGTGAAATCACAAATCGCAAGATCATGACCTGAGCTGAAGTCAGACAATTAACCACGTGAGCCACCCAAGTGCCCCCAATGAATTTAAGATTGAAATCAAACAAAGCAATTTTCTGACCACCCTGGTATGAGATTAGGAATCAATTATATATGAAGAAAACTGGAAAAATGAAAAATATACAGCACTTAAACATAAACATGCTACTAAATAACCAATGAGTCAACAAGGAAATCAAATGAGAAATAAAACAATATTTGACACAGTAAAAATGGCACTATAAACTACTAAAATGTGTGGAATACCACAAAAGTGGTTCTAACTATAAGAAACACAGGTCTACCTTAAAACAAGACAAATCTCAAATCTAAATTTACACATTAGGACCTAAGGAACACAAACAAACAAAGCTTGAAATAGGTACATGAAAGGAAAAAACAAAGACCAGAGTGGAAATAAATCAAATAGGGACTAAAAAGACCATAGGAAATATCAATAAACCTAAAACCTGGTTGTTTGAAACAATAAAATTGGCAAATTTATTTCACTAAGAAAAAAAGAGAGGGGGGGGGAGGTCTCAGATAAATAAAGTTGTAAATGAGAAAGAAAAAAA
Organism: Proteles cristata cristata; assembly: GCA_017311185.1. Taxonomy (NCBI): domain Eukaryota; kingdom Metazoa; phylum Chordata; class Mammalia; order Carnivora; family Hyaenidae; genus Proteles; species Proteles cristata. Next base: position 988,209 of record JAESUZ010000193.1, on the reverse strand, counting down.
TTAAAATGGATACCATAAAAATATAAAGGATCATAATTATACACCAACAAATCAGACAGCTAAGAACAAATGGATAAATTCCTAGAAAGAAACAATCTTCTAAGATTAAATCATGAAAAAACATAAAATCTGAATAGAACAAATATTAGTAAGGAGATCAAATGACAAATTAAACTCTAAGCCAGAAAGGTTCAGGACCAGGAGGTTTCCCCAGTAAAGCCTAGCAAACAAAAAAGTCTTGTTTTAAGTTTATTTATTTTGAGAGAGAGAGAGAGAGAACAAACATATGCAAGCAGGGGAGGGCAGAGAAGGAGAGAATCCCAAGCAGCTTCCGTACTATAAGTGCAGAGCCTTATGTAAGACTCAAACTCAGGAATCGTAAGATCATGACCTGAGCTAAAATCCATCCAGAGTGGGATATTTAACCAATGGGGCCATGCAGGTGCCCCTAAGAAACAAAATATTTAATACCTGTGTTTTTCAAACTCTTCAAATAACCAAAGAAGAGGGAACAGTCTCAAACTCATTTTATGAGGCCAACATTACCCTGATACCAAAACCAGACAAGGACACCAAACACACACACACACACACACACACACACACACACACACAGACTAATAATAATAATAATAATAATAAATAATAATAATAAATTAATCACAGGACAATAACTCTGGAACACAGAGGTAAAAATCTTCAAGATAATATTAGCAAACAGAATTCAATCATAGGATCATACATCACCGTGAAACTGAACTTCTATAGATGCAAGGGTGTTTCAACATCTGCATGTCAAGCAATGTGATACAGCACATCAGAAAAATAAAGGGTAAAAATCATGTGATCATCACAATAAATGCAGAAAAAAGCACTTGATAAAATGTTAACATCATTTAGGATAAAAACTCTCAGTGGAGTGAGTACAGAGGAAACATACGTCAGTGTGATAAAGGCCATACATGACAGCTCACAGCTAAGGTCATACTCAATGGCGAAAAGCTGAAAGCTTTTCAATTAGGATCAATAACAAAACAAGGATCTCCACTCTTGCCATTTTAGTTCCAAATAGTATTTGAAGTCTTAGCCAGAGCAATTAGGCAAGGAAAAGAAATTAGGACCAAGCTGGAAAGGAAAGAAGTAAAGACTCCATCAAAAAACAAAAACAAAACCTGTTAGAATACATGAATTCAGTAAAGTTTCAGAGTACAAGATTAAAATGTAAAAATATGCTGTGTTTTTATTTACTAAAAATACCTATCAGAATGAAAAATTAAGAAAATAATCCCATTTATAATTGCTTCAAAAGGAATAAAATGCCTAGGAATAAATTTTAAAAAGGAGCTGAAAGACCTGTATTCTGAAAACCATAAGACACTGATGAAATAAACTGAAGAAGACCCATAAATGGAAGATTATTCTATGCTTATGGATTCAAAGAATATATTGTAAAAATGTCCATATTACCCATAATATACAGATTCAGTCCAATGCCTATGCCACTTTTCACATGCTAGAACAATCCTAATGTATATACAGAACCACAACATATCCTCAACAGCCAAAGCAATCTTGAGAAAGAAGAACAAAGATGAAGTCATCATGCTCCCTAATTTCTAACTATATCACAAAGCTATAGTAATCAATACAGTATGGTATAAGCATAAAACACATAGATCAATAGAATAGAAAAGAGAGTCCAGAATAAACACAAGCATTTGGAGACAATTTTTGACACCTAGGCAAGAGATGGTAAACTCCCTGGCATTGTGCTTGGTGATAAATATCCTTCTTTTGTTACCTGACTCCAAAGGCAATGACAAAAAGAGCAAAGATAATAAACATATGGGACTACATCAAACTAAAAAGTTTCTGAAAGTTGAAGAAAACCATCAACAAAATAGAAAAGCAACGTACTAAATGGGAGAAGATATTTGCAAATCATATATCCAAATAAGGGGTTAATATCCGAAACATGTAAAGAATTCATACAGCTGAACAACACAAAAACAAACAATCCAATTAAAAAATGAGCAGAGGATCTTAATAGACATCTTTCCAAAGACATACAGATGACCAACAGGCACATGGAAAGATGCTCAACATTACTAATCATCAGGGAAGCCAAATGCAGAATGAGAGATCATATCATACTTGTAAGAATGCCTATTTTCAAAAAGACAAGAAATAACTAAGTGTTGGTGCAGACAGGGGAAAAAAGACACCCTCACACACTTTTGGTGAGAATGTAAATTGGTGCAGAAACTATGGAAAATGTTATGGAGGCTCCTTAAAATTAAAGACAACTTCCACAGTACAGAAATTCCACTTCTGGGTATTTACCCAAAGAAATTACAATACTAAGTCAAAAAACAACATGCACCGCTATGTTCATTACAGCATTATTTAGAATAACCAAGATATGGAAACAACCTAACTATCCACTTACAGATGAATGAATTAAAAAGATGCAGTATATAGACACAATGGAGTACTACTCAGTCATAAAAAAGAATGAAATCTTGTCTTTCTCCCAACATGGATGGACCTTGAGAATATTATGCTAAGGGAAATAAATCAAACACAGAAAAACAAATAACATACGATTTCACGTATGTATGGAATCTAAAAAACAATACAAATAAACAAACACAACTAAACCAAATAAAACCCATAGATATAAAGAAGAGATTGACTGTTGCCAGAGAGAAAGGAGGGTGGGCAAAATGGGTAAAAGGGGTGAAGAGACACAAACTTTCAGTTCTAAAATAAGTCAGTCATATGGACATAATATACAGATTGGTGAAAAGAGACATTGTGCTGATAAATTTTCAATATATACAAATATCAAAGCTTATGTTTTACACCTGAAACTAACATAATGTTGTATGTCAATTATACCTCAATAAAAAAGTAAGAAACTTACAAGAACACATTTCCTTAAAGTTTTGTAAAAATGTTTCCCTCATGTTTTACACAATCATCCTTTCTTTCTTTTTGTATTTGGTATTTACTAAAATGCACAACAGAAAACTTCTCTAAACCAAAATGAGATGAACTTTTATCTTCCTGTTCTACTGAAATAGAATTTCAGCAATTTTAGCAATGACTCACTTTTTTCCAAAAAGTGTAAATTCACATTTTCTAAGAATTTTAATCTTTAAAAGACCACTTGAAAATATTCATTCATCCAGAGAACTTTAATTCACAAGAATATTGATTTTTCCATCACTAAATGATCTTAGATTATTTATGAACACTATAATGACAAAGAAAATACGTGGTCTGATTGGCAATCCCACACTTAAGAAACCTGATGACTTTGTAAAACTAGACCAGTTTTATCTTCATTATATATAATCTTCTTATCCAGATAAAATTTACTTTAAATCTATTTTTATTTTTTTTTAATATTATATGTATGGAGTTTTAAAAGTTGAACACCATGTCAGATAATTCATGTCTCCTTCCACACTAGGTCTATTACTATTACTTTAGATAAATTCATTTTTAGTTTTATTATCTATTTTGTGTAGTATTTTCTATATGTGTATAAATAAAATAAGCTAATCCTTGATTTTTTAAAATTTTAGGTATAATCTATTTCTTTGCCCTTTGGAAAATAGAGACATAAGTCTTATGTTACTCTTTTCTCCAACATATATACTCATATATTCAAAGGTTGTTATAATTTTTGGTTAAATTTATATTCAGTGTTCATTATTATTACAAACATATACTTACTGTCCTTTACTTAACCACATATATAAGTTTATTATACTTTAGTTTATACAATTATTAGCTTTCCTATACTCAAGTATTTCCTTTTTCTCTTTCACTTGATTGTATAATAGAGATAAAAATTCCCCTGAATATAGTCAGATCTATGATTTAATTTTTCACTTGTATGTTTTCTTAAAAATATTATTTCCGAAGCTTATGCCTCCATACCCAATCTTAGCTGATCACCTCATAAACCAACTCCATACTCAACATCTGTGGGAATCCGCTTTGTTTTTCTCATTAGCTCATTTAGAAAATAATTTGAATGGTGCCTAGGTGGCTCAGTCAGTTAAACGTCTGACTTCAGCTCAGGTCATGATTTCATGGCTTGTGGATTCAAGCCCCATATCAGGCTGTACTCTGATAGCTCAAAGCCTGGAGCCTGCTTGGGATTCTGTGTCTTTCTTGCTCTCTGTCCCTCTCCCACTCATGCTCTGTCTCTCTCTCTCAAAATAATTAAACTTAATAAAAAATGTAAAAAAAAGAAAAAAAGAAAATAATTGTGAGCTCCAATTATGTGCCAAGCAGTAAAAAAAAAAAAAAGTAATTTTAAAATTGCCTAAAAACATGCAACAAAATGATGTGAGAAGAAATATAAATATATAAATGAATGTGATGTATAGACTATAAAAGAGAGAATTGTAGACAATATACAAAATAAACTCACAGAACGATGCTTTTCATTTATATATATGCAAAAATCCCCACAAAAATTTACCAACTAAAATCTAAAATGTTGACAGGACAGCACACTAATCAAGTAAGGTTAAATCTAAGAATGCAAGGCTTGTTCAACTCAAAAATCAGTTACTGCAATAGAGCTATTAAAGGAGAAATAGCACATGACTATCTTCATAAATAGATACATATAAATATATGTATCCTATATAAATAGAAAGAACATTTGGCAAAATTTAATATCCAATCATGATTAATTCTCTCAGAAGATCAGGAACAGAAAGAAACTTTTTCAAACTGATAGACACTACTTTAAAAATGTAACGCTAACATCATACCTAATGGAAAAAGACAGACTGCTTCCCCCTAAAATGAGATCCAAGGCAAAATGTACCTGCCCTCCACTTACTTTGACGTTGTCCTGAATATCCATTCTAGCCAGCAAGAAAAATAAATAAATAAAGTTTTCCAAGCTTGGAAAGGAAGAATAACACTGTCTTTTATCATTCTCAGTGGTTTTAAGTCCTAAAGAATTTATGAAAGGTGACTAAAGAATTAGTAGGTGAATTTTGCAAAGCCATAGATATAAAATCATCATACAAAGTCAAACATACTGACAATGAACCTCTGTAAAATAAAACAGTACCACTAACAATAGGTTTAAAAAGTTAGAGATAACTTTTTTAAACATGGACAAGACCTACACAATTAAACTACAAAGCAGTACTGAGAGAAATGAAAGAATATCTGAATAACTGGAGAGAGATGTCATGCCCATGGAACAACTTAGTATTATTCATATATCAATCCTCCCCAAACTGACAGATATAATGCTATCACAACCAATATCACAGGAGACTCTAACATTTATATGAAAATATATAGGATGTAGAATAGATGGTGAGAGTAGACAAAAAGCTAAAGTTCTAAAATTTATGATAAAATGTAGAAGAATATCTCTGTGACCTTGGGTAAGGAAAGGTCCCTTAATAAGGCACAGAAAGCACAAACCATTATAGAAAAAATTGATAAGTTGGACATTTCTCATTAACAAATTGGACACCAGCAGAGAAATAGGACACAAAGAAAAATATATATATACATACATATATATTTGAATATTAAAGATACAAGTGGATAAAGAATACACAGATATTCTGTCGAGGAATATATAGAGATGATCAATAAGCAAAGGTAAAAACCATCACGTGAAAGTAAACTGAAAACACAATAAGATCATTTCATACCCACTAGAAATGCTAAGATTAAAAAAAACAAACAAACCAAATATCAGTGAGGATGAGTAGCAAGTGGCAATTTCATACATTGCTGTTGGAATTATATAATAATATAATCATTAAAATTTTTTTTCTTGTTTCTTATAAAGTGAGACATATATCTGTCCTATGACCAAGCAATTGCAGTTCCAGGTATTTACAAGGAATAATCACATTTCCACAGAGATATATACACAAATTTTCATAGCAGCTTAATTCACAGTAGTCAATAATCTGAAACAACCCATGTGTTTATCAATGGAATGAACACATAAGAATATATATACACAGGGGTAGCTGGGTGGCTCGGTAAGATAAGCATCCATCTTCAACTCAGGTCATGATCTCCTGGTTCATGGGTTTTAGCCCCACTTCAGGCTCTTTGCTGAAATGTCAGAGCCTGAAGCCTGCTTCAGATTCTGTGTCTCCTTTTCTCTCTGCTCCCCTCCCCCATTCATTCTCTCTCTCAAAAATAAATGAACATTAAAAAAATAATATATTCTCACAATAGAATACTATTCATTGATAAAAATAAACAAATTAGGGATACACTTGACCTATAAATTTCAAAAATCTATGCTGAGAGGTCCCTAGGTGGTTCAGCTGGTTGGGTGTCCAGCTCTTGACTTCAGCTCAGGACATGATCTCACATGTTTGTGGGATCAAGCCCTGTACTGGGCTTTGTCCTGTCACCGAGAAGCCTGCTTGGGATTCTCTCTCTCCTTCTCCCTCTGTGCCTCGCCTGTTAACAATCTATCTCTCCTTCTCCCTCACTCATAATGAATAAACAAACATTAAAAAAAAAAAAACTATGCTGAGAAAAAAAGAGCCAGGTATACCAGTGATGGGAAGCTCATGACACACAAATCAAACATTTAGGGATAAACATCAAGGCATTGGTTGTCTCTGCCTGGAGGATAGGAGAAATACTTTTTAGGAGGCAATATTAATAAGAACAAGGAAAGCTCTGGGTTACGGAAAGATTCCATATCTTGATGTAGTTTGGGTTATACTGGTATGCATTTTTCTCAATTCATTGCATTATATACTAAAATGTGCACATTTCACTATGTATAAATTGTACTTCATTTTTCAAAAGGAAAAAGAAGATGAAAAGATCCAAAATAAGTCTTTCCAGAGATCCAGAGAGAAAAGACTGAATGGGGGGAAAGCAATATTCAAATACATAATAGCTTAGAATGTTTAAGAATTTACATAGCACATCAATCCTCAGGTTCAGAAAGTTCAATGAATCTCAACAATGAATTTCAAGCAGGATAAACAAAAGAACTACCTGAATTCACAGTTTAGTGGAATACCAGAGAAAAAGAGAAAAGCTTAAGAGCGAAAGGGGAAAGAAACATTACTTAGGAAAGAATAGCAATTAGATTAAGAGCTGACTTCTTAATCTCAACAACAGAAGCCAAAATGCAGTGGGAAAATGTTCATTAAAAATATTTTACAGAAAATAATAGCCAAACTAAACCTGTATCCCCAATGAAAATATCTTCCAAACACGATGTTGAAAATAAAGCATTTAGTCAAATTAGAATTTAATATCAAAAGACCACCATTAAAGGGAATTCTTACAGATATATTTTAGGAAACAAGCAAATAATCTGAGAATAAATATCAGAGATGTAAATAGAAACAAATGAACAAGAAATCTGGATCTAAAACTGTTCAGTTTTCTTTATTTCTTAAAACATTTTTGAAAAGAAAAGATTTCAAAGATGGAACAGGCATCTTCTGGCATAAAATTTTATATTAGCAATGTGGTATTTTAAATAATACTGATTAAATATTTTTACTTTAGTTATCTATCCATATGTCTGTTAAAGTAGACGATGTTAATTGGAAATTCCAAGTATAGTTAAAATAAGAGCTCTCAGATATCCTAATTCTCAGTATTCTTTCCACAAAATAAAAGAAATGGCTCATGTGGAAAAAATCCTAAATTGAATAAAGGACAATTTGTTGGAATATAGTTAAAAGTTAAAGTATTTTAAACTGCATCTCTCCATTACTACATAAGTAGAGTACAGCCAACTGGCATTTCCAGTGAGGATGAACTTTCTTGACATATTAAGTTCATTGGGTCGTGAAATATATTCGATTTCACATAATTATATTTTTCTTCCAAGTGAGACATAATCTTTTGTTTCACTTACACTCAACCATTCAAACAGTTTATCATATGACCATTCTTAGTTTTTATTTAATTGGAATATATTTTGGGGCCTCAAACAATAAGAATACTTTGATTTCACTTTGATAACCAAGATAATATGCTGAGAGTGTTATGATTTCTAACTTCAATTATAATATAAATATTCCAGTCAGGATCAAGTTTACAAAGAACACAAACACATATATTACTTAAGAGATCGCAAATGGAGTGTTCTTTTTTTGAGTTCCTAAAAACCAAACTATTAATGCAAAGGAACATATTTAAGTTACAAAAGCATATTTTTGAGAATTATGTAATGATATCACTATTACCAATCATTTAACAATAAATGAAATATCATTATAAATTAGTTTATTTGGTACTACAATTTAAATTATTTCAGTAGTAATTCAACAAATACAATGTAAAGTTCAAGGTTCACAGATCATCATCTTTAGTTAATTCCATTCTTGATTTTCATCAAGAAAAAGGTTCCTAACGATTTATCCAAAAACCAGTGATTTCTAGCTCCCAATCCTTTCTTATTTTCTCATATAAAAATGTTTTTCTCTTCTTCTCCTATGCTCTATTTTTTTAATATAGGTTTCCTTTTCCAACACTTGCCATCATATGCTATAATTCTATTTGTAAGCAAATTACTCCTTATCCTCAGAATCAGAATGGCACATTTAGAAAATTCATACTACAGGTGATCAAAACAACAAAATCAAACCTTTTTACCAACTGTTTGATCGATCAGGATTTAAATGCTGATAAGATATTGTTTGCCCATGTCTTCACTGGATTATTTGTGTTTGGGGTGTTGAATAGGGTAAGTTCTTTATAGATTTTTGAATACCAACCCTTTATCTGATATGTCATTTGTAAGTATCTGCTCCCATAATGTCAGTTGCCTTTTAGTTTAACTAATCATGTCCTCTCTGTGCAGAAGATTTTTACTTTGATGAGGTCCCAATAGTTCATTTTTGCTTTGGTTTCCCTTGCCTCCAGGGACGTGTTGAGTAAGAAGCTGCTGTGGCCAAGGTCAAAGAGGTTTTGCCTGTTTTCTCCTTGTGCATTTTGATGGCTTCCTGTCTTACGTTTAGGTCTTTCACCCATTTTGAGTTTATTTTTGTGTATGGTGTAAGACAGTGGCCCAGATTAATTTTTCTGCATGTCGCTGTCCAGTTTTCCCAGCACCATTTGCTGAAGAAACTGTCTTTATTCCATTGGATATTCTTTCCTGCTTTGTCAAAGATTAGTTGGCCATATGTTTATGGGTCTATTTCTGGGTTCTCTATTTTGTTCCATTGATCTGAGTGTCTGTTTTTGTGCCAGTACAATACTATCTTGATTATGGCTTTGTAACACAGCTTCAAGTCTGGGATTATGATGCCCACTGCTTTGGTTTCCTTCTTCATGATTGCTTTGGCTATCTGGGGTCTTTTCTGGTTCCACACAGATTTTAGGATTGTTTGTTATAGCTTTGTGAAGAATTCTGGAGTTATCTTCATAGGTATTGCATTGAATATGTAGATTGCCTTGGATAGTTTTGACATTTGAATAGTATTTGTTCTTCCTATCCAAGAGCATGGGTTATTTTTATTTTTTCTTTCTGTGTGTGTATGTGTGTGTGTGTGTGTGTGTGTGTATCTCCTTTCATAAAGTTTCTATAGTTCTCAGTGAATAGATTTTTTTACCTCTTTGGTTAGCTTTATTCCTAGGTATTTTATTGTTTTTGGTGCAATTGTAAATGGGATTGATTCCTTGATTTCTCTTTCCATTGTTTCATTATTGGTGTATAGGAATGCAACTGATTTCTGTGCATTGATTTTATTTGGACACTTCTCCAAAGAAGACATCCAGATGGCCAACCGACACATGAAAAAAATGTGTTTTGAACATCACTCATCATCAGGGAAATACAAATCAAAACCACAATGAGATACCACCTCACACCTGTCAGAATGGCTAAGATTAACAACTCAAGAAACAACAGATGTTGGAGAGGATGCAGAGTAAGAGGAACTCTTGCACTGCGGGTGGGAATGCAAACTGGTACAGCCACTCTGGAGTGCAGTATGGACGTTCCTCATAAAATTAAAAACAGAACTACCTTATGACCCAGCAATTACACTACTAGGAATTTATCCAAAAGATACAAAAAGTTGATCTTAAAGGGCACATGCACCTCAATGTTTATAGCAGCACTATCAACAACAGCCAAAGTATGGAAAGAGCCCAAATGTCCACTGATAGGTGAATGCATAAAGAATATATGATGTATATATATACACACGTACCACATATATATATATATATATATGCATGCAATGGAGGATTACTCAGCAATCAAAAAGAATGAAATCTTGTCATTTGCAACTACATGCATGGAACTAGAGGGTATTATGCTAAATGAAATTAGTCAGAGAAAGACAAATATCATATAGCTTCATTCATATGAGGACTTCAGGATACAAAACAAATGAACATAAGGGAAGGGAAGAAAAAAGAATACAGAAACAGGGAGGAGGACAAAACATAAGAGACTCTTAAATATGGAGAACAAACAGAGGGTTACTGGAGGGGTTGTGGGAGGGGGGATGGGCTAAGTGGGTAAGGGGCATTAAGGAATCTACCCCTGAAATCATTGTTGCACTATATGATAACTAACCTTAATGTAAATCAAAAAAATAAAATAAATATAATAAATAAGAAAGTAATGCAGATAAGATAAATTACCTTATATTTAAATAGAATATTATTTTATATAGAGATTTATAAATATTAAAAATTACTGAAATTGTTAAACGAGTGATCTGTTGTGTGGTCCCTCATGAATGACTCCAGAAATGGCTTCCTAAGAGGCCAACTACCAACAAAAAAATCATAGCACATCTTTGTTGGTGACATCTGGAAAACTAGAGATCTTCTAAGTATAACTAGAGACAAGCCAATGTGCAAAAAAATATGATAATTATGTTGCATCTAACAAATGCAGCCAAAGTGAATTCAATAATACACTGAAAGAATGATTACCATGATCAAGCAGGTTTTATTCCAAGGAGGCAAGAGTGGTTCAATATTCTCAAATCAATCAATGTGATACATTACATAACAAAATGAAGGATAAACACATATGATTATCTTAATAAATGCAGAAAAAACACTTAAAAATACAATACCTATTCATGATAAAAACTGTAAACAATTTGGGTTTAGAGAAACCATACCTGAACTTAATAAAATCCATATGAAAATCCCACAGCTAACATCATATTCAATGATGAAAAACTGAGAACTTTTGCTCTAAGATTAGGAAGAAGACAAGAATATCTACTCTCACTTTTATTCAACATACTACTGGAAGTCCTAGCCATAGCTATCAGACAAGAAAAAGAAATAAAAGATCCAAATTGGTAAGGTAAAGTAAAATTGTTACTATCTGTAGATGCCAAAACTGTGTGTGTGTGTGTGTGTGTGTGTGTGTGTGTGTGTGTGTGTGTGTGTACACGTGTGTGTATATGACTCTAATAATTTCACCAAAAAAAAAAAAAACTCTGAATGAATTTAGTAAAGTTAAATACAAAGCAAGACACAAAATTAGTATAAAAAAATCTGTCATTTCTAAAACTAGAAATAAAGCAGGAGAAAAATAAATTAAGAAAACAATCTCATTTACAATTGAATCAAAAGGAAGAAAATACCTAGGAATAAATTTAACCAAGGAAATGAAAGACCTATATTCTAAAAACAGTAAGATGCTGACAAAAGAAACTGAAGATGACAGAAACAAATGGAAAGACATACCATGCTTATAGACTAGAGGATTAATATTGTTAAAATGCCCATATTACTCAAAGTAATCTACAGATTCAATGCAACGTTTATCAAAATACCAACAGCATTTTTCACAGAACTAGAAAAAAAATTTTCACAGAACTAGAAAAAATAATGCTAATATTTATATGGAGGGGTACCTGAGTGGCTCAGTCAGTTAAGCTTCCGACTTCAGCTCAGGTCATGATGATCTTACAGTTTGTGAGTTCAAGCCCTGCACTGGGCTCTGCGTGGACACTTCAGAGCCTGGAGCCTGCTAAGGATTCTGAGTCTCCCTCTCTCTCTTCCTCTTCCCCATGCATGTTCCATCTCTCTTTGTCTCGAAAAACTAAGTAACACTTAATTTTTTCTCTTAATTTATATGGAGCCACAAAAGATGCCAAATAGCTAAAGCAATCTTGGATAAAAAAAGAATGCTGAATTTGTCACCATCCCAGATTTCAAGAAATACTACAAAGTTATATTAATCAAAACATTATAGAACTGACAGAAAAACAGACCCAAAGATCAATGTAACAGAAGAGAGAGCCCAGAAATAAAGCCACATATATATCATCCATTAATCTATGACAAAAGAGGTAGGAATATACAATGAGGGGGAAACAGTCTCTTCAATAAATGATGTTGGAAAAATTGGACAAATACATGTAAAAGAATAAAACTGGATCTCTTTCTTATACCATACAAAAAACAAAACAAAACAAAACACCACAAAACAGGTTAAAGACCTAAATGTATGCCCTGAAACCATCAAACTCCTAAAACAAAACACAGGCAGTAACCTCTTGGACAATAGCCTTAGTAACATACTTATAGTTTCCTTTGGAAAGGGAAACAAAGGAAAAAATAACTATCGGAACTACACCAAAATAAAAAGCTTTTGAACAGCAAATGATACCATGAACAAACAAAACAGGAACTTATGGAATGTGAGAAACTACTTACAAATCGTATATCAAATACAGATTAATAGCCAAAACATATAAAGAACTTATACAACTCAACAGCAAAAAAAGAAAGAAAGAAAAAGAAAGAGAGAGAGAGGGAGAGAGAGAGAGAGAAAGAGAGAGAGAGAGAGAGAAAGAAAGAGAGAAAGAGAGAGAGAGAGAGAGAGAGAGAAAGAAAGAAAGAAAGAAAGAAAGAAAGAAAGAAAGAAAGAAAGAAAGAAAGAAAGAAAGAAAGAAAGAAAGAAAGATCTGATTTATAAAAGGGCAGGGAACCTGAATAGGGATTTTTCCAAAGACATACAGATGGTCAAGAGACATATGAAAAGATGTTTTACAGCATTATTCATCAAGAAAGTGCAAATCAAAACCAAAATGAGGTATCACCTCACATCAGTCAGAAGGGCTAGTGTCAAAAAGACAAGAAATAACAAGGGTTAGCAAGGATGTGAAGAAAACTGAACCCTCATGTGTTGGTGGTAATGTAATTTGGGGGAGCCACTATGGAAAACATGAAGGAAGTCCATCAAAAGAGTAAAAATACGGGGCGCCTGGGTGCCTTAGTCGGTTAAGCGTCCGACTTTCGCTTAGGTCATGATCTCGCGGTTCGTGGGTTCGAGCCCCGTGTCGGGCTCTGTGCTGACAGCCAGCTCAGAGCCTGGAGCCTGCTTCAGATTCTGTGTCTCCCTCTCTCTCTGACTCACCCCTGCTCACGCTGTCTCTCTCTCTCTTTCCTAGAAATAAATAAAAAACATTAAAAAAGAGTAAAAATAGAAATACCAAAAAATGATCCAAAAATACCACTGCCGTATATTTACCAAAAGAAAACAAAAGCACTAATTTGGAAAGATATATGCACACTTATGTTTACTGCACCATTATTTACAATACCCAAGATACGAAACAACTCAAGTGTCCATCAAAAGCTGAATGGATAAAGAAGATGTGAGATGCACATGCACATACGAACATGCAAACACACACACAATGAAATATTACTCAGCCATAAGAAAAGAATGAAATTATGTCATTTGCAACAACATGGACAGACCTTGAGGGTGTTATGCTAAGTGAAGTAAGCCAGAGAAAGACAAATTCCATATGATTTAAGTTACATGTAGAATCGAAAACAAACAAAACAAATGAACAAACAAAAACAAACACACTTTAATACAGAGAACTGGGGGTTGCCAAAGGTGACTGGGGTGAGAGGCAAAATATCCAAAGAGAATTAAGAGATACAAACTTCTACTTATAAAATAAATAAAGAATTCAAAAGTATGGTACAGGAAATATTGTCAATGATAGTGTAGTAACATCATACGGTAACAGACAGTGACTACATTTAGTTGTGGTCATCACTGAGTAATGCACAGAATTGTTGAATCAGTATGTTGTACACTTGCAACTGATATAACAGTGTATGTCAAAAAAATAAATAATGAAATTCTTGCTTTGCCATTTAAAAAATATTTAAAATGTATAGAAACTACAAACCATTACTGAGAAAAATAAAAAATCACCTAAATAAATGTACTTACCATTCCCATATACAAGGTTAATATTATAAAACATTGATTGCTTATCTATACACCAATGGAAAATTAAAAATAAAATTTTAAAAAGATAACACTTACAAAAGCACTACAGTTTTATCAGCATAAAAATATTCAATGCCTTTACCATGAAACTATATTATTAAATCTTTCAATCCATGGCAATAACATGTTTTTCCATTTACTGCAGCAGAGAAATGCTATGTATCTAACTAAATATTGATAACTATCTATAGTTATATAGATAACTATAGATAACTAAATATCTATAAAAGCAGCACTTTTATAGAGTTAATTTGTGCAATAATAGACTGTAGTAAAGCTTTACGAAAGAACAGATTTTCAATAAAACATCCACTGGTTACCTCAGGGCACCTGGGTGGCTCAGTCAGTTGTGTCTGACTCCAGCTTAGGTCATGATCTCATGGATCATGAGTTTGAGCCCTGGGTTGGGCTTAGTGCTAACAGCTCAGAGCCTGGAGCTGCTTCGGATTCTGGGTCTGCCCCTCTCTCTGCTCCTCCCCCCACTCATGTTCTCTGTCTCTCTCAAACATAAACAAACATTAAAAAATTGTTTTAATTCATTGGTTACCTTAACAAATAAAGAAAATTTTATCTTTTTATTTTTTTAATGTTTATTTTCAGAGAGAATGTGCATGTACATTAATGTGAATGAGGGAGAGGCAGAGAGGGAAAGAGAGAATCCCAAGCAGGCTTTGCACTCAACACAAAGCCTGAAGCAGGGCTCACTCTCTTGACCTTGATATCATGACCTGAGCTGAAATCAAGAGTTGGACACTTAACAGACTGAGCCGGCCAGGCACCCCTACAGAGAAATTTTAAATTAACACAATGCCAATGTTAGCAAATATGTAATATAATTTGTAATATATAACATTATTACTAATTTCTACTAACATTCTGTAATTTTGTAAGAAGTACTGACTTCATAAATTTAAAATTGATACATCGGATAAGTAATGTAGAAGAGGTTGCTGAATAAATATTTATAAACCTGCCTACTATGTTATGCCATATCCAAAATTGATGTTAAGTATTCTAACTATATTGGCTAACATTTCCAGAGAAGATCTTTACACAAATTGTGTTGAATTTTATACAATATCTGCTGTATAACCTGTGAGGTTAGAAGAAGGAAAATTTATAAAATAGACTCTATTACCAGCAGTAGCAAAATGCAGGACATGAAAGAGTAGAAGGCCACTCAGACACCTAGCTCCCATAATGAGAAAAGTTTAGTTTTTTCTCGAATATAGAAAAAAGCAGAAGGGTTACAGAAAAATTAATTGTATTAAGAAAGAAAGGAGAGGCTGTGGAGTTACACTATTAGTCATTATATCCACAAAGAGAAGACAGATATTTTTTCAATACACCTATGTGGCACAAAATAGAGCAGAACTCTTAAACTTGAAAAGGCCCAGTCAACACCGACTGCTCAAATCTGAACTCCCAAGTGCAAGTGCCGGCTAACCGTATCCATCACTGTGTCCCACTGGAAACAAGCTAAGCATAGCCCTTCATACACGCTGCTAGTAATATATTCCTACAAAGCAGATGACGTGTTTTGAAATGCTGTATCTATAGCCAATTCACCATTATTTAAATGGAAAATGATAATGCATTACACATCTACCCATCTATCTACAACTAAGTTCTAAAAATGCAAATGAAACACGGTGAAACACCTTTCAAGGCATTATATTTTTTCCTGTGTTTTGAGAGCCATAAATTCAGTTGAGCCAGCAGTGTCTATCAGTTTGATTAGCTGAAGAGTATGCCTGTATTTTCAAAAATGAACTTTCCTCTTTGCTATCCACATCATACCCAAGCAAGCTATTCATTTCTGTGATTCTCAGTAATATTTCTTTCATCTCGATTGTTTACTGTGAATAATAAAATCAGAAAATTCAGCAATTAGAGAGATTTGGGGCTTTTGGGAGAGCAATTTCCTTGAAGGAAATGGGAAGGGAAGAGGAGGTGTGAACCCTTGCTTTGAGCAAAACATAGAACATGATGGAGAAAAAATAGAAAGTAGGCAATATGCTCTTAATAAATTTCAATGTATACACAGTTAAATTTCATAATTTCTCCAGCAGGGAAGAGTATTAACAGGAAAAAAAAAAAGGAAAATGACATTTGCTGAACACCAACTACTTGCCAACTATTGTTTAAAACAAACTATATACTATTATCTTAACTATTTTTCAAATCACTCAGAAGTAGATTACAGTGGTCCCAGTTTTAGACGAGAAAGGTAAGAATTAGAAAGTTTAAATAGACCATGTGACATCAAACATATAGTTGGCCTTGCAAAGATCCAAGTTCATATCTTTAAATCTCAGACACACACAACTGGCACTAAGTATTATGTATAGGGTTCACTAAATTTAAGAGCCAAGCACAATCGGTCAGATTTTCCTAACTCAGGACTCTGCCTGAGCTGCTGGGCCAGCATTCTCATCAGTAGGTAGCAGCCTTTTAAACTACTGCCAAGTATTTCAGGGAAATGAGTGACCTCAAAGAGGAGCTAATCCATTTAGTCTTCATTGCCTTACATGCATTTTTTAAAGCAAAAGTTGATTAGTGGGTGATATCCCAAAATATATTTGTTGTGTAACTCATATTTGGAAATAACTATAGGGATTTAACACATACACATACACACACACACACACAAACACACACACACACACACCCCTAGTCTCTGCCTTCAATGCACTTGGAATTTTTATTAAGTATCTGCCAACAACAGAAAACATAATATTGACTAAATTTGCATGTGGACATTTGGAGGAGGAATCTTAGTCGCCTTTTTCTTACCAAAATTCATTAAACAATTATTTTTATCCCTCATCACTTAGAAATTAACAAAACAGCCATCAAAATAAGCTCTTAAATTTAACTTCTAAGGACTTAATAATAATTCAATATTACTTTTGCTAATAAAGCCCTGGTTCTCACTTGACTAATGAGAATCACTGATAGCAGATTCAGTTCAATTGTGTCTTCCTAAATATTTATGTTTTGCCTTCGCTTGTCTTCCCTATTTAAGCTATCCTTGATGAAGTTGTTAGCCCATTCACATGAATATAGATTAAAAGAATGTGAACAAGAGTCATTTCCAAAAGTCTAATGGATGGAACCACTGTCTATGGGACGTAATACTGTTTACCCTTCTTCAATCTGTGCAAGTTCCAAGTGAAGTGTTTTTGCAGTAAAGAACAATTAATAACCATTAAGATACACACATACACACACACTTCATGACACATCAAAAATATCTCATTGGAGAAGTTGTCCATAAATGATAAGATGCTGCACTGCATTGAACGATGATAATGCAGTGTAAAAAAAAATTATATGCTTGTGTTCTCTGCAAGAAAAACAATTTTGTCAAAAGCAGTGGTAGAAATGTGTTCTTAATAAAGTGCAAACAATGGAGGCTTCCTTTCAAATATCTATACCACCTAAGGAATACTGACAAAGATACCCAAAATAAAGAATCATATCAAATGAGTTGACTTTATTGAATAAACATCTACGCTATATCAGACATAAGACTAAGCAAATGGCCATAGGCTGTGTCCTCTTCATTCTCAAGGGCTTAAGATATAATATTCTCTCTGCTTTACAGATTAGGAAACGGGGTCTCAGGAAAGTTGTAAAATGCATAGCCAGTAAGAAGGGAGGCTGAGATTAGAATCTAGTCTGCTCGATCATGACACCTGTGATCCTGAGGTACATATTTGTGCTTCTATACAACTGCAATTCTTGGGAATTCACAAACTAATGGAATCCCATTGTCAGAGACAGATCCAAAAGTACCCTAGGACATCCATTTCACCTCCTGTACTGTCCACTAGGGTGGTCATTAGCCTAAGTGAGCAACTGAAACGTAGCTAATCCCAACTGAGGTGTGCTGTGAGTGTAAAATGTACACGGGATTTAAAGACTTAATATGAAAACAAGAATGTAAAACATCTCAATAATATATTGGTTCTGTTTTATATTAAAATATTTTTGATATATTGAAGTAATGAAAAATATACTAAAATTATTTTCACTTTTAAAAATATAACTTCTAGAAAATGTAAAACTACATATGTGGCTTACATTTGTGACTTTCTATATACTTCCATTAGACATTCATGGTATCAGTGATCTGTTCAGAATATCACCCTCCTCCACCCCCCAAAATCTATACAGAGAGAGAGAGCATTTCTTTAATATCATCAGTAACTCCAAGAGTCCTCTACACTCATGATGATGTCATAGTTTGTCAGAATCATTCCACAGTTCAAGTCTAAGCAAAGTTTCGCTTTTCCCTTTTACCAAGAGATAGACATATACTTTTAGTTTCTAGAGGTGCAGTTACAAATATCTCAAATAGGTTGTAGGAATATTAACTCCATACACATGTATTTTTTATCTGCTGTGTTTGAGTATAGACATTGTAGGTAAGGTAGCCATGAAATGAAGTAGCTCACTTCATTTTTCAGAGTGCTCATAATAATGTAAAGGCCTTTGTTTTGGGTTTATTTTTTCTCCTTTTGGAGTCTTTCTACGGCAGCCATTTCTACCAGTGATCATCCACTGTATAAATGAGTACTATGTCTCCTTTTTACCTCGTACTGTTTTCTTTGCTCTCTCTTCCCTTCTTTTCTTCCTTCCTTCTTTTTTATTTGCTTCTTAGGCAGTCAATACATTGTAAGTGTATGTTCATTTGGGGAAGAAATTAAAACAAACTAATAGTCAACATGGTCCCAGTTTACTTCCCCGTTTCCTTTGGAGTCTTATCTCAGATACTCGGTGACACTAGGTTCCTGCTGCAGCCAAATCACCCACCCACAGGCCACCCTGGCGGCCTGTGTGACACTATCTCTTGCCTGTTTCATGCCCTTATTCTTCCCCACATTCATTATTTGGTCTACCGTGCCCACACTTGGCACCCCATCCTGCAAACTGAAGGAGTCTTTCCTTCTGATAAGCCCCAGGTATGGTTCCAAACTCCTGCATGCCCTATAAATAAGTCTTACATCAGATGTCCTCAACTTGGTGTTTTCTTTATTTGCTTTGCAGCCTCATAAAGTTTTATGTATTTCTCCTGGCATTTAATTATATCATACCTCATATTAGAGTTATTTGAGGTGTTACTCTTATTCACCCTTACCATGCTGAGTTATTCCTAAAAGCAGAGATTCTTTTTATTTTCCATTCTTCAACAAATTCAATGCAGTACCTTAAATGCTGTAAGGATATACAAAGAACTCTACCATTCTTAATATTTGCCTTTCATTTGATAATTGATATATATTTTTACCAGTTTGTAGACATTTTTAAATTTTCCTTTTAGAAGATTTTTAAATAAATTTTATTTGAGATTTCACAAATTTAAGAATCTGATCTTCCCAACAAGATTGATTTGTTCCTCATGCATCCCGTTTTGTAGTTGTTCATTAAAGTTGGAAGCCATTAAACATAAAACTTGCTCCCTCACTACTGAGAGGGTATGTGATTGCTTTTTTTGATCTATACCCAAGCTGGTATGGCTGCCGTCAAAAAGTCAACACAGAATGGAAAGCAAAGCTTCTCTCAAGAAAGTGATTAAGTCTGAGGTATCTGAAATGCTCCTACATTACATTTACACTAGGATACTTATCCCTAAACAGCCTTGAAATAAGTTTGTTTTCCTCTATACCATTCCACATAGTGCTAGAAACAGGTCAGGCAAAGACTGCTCAACTAGCTGTCAACTGGGAAATGTTTATCTGGAAATGTCCTCTTAACCAAATTAAAATACTCCCTTTGGCATGAATGGAGAGGTCAAGGCAGAAAACGATGTTCCTTATTCCATCTGCCATGCGAAAAGCCAGATTCATTCTTTTTAATGCACTGTTGTTATCACCAATTATAAGAGATATAATTTATATACCAAAGGAATGGCACTTTGGGTTTCTACAGTAAACTCATGGTTTAAATATTAATATGTCATATCAGATGACAAAATTTGCTGTCTTGTCATTTTAATAATATATACGTTTGTTTTCATTCCATCCCTTTAATTTATCATATGGATTATTGGAACTTGTTATTTCCACTGCTTACAACACTGTCACTATATGGGCATATTGAACATGTACCAACTCAACATTTTAATATAATCTTTTAGGCAAATTACCAGAAGATATTTTAGTTTAAAAGAGTTTAAGGGCATAACCAATTTCCTTAACTATTTAAATATGTAAACTCAACCACTCAAATTGCAGTGTCCAGTGGTCTAAAACAGATGAAATAAAAAGCAATGGCCAATTAAAACCATCTATTCTAGATGTACTTACATTGTATTGAGTCAACTGGTATTTGTTAAGGATTGAATTTGAATCAGACTACAAACAAAGGAGATTCCTCTTATTTTACTGATCTAAGAAGCAGCTGACTCAATAGACAACTCAGACTGTTAAACATACTGAGGCTTGCAGAAAGTCTGGAAAACAGTGTGAGGAGTCTAAGCTTGAAAGATTTTTTTTTTTAGATTCAGAAAGATTTTCTTCTTTATGAAAGCAAAGAATTACTAGGTGTTTATATCATTTCTTTTCCATTTCTTTCCTTCCCTCCCACCTTCCATCTATAAAAATACCAAACAGTCACCACTTAAAACGTACCTATTGGAAGAGGTGCTTCTGGTTCTTCCTCCATCGACGAATGGGAGAACAGACAATTCTTCGTAAGCACAATGTCATCCAGGGCAATATCACCACGGTGTCCTTCCCCAACTCTACCTTCAAATTTGAGTTGGAAGTCCTCATCGCCAGACAGTGATATTTCTTTCCGCTGCCAGAAATTGCCTTGTTCTCCGGTGAGGATAAGTAGGACCTTTGTTTGGTTTGTGACTGATTCCTGGATCAAGGTGAGTGCCCCAATACCATTTCCATACATGTGATAATGAAAAATGATCTGTAACCAAAAATAGGAATATTATATATAATTAGTCAATTCCATTTTACTTTCAATTATATCATATTGTTCTCTCCTTTATGAACAGATTCAAAGGAACACTAGATCCATATACCCTAATGTTCTGTGAGTACTCTAATACTGAGCAAAGTTAGGCCAGCCTTAAATCCTATGTTATGATACGTGGGAGATAGTGCAGTATGAATCAAATAAAATTGAAGTTAAAAAAAAGAGAATTTATTTTCTTCCTCTAACTTATTTTTAAATTTTTTAAAATTAATTTATTTCTTGAGAGACAGGGAGAGCATGAGCAAAGGAGGGCAGAGAGAAAGAGGGAGACGCAGAATCCAAAGCAGGCTCCAGGCTCCGAGCTGTCGGCCCAGAGCCCGGTGTGGGGCTTGATCTCATGAACCGTGAGATCATGACCTAAATGAAAGTCGGCGCTTAATCGACTGAGCCACCCAGGTGCCCCATTCTTCCTCTAACTTCTAAATGCATAATTCTGCAATAAACTCTTAAAGTTCACTGTCAAAGGAATAACACATCATTAAAAATTTATCCATCATCTAAAGATTTTTCATGATCAAGCAATAGTGGGAACTAAAGAAGATCATTTACAGTCTCATGAAACTTAAATCATTTTCTTTGAAATGTATTCTGTTGCTCCTTCTACCTCATTCTTGCACTTGGAACACATTTTTTTTTAGTTCTACAAGGTCTTTAGGGCTCCATTACATACCACAAAACCACCAGAACAGCAGCTACACAGCTAGTTGAAATGCAAGGAACATGATCTAGGACAACAACCTTGAACACTTTCCTCCCCAGAAAAATTAATGGAAGTGTTTTCTTTTTAAAAAAAAAAATAATGTTTTATTTTATTTTTGAGAGAGAGAGAGAGAGAGAGAGAGAGACAATGTGAACAGGGGAGAGTCAGAGAGAGAGGAAGATACAAAATCAGAAGATAGGCTCCAGGCTCTGAGCTAGCTGTCAGCACAGAGCCTGACACGGGGCTCGAACCCATGAGCTGTGAGATCATGACCTGAGCTGAAGTTGGATGCTCAGCCAACTCAGCCACCCAGGCGCCCCAATAGAAGTATTTTCAAGGATTAGCATTTCAATGTGTCAAAGGTGGAGTTCACCAGATTTTTACTAACTGTTACACCGAGGGAAAAAGTCAGGGAGAAATTCTAGGAGAAAGAACAGTACAGGCTAGAAACCAAAGGAACTCAGAGCATTTTTAAGCTTTTGTCTTGTCATTTGTATGAATGAGCAAACGCAGCAAAGTTGAGTGATCCCCACACAAGAAAAAGACATTTTTGACACACTAGTAGTCAGGGATGTTATATTCTAGAGAAAGAGAAAAATGAATGTGCTTAAAGGGTAAAGTATTTGATTAAATGATATATGAAATGCACACTTCAAAAGGCATCAATTTAACATAGGCAAGCCATGTGCAGTGACTCTACTCAGTTCTAGCTGATGGTACTCCTCTATGATCCAAAATTGTTTCTTCTGTTGATAAACCTTTCCAACATGAGCTCTGTGACCATTATGACATGTTCTGGGAGAGGACCCATGAAGTAAGTCTGGGTTCCATGATGCGATCGAGTAAGAAACATAAGGGGCCTAAGGCCAATCTCTTGAGCAGATTCACCCAGCCCCAGAGGAAATGGTATGATGGGCATCACACACAGCTCTCTGGAGCCTCTGCAGTCACAGAGATGGTCTGTTTAGTGCTCTGCCTTATTTTGTCTGATTTGAACACCAAATCTGAGGTCTATGTATCATGTCTCAACAAATACTCCCCTACCTTTTGGAGGCCATTTGTTGAAGGATCCCATTTAGTTAACATGCAAACAAGCATAAATGCCTCCATTTCTATAGAAAACACTTGACAAAAACATAGCCTAATTGCAGGGCACTGTGAGGGAATAAAACTCTGCTAAGCACCGAATTCTTCTAAAGAGGCTCTTTCAATGGAAATTTCAGTGTTATTCAAAGGTCCTCATCTCTTCCCTCCTCAACCTGTCTTATCCCTCCCACTACCTATCCCTCAAAAGGACGAAAAATCTTCAATTTGATTTTTCTTCTGCTTGAAGGTATCCCACAAGGTCAAGTGACAGAAAGGATTTTCACGAAAATCTGGGAGGTCACTCTGCTTACCTGATATACATAATTTTTATATGAGAGACACAATCATTCCCAGCATGACCTTTCCTCACTTCTTTGTATTCAATCTATATCATAAATATTCATAAAATGAACCATTCATCATTAATTTTTTGACATTTCTTCTACGCATATTTCATTATTCTCACACAGATGTTTAAAACAGTGGGGACTAAAGTTGCAGGACCAGGGAAAGATAGAGATGGATGATACCCTTCTTTGCTACAGTATGAAAAACAAATCTTTTTGAGCATTTTCAGAGAAAGTCTAAATAGAAAAGTCAAGAAGTCAAGCTAGAATTCTATATGTTTTATGCTTATTTTTTAATTAGCTAGAGACCAAAACACACCTGTAAATTTCAGAGTATCTATGGATGCAGAAAGAGAGGTTTATAGATATAGACTTGACATATAAAATCTGGTATGTTCGGGCTCGTTTTTTGAGAAAGTACCAAGTAATTTGAAAAACAGACAAGAAATATATTTGATTAAAACTCATTTTTTGGCCAAACTAATTACATAAAGTTTAATGTTATTCTGTATGATTTGTTATATCTGCTCAAGACTGCTGCGTTCTCTAAAACTCTGATCATGTCACCCTCTTGCAGAAAATTCTATCAAATGCACCTGTAGAGATAAGAGAAATCAGGTTACCACCCCTCGGAGGGTTCAACTATGAAATTAACTTAAGATGAAACAGAGAAACTTCCAATACAAGCAGAGCTTTAACTTATATTAATACCATAACAATGGTAGGGGGAGAAGGCTGATCAGCAAAAAACAGAGGAGTAAGCATCCATAATAGGGGCAGGTAATTTGGGGGACCTTAGAGCAAAGGCTAAAATCAACTCCTTCCAAGTGGAAGGGCTCTCTATTGTAGAGTTAGGCATGCGAGAATATTATAATTCAAAGACAACAAAGATTAAATGATATTATTGTCTCCCAGCCTGATTCTTTGGTCAGCTGGCAACTTTCTGGTTATAATCTGTTTTCCTTTCAGTGTTCAGACACCGGAGTATACACCAGCCAGAATACACGTGTTCAGATTTAACGGAGATTGCATTTCTCATTATAAATATCAATAAATGGCACATTTATTCATGTACCATTGTCTTGTAAGCAAGATTCTTGAGAAGCCATCTCTGAATGTTTAATTTACAATATATGTAAAGCTAAGTTTAGTTCCTAACTCAGCTGGCTCAAATTCTTCATGAAATTAAAAACAATCAATCAATAAAGAAAAAGTATAAGACCTGAAAATATACACTCATCATATGAGGCTGGTTGTCCTGAAGAGCCATAGTTAACAGTACAAATGATTTCCTTAAGTTTCCATAGGATAATGTCCAAACCATCATTTCTTCCTGCCTACAAAAATTTTCTCCCTTTTTTTAGGGAAAATTTTAGTCTTTCCTTTTCCATGAAGACTTCTTCGACCATTTTATAGTGGCTCCAACTATCTCTAATATTCATTCTTGAAAATACATAACTATATACTACCTGTTGTTGAATCTTCTGATGATGAAATTCTCATAATTCCAATAAGTACTAAATTCCTTGAGTGGAAGCAACTTGATTTTACTTTTTCCGTACTATCCACAGTGACAGATACTAACCATGAAGTTTCCCAGTGGTTTCTGAAATTCAAATATCTATGGAATTTATTGATATGATAAATTCTTCCCACAGTTCTAACAATCCTTCCCTTTTCTCCTTACTTCACTTTCTCCTTCCCATACATATCCTAGGCTGAATAAATTTACAGTCAGCTTTTGCCTGGTCCTGGCCTATCCATTTTTCTGTATTAGCTCTATCAGCATTCGCTTACAGTGTTAGTTTAGTTTTGTTCTGTTTTCCATACCTTGCAGTTTTTGCTTCTTCTGCTTATGACTGGGCTTGAAATTCTGGCTGCTCTCATGGGCTGCTGAGGGAACAAGCTCTTTATAAAGATGTAATGCCCAGAGGAGTTCCGGAGCGTGTGATCAGCAGCTGGCTCTGTACCTGCAGCAGGGATGCTGCTAGCCTTCAAATTCCAATCAAAGTCATCATCCCGTGCCTGCTCCCAGGAACAAAGGTCAAATTCAAAATCACAGCGCCCACTGGAGGTACCTGGAAAACATTTCCCAATTTATGATAGAGAGAAAAGGGAATTAGCTGACTTTAGGACATACGATGCAAAACAATAGTGATCTTGACATATCATGGAATATTCAACATTAAGAATATGATCCTGACACTAGCATTAAAAAAGACTGTTAAAAACCTATGTTTAGTAATTGTTTCAGCATTTTATCTTATCTGGAAAAGACATATCCAATGAATTCAACCCAATTTATCATTGAACCTAGCAAAACTTCAAAGTTTTAGGTTACCAAAGACTTTGAAAGTTATTTAACAGTTTATAAAACTTTTTTATCTTTCAACCTACTTGTTCTTTTTTGTTTTTTTTTTTTTTAATGTCTATCTATTTTTGAGAGAGACAGAGTGTGAGCAAGGGAACAGAGAGAGAGGAAGACACAGAATCCAAAGCAGGCTTCAGGCTCTGAGCTGTCAGCACAAAGCCCGGTGCAGGGCTGGAACTCACAAACTGTGTGAGATCATGACCTGAGAGGAAGTCGGACGCTTAGCCCAACTGAGCCACCCAGGTGCCCCATCAACCCTCATGTTCTTCACAATCACCCATGAAAATGTCCCGAGACTAAACCAGTGCTGTCCTAAGTCATGTTTGCTAGCAATTTGCACCAGGTGCAACATGAATTCAACTAATAAATTCAGGTAGAATAAAAGCTGACTATCCGGAGAGGATTGGGAAGATACAGGAGTAGAACAGCTCACGATTGGTGACTACTTCGTTTTTATTGGGTACTAAGGTTTCTAAGAGTTAAAATCCTGATAAGTGTAATTAAAATGCTAGAATGGGTAAGGGAAGCACTATGTATTTTGGAAAGTAAGATGCATAAGGAAGGTACAAGCAATGAAAATAATTTCTGTTGAGGGAAAAGAAAGTAATTTTGTATTAAAATGAGACTGGTTATTTAAAGAGGGAAGGCTTACAATAAAATCTGCATTGAAACGTGAAATGTTTGTGAAGTGGAATATTTGGAAAAAATTTATCCAAGGTTAGAACGGACAATAATTGGAATAAATGAATTTTATTTTTTATATTTTTATTTTTTATTTGAGAGAGAGGCAGAGAAAGAGGGAGAGAGAGAAGAGAAGAGTCTGAGAGGGAGAGGGAGGGAGTGAGGGAGGGAGTGAGGGAGGGAGGGAG
This sequence comes from Proteles cristata cristata, assembly GCA_017311185.1. Classification (NCBI taxonomy): domain Eukaryota; kingdom Metazoa; phylum Chordata; class Mammalia; order Carnivora; family Hyaenidae; genus Proteles; species Proteles cristata. The sequence continues at coordinate 961,544 of JAESUZ010000193.1, read as the reverse complement.
AGAGAGAGAGAGAGAGAGAGAGAGAGAGAAACAGAGACAGAGACACAGAGAGAGAATGAATCCCAAACAGGCTCCACACTCGGCATAGAGCCCAACATGAAGCCCAACATGGGATTCAACACAGGGCTCGACCCGAAGATATTGAGATCATGACCAGAGCTGAAATCAAGAGTGTGACACTCAACCAACTGAGCCACCCAGGCACCCCCGGGTGTGGATTTTTAAAGCATACTGCTATTAAATTGAAACATGGCTTTCTCTTTGCCAAAGACAATTTTCTTGGATTACTGCTCTGCTCTTAATAAGAAATTGTCAGCAAAGTGTCTGTTTTGTCTTTATTGGGTCTTTGATTACATGAAACAGTTAAAACTTATCAAAATTAAAGGAGCAAAGTTTTGCTAATAAAGGAGATAACCCGATACTCTTGCCTTTGGAAACCCTTGTTGCCAGCTTGGTTAAATAAACAATGAAACAAGTTTTATAGTGATCTTTGATCCTATTTAGGCATGTACTTTAGAAATATATATGTGTGTGTGTGTATGTGTGTGTGTGTGTGTATACACTATTTTAGTTTGTTACAGACAGCTTGCTCAAGTTTATTTCTCCATAAATCTGGTTCCAAGTCTCAAAATCAATACGAAGACACTTTAGCCTTACACACATTTCTTCCTCCAAACACCTACTTGATCAACGTAATTTATTTCTTCTCTTTTCTCATATTTGCTCCTCAGGTCCTGGTAGAGAATTTAGGAAGTTTCTTATTCTATTCAATACAGCTTGGCTTGGGAAATGCTGCCTAAAGCAAAAGTTATTAATCATCGCAATTGTTTTTAAAACATAATCCTCATTTTAGAGATGAGAAAATGGTACAACAGAAAAGCCAGAGAGTGCATTAATTGGTATTATAATAAGCTGCAGAAATTAAATATGTTAAGTTGCATGAAATGTCAAGTATCTCCCAGGTTCTTAAAAATATTTTATTACTAACACTGCTTAAGTGTTTTCTTTCTACTTCCAGGATAGCAAGAATTATTGAGTTCAACTATGACCTTATTGATTTTCTGCCTTCTAGATCTATCCATTTCTGATAGATGGGGGTGGAAATCTCCAACTCCAAGAGTGAATCCATCGATTCTCGTTGCAATTCCATTAGGTTTTTGTCTCATGTTGTCTGACGTTCTACTGTCAGGTTCATACATATTAGGGATTGTCATACCACCTTGGGGAATGACTCCTTTATTCTTATGTAATACCTTTATTTATCCTTGGTTACTTTAAAAGTTTTTATTTTACCCTCACTTCTTCTCCAGAGCTTTCTTGCCCTTATGCAGATGTGAGTTCCTAATCTATATCATTTTTCCATTCTCTAAGACCGCAATCCTTTTTTTTTTTTTTTTTTTGCAACGGAGGTTTTCTGGCAAAAAAAAAAAAAAAAAATCCCCCAATCTGTGTTTGTCTCAGAAAATCTTTATTTACTCTTCACTTTCAAAGGAAGATTTCAGAGTACGGAATCTAGGTTGGTAGTTTGTTATTATTGTTGTTTTTGGCCACAACCTCTTAAGTATTTCACTCTATTTTCTTCTTGCTTGCATAATTTCTGAGAAGTCAAGGGTAATCCTTACCTTTGTTCCTGTACAGGTAAAAGTGTCTTATCCTTCAGAATTCTCTCAGGATTTTACTTTGATTTTCTGTGGCTTGAAAATAATATACCTAGATGTTGTTGTGTTTTGTTTCGGGGGGTGTTTTGTGGGGGAGAGTTGGCATTTAACCTGCTTCATGTTTTCTGAGCTTCTGGATCTGTGGCTTTGCATCCAACATTAATTTGGGGGAAATTATCAGTCATTATTCTTTCAAATGTTTCTTCTGTTCCTTCCTCTCTTTCTTCTCCATATGATACCCCCAATACATACATTACACCTTTTGCTATAAAGTCCTGGGATATTCTGCTGTGTTTTCTCAGCCTTTGTTCTCTTTGCTTTCAGTTTTTGAGGTTTCTATTGTGATGGCCTCTAGCTCAGATATTCCTTCACTGTGTCCAGGCTACTAATAAGCCCACCAAAGCCAGCCTTCATTTCTGTCACAGTGTTTTCTTCCCTTTATCTTTTTTTACTCGATTAGATGATTTTATTTTTATTCTCAAATTAGTTAACATAGAGTTAACTTAGCTTCAGTAGTAGGATCCAGTGATTCATCACTTATAACACCACATATAACACGAAGTGCTCATCCCAACAAATGCCCTCCTTAATGCCCATCACCCAGTTCCTCCACCACAGTAACCTTCAGTCTGTTCTCTGTATTTAAAAGTTCTTGTGGTTTGTCTCCCTCTCTGCTTTTATCTTATCTTTCCTTTCCTTCACCTACGATCATCTGTTCTGTTTCTTAAATTCCACATATGAGTAAAATCATATGATACTTATCTTCCTCTGCTTGACTTATTTCACTGAGCATAATACACTCTAGTCCCATCCATGTTGTTTCAAATGGAAAGATCTCATTCTTTTTAATTGGCGAATAGTATTCCAGTGTATATTGTTATCACATCTTAATCCATTCATCATCAGTTAATGGGCATATGGGCTCTTTCCATAATTTCTCTATTGTTTATACTGTTGCTATAAACATTGGGGTGCATGTGCCCTTTCAAATAGACATTTTTGTATCCTTCGGATAAATTCCTAGTAGTGTAATTGCTGGGTCATAGGGTAGTTCTGTTTTTAACTTTATGAGGAAACTCCATACTATTTTCCAGAGTGGCTGCACCAGTTTGCATTCCCACCAACAGAATAGGCTTCATCTTTCTCCAAATCCTCTCCAAAATCTGTTGTTTCCCGAATTGTTAACTTTAGCCACTCTGACAGGTGTGAGGTGGTATCTCATTGTGGTTTTGATTTGTATTTCCCTGATGAGTGATGTGGAACATCTTTTCGTGTGTCTGTTGGCCATCTGGATGTCTTCTTCGGAAAAGTGTCTATTCATGTCTTCTACCCATTTCTTCACTGGATTATTTGGGGGGTTTCTTTTGTTTTTGTTTTTACAAATAGTTTATTGTCAAATTGGTTTCCATATAACACCCAGAGCTCATCCCCACAAGTGCCCTCCTCCATGCCCATCTCTCCCCTCCCCTCCACCCCCATCAGTCCTCAGTTTTTGTCAGCATTAAGAGTCTCTCATGGTTTGTCTCTCTCCCTTTGCCCCACCATTTCCCCCCTTCTCCTCCCACATGGTCCTCCTTGACCTCCACCACAGCAACTTCTTACTTGACACATCCCCAAAAGCAACGGAAACAAGAGCAATAATAAACTATTGGGACCTCATCAGGATTGTTTTTCAGGTGTTGAGTTGGTAAGTTCTTTATAGATTTTGGATACTAACCCTTTATCTGATACGTTATTGAAAATATCTTCTCCCAATCCGTCGGTTGCCTTTTAGTTTGACTGTTTCCTTTGCTGTGCAGAAGCTTTTTACCTTGATAAAAAAGCTTACCTTTGATGAGGTCCCAATAGTTCATTGTTGTCTTTATTTCCCTTGCCCTCAGAGACATGTCAAGTAAGAAGTTGCTGTGGCCATAGTCAAAGAGACTGATTGATGCCTGTTTGTTCCTGGAGGATTTTGATGATTTCCTGTCTCAAAGTTAGGTCGTTCATACATTTTGAATTTATTTTTGTGTATGATGTCAGTGTTTTTTATTGCTAGGATTTCTTTGTGATTCTTTCCTAAGATCTCCATCTCTCTATTTACACTGTCCATCTTTTCTTGCATGTTCTTAACCACTAGGGGACTTAGTATATACTTTTAAATTGCAAGTCTGAAATTTCAACATCTCTGACACGTCTCTTTCTGATGCTTCTTCTGTCTCTTCAACTTATGGGGTTTTATTTTGTTTTTTTGCCTTTCAGTATGGCTGGAGATATTTTCTTACTAGCTGAACATGATATATTGGGTAAAAGAAACTGCTTTAAATAGGTCTTTAATGTGGGGAAAGAGAAAGGATTCTATGGTTCTGTTATTAAGTCTCAGTCTTTTAGTGAACATGTACCTCTGGACTGTGAATTTCACAAATTTCCAGGTTTCCAGGTTTGTTTGTTTTTTTTTTGTTGTTTTTCTCTCTCCTTACATGGAAGAGTGTAACCAGAAAGGGTCAGCACTGGGGATTTCCCTTCCACAAGGTCTTTTAGGCTCAGATAATACTCTGGGAGTTTAGACTTTACCTGAGCGAAGACCTTGTTAGGAAAAACAGAGCTTCTGTTGTATTTATTTAGTTTTTATTTCATAGGGAAAAAGAGAGTGCACATGAGCAGGGGAGAGGAGCAGAGAGAGGCAGAGAATAATAAGCATGTGCCAAGCTCAGTGCAGAGCCTGACATGGGGCTCAATCCCGCAAACCATGAGATCATGACCTGAACTGAAATCAAGAGTCAGACTCTCAACTGACTGAGCCACCCAGGCACTCCTGTCTGTGATATTTCAAAATGGATTTCTCCTCTCCTCCTGTTGGAAGCAGGAGTGGATTTTCCCCTTATATTTACTGGGTACCTGGTCAAACTCCTCTCACTATATTATATTTATACATAATATTATAAATATATAAATATAAATCTCAGGATATTATAGGGTATCCCTATCAAGGGTTTCCTGAAGGTTTTCACTCAGGCTTGTCCACATGGCAACTCCAGCACTTCATCAACATCAATTCAGCTTCTCCCACCCAGGTGCTGGTTCCTTTAGTGGATTCTTCTGAGTCTCAGCTCTGGTAATAAGTGACTCCCTATGTTCAATTGCCTCCCTCCGATCTTGAAATAGCAATTTGCTCTGTGTTTTCCCCTCTTTTATGGATTCAATAAGAGTTGTTGATCTTTTGGTCTGTTCAGTCTTTGTCTTCTGAGAATAGAGTTGTGTGTTCCAAGCTCATAATGTACCAAACTGGGCAGTAGGAATTACATAAACATCTTCCCATAATTTTGCTGGTAAATTATAAAGCTAATAATGTAAGTGAAGATGTTCTAAAACTGAGCATTCTGTTACTAAGAGCTCATATATTATAAAATTATAATTAGGATACTTTTCATGTTGTTTATGTTTAAATACATATGCATGATGCAGCATACAACCCAGGCGTGATTCATTTGATCATATGTATAAAATGTTCTATTTAGAATTCTTTGATAACAGTATTAATTGCTCTCTGAACATTGAACTAAAAATGAAAATCTCGAAAATCATCATTATAGGTGAGATGATATCCAAAAACTAAAAATACTTAAGAGGAACCTAACTTGCCACACATCAATAAGTATTTATATAAAGATTTAGCTCTTTAAGAAAGCTTATTTGGGGCACCTGGGTGGTTCAGTCGGTTAAGCCTCCAACTTCAGCTCAGGTCATGATCTCACAGTTCGTGGGTTTGATCCCCACCTTGGGCTCTGCGCTGACAGCTCAGAGCTTGGAGCCTGCTTCAGATTCTATGTCTTCCTCTCTCTCTTTACCCCTCCTCTGCTCCCATTCTTTCTCTCTCTGTCTCTCAAAAATAAATAAGCATTAAAAAAATAAAATTTAAGAAAAAGAAAGCTTATTTGAACAAGTACTCAAAAAAATCTCAGGAAACTTAACGTAAATGAGAGTAGGGATGATTCTGGCAAGAAAGCTCTCAGGGACCTAGCCAAAGGCAGGCAGGTGCACATCCCAACTGAAGCCACAACAATCCTGAGACAAAGATTCTACACTAATTTCTTTTTTTTTAATGTTTATTTATATAGAGAGTTTTTGCACACAAGCAGGGGAGGGGCAGAGAGAGAGAAGTAAAGAGAGAGTCCCAAGCAGCTTCCACGCTGCCAGCACAAAACCAGACCCTGAGCTTGATCTCACGGGCTCTGAGATCATAACGAAAACCAAAATCAAGAGTCAGACGCTTAGCTGACTGAGCCACCCAGGCACCCCCTACACTATTCTATTACATAAAACTCTTTAAGAATTTCCAAAGTATAATAGGCATCGAAGACATATTTTTCTTTATGGCTTAATTCTTATAGTTAGCCTAAGTTAGAAAAAATTAAATACACAAAATAACTTCTATATTCTTTCTAGATAAGGTGGAAAATTTTAAAACAAATGGGCTTTATCATTATCTCAATACCATTTTGGAGTGTAAAGACCACTAAGATGAAAGTTAACTTGGGGCACCTGGGTGGATCAGTCAATTGAGCATCCGACTTCAACTCAGGTCATGATCTCACAGTTCATGAGTTTGAGCCTCATGTCACTTTCTGAGCCTGGAGTCTGCTTCAGATTCTGTGTCTCCCTCTCTCTGCCTCTCTCCCACTTGCACTCTGTCTCTCTCTCTCAAAATAATAACAATTTTTTCTTAAAAAAAGTTATCTTTATCACAACTTTAAGAAAAAACAAACAAACAAACAAAAAAAAACCCAATCACTTGTGCAACAATGATGACTGGCCTAATCATCCTCAGTTTTTGAAATAATTAAAAATTAATAAACTTAAGATGGCATCAAGACTAATATGCTTTTAAAATGGTTTAACAGCCAAGCTAACACTGATTTCTAATATTTTCAAGGATAGAGAATTTTCTGCCATAATTTTATCACCAAATTAACAAGATGGCATTTACAATACAATTGCTGATTCAACTTTAAAATTATATTTGAGGGGCACCTGGGTGGCTCAGTCAGTTGAGTCAGTTGAGCAACTCACGTCATGATGTCACAGGTTCATGGCTTCAGGCCTCATGTTGGGATCTGAGCTGATGGTACAGACTGTGCTTAGGATTTTCTGTCTCTTCTCTCTCTCTGCCCCTCACCCACTTCCAGTGTCTCCGTCCCTCTCAAAAATAAACTTTAAAAAATGAAATAAAATAAAATTACATCTGAAATTTATTTCAGTAATTTACTCTAAGAATAGATTGTACACTTACAGTCTGAGAGTTCAGAATACTAAAGTTCTCCTATATATCTTTTAGAGGTCTGGGAGGTAAAAACATTCAGCACCATGTTTAGAATCTGGACAGCTACATTACTTAAGAATTATGAAATAAAGTAACTAATTCAGTTGACTTTGTATTGGAAAATTAAGCAGTGCATGAAGACTAGATTGTCATATAGACCATCATCTAGAAAGGCCACTTGTATAAAAAATGATTCATGCTTCCAAAAAGCAGACTTATTCTGTTTTTAAAAATCATACAAATGCTGCTATGTGAATCTCTATGATTTAAATTCTGTGTTTCTTTTGAAATTTAGTGTAGTTTTAAAGATATGTATCCTTGGAAAGTTGAATTCTAACATATCAGTGGAGAAAATACAAAAAGCTGGCCTAAGTCATTTGGACTTCACATCACTGTGGTGAGAGGGAACAATTTATAATTTCATATTCCACAATTTGCCATGGATGCCAGGTGAGGAAATTACCAAATAGTCTTCTGTCCAGATGCTCATTCCTGTCATTTCATGGAGCAATTAATGCCAGTGCCAGACAGGTGTGCTATCAGGGAGAAAATGATCACCTTTGTCTGTAGCTGTATCATCAATCAAACCAGTTTCTACCTTTCTAAACGCTATAATCTTTCCATCGATCACTATCTTCGGGGGCATGAAATCCTGGTTTTATTAAAAAAAAAAAAACTCATAATTTTGAAAGACCATAACCTAATTCCTTTTAAGGCCCAACCATTGAATTCCTAAAATTAAGATCTTGCTATTCTATTCAATTATTCATTTAATATAAATTTATTGAGCATATGCTATAAATAAACATCATTTAGGAAGACAAAAACCCTGACTGGAAGGGGGTCTACTGTGCATTAACCATGTGTCTCCAGTTCTAAGCATTCTCCTTATGCGTGCTATTTAAGCCCCACAACATTTCAATATAATAGTTATTATTCTTATTTTGGGTTGATGAGAAAGCTGAAGTTCAGAGTATGATACTAAGCAAAGTATCACACTGTAAGCAGCAGAACTAGGAGTTGAATAATGACATGATGGAACCCTGTACCACTACTCCCCTTTATGCTGTGGTATGCAGCACTCCAGGGTGAAGGCACGCATACACGCGCGCGCGCACACACACACACACACACACCTACAAACTACAGGATAAGATAATGCATGTATCTATGAGGAAATTCTTGAAGAGATCTCTTTGCCTACAGGTAGGCAGTTATGAGAAGATGGCTGTCATCCATTTTGGCTTGATTTTTCTCGCGATAGCATGGCATAGTTTATCAAGTCTTTAAATTCTGTTCATCTAAATATGAATGTCCTGGGGCACCTGGGTGGCTCAGTCTCTTAAGCATCTCACTTCTGCTCAGGTCATGATCCCATGGTTCAGTTTGTGAGTTTGAGCCCCACAGATTCATGTTTTCTGTCTTGCTCTCTCTCTCTCTGCTCCTCCCCTTTCTCTCTTTTTCAAAATAAATAAATAAATAAATAAATAAATAAATAAATAAATAAATAAATAAATAAATAAACATTTAAATACAAATGCCTTGTGGAAGCCAATTTGCCATCCAAAGGAAGAAGGTGCTGTGGTCAAATGAGTATGATGAACCATGTAAATTATATCCGTCTTTAGGAGATTTAAAAACACACTAGTGTAGGGGCGCCTGGGTGGCTTAGTCGGTTAAGCGTCCGACTTTCGCTTAGGTCATGATCTCGCGGTTCGTGGGTTCGAGAGCCCCGCGTCGGGCTCTGTGATGACTGCCGGCTCAGAGCCTGGAGCCTGTTTCAGTCTCTGACTCCCTCTCTCTCTGACCCTCCCCTGCTCACGCTGTCTCTCTCTCTCCTAGACATAAATAAAACATTAAAAAAAAAAAAAAACACTAGTGTATTATTAACACACTGAGAATTCCCACCATATGGAAATTATTTTTTTATATAACAAAAATATTTTCAACTTATGTAAGGAAGCTGTGTATTTTTTTTTTTTTTACTTATTTGTTTAATACAACCAAGAATATAGTGTAGATTATTATATTGGTGATGCCCAGGACAAGTTTTACAAATACTATTAAAAGAAAAAAAGCATAATTTGAGAAATTAGTTTCCAGTTCTAAATAGGGCATTTTCTTGGCCGTATGACTTTAGGGATCACATTAGTTTCTTAGTACTCCCATAATATAGTACAACAAAGAGGACACCTTTAAACAAGTGAGATTTATTCCCTCAAACTTGCTGAAGCTAGAAGTCTGAAATCAGTATGTCTACAGTACCACAATCTCCCTGATGGCCCTTCCTTGTCGGTCTGTATTTCTCCTGCTTACCAGAGCATCCCTTGGCTGACCTTGTACATGTATCCCTCCCATCAGATGGCATTCTTCCGTGTGTGTTCCCACACCATCTTTCCTCTAGTGTCGATGTCCAAATTTCCTTCCTCCTAAAAGAATGCTAGTCACTGGGTTAAGGCTTATTTTAATCTAATGTGAACTCATTTTAACTCAGTACATCTGCAAAGACCCTGCTTCCAACTAAGGTCACATTCACAGGTTCTTGGTGGACATTAATTTTGGGGAGGCACTATACAGGGCTGGAATGTTTGGACTTTTTTTCATGTTACTTTCTTGAGCTTTAGAGATATATGATCATATCTTTAGAAAATAATTACAATTTAGTGTTTCTATGTTTTATTTTATGCCTTACGTACTGACTAGAACCAGAACAAGAATATTAAATAATAATATCAATAGTAAATACTCTTGATATAACCTTGGTTTCAGTGAAAATACTTTCATTGCTTCCTTCACGTTCAATCCGTTCAATCATCTGTAAGATGTTAAACTTTAATCAATTTCATATTACAGAAATGGTGTTAAATTTAAATAAATATTCGCAGCACCTATCAGTTATGGTATTTTTAGTGTTTTGTCTGGTTACACAAATAGTGTGTTACTTCCTTTACATGGGGTAAGATCCTCACCTCAAAGAGTATGATATAAGGATTCTAATGCCAATTTTGATTTGCAAGCATTTTAAGTTCTTCTACATTTATATTCACAGGCAGTTTGAACTATAGTTTTCTTACTTTTCTAATTTTTGGAGGCTGCATTATCAGTGATATATTAGCTTCATAAAATAAATTTAGTCATTTTATATGGTTAGAATGGCTTCTTTGGCCATTATCAGTTCATTAAAATGTGATAGAACTCAGTAGTGTCTATCTTGAGAGACAAAATCCAAGGACATTTGTTGATAACTTTATTTGATATTTAATGATCTATTCAGGTTTTCTGCTTCATTAGTTAATTTTGGTCATTTTCCCATAGAAAATTAACTATTTCACTGACATTTTCAAACTTACACAGAGTTATTGGTCTCTATATGGTTCCAAATTCCCCTTTAACAAGGCTACATTTATTTAAATGCTTTCCCTCCTTTTTTAGAACTAAAATTTGGTGTTTTATCTTTTGTCTACTTTAAGAAATAACATACTTGTGTACTTATGATTTGAATTGTTTTTGTTTCCCAAACTCTTACTTCTTTCTCCTGAGTTATTTTTTTCTCTTTTTCTGAGTTTCTTAATGTTACCTCATTTCTTATAAATTTTTATTTTTAAATAAATTCACACTTACAGAAAAGTTGTAAGGGTAGCACAGCACCAGAAACCCTACTGATATTTAAAGAATAGAAAGAAATTAACTGTGATGAATAATAAATTTATACTAAAAAGTTAACAACTTGAAAGAAATCAAAAAATACCTGTAAAACAACACCTTAAAAGTGAAACAAATCTAAATGACACTCTATTACCAAAATTGAATTCAAAATAACACTTCTCCCCCAAACCCAACTTTAATTTCAGTTGGATTGGTGGGTAAAATCTATCATAAGGGTGAAATGGTACCAACTAACACAAACTCTCAGGACATCAGGAAAAGAGAACTCTTCTCTCTTTATGAAGCCAGTATAAGGCCAATGCCAAAGTCAGACAATCAGCTGCTAGGACTGAAATCTAGGGACCAATATCCCCCATGAACATAGGTGTCAACTTTTTAACAATACATTTTATCAAGAAATGTACTTGACTTAATGCTCAAAAAGCAAATAATGTAATTCACCACTTTAACACCAAAGGGAAAAATCATATTATGCCTTCATCTGGATGCAGGAAAGGCACTGATAAAACTCAACACTTCCTTAGGATAAAACTTGATGTAAATGAGCAATAGAAGGGAGCTCTCTCAAAGTGAAAAAAAGTGACCCGTGAAAAACTTGTAGGTAGTGTCATATTTCAAGAGAAATATTGAATAATTTCAACCTCAGACTGGAAACAGGGTAAAGTAGTCCAAATGCACCCCTTTTATTCAACAACTGTCCTGAAAATTCTAGTACCAGGTGTTCAATGTAAACATCAAAAATATTAGGACGTATCAATATCCTGCCTCCTGATATGAGGTACTGAGTAGGACCCAAGATTATATCTGTGGTATTCTTGTTGACACACTGAATATTTTACCTAGTTATAAGAAAGAAGGTAATTAGGACTGTGATATGGCTACAATTATTAATATTTCAATTTTTATTTTAATTCTACCATATTTTATTTCATGCATTTTAAGGTTCCATTATACATGCATATTTCTAACTTATACCTTGATAACTGACTACTTTATCATAATACAAGTTTCTTTTACTATTTTTAATTTTTTCAAAACTCCTGTATCAATTTAGATACTCTGTATATATTATATTCACTATTTTTAACAGAACATTTTAATTTATTTATTTATTTTAACATTTATTTATCTTATTTATTCTCAGAACAAATTTCTGGGAGAGTGGGGAGGGGAGAGGCAGAGAAAGGAGGGAGAAAAATCCAAGCTGCCTATTTTGCCGCCTCATTTTTCCTCATATACTTGTGCTGCTTCATTTACATGTACATAAGAATATCTGCTGGAATTCTATGGAGCACTAAGGCATTGGTCATATATTTTCTTTTTTTTTTCCTCTCTTCTTAATTAGGTAACTTCTAATTAGTAGATCTGTCTTCAAGTTCAATGATCTTTCTTCTGTTGTCTCTGTATGCCTTTAAGTCCATCCAGTAAATTTTATTTTAGATATTGCACTTTTTAATCCAGAAGTTCCCTTTGGTTCTTTGTTATATTATTCTTCCTTTTTCCTTTACCTCCTTCTCTTCTTTTTCCCCCATCTTCTTTTTCTTCTCCTCATTCTTCATTTTCATTTGTATGCTGAGGTCCTATCTGTTCCAATGACTATATTCTTATTTAAATCTTCAAACACATTTGCAATACCTGTTTTAAATCCCTTGTTTACTAAATCTAAGTTTTCCATTACCTTAGGTTCAATTTTTATTGACTATTTCTCTTCTCTCAAATGTATGTTAATTTTCCTGTTTCTTGATATGTGTATTTTTTCCTTTTTACTTATATGCTGGGATTGTAGATGATACATTATAGCAAATTTGAATTATGTCATGTTCCCTAAAAATGTGTTATATTTTTTACAAACAGTTAATTCTTGACTCCTTTTCATCTGATCAGACTTATTTTTTTGGTTAGGTATATTAAATTTTCCACTTAATCCTACATTATGCTCTGTATTCATAACTTGGGACCCTTTTGTGGGCCCTTTCGATACTGGTTGAGCTAGAACTTTAATATCCCCCAAATTGCTTGCTTTTGTTATAAACATTCTGTCCTGAGCCTGCAGCATAACATCTCTCCTAGAAGGTGGTACCGTGTGCACAGACAGTCTGTCAGCCACGGACCTGTAGTACATCACCACAAAATATCCTAGGGCAACACAGGGACCAGTTTCCTTTGCTCAGATAGTCAACCACTACAGCATCCAAAAATTCTATTTCTCTCTCAACTTACTGACACTATTACTAATTTTTTTTTAACTCTACCTCTACTCTGTGATACAAAAACTTTGCTCATGCAGAAATCTGTGACAATTCTGGGGCAACCATGGAGCTCACCTTTTATATTCCCATCTCTCAAGTATCATAGCCCTAAGCCACAAACTGTGAAATGTCTGAAAATATTTGTCTCACATATTATGTCCCATTCTATAGTTGTTTTTGAAAATGGAACAAGAGCAGTAACAGCTTTTATCTGACAGATGGAAGCACAGGTCTTTCCTAAAATTATTCTCCATTCTAATGTTTTATATTTTCTGATTTGCTTATTAATTTGTTTCAATGCTAAGCATTCATAATATACACACATTTGTTAGATAAATACAGAAATAAATCCTCCTCTTCCTCTTATATCTATCTACATACAGACACACACATAGATAGAGATACAGAGATACGAACCTCTCTTGGTAAAAGTATGCAAGTATGCTTGCATCCTTTATGTCATGATATTTAAACTATTCATATTTATTTTTAATCATATTTTACATATGTTTTGATTGTAGTATATTAAGTACATTTTTTTCTCTTTTATTCAGAAATTATTTAAAAGAGTAAAAAAATTATGTATCTAGTTGCCCTGGCATGTTAGCTTAAACTTTTAAATTAATATATGGTTTTACCATATTTTGACTAAATGATGTAATGTATATAACCTATATAGTAAATGTATTAAGTTATTTGCTAAATCATGACACATTTGTAAATGTAATGAATACAGTTAAAAGAAATGCTTTCACTTTTAAGGTTCAAAGTTCCAGATATAGGTATTAATTTAATGCTATTTATCATACTTTTCAAATACTCTATGCCTTTACAGTTGGTCCTTGGACAACACAAGTTTGAACTATGCAAACTCACACATGCCAACTTGAACTATGTCCACTTATACATTGTTTTCTCTATAAACATAGTACAGTACTACAAATATATTTTCTTTTTCTTATGATTTTCTACATAATATTGTCTTTTCTCTACTTAACTTTATTTTTTTTTTAATTTTTTTAGCATTTATTCAGTTTTGAGAGATAGAGAATGAGCGGGGAAGGGGCAGAGAGAGAGGGAGACACAGAATCTGAAACAGGCTCTGAGCCATCAGCACAGAGCCTGATGTGGGGCTCGAACCCACAAACTGTGAGATCATGACCTAAGCTGAAGTCAGATGCTTAACCGACTGAGCCACCCAGGCGCCCCTTTTCTCTACTTAACATACAAAATATGTATTAATACTGTGTATGCTATTGGTTTGGCTTCCAGCCAATAGCAGACTATTAGTTAAATTTGAGGGAAGTAAAAATTATATGCATGTGTATGGGGGGAGGGGCCAGCAACCATAACTCTTGTGTTATTCAAGGGACAAGTGAATGAACTAGCTAGTTAATGTACACGCTTTTGTTTATCTAACCAGAAAAAAACAAAGATATATTGAAATATGGTTCAAGAATTGGATATTCATATTTTTCTTGTTATACTGCAAACAGTTTAGTTTTATGTAATTAGTTATATTATTTGAGCTAGAAAGCTTCAAAATTACATCTTAATTTTAGACTTCATATTTTAACACTAAGTAATTTTGAGTCAGAAATTAATTCTGAATTGATTAACCTTTCACTACATTAAAAATCTTTGTCCATATTTTTATTTGCTTACATCAATATCAACACTTACTTAAAATGTCACTAACAATACTCCTTTGATAAAATTTACTGATTAGTTCTTAATGCAACTCAATTTAAGTAGCTTAAATACTTTCAATTTTATGAAAGCCATCTAGCCTACATATCTTAACTATTAGTTGTTTTACATATGCCCTACTGTCCTGTCATTATTAATTATATACAGAATTAATTTTCACCCTCTGTCATATTGATTATTTCCTCTCAGTCCTTCATCTCTTTGATTTCTTCTCTGTCCTAGAACTTTCAAATTTAGTCTCCTTGGCAATAATCCACACTTCTCTGAAGCCATTCCTGCTTAAAATTTCATTTAGGATTGTAGTTTTTTTTCTTAGAATTCTTGTTATTTTTTATCCTATTGATTATAAGTTCTTACAGACTTTAAGAAGTTATAGATTATCTTATAGATAATAAGATAAAAAAGATAGGGTGCTTGGGTGGCTCAGTCTGTTAAGTGTCCAACTTTGGCTCAGGTCATGATCTTGCTGTTCATGAGTTTGAGCCCCACATCAGGCTCTGTGCTGACAGCTCAGAGCCTGGAGCCTACTTCAGATTGTGTGTGTCTCTCTCTCTGCCCCTGACCAACTCACTCTGTCTCTCTCTCTCAGAAATGAATAAAGGTTAAAATTTTTTAATAAAAATAAACAATAAAGAAACTTTAAATTATCCTATTTTATAGATCGCATTTTATTCAATTTCACCTTAATCTTTTCTCCCCTTTTCTCTCTATGGCATTCTAGTAATATTTTATACAATCTGTAATAACATAACATTTCAGAAGAACTAGATCCTTCCAATGATGTTCCTATTTTTTATTGTTGTTCACTAGTCAATATTTAAGTAATATTACAGAGCTGGTTATTGTCAATATGGTACAAAGGTTTCTTTTGGCTCATTC
Source organism: Proteles cristata cristata (assembly GCA_017311185.1). Taxonomy (NCBI): domain Eukaryota; kingdom Metazoa; phylum Chordata; class Mammalia; order Carnivora; family Hyaenidae; genus Proteles; species Proteles cristata. The sequence goes on along the minus strand of JAESUZ010000193.1, from coordinate 946,083 downwards.
AATATTATTTGGTACTTTGTGTAACAGGTGTACCTGGAGGTCACATATTAGTCATATTCCAATTTCTAGTACATAGTAGATTATAATTAATTTAACCTTTTATACTGAGGTGCAACTCTTTCTTCCTTGTACTATGACTCTTTAAGTAACAGAACTCAAAGCAATCATAATAGAAACAACTCAAAACAATAAACTTATACCGGTCAACTAGCCCCAACTCCTAGAATCTTCTTGGCTATGCGTGTGCCCTAACCCTGTACTTCAGCAGGGAATGTCAGTCCATGATAGTCCTACATGAGTCAAAATGGAGCTTCTTGCTTTCTTTTTATATAATGTTGTCTCTTACTTCTGGAAAATGATTTTGGGGGGATGAAGAACGTGTAAATAGGTCTTCTTTTGTTCAAAAATTAAGGAGAAAACTCTCTTAAAAAGTTTGATATTACTTTATGTTACTTAAAACAAAACCAACTTGCTTTATATGGACCTCTTTATTTTAGTTAAAATAAAACTAATTAGGGGTTCCTGAGTGGCTCAGTCAGTTAAGCGCCTGACTCTTGATTTTGGCTCAGGCCATGATTTCACAGTTTGTGAGTTCAAGCCCTGCATCAGGCTCTGCACTAATGGTGCAGAGTCTGCTTGGGATACTCTTTCCCTTTCTCTCCCCTCCCCTCAAGATAAATAAATAAACTTTAAGAAAAAGGGCATTCCTTTAAAAAAAATAAAATCAATTAGCTTTGTATTGACTGGTAAAGTTCAAAAGCTGTAACTATATAATTTCACTTTCTCTTTTTTATGGTTAGAAAAAGCAACCAGTTTCAAATATATTCAACCATGCAGAAGAAAGAATCAGCAACCTGAAGATTAAGACAGTAGAAATTATTCAGTCAAAAGAGCAAGAAGAAAAAAATGAAAAAGAGTGAATGAAGTCTATGGGACATGGAACACAATGAAAAGAAAAAAATATGTACATTATGGGAATTAAAGAAAAAGGCGATAAAGAAAAAAAACACAAAGTATACTTAAAGTGATAATGGCTGAAAACCTGCCCAGCCTGGAAGAGAAATGATCATCCAGATCCATAACATCCAAAGGACTACGAATACACTGGACCTTAATAAGGCAAGACTGAGATGCAGTTTAATTATAATTGTTGGAATTCAAACACAAATAAAAAATTTTAAGAGCAATAAGAGAATAAAGAAAAGCTATAAACAAGGGAACCTATACAAGACTTTAGTATATTTCTCAACATAAACTATTCAGGCCAGGAGAGAATGGGATAACATAGGTAACATTTTGAAAAAAATAAAAAAATAAATGTCAACCAAGAATTCTATACCCAGCAAAGCTGTCCTCCAGAAATGGAGGAATAAAGATTTTCTCAAACAAACAAAAGATGATGGAGTACATTATCACCAGACTTGCTTTACAAGAAATGTTAAAGGGAGTTGAGTGAAAGTGAAAGAATGCTAATTAATAACAAAACCATAAAACATAAAAGGCAAATCTCTCTGGTAATGGTAACTATGTAATTATAGTTAGATGAGGCAACATGCTAATAGTGATGCATAATTCATTTATAATTCTAGTTTAAAAATTGTTTTATGTTTTATTTATTTCTGAGAGAGAGAGAGACAGCATGAACAGGGGAGAGTCAGAGAAAGAGGGAGATACAGAATCTTAACCTGACTCCAGGCTCTGAGCTAGCTCTCAGCACAGAGCCCGATGCAGAGCTCAAACCCACGAACCGTGAGAACATGACCTGAGCCAAAGTCATACACTTCACCAACTGAGCTACCCAGGCGCCCCATACAATTCTAGTTTAAAGTTTTAAAAATATAATGAAATTACCGTAACTACCATAATCTCTTATTTCTTACATAGTATTTTAAAAACATGTAAATTATGACATAAATTTAAAAATGTAAGGGGAGAAGGGTACCTGTGTGGCTCAGCTGGCTGATATTCCAACTCTTGATTTTGTCTCAAGTCATAATATAGGTTTTGGGTTGAGCCCTGTGTTGGGCTCTGCAATGGATTCCCTCTTTCTCTCTCTCTCTCTGTCTCTCCCCTGCTCGGTCTTTCTATCCCTCTCAAAAATAAACAAACATATTTTTAAAAATGTAAAGGAGGGAAGGAAAAGTATAAAATTTACTAATGATAAAAAGTTAAGTTGTGTTAGTTTAAAATAAGGTGCTAAAGTTTAAGAAATTTTATGTAAGCCTCATTGTAAACACAAAGGAAATTCTGTGGTAAAAACACAAAAGAACACAAAAGATGTCAAAGCACGCTAATATCAAAAGACATCAAAACGCAAAAGAGACAAGATAAGAAAGAACAGTGGATCTACAAAATATCAACAGTAAATACTTACCTAGAGTAAGGTAAGTGGACTACATTCTCCAATTTAAAGATTTAGAAAGGCTAGATAGATAGATTAAAAAAAAAAAAAAAAAGTCCAACAATATCCTGCCTAAAAGACTCATTTTAGCTTTAAAAGCACATAGACTGAGATTAAAGTGCTGGAAAATGATGCTTCAAGTAAATGATAACTGATAATAACAAATTTAAATATAAAGCAAGGGTAGGCATACTTTTATCAGGCAAAATAGATTTTAAAGTAAAACTGGCACAAAAAAAAAAGATCATTATGCAATGATAAAGGGGTGAATACATCAGAAAGGTATAAACTGCAAATATTTACGAGTCTGAAGATGCAGCACCTAAATATAAGAAACAAACACAAAGCTAAATGGAAAAAGAAACATTAATACAATAATACATAGGCACTTCAATAGCAGCTCTTAACAATCAATAGATAATCTAGAGAGAGAATAAGGCAACAGTGGACTTGAATAATACCACATACCAATGGACCTAACAAACATATATAACACATTCCATACAACAGCAAAATACACACTTTTTTCAAGTGCATATAAAATATTTTCTAGGCTAAACCACAAAACAAATCTTAGTGAAGTCAAGAAGACTGAAGTACCTTTTTTGACCAGAATGGTATGAAACTGGAAATTAAGAACAAGAGAAAAACTAGAAAATTCATGAACACATGAAAATTAACACTCTCCTGAATAAACAATAATTCATAAAAGAAATTAAAAGGGGAATAAAACAGTTTCTCAAGACAAACAATAAAGAAAACACAATGTACTTGTGAGATACAGAAAAACCAAGTCTCAGAGTGAAGTCCATAATACCTACATTAAGAAGTAAGAAAATATTAAATAAACAACTTAATTCTACGCCTTTATTGGACTAGAAAAAATATTATGCCCAAATTTAGCAAAAGAAAGGAAAAAATATATTTGAATGGAAACAAATAAAATAGAGAACAGAAAAATATTAAAAATGAGCCAAACAAAAAAATTTATTTAAAAGACATAAATAAATGGAAAGGTACCCCATATTCATGGACTGTAAGAATAAATATTGTTAAAATGTCAATACTACAAAAAGCCATCTATAGATTCATAATTCAATCCCTATCAAAATTCTGATGGAAATTTCACAGAAATTTTCTTCTTCTTTTCACAGAAGTAGAAAAAGCACTCCTAAATGTATATGGAGCCACAAAAAGATCCCTAGTAACCAAAGAAATGATGAGAAAGAAGAACAAAGCAGGAGACATAATTCTTCCTGATTTTAGCTATAGCATAAAGTTATAGTCACCAAAACAGTATGATACTGGCATAAAAATGGATAAGTAGACCAATGGACTAGAATTGAGCCCCCCATAATAACGCAAGCCCATAGGGTTAATTTTTGACAAGGGGGCCAAGAATACACAATAGAGAATAGTCTCTTCAGTAAATGAAGAGACAATTGGGACAATTGATTATTCACATGTAAAAGGATGAAATTTGACCCATATTTTACACCAGTCGCAAAAATTAACTCAAAATGAAATAAGGACTTAATGTAAGATCTGAATCTAAGATATTCTTAAAAGAAAACATAGAACTAAAGCTGCTTGGCATGAGACTTGGTAATCAGTTTTTGGATATGACACCAAAAGTGCAAAAAACAAAATAAATTTAAAAATAGTGGGACTACATCAAATATAAAAGCTTTTGCATCAAACAAAACCATCAACAAATTTAAAAGACACCCTACAGAATGGGAAAAAGTATTTGCAAGCCATATATCTGACAAAGGGTTAATATCCATAGTATATAAAGAACTCCTACAACTTAATAGTAGAAAACAAATAACCCACTTTAAAAATAGGTAAAGGATCTGAACATTTTTCCTAAGAAGATATAAAAAGGCCATCAGGTATATGCGAACATGCTCAACATCAATAGTCATTAGAGAAATGCAAATACCATAATGAGATATCCTCTCATGCCTATAGGATGGCCAATATAAACAAAAAAAGAAATAATAAATCCTGGCATGAATGCAGAGCAAAGAGGAAACTTGTGCAATGTTGGTGAGATTGAAAACTGTTACAAACACTATGGAAAACAGTATAGAGGATTTTCCATACACTGAAAATAGAACTATATGACCCAGCCATTCCACTTCTGGAAATATATCCAAAGGAAACAAAAACATTAACTCAGAAAGATAACTGTTCCCCTGTGTTCACAGTATTTTAATAATTAAGTGCCCATCAATGGATGAATGAATAAAAAAACTGTGTGCATGCAAACACACACACACACACACACAGAAATATTATGTAGCCATAAAAAAATGAAGAAATCCAGGTACCCATGGGTGGTTCAGGTGGTTAAGCATCTGACTATTGATTTTGGCTCAGATCATGACCCAAAGTTCATGAGACTGAGCCTAGTGTTGGGTTTTGTGCTGACAGTCCAAAGCCTGCTTGAGATTCTCTCTCTTTCTGCCACCCCATGCCCCACCCCCCCCACAGTCTCTCTCTTTCATTCTCTCCTCTCTCTCTCTCTAAAAATAAACAAGTAAACATTTTTAAAAACAGGAAATTCTACCATTTGTGACAACGATGGAATTTGAAGGTATTATGCTGAAGGATAAAAATCAGACAGAAAAAGACAAATCTAATATGATCTCACTTTTACGTCAGATGTAAACAAAACAAAAATTCATAGAAAAAGAGATAAGACCTTTGGTTACTGTAAGTAGAGGGTGGAAGGATAAAGAATTGAAGGAAGGTGATCAAAATGTGTTAACTTCCAGTTATAAGAGAAACAAGTAATAATAATGAAATGTACAACATGATGACTACAGCTAATAGCACTGAATGGCATACAGAAAAGTTCTTAAGAGAATTAAGTTTTCATCATAAATATATTTCTTTCCGTTTTTCCTCTTTTCTGTTTATCTTATCTAAAATGAGAAGATAGAGACACCTGGTGGCTCAGTAGTTAAGCATCCAACTTGGGCTCAGGTCATGATCTCACAGTTTGGGAGTTCAAGTCCCACAGTGAGCTTTCAGCTGTCAGCACAGTCTGCTTCAGATCCTCTGTCTTCCTCTCTGCCCCTTCCCCCACTTACTCACTCTCTCCTATTCATTCAAAAATAAACATTACAATAAAATAAGAATGCAGATGTTAGCTGAAACTGTTGTAGTAATCATTACACAATATATGTAAATAAAACCATCATGCTGTACATACTAAACTTATAAAATTGATGTAGGTCAATTATTTCTTAATATAACTGGAAAAAATTGATTTGTGATAGAATGAAGATATGGGGAAGGTACATAACCATGTAACTAGACTGTCTGTTTACACTGATTATATTAGTTTGGATAGGATCAATGATTAATAGAAACTGCGATAATAGAATTTTAATATCAAAAAGTGGCAAATCCCGCCTTTCAATTTAAATGTAAATAGATGAGATAGGTGTCATCCAGAATGACTGCAGGTGAGGGATAGATTTAAAAGCACTCCCTTGGGGTGCCTGGGTGGCTCAGTAGGTTGGCATCCAACTTCAGTTCAGGTCATGATCTCATGGTTTGTGGTTTCGAATCCCATTGCCAGGCTCTACACTGACTGCTGCTCAGAGCCTGGAGCCGGTCTTTAGATTCTGTGTCTCCTTCTCTCTCTGACACTCCCCTGCTCATGCTGTCTCTCTCTCTAAAATAAATAAAATATTTTAAAAATAAATAAAATCACTGCCTTGTTAAAAGTAATTTACAAACCTGTATTTCCATCACTTTCTGAAAATGACACTTGGTGATTGCCAATTACCCACTTATTATTAAATCTAAGAGATTTCTCAGTACTTTTTTGGTGTTTGCATTTTTGACAATATTACCTATCGCTTCTTTTCAGAATTATAATTTTCCTGACTGATCCCCACACCTTCATAATTATGGTCATCTACACTGCTGTCAGAGTGATTTTTCTAAACACTAAATTTTATGTTATTTCCCTATTCCAAATCCTAAAATGACTCTCCGTTATACCAATTTTTTTTCTAATATTTTTTATTTATTTCTAGGAGAGAGAGAGAGAGACAGCGTGAGCAGGGGAGGGTCAGAGAGAGAGGGAGATACAGACTCTGAAATTGGCTCCAGGCTCTGAGCTGGCAGTCAGCACAGAGCCCGACGCGGGGCTCGAACCCACGAACCGTGAGATCATGACCTAAGCAAAAGTTGGACGCTTAACCGACTAAGCCACCCAGGCGCCCCCCCAATTTTTTTAAAGCATAAATTTCTAAACATGGACTACTAGATTCCCCTCCTTGTCTCCCTGAACTCATTTCTAGCTATTCTCCCCTCTTAATCCAAATGCTCCAGATGCTAATATTTATACCCCACAAACTCACCAGATGATCTCCTTTTCCTTTGGGGCTTTACTACTATCTGTAATTCTTACTATTTGGAATCTTCCTTATTTATTGTTTATTCATCCAACTTTCTACTCATTGCTCTTAGTCATGATCAACAGAAGACTAATTAAAAGAATAAAGACTACACTCCTAAAATTTTTAGGCTATATGAATCTGTTACAGTAGGAAAAAAAAGAGGGGGGGATACTGAATATTGTGATGCTATAATCCTAATTAGAGTACTCTGGTATTTTCTGAACACTTAATTTCCAAGTTTCAGGGAAATTTTGAGAACTGACACCATACATTGAGGGGAAGACTAGAGAGTAGAGGTCGAAAATCGTGCATATATGATATTATTAAAGAATGCAAGAATATTTATACAGGCAGTGTGACTACAAACATAAGAAAGAAGAATACGAAAAAGTGTGCAGAATTAATGGTACCTTCTGCCAATTCTTAAAGTTTTATCATGGAGAATTACAAGTAGTAAGAAAGATTATCATCAAAAACCCCTACTGTGCAAATATGGAAATACTGATTCAATGTTAGCAAAAACATTATTATAACAATGGTTTCCCTTAGATGAAAAGAGGCAGTGTACTATTTCTTGTGAAAGCATTTAAGCAGGGATTGGGTGATTCTCCCTTCCCACCTACCTTGTCTGTTAGAGGTTGAGGAAGTTATAGAAATGATGTCTTTATTGGTTGGTGATTCATTTATCACTAGCAGTGGCAATTTAAATGTTGGGGCTGACTGACCAACAAACATATCTTAGTGGAATTCTCTCACATTTTAATAGAATGTGATCCGTGCTAGGATGGAGATAAACAATTTATGACTAATTATAATTGAGCAAAATGAGTCCTTCACAGAAGTCTTAGTGTTAGATCCTATTCCAAAGAGGTTGGACTAACTTCTTTTACCATCTTGAACTCTAGGATTCCTTGTTTTTATAATTCACCTACTTGAACTTTGAATCATATCTTGACAAATTGCATTATATTTATAAAAGGGTTAGTAGCTATGTTTGCTCTTAAATTAATTGGCATTTTCAAATTTTAAAAAATGATTATCAAAGAAAAGAGAAAGAATATATAAATTGCAGAGAGTAGGAATGAAACAGGATATATCAAACCTTGTAGGTATCAAAAAGACAATGCAAGAATGATATAAACAACTCTAAATGTACATTAGACAACTGAGATGAAATGGACCTATTCTTTGCAAAGCACAGACTTACCCAATACAAAATAATTTACACAAATTCATAACTATAAAGGAAACCGAACTCATAATTTAAAAAATTCCTGAAAAAGAAATTTCTAGGCTCCAATTTATTACTGGAAATTTCTACCAAATATTCAAGGACAAAGACCAGACAGGAAGACTTAAAACACTCCCAATTTTCAGATGATATGTCTACAGAGGAAATCTAAAGAATATATTGTAAAACTCCGAAAACTAATAAATGAGTCAGCAAGGTTGCAGGATACAAGTTCAAGATATAAAATTAGCTGTATTTCTATATACCAACACAGACAGTAAAATTAAAAATGTAATACATTGGGGCACCTGGGTGGTTAAGTCCACTGAGCCTGCTTCAGATCCTCTGTCTCTTTTCTCCTTCCCCCTCCCTGGCTCACACTCCTATATGTGCACGTGCTCTCTCTCGCTCTCTCGCTCTCGCTCTCTCGCTCTCTCTCTCTCTCTCTCAAAAATAAAAAAAAATGTAATAGCATTTCTAATCCTTAAAAAAACTAAACACTTAGGTGTATATTTTAGAAAATATTCTAAGAGGCCAAGGACAAGTCACCCCAAGATTGGCCACTTTGGCAGGAACATTATTTTGCGTTTAAAGCAAGCCCAGAAGATTAAGGAAAATTCTTTACTTCCTCCCCCTCAATTGCCTGCTTGTAGTATGAAGAGAGCTATTAACAGAGATTCCCCCTTGCCTCGGAAACTCACCTACATAATACGGCAACCTTTGCTTTCCAAATATCTTCTCCCACTTACCTGGCAATTTTCCCTCTCCCCTTTGCAACCTCAAACCTCTCTCCATCTCCTCAGCTCACGTAAGCATCATGTTGCCTTACTGTTTTTAGAATTTCCATTTCTGTGTTGATTGTCTGTACATTTGCAACAAAACTTGATTTTCTCCTGTTAATCTGCCTCATGTCAATTTGATGCTTGGTCCAGCTAGAAGAACCTTGAACAGCAGAGTAAATCCTTACCCCTCAACAATATGTATAGGACTTTTATGCTGAAAACTACAAAACATTGATGAAAGAAAGAAAAAGAAATCTAAATAATGAAGAGACATACATACTGAGCTTATGGATTGGAAGACTCAACATATGAAGTATGTAACCATCCCCAAATTGATGTATGTGCTTCATGAAATTCTTATGACACTAAACAAAATTTTATATATAAATACAATTTATATATTCTATACAAATAAATTCTGTATTTATAAACTATATAAAGAACAAGATTTTTCTAAAAATTAAATGAAAAGACAAGGAACTAGAAAACATGACTTTGAAGAAGAGGAAATTTAGAAAGAATCACTCTACCCAATTTCAAAATCTATTATGTAGCCAGCTTTAGTTAACAAGACTGTGGTATTGATGGGAGAATAGGTATGTGGATCAGTAAAACCAAATAAAGAACCCAGAAATAGTTTTACACAAGTACAGCCAATACTTAGCCAGGGTACAAAAACAGTCAAACGAAGTGAGAATGTCTTATCATTCATGACACAGGAATTAGATACTCATAGGGGGAAAATATCTTGACCTAAACCTCACACCTTAAATAAAAATTTAAAACATAAGCCATAAATTTAAGTATACAATATACTACTACACAAGTTTTAGAACAAAAAATAGAAAAAAATCTGAGACTTCAGGCTTTGTACTTTCAGATATGTTATCAAAAGCACTGTCCCTAAAAGCAAAGATCAAAAAATAGGATTATACCAAAATAAAATTAAAACATTTGCTCTTTTCCTATTAAGAATATGAAAAGACCATTTAAAGCCTGGGGGAAATACTTTCCACTTACTTATCTGTGAAGGGACTTAGATCTATATTTACAAAACTTTCAAAACAAGAATTTTAAAAAGTTGACTTAGAAAATAGGCAAAAGACATGAAGAAATATTTCAGACGGCAAAGAAATATACAAGAATACATTCAACATCACCCACCATGACAAAAATGCAAATTAAAACCATGATTAGGTATTACTCTAGACCAATAAAACAGCAAAAATAAAATAGTTACAATAGCAAATGCTCACAAACAAAGAAGCTAGAAACTGGACCTCTCATGCATTGTTGGTGGTAAAGTAAAATAACACAGCCATGAAAAATAGTACATCCATGCCATGGGACACGACTCAGTGCCACTAAAAGAAAAAATAACTTACACGTACAATTTTGATCACCACAGTTTAGGCTGAGTGGAAAACTGTCTTAAAAGGTCATATACTGTATGGTTCCATTTACATAACTTTCACAAAATGACAAACCATAAAAATGGTAACAAAGTAGAAGTTTCCCAAGGCCGGAGAAGGTAGAAGTAAGTATAACTTATAAAGGAGTCGCTCAAGGAAGATCTTTATGAAGATGGAGTATCTTTTTTTTCTAACAAGATGGAATATCTTCATTGTGGTAATGATTACATGAATTTACACATGTAATAAATATCCATAGAACTTATACAGGCATATTAAACCAATGTCAGTTTCTCAGTTTTAACATCATACTAGAGTAGCATTGAGGGAAATGCATGAAGGGTACACAAGATTTCTCTCTAGTATGAATTTATCATTACTTCAAAATTCAAAGTTAAAAAAAATGTATCATTTTCTAGTTTTCAGTGGATGATGTTATTGGGAATTTAACTTCCTTTGTATTTCTTTATTCTATCAAGTAATAATAATAAATTCTCTAAGAAAAATTTTCCAGACTGTTTCACAAAACAAATGCTCAGTCCAGGATATATTTGTTCCCATACAAAAAGGGTTTTAGGGGATACTTTAGAAAATTTTATTGATAATACCAACCTTTTGAAAATTTGCAATGCACAAATTGAATGATGCTTCAAAACAGAAATTGTTTCTTTCCTGATAACTACTTTACTTCAAAATATAGAAAACACTACCCTAACATGTCATTTAAAACACTGAGAGACTCAGATCAAGGACCTGTATGATAATCATCGAAAGACAATGAGAGCTTTCTGAGTTCATTCACTCAGCTCCAGTCTACAGTAATGAAGTTCTGAGGCTTAAGACAGCTCCTCCCTCACAGTAAGCTTGATTTTTTTTTAACATTATGATACCTGGCCTGTCTTCTCACAGTCTCCCAAAGAAAACAAAAGCTATTCACTATCTATAATTAATAAAGTCTTTAAAAACATACTAGCTGGTTTCAAGTTGATGTATTACTTTTTTTTTAATTTTTTTTTTTTTTTTCTAGGAGAGAGAGAGACAGCGTGAGCAGGGGAGGGTCAGAGAGAGAGGGAGTCACAGACTGAAACAGGCTCCAGGCTCTGAGCTGGCAGTCAGCACAGAGCCCGACGCGGGGCTCGAACCCACGAACCACGAGATCATGACCTACGCGAAAGTCAGAGGCTTAACAGACTAAGCCACCCAGGCGCCCCTGATGTATTACTTTTGAAAGGTCGTGCTGGGATTATTATTTCATATATAGCTGAACTGTCTCCCCTTATCTCTTCCAAAAGTGATTTGTACTTATTCTAACTCTCATTCATAATGTAGATGTTTGTACCTATCTCTTTTACTAGACAAGCAGTGCCTCAATTATTTAGGTTGTATCTTGTTCTTGCTTGTTTATGCTCCGGGGCCACTTATATCAGAGATACCCAATGTTTACCAAGTAAACAAACGGAAAGTGAACGTCAGATATGCAAGTGTTAATTATAATTGTTCAGACTTTATATGATTATTGACAAAGACGGAAGTAATTGTCTAGGTCAGTGGTTTTCAGTGATGTGCTTTACTGCGCTCTCACCCTCCCACTGGGGAACCCTACACTTTGAATTTCATTTTTGCCACAACTGAACACAAATTCCAATACGCTAAAAAGTTTCAGATGGAGCACTGAACTGGATATGATAGACAAACAATATATATACCTTACAATGAATAAGAAAACATATATCATAGTATCAAACCATACCCTCTACTTCCCCAAAATACATCTGTTTACTAAAAAATATGAGAATCCTGCAATAACAAATGAGAGAAGGAAGTCAGGATATAAATAAGTCAACTCAAAACAAAGTCCTAAAGGATGACTAATGTGTTGGGAAATTATAGTCACACATTTATAGAAACCAAAGGACACTGCTATTCACATGGTGATAATATAGAAAGGATTGGGTTTTAATTATTGCTGACTTTTAAAATATTTTTTGACTGTTTTAAAAAAATTCAGTCACAAATACTGATATAACTTGGCTTAATCCACTTTGTTCACTCTTTATTCAATTTTAGTTTCTCAATAAGAACTTCTCTGACTGCCCTATTTGAAGCTACAGCCACCATTCCAAACATTCTTTCCACTTTTATTTTACAATTTGCAAGAGCACTTACTATTAGGAAATACATTGTGCCACTTTATTTTGTTTGTGTTCCTCTGCACCACCAGAGTGACCACCAAACCAATGTAAGCTCTGTGACTGCAGAAAATTTGTCTACATCGTTCACTGCATAATAGTGATGTTCACATAATAGATGTTCCATAAATATTGCTGAATGAATAAATGCTCATTTAAAATTTTTCTTAGTATCTCCAAGAAACTACATCTGGTAATCAAATGCATACATACCCACTAAACCCTGAGTTCAATACAACTGTATCAATTAAATTCATCAAGAAGATATACAAGAAATTATTTTAATTTAAACACTAATTATTGCCAATGATTAAAAGCCTCATAATATGTGCATATGTCAATAAGGAAATAAAGAAGAAAATAACAGCTCTCTCCTCTCATCAGACAACTTTTTCAAAATTGTGTATTTTTTAGATTAGGGCTTCTCAAATTTAATGCACATATGACTCACCGAAGAATGTTGTTACAAGGCAGCTTATGATTCTGGGGTGGGTACTGAACTCTAACAAAACATTTGTTTGTCCTTGAACCCAGATTTGAGTAGATGAGTTTATTTTTGAACAGCTAAATTGCATATTTATATTATATTTCTAAAAAATGGTATTTAGAGGATGATTTTATTCAGTAAGAAAAATATGTTTAAAATATTTATGACTTTAATAAAACCGTTATTTAGTAATTCAGTATAAGAGTGTGCTATATTATTTATCAAACATCCTTTTACCATGAGGGAACCCAAAGTAAACGATGAACTGTGAGGGATAATGACACATCGATGTGGGTTCAGGGATTATAACAAATCTTCAGTCTGGGGGACACTAATAATGAGCAAGGCTGTATGTGTATGGTAGCTCTGATTTGCTGTGAACCTCAAGCTGCTTTCAAAAACAGACTATTAAAAATAAAAAGTAAAATAAAAATGACAACCTACAGAATGAGAAAAAAATTTGCAAATCATCTATTTGGTAACAGGTTAATACCTAGAATATACAAATTCCTACAACAGTAAAGGACAATATACTAAAGACATGGGGAAAGGATTTCAACAGACATTCCTCCAAAAAGACACACAAAATGGCTAATAAGTGTAAGAAAAGATGCTTAACATTATTAGTAGGGAAAGGCAAATCAAAACCATAATGAGATTCCACTCTATACACATTAGGATGGCTATAAATAAATAACAAGTTTTGGCTAAGTCCCAGGCCTGCCTCAAGGATTTACTTACACATTTTTCATCCAGGCCTGTTCTTATCACCTCCTTAATATTGCAATTTGCACTTCCTTCATTTACCTTCTCCCTCAGTTTACTCTGTATTTTCTTTTCTTTAAATTTTTTGTTTTCTGATTTTTTTTTTTGGGGGGGGTGAGAGAGAGAGACAGAGAGAGAACAGCAGGGTAGGGGCAGAGAAAGAGAGAATCTCAGGCAGGCTCCATGCTCATCTCAGTGTGAAGCTCTATGCAGAGCTTGATCACATGACTGTTTAGATCACAACCTGAGCTGAAATCAAGAGTGAGTGGCTCAAGGGACTGAGCACCCAGGTGCCCACTCTGTATTTTCTCATAGTGTTAATAAACTCTGTAATTCACTTTATAAACAAATATGGGGGGAGGAGGAAAGGAGAACATTTTCTGTTTAAATCAAGAATATGACAAAAAGGATTTTTGTCTATTTCATTTACTGATGTAACTAGGTGTCTCCAATACTGCTTGACACATAAATTCTCAATAAATATGGTTAAATTAATTTGCTATTTCTGTTTTCTTGACTTCCCTTGATCATTCTTGACAGGGTTTTAAATTTTATGTCTTTTCCAACTGTCTCTTACAACTATGTTCTATTCCATTAATCTGCACTATTAGGTAGTTAGTTTCTAATAAGAAGGATTTAAGTCTATAAATTTCCTCTAAGTACTCACTTAGCTAAATGGCACAAGATTTTTAAGCATCGTTTTTATTATTAGTTATTTAAAACATTTTCTTATTTTACTGTTTTGTTTTTGGAGAGAAAGCATAGGTTATTATTAAAAGTGTGTTTCTCCTAACCAATAAGTATTTTTCAGCCTTTGTTTTCCAATAGATTTCCAACCTAATTAAAAAGATAAAGTCTATGTCACTTTAATCCATTTAAACAGCTGCAATTTCTTTAATGTTTAATAATATAATCTCTCTTTTTTTTTGTAAGTATTCTGTGTGTGTTTGTAAAGAATCGGTATCTCCAGATGGTAAATACAGTGTAACATTTAGCCATTAGGTTCAGATTATTTATTAATTATGTTGATTAAATATCCAGCATCCTTACTATTTATGGTGCAGAATTAAATTATTTCCACTATGCCTGAGACACTCTTAATTGTGAATGGACAATTAATATGCTAACTGGAGTATATGTAAAACAAAAAATAAGGTTGCTTTCCAAAGGTGCACCTATATTAAAGGCAAAGATACATTCAGATAAGACTTTCAAGTTTTCAGAGGTATAAATCACTTTCTTCTTTGACCATGTCCCATATTTTAGACATGTTACTTACCTAATAAAGCCAAAAATAACATTTTCATTTTTCTGCCAGATTTTATTTGCAGAGTCTATACTAATCTACAGAAAATTAAAGTACCAAGTACTTTTGTTTTATAAAGGATTATCTTATAAAATAACATACAATATTATATTATCAGAGATAACCCATTCCTGTAAAAAGAGTTTGTAAATTCCTCCCACTATTCCTTCATGGTATATTTCTACTTAATGATACAATGGAAGTTTTCTCAGAGTCATGGTATTTGATAAGTCTTTACCTAGAATTCTTAAAAAACCAAAAATTAAAAACCTCAAATACTGTGGAACTTAAGGCTAAATTTTTGACTGTCAGTCAAATTTCTTGAAATCAGTTGCTGTGGTAATTGTCAAGATATTTTCTTCCTATCCTCCAGGTCTAATTAAAGCATCAAAGTTTACATTGTACACAGAATAACTCTAATTGATACAGCATATTTTAGACACTATAAATAAGACATTTAATACTATAAAATAGGAATATAGGTGATTTTTTAAAAATTTTAATTTTTGAGAGAGATAGTGTGACCAGGGGAGGGGTAGAAAGGGAGGGGGGACATGAATTGTGAAGCAGGCTCTTAACTCACAAACTGTGAGATTATGTCCTGAGCCAAAGCCAAATGCCTAACCCACTGACCCACCTAGGTGCCCCTCAGTGAATTTTTAAAACGACTGTCTTAGTAGGAAGAGTATGCAACTCTTGATCTCAAGGTAGTGAGTTCTGGCCCCACCTCATGCTAAAAAAAAACCTTGTATAACCTTAAAGAAATACATAATAGGGGCACTTGGGTGGCTCAGGTGATCAAGCATCCAACTTGGTCTTGGCTCAGGTCATGAGCTCAGAGGCTCCCTGCTGATGGTGCAGAGCCTGCTTGGGATTCTTTTTCTCTGTGTCTCTCAAAATAAATAAACTTTAAAAAATACATAGTAAAAATAAACAACGCTATTTAAAAAATCATACCCATGGGGGTGCCTGGATGATTCAGTAGGCCAAGTAAGCGTCAGACTTCCAACTTGGACTCAGGTCATGATCTCTGAGTTTGTGAGTTTGAGTCCCACATCAGGGGGTAGGATCCAATGTTTCCCTCCCCCCTCACTTTTTTTCTCTCTCTCTCTTAAAAATAATTATTTAAAAAAATCATATTAATGTATGAGAACCAATATCAAAATGTGGGTTTCTTCTTAGGGTTTGGTCTGACTTTTTGTTGTCACTGATTATTTCTAATGAACTGAAAATGCTGGATTTTTTTTCAATATGCTATCATATCTGGAAGTAATTCAGCTGTCTTGCTCCGATACCACTGATGTAAGTAGCCCCACTCAAAACTTTAACAAGAGTGATTTTGCAATCAGGTCACAAAAAAGCACCTTATGGTACAATTTTCCTTGCAAAGTCCTATCGTTACTGTTACTTCTATTTTCATATGAAAGAAATACCAATATTATACTATGTGAAATAGGTCAGAGAAAGACAAACACCATATGATTTCATTTCTATGTGGAATCTAAAAAACAAATGAATAAACAAACAGAAAGCAGAATCAAACCTATAAATACAGAGAAAAGACGCATGGTTGCCAGAGGGGAGGAGGGGCAGGGGATGGGCAAAATGGGTGACAGAGGCTTCCGATTATAAACTGAATAAATCATGGGGATGAAAAATACAGCACACAGAATGCAGTCAGTGGTACGGTAACAGCATTGTTTGATGACAGACAGTACTATACTAGTAGTGAGCGTGGCATAATGTACTGAGTTGCTGAATCACTCTACTGTGCACCTGAAACTAATGTAACATTGTGTGCCAACTATACAAAATCAATAAATTCCAAGACAGTAAGTTCCCAGATTTTCAGACTCTCTGAATGCATGAGTATCCTTTCCTACATACAGATAAAACATTTCTAAAAATATCTATAAACTTAGAACATAAATACAAAGAGTTCAGGGAAAATTTAACCATAAATAAATTATACTTTAAATATTTAAAAACGACTGGGGCGCCTGGGTGGCTCTGTCGGTTAAGTGTCCAACTTCGGTTCAGGTCATGATCTCATGGTTCATGGGTTCTAGCCCCGTGTCAGGCTCTGTGCTGACAGCCAGCTCAGAGCCTGGAGCCTGCTTCAGATGCTGTGTCTCCCTCTCTCTTTGACCCTCCCCTGTTCACGTGGCCTCTCTCTCAGAAATAAATAAAACATTTAACAATTTTTTAAATAAATATTTAAAAATTGCATTAAATTTTATCTTGAAAAAGAGATACATTTGCAACATGACTAAAAAAATTCAAAAGCAAAATGTCTGTTCTATTTGATAACCTAATAGAGTTCTGTGATACTGAAATGAAAATGACAATGAAGATGCAGAAAGTAACTAAGTATGCAGAAAATACTTATAAGGCAAAGATTAATATGAATTCAAGATTCACCAAATAGTTTTGCTTGGTTCATCTGTGATAATAACAGGTATTGTAAGAAACAATCCACAACTAAAAAAAACAGTTACATGATGGGGCACCTGGGTGGCTCAGTTGGTTAGGTGTCTGACTTTGGCTCGGGTCATGATCTCACAGTTTGTGGGTTCAAGCCCCGCATCGGGCTCTGTGCTGACAGCTAGCTCAGAGCCTGGAGCCTGCTTCAGATTCTGTGTCTCCCTCTCTCTGTGACCCTCCCGTGCTCACACTGTCTCTCTCTCTCAGAAATAAAACATTAAAAAAAAAAAACCAGTTACATGATATAAATAGTACTTCTACATCTACAACTTTTTATATGTATTTTTAAGATTCAGTTTTACACAGAGGTGGAATGGTAGCTGGGGCAAAGCAGTGAATCATAAAGCAACTGATTTTAGGGCCAATTTGGACAATATCAGTCTTAAAAAACTTTGACAAAATCTTAACCATGTCTGTTGACAGCTTCATCTATGTAATGCACCAATAATATCTGTCCCACTTACCCCGCAGGGTTTCTAGGAAGATCAGGTAGATAGAGATTAGTAGATAAAAGGGCTTTGAAATATAAAAGTTCTATATAAAAGTGAGCTTTTAGGACACTGAGGTAGTTCTAGATATTCCAGATTTGGTTCAACAACAACAACAAAAAAAAGGCTCAAACTATAATATTCTTGCTCAGAAATTATTACTAGTAAGTAGAGTAATTTGTCAATCTTCATTTTGACAGTCAGTATTCACCTCATTTGCAATGAAATGAGGTAATAACTAGACTGTATTGCACACTTTACAGACTTACCCAAATGAGCATATATATGGCCCATTTAGCTAAGGGTATTTTAATAGGTGCTGTTTATTATGAGTTGACCTCCTACAATATCATATAACTGATAATGCATATCCTATAGAAGATCACTTTGTCTAATATATTATTTGGGTATTTATTTTTTTGGTTTTTTTTTTTAACAGTTTATCACATCTCATAATACATAAAGGAATGGCAATTCTCTAAAATGTATCAAAGCCTGGCAACCTGGCATGAATTGGCTTCGATCAATGCTTTCCTTGTCTTTCTTCCAAAACTTGCTTTCCCATGAAAAATACTTGTTTCCATTCTGCTTGTCTTTGAAGATACCTGTTTCCCAATTTATTGCCAATTACCTCAAACACACGAAGCCACCAACTTGTTTTATTTTTTTAATGTTTGTTTATTTGTGAGAGAGAGAGAGCATGAGTGGGAGAGGGGCAGAGAGAGAGGGGGACAGAAGATCCAAAGCAGAATCTGTGCTGACATCAGTGAGCCTCATGAGGGGCTTGAACTCATGAATGGTGAGATAATGACCTGAGCTGAAGTTGAACACTTAACCGAATGAGCCTCCTAAGTGCCCCCACAAACTCGTTTTAATGTTTTTGTTTGTTTGCTTTTTATTTAGTTTTGAAAAAGAGAGCAAATGGGAGAGGGTCAGAGAGAAAGAGAGACACAGAATCTGAAGTAGGCTCCAGGCTCCGAGCTGTCAGCACAGAGCCCGATGCGGGGATCCAATCCACAAACCATGAGATTATGACCTGAGCTGAAGTCGGACGCTTAACCGACGGAGCCCCCCAGGCGCCCCTCAACAACTTGTTTTAAATGAATTACAGTTCTAAATTAAGTACTGAGAAAAAGAAAGAAATGTATTTAAATAGGTCAGTCACCTCACCTGCTCTGGTTGCAGAGCCAAATGCACTTTTCATATGTTTCAACAGTTAACACACCACAGACAGTGTGAGGTTCTACACAGGAGATAAAGGCAAAAGGAAACAGAAAACTTCCACTTACTGCAAACGAAAGGGGACTCATCTGAATTATCAGCGCAATCGTTCACAAAATCACACAGCTTGTCCTTTGCAATGCAGTGCCTGTTGGCACACATGAATTCTTGAGCGGTACACTTTCTGGCAGGGCTAAGTAGCGGGGAGCAATCTTGAAAAGAAATGTCATCCACTGCTACATCTCCCATGTAACTGACACCACGCTTTGTCCTAAAGACAATCTAAAAACAAAACAAAACAAAACAAAAACAGGAAGAAAGCCAATTTCAGTCGAGCTGTCCCAAGAATTCAAAACTCAAGGCAAACATTCAATACAGAATATCAGGCTTGAATCTCAAAACACTACTCCCATAATGACACTGACCCAGGAAGTCTGAGAGTCATCTGATATCCGTGCCACCCTCAACACCCACGAATGTGAGAATGGAAACATCACTCCCTCGTGTTTAGATTTTTAGGAAAGGTGGCACGGAAAACCTGTAGGAGCCACGAAGCCACCCACTGCTGCCTCTGTGGTTCTCTGATCCAAAATAAGACCTGCCCATTTCTTACAGCCTCCGTGCACATGGGGAGGCGGCCAATCAGGGGACAGAGCACATCAGGAGAATGAAGATGAGAACACATCCTCTGTTGTGCCCAATTCTCGCCACTCCTCAGATCTGTCCGTCCCAACTATGTGAAAGCAAAGATATCAAAGTTTTTTTTTTTTAATTGCCCACATCTCTGAAATTATAAGGATGTGGATTTGCCTTTGATTAATGTATGTGGTGGACAAAATCCTTATGTGTTCCACTGTTTGACAGCAAGCTTCCATTGATACAGACTCCAAAATAATTAGAAATTATTAGAAATAATTACAGGAGTTGCTAAAATGTTTAGAAACCCCACCTTCAGTTTGTGATATGATCACTGCTTAGAAGAACAATGAACACTGTTTCATGGAACATAAATAGTCACACACTGTTGAGTTTCAAGTTTCTGAGGGAGATTAATTCAGAGTACTTGATTATATTTCTCTGCATGCCAAATATCTCTTTGTGTGTTAAGATAATAAGTATTCACATATTTTATTATTTTTTTAATGTTTATTTTTTGTGAGAGAGAGGAAGACACAGTAGGAAAGGGGGAGGGACAGAGAGAGAGGGAGACACAGAATCCGAAGCAGGCTCCAAGCTCTGAGCTGTCAGCACAGAGCCCGACATGGGGCTTGAACTCACATACTGCGGGAACATGACCTGAGCCAAAGTCAGATGCTTAACCGGCTGAGCCACCCATGTGTCCCAGAAGTATTCATATATTTTTTAAAAATTTAGAACAATTAGAAATGATTTAACAAGGAGTAAAGATTTACCTCAGTGATTTAATACAACTATTTATTGTGCAAACTCAAAAACATCTTTTGACCAAATCTAAACAATCATTTTTCTTGCAAGTATTATCATTTTTCCCTAAGATGTGTTATGCTCTTATGTGACTGTATTAAAGCCTATGTGTTTTCTTTTTAAGACAATTGATAGAATAATTGAAAAAATTGTCTCTCAAATTATCAACACACAAAAAATAAAAATGCAATTTTAAAAATTCATATGGTAAATTTACATGAATTGTTCTTCATAACAGATGTGCTGGATAGGTTGAGAGGTTGGAAACCATTAAAAAGAGATGAAACTGGAAAAAATAATAAGGACTAGATGTTTTTATAAGGAAATGCCGATAGACAAATGGAAAAGGATTTTCTATTGTCTGGATACATATAAACATTTAAATATGTGACACAATGTTCTGTAAATAAGAAATCAGATAATAAATGTTCTTTTATTAATTTTTTATGTTCAGTCCTACATACTGAATCTCAGGTGTCTGCCATGACCAAATGATCAAGTCATTGCTTATGATCCTAATGGTCTGTAAAACTTGAATATTGAGTCTATAGACCTGAATATTGATCACACTTTTCAAAAGAGTAATTACATTTTTTTCAGTAGAATAATAGCAGGGTCAACTATTTTGGAAAATCTAGGAAGCAATATGGCATAACAGTTGGATTATGGACTCGTAGATAAATTGTCTATGTTTAAAGCCTATATAAGCCATTTTGTAATATACAACTAGAATGAGTTTCCTAATGTATAGGTCTTTCTGTATTCTAATTTATAAAATGGAGATAGTGATTACGTAATTGTTGTAAAAACTAAAGGAATAAACATTTTAGAGTCATGGTATAGTACTTAACACTTATTAAGTGTTACGTGAATGTTCTAGTTATATACACAACATTTTAAATAAATACTCTGTTTAAGTTTGAGAGCTCCCAAATCAAACTCTGAAAACCACCCAGTGCTGATTCAGCATGTAATTTAAAAAGTATCTTCTACTTTTACTCAATGGTTAGAGGTATTCGCCTTTCTGAGGCGAAGGGGAATCATATTGTAAAAATGAAAGAATCATGGCCAGTATGCTTGACTCATCGCTCTACTTCCAGTGCACAGGAATGAGCTTTGCCCATGGTAGGTGCTTAATAAGTATGAATTGAAGGAGTGAGTGAATCACAAAAAACATCAAATATTCACAAGCCATTAATAACTAATTTTAAGATTCAAACAACATAGGCATATTTCTTCTCAAATTTCAATGTACGAAAAAGCAAATTTCAGAAAGGCTAAATTAATAATTAATTCTTTCTGCTGAAATTCCCTTTAATGTTATTTTGAACATGATTTTACTAGACAAACATTCTGCTTGCACAGAACTAGGTAAGAATTCATTCCCTGAGGTAGAGCCTATGTCTGGCAGCAGCAAAACCTTCTACATGTTCTTGCTGAGGATTCTTCTACCCTCAGTTAAAATATCTTGAGGACTGAACAGATGGAATCATTTTAATATTAAATTTCACATTGTGTAATATGAAATTGTGGTCCAATAATTACATCTTTAGGGTGAACTTAATTTGTATCAATTTTCTAAATTAACTACAAATGATTCATAAGAAAACTGGACTCCAGTGAAAGGTCAAAAATATATGGAATTTATGGGGTACTTGGATGGCTGAGTCAATTAACAGTTTGACTTTGGCTTAGCTCATCATCTCATGGTTCATGGGTTCGAGCCCTGCATTGAGCTTTGCACTGAGTGGAGTAACTGCCTGAGATTCCCTCTCTCTCTCTCTCTCTCTGCCTCTCCCCCACTTGCACTGTCTCAAAATAAATAAACTTTAAAAAATATATAGGGAATTTATAACACCTGCCATTCCAAGAAATTGGGGACAATGTTGCATCAATGCCTTTAGACAGCTGCAGCTAGCCTGGGCTTCCGCTGAAGTGAGCAGGGCCGATCTATCAGACACAGCACATGACTGTACTTACTGACTATTCACAGGAGAACTGGCTACTATTTCTACATACGCAAAGGACTGGAAACACAATAATTAGCAAGATGCTATATCTTCTATTTAGAGATAAATGGTTTTAAATTTATGAGATTGAGCTTTGTGCAGTTAAGATTAAGAAAATGTTCCCAGCATAAATACCTGTGAATTCTCACTCTCCAGATCCAGATCTTAAAAATCTTAATAGCTAAGCTTCATCTTCCAAGAAAACCCATCTTCAGCACCCCCCCACAAACACATCCATGAGCTCTTATTTTCTTGATAATCCATAAAAAACAAAACCCATACCAAATACCTTGGCAAGTAATTATCTTCAGTTCAAGCATTTTAATCTATGTTCTACTTGTTCTTTTTTTAATTATTAAATACATATACGTCTTCTCCTCCCAATATTATCATAATCTCCATGAAGACAAATAGAGCATCACACAATTTCCTCCCCAAAATATTTTTGAATTATGTAAATCTATTATCTCTAAGAAGGTTCAACAACATAATGTGCTTTCAAATGCCTGTCTTTTTAATTAAGTTTCAAATAAATTTACATAATTGCTCCACAATTCTCTGAAAATATATTTGTTAGGGGAGGTGTTCTTTATATGAGGTAGGCTGATTATGAAGTGGAGCGTGGTTGGCATTCAATACTCCTAGAATACGGGTGTCTAACTAGGAGGAATTAGGACATCTGGAACTTCAAATTCCTCCTGGAAATGCAGGCAGGCATCCATCCAACACATCAGGAAGAGCATGGGAGGGCAAGAAAGCCATGAGCAGAGGAAATAAAGTAGGATTAGAAAAAAAGTCAGCAGAACTTCTTCATCCAACTACTTGGATTACAAACCTGTATATGTGATTGAACGCCTAAAAACACTTCTACTTTCTTCCACTGTGCACCCTGCTGTCCACTTTGAGCCCACAATTTAGAAGTAACATTGTCTTTCTTGCTGAGTACCTACAGAGATAAATCAAGTAAGAGGTATTACAATATTGTCTTGATAAATGTTAAACACTTAGAATTTTCCCAGTGATTTTTTTAAAATTTTTAATATCAACATGAATTCCCTTAGAGAAAAGTAGGGGATGCTTTTCATTAGATGTCTTTGTTTTGCATACAGCAACATGTCTCAAGGGTACCACACAAGCTCTGTGTAATAAAAGTGTACATGAATGTCTGTCAGTCAAGTCCAAAGGCTCTGGGCAACATTCAATTAAGAGCTCTTAAATACATTAGCTTTTAAAAACCTGATGGCAGTAACAATTGGAATTTTATGTATTAAATAATATTCATGGTGTCGAATGAAAACCACTTACTACTATAGGGGCGCCTGGGTGGCTTAGTCAGTTAAGCATCTGACTTTCACTTAGGTCATGATCTCGCAGTTCGTGGGTTCGAGCCCCGCGTCGGGCTCTGTGCTGACTGCCAGCTCAGAGCCTGGAGCCTGTTTCAGAGTCTGTGTCTCCTCTCTCTCTGACCCCCTGCTCATGCTGTCTGTCTCTCTCTCTCCTAGAAATAAATAAAACATTTGAAAAAAAAAAAAGAAAAGAAAACCACTTTCTACTTACTAAAGCGCATTTTTCAGGATGACTTTACTTCCTTATCCTCTTAGGTTCAATGGGCACAGTGGTGTTTTAGTGGGAGCCCGTTCAATATTTTTAACAGCATACTTGGGCGGTATGAGTGGGCACTGACTCATGCTGTGATGGTAAGAGCTCCCTACCCAACAGTCTTGAAACCTCAAATTCTCCTTGGTACTATATCCTTATTCTAAAGGGAAATTCAGATTTGTCTCAGCAGACAAATTATCAGGGCTCTCCTTCTAGAATGCTACAAAATGAGCCAACGAGAGAGTAACTGAAGAGAACCAGGGATGTGCTGAACAATTCCACATTTTAAAGTAAATGACTTAGAAGGCTAATTTAATTATTTCACAACATTCCTTTTTAAAACCACAGTGTGTACAACCAAAAGAATCATTCTGGTAAAGGGTTTGTGAAGGTTTTGCCTTTTAAAAGTGGAGGTAACCTTTAATGGTTTCATTATCACTTTATGTATAATTAAATTCAAGCAGCTATTTTTGTTGGAGTATAATTAACAAACTGTTATAGAAGTAGAGTTTCCAGACCTTTTAGAATTTCTAATATGAGACTAACAAAAATATCACCAAAGTTTTGCTATATATATAATTTCAGTTAAAGCAACATGTTATCAAGGTCAAGAAAATACAATTTCTAAAAAAATAAAAATCATTTTTGATGAATACTTTTAAAATTTTTTTAATGTTTTATTTATTTCTGAGAAAGAGACAGGCAGCGTGAGCAGGGGAGGGTCAGAGACAGAGGGAGACACAGAATTGGAAGCAGGCTCCAGGCTCTGAGCTAGCTATCAGCACAGAGCCCGACGCGGGGCTCGAACCCACGAACCATGAGATCATGACCTGAGCCGAAGTCGGACACTTAACCGACTGAGCCACCCAGGCACCCCTTGATGAATACTTTTAAAAAGTATGGGAAACAGATCTTTATATGAATAGCACTCTGTATACAAATCACTAAGACAAATGTTTCTATGCACAAAAATAACATCACACATATTATTTTAATTATTTTATAACTAATTACTTATAACATTTTAATATTTTATAATTTTTCACACACTAATACAAACTCATACCTGAAAAAAAAATTTGTCAATTAATCTTAATCATAAAATATGAGTTAAACAATTCTCATTTTTCTAATGAAAACCCTGCAGTAAGTTGTATTGATTGTTTTGCAAAATTCATTTTTAAAAAGTCAATGTAAAAGAATAGATAAGTTGTGACTTTAATTCATAAGACTCCTGAATGCTTTTATATTATTAAACATGCACATACTTATATACAAACAAGTTTACTTCTAAATCATTACTAATAAGGAGTCTTACCTATAATGAACAAGATAATTCTTCTATATTTTTTAACATTTTATTTATTTTTGCGAGACAGAGAGAAACAAAGCGTGAGCAGGAGAGGGTCAGAGAGAGAGGGAGACAGAATCCGAAGCAGGCTCCAGGCTCTGAGCTAGCTGTCAGTAGAGAGCCCAATATGGGGCTTGAACCCACAGACCGTAAGACCATGACTGGAGCCAAAGTCGGACACTTAACCATCTGAACCATCCAGGCACCTCCAACAAGGTAATTCTTCTGAAACCGATATACAAATCGATTATATTTCCAGCTAAATAAGCAAACAATAAAAACTACTTGTATTTGTGAAATATGTTTATCTAAAACTTATTTGGGGGGGCGCCTGGGTGGCTTAGTCAGTTGAGCATCCGACTTTCGCTTAGGTCATGATCTCGCGGTTCGTGGGTTCGAGCCCCGTGTCGGGCTCTGTGCTGACTGCCAGCTCAGAGCCTGGAGCCTGTTTCAGTCTGTGACTCCCTCTCTCTCTGACCCTCCCCTGCTCACGCTGTCTCTCTCTCTCTCCTAGAAATAAAATAAAAATATTTAAAAAATAAAAAATAAAAAAAAACTTATTTGGGAAAATAAATGTTTAATATAGTTGGGAAAATCTTAGATTAATACAGTGATAAAATGGAGAGCCAAAGCACCTAATATTAACATTATAATCAAGGTATGGAGAAAGAAGTGGCTAAGCAGCAGGTCTGCGGTCTGTTTCTCTCTCTTTATTGGGGAGCCTGTTACCTAACCGTAAACTCTTGGCAAATATGCTAAACATGGACTTCTTGGCAAACAAAATGATTGTATTTGACAAGGGGAGGCCCTTTTCTGTGCCTGCTTTTAGTAAGATATCCCTGGTCTTAAACTGCTCTTGGTAAACAATTCTAGAATTCTGGGATTTATCTTTCAGACACGGTTTCCTGGAAAATGCTGCATCAGCTATGAAACAGTACAAATGGAGATGTTTAAAAATGGATTTGGCTTGTTTTGTATAATGATGCAACTCTACATATTACTTAAAACCTCTATATTCTATAAGGCACGCCCTCTATGGGAAAACAGGATCTAGGGACGTGCACTGAGATTCTCTGTTTTGTTTGTATAACTTGGTCTTCTAAAAGAAACCACGACCTTCTGGAAAAACAGTTAACTCCAGGAATGGAACAGAATAAAAATAATGTAAGTTTGGAACATCTTAGACAGACAGGAAGAAAATGCTCAAAGACTGATGAGATTGTCAAAGAGACACAGAAGTCAGCTTAAAGAGTATCCTATGAGCAAATCTGAGGCAAGTTAACAATCAATAAATAATAATAATGATAATACATGATAATAAACTGAATACAAAAGGAGCCCATGAGTCCACGCTGATGTGAATCCAAAAATGGAGAGATAAATGGAGAAGTAATTTTGTTGGTGGTGGCAGTGATGATGGTGTTTTTTACAAAAGAAAACCAATGTCCAAATGTGAACAGAATAATGGGAGTTAAAAAAATCACAACTGAGCCATCATCATAGTAAAATTAATTCCAGCAAGAAATACCAAAGGATGAAAAACTAATAAGTAAAACTGACTTGAGAACAGTATTTTACATACCATCAAAATTTCTCTTCACAAAATATGTATTGATAACACAGGGAATAAAAACAATGAGACCTATAGATATCATATACTACCATTAGGATGCAATTAAAAGAACACAATATTGATGATATTACAACAAATATACATATTTAACATTAAACAAATCTAAAATGAGTGGATTCTACATACTGTATTAGATTATATTTTAAAACATCAAGGCAATAACAGTCTAGAGAAGAATAAAGAATTATTCCACTTTGAAAAGCACTAGAAAGAAATAGCCCGGTTTGGGGGCGCCTGGGTGGCTTAGTCGGTTAAGCGTCCGACTTTCGCTTAGGTCATGATCTCGCGGTTCGTGGGTTCGAGCCCCACGTCGGGCTCTGTGCTGACTGCCAGCTCAGAGCCTGGAGCCTGTTTCAGTCTGTGGCTCCCTCTCTCTCTGACCCTCCCCTGCTCACGCTGTCTCTCTCTCTCTCCTAGAAATAAATAAAACATTTAAAAAAAAAAAAAAAGAAATAGCCGGGTTTGATAAGTGATCCCATATGGATTTTTTCCTATAAAAGATGGTGCTGGTACAATGGGCAAAAAAATAGGAACTCTGAGTGACGTTATATTGCAGTTGTCTGTGAGATTATTGAAACTTTGAAACAGACGAAACAGTAATTCTGAACAGTTTTTTCACAAAGACAAAATTTGAAAAAAGACAACTGGGAAATGTAGCAGCATTACCATCACTATGAAGAGTGCACATTCCAACATCACCAATGTGTGTCTAATTCATTTGTACTATTCTCAGAACATTGGTATTCTTAGAACACGGATACTGAAATTTACATGAAACATGACACAGAGGCTGTAACCTCCTAGTAAAGACAATAACCATAAATCAAACAGTGAAACCAATATCCTACTAGCCTTTCAGGTCCCATTCTGCTAAAGCTCTTTTTTTTTTTTTGATCAATCATATTGAAATGAGTAAGGTTTTGACAGTTACCCATTTTCTCTTATTAGCAAGCCATATTGTAATAACACTTGATTGTACAGTATGAATTTTGATACAGGAGATTTAAAAAGTGCAACTGCTTAAGTAATACCTGGAGAGAACCAACCGTCGCTCCATTCATATGAGTCCAAAACACCAGAGTACATTTCGGTCCCATGCGTGAAATAACAGGAGTGAGTAGATCAGCTGTGTCACCAAATTTTCCATTTGAGCTATCAGCATAGAGATACCAGCCATCTGTGGTATTTCTGGGGGAAAGTACAAAGCATTTATCAGATTAAAAAAAAAAGAAAGAATCATAGAGTTCATCATTTTTTGGGTATAGTTTATATAGTCCATCACTGACCACAATTTATTGTTCTGTAATTTTTCCTAAAGCATAATAATGTTTTATAAAAAGCATAATGATAACTCATAATCCTCAATAGAAATATTATTCTACTGCCTCTTACTTGTAGCCAAGAGATTGCCACAGTCTGTTCATTCAGGACGCTCCATGTGACCCCTTTCTGGGCACTGGGACTAAGGTCCCATGCCTTAGCTTCATATCATCCCAGAGACGTTGGGAGAGGAAAGTGGGAATTCTTTCCTCCCACCCAGATGAGGTTTGCCTCCTTGGATGCCTTTTGGAAGGAGTGTATTCAATGTTCACTTAAGATATAGCCTACTTGGGGGCACCTGGGTGGCTCAGTGAGTTGAGCATCTAAGTGACTGCGGCCAAGGGGTGGTTCACAAGCTCAAATCCCACCTCCGGCTCTGTGCTGAAAACTGGGAGTCCAGAGCCTGGAGCCTCTTGAGATTCTGTGTCTCCCTCTCTCCTGGAGGGAAACCAGGAGGTGGGACTTGGGAGTGGGCTAATATAAGCTGCCTCAGCCACTATCTACTGCCACCAGTTGCCCAGAGGTCCCTACATCTGTTTCCATGAGAGATCATGGGAGGAAGGGAGTTTATTTGGGAACATTGTAAAGAAATCTTTTGTGCCCCATGGGCCTCCTTCATCAAGGGAGTATGTTGCAGAAATTTAACATTTGTGTGGGGCTGACTTGGGTGCAAGAGAGATTTAAACCCAGGCACGAACTTAGTTTCAACTACTACCTGATAAATCTATTTTTCTTTACTTTCTTTTTGGCACAGAAGCTGGTAATCTAGGACTTACAGGTGAACCACCTTATGTGAATATTTTTCGTACGTAGTTTACTTGGGTTAGTACGATACATTCTATTTAAATTCCTTGAACATTGTGGATCCCCCTAATGTGTATGATTGACTAAGGCTTTGTAAATTAAGGGATGGTGGTGAATAAGCTTATTTGATGGCTCAAAGAGGTTAAAAAAAGAAAAGAAATAATTATTCTACAATTTTGATTGTGGATATCTGTATCAGTTGGTACAATGTGCACAAATTACGCTAAAGGCTGAGTTTACCAAGTGTAATCTGTAACTTTGGTTGTGTGGGTTTTTTTTTTTTTTTTACAATAACGTGGTCAGCTTTGTATAACATTTAATTTTCTTAACATTTAATTTTTTATTGCAGTATAATTGGCATACAATGTTATATTAGTTTCAGATATACCACATACTGATTTGATGATTCTATACATTACTCAGTGCTCAGCACGATAAAGGTAGTCACCATGTGTCACCATATATTATTAAAACATTATTGACGATAGTCCCTAAGTTGTACTTTTCACTTTGCAACTTATTTACTTTATAACTGGAAGCTTAAAGTTTGTACTTCTTGGGGCGCCTGGGTGGCTCAGTCGGTTAAGCGTCTGGCCAGCTCAGGTCATGATCTCATAGTTCATGAGTCCGATCCCCACATCGGGCTCTGTACTGACAGCTCAGAGTCTGGAGCCTGCTTCAGATTCTGTATCGCCCTCTCTCCCTGACCTACCCCTGCTCATGCTGTCTCTTTCTCTCTCGCACACACAAATTTAAAAAGAAATTTTTTAAAGGACTGAATATGTTTAGAAGAGGCACCCAAAGAAGAAAAATATATATAAAAAATTAAAGCATGGAAAATAGAAAGGAAACTGGCCTGGGGTTCTACTTACAGGTCTAAAAGGCTTTCCAAGTCTCAAATTTAGTCTCTATTAATTTAGGGCAATTTTATTTAAATATATTTTAATAAGCTTGTAGATAATTTTTAAAATGTATCTTTCCCTCCCTAGCTCCAAATCAAAGAAGAAAAATCAGAATGAAACAATTAAATATCAATGTAATCTTGCCACAAAATACAGAGTTTATGCCCCCACTTTAAAAATCAATTCTAGGGGCGCCTGGGTGGCTTAGTCAGTTAAGCGTCCGACTTTCGCTTAGGTCATGATCTCGCGGTTCATGGGTTCAAGCCCCGCGTCGGGCTCTGTGCTGACTGCCAGCTCGGAGCCTGGAGCCTGTTCCAGAGTCTGTGTCTCCCTCTCTCTCTGACCCTCCCCTGCTCACGCTGTCTCTTTCTCTCCTAGAAATAAAAAAAGAAAAAAAATTCCAGAAAGAGAATAAAATATCAACAACACCTAGGTAATATGCAGACTTCTGAGGTATTAAGTGAAGAGGTGATTTCTCACAGTTTGGGCATTCTGGCACTCTTTGATTGATTAGATTTCTTACCACTTTCTCATCTACAGATTATGCTAGATGCTATAAAACGTAAATTTGCTAATTATTAAAACCTTTTTTATTTTAAAAGTTTTATCCTTTTTTTTTAGGAAGGAAATGTGAACCCCTAGTAACAAATGGATGGAGAAGACATAAGCGTCCATTAAGTCAGCACATAGTTGTTGAGTGAATCTTTGAAGTCTTGCCTGCTAGAGTCACTGGGAACTTGATGGCGAGCAAAGCCCACAACAGAGTTTGGTCTCTGACCTCATCATTTACTGGGTAGACAACATTAGGCACGTTAGTTAATCCTGCTGAGCATGTTAGTTTCTTCATTTATGAAAGGTTCCATGTACGGTCTTAATAAAATTAGAAATAAAATAAGGGAACATTTAAAACAGTACCTGGCCCCTCCTATGCATTTAATAAAATGACAGTTGTGATTTGTGATTATGTTTACGTCATTAGTTGCTGCTAACAGAATAAAGAATTTTATGTCCCACAAATCACAGATGGTATGAATTAAGATTGTTTTTAAGAGGCAGGATTATTCATTTGAATTATGTCTCAATAAGTAAGTACCTCCAGTTTTGTTCCTTGTGTGTTTAATATGCCAAGATCCTGAAGATAACAAGAACAGAAATGAATATATAATTTATTTATAGATTTGGTGAAATCCAGATCTATAACAATCCAGAAAAATTTCCACCAACATTTCTTCCCAGAAATTGACAAATAGATTCTAAGCTTCATATAGAAATCCAAACTACTAAAAACAGCCAATTTTAATGTTCAGAAAAACAAAGTCAGAGCATTTAACAGATCAATTCATTATAAATGTAGAATAATCAAGACAGAGTGGTACTTAAGAAAAGATGGGGAAATGGACCGGATACATGGACAAAATAGTCCTGAAAGCAATTCACATATATTTGTGCACCTGATTTTGAAAAGTTTGGTTCTTCAGAGCATTGAAGGAAAAGACAATCTTTTCAATGTGGACTGAATAAGCTAGCTAGCAACGTGGGGGGAAATAAACAAAACTTTCCCCTACTTCACAGTCTTAAAAAATAATAAATTCCAGGTAGATTGTATCTGGAGTGTACAGTGTAGAAAAATAAAGCTTCTCTATAATAACCTAGGGGCTACTGAGTGGCTCAGTCGGTTAATCATCCAATTTTGGCTCAGGTCATGATGTCACAGTCTGTGAATTCGAG
The DNA here is from genome assembly GCA_017311185.1 of Proteles cristata cristata. Classification (NCBI taxonomy): domain Eukaryota; kingdom Metazoa; phylum Chordata; class Mammalia; order Carnivora; family Hyaenidae; genus Proteles; species Proteles cristata. The sequence continues at coordinate 914,104 of JAESUZ010000193.1, read as the reverse complement.
CCCTGCATCAGGTTCCGTGGTGACAGCTCAGAGCCTGGAGCCTGCTTCAGATTCTGTGTCTCCCTCTCCCTCTACCACTCCCCTGCTCATGCTCTGTCTCTCTCTTTCAAAAATAAAAAAACATTAAAAAAGAAGATAACCTAATATCATCTTCATGATTTGGAAGTAAGAAAGTATTCTTTAGTAATATATAAAAATCACTAACCAGGGGATAATATTTTAAAATGGGACTATATTAAAATTAAGAATTTCTGTTTATCAAAGAAAGATGTCAAAATGATGATCAAAATCATCACTGAATCACCATTAACAAATGGGAGGAAAGCATGTATAACACATATATTGAATATAACACATATTGTTCACTTACTATGTACCATGCACTATGCCCAATGTTCAACAGCGTGTGTGTGTGTGTAGGGACCATGTCTCTTTTGTTTCCTATGCAGGAAACTGGATCATAGGTCCTCAGAAAATACTTGATAAAAACAATAAGTGAGTTTAAAATTAGTAGAACACATGTGGAAATTAAAAGACCAATGGAGTGACAGAACTATAGATTCAGATCAAATCATTCATGAAAAGCTGATGATGTGTTTCACGCTGGGGGAAGAAAAACAACGTAAGAAAAAACAAATTGAACATGTCTGGAGACCATGGAGGAATGAAGTGACTAAAAGTCAGAATTCTGGCAATGATAAAATTATATACTCAACAGTTCTTCAACTGGCTATCTCTCTATTAATTGCCCAGAAATTACACAATTAAAAACTATTCCTGTTTAATTTTCCCAATCCAATGTAACTTGATACAATTCCCTCACAAAGACATATATAAATAAATAAATTCCTTATAAGTTTATAACCCTAAAATATACCCCACCTGCAAGGAAAGGTAAAAAGGGACACTTATCAGCAGACAGATTTGAAAAATGCAAACAACAAAACTGCATTTGTGTCTTCACGTCGTACTATGAACACAGTCCCCGTGTAGCAGTGCATCCTATGGACCCCAATCTTACGTGCATTAATTGTGGGCACATGGTGTATGCACGACTCCTAATACAAAAGTAAAGAATTATACAAACACTTGCCTGTGCTTTGGATGAGATTATCCAAGCATGTGCCTGCAGAGGACATCAACGCAGCCCGTGGAACAGGCAGGGCAGTAATGATCACGCTTAACAATGCTGTCACCCACAAAATATCAGCATCTCTCTACTGGCCTTAAAATTGTCCTTTTTCATATAAGGGAGGATGTAGGATATTTTATAAACACATATATTTTCTAATAAACCGTATCAGAAACCACATAGGAAGTATTATAAGACAAAGAAAGTGTTACACACCCAGCAGCTGCAAAAGGAAAGACACTGGGTGATGATGTACAAGCCATTTAAAAAGTGATTATAAAAAGGGATCTTACTTATCATCCGTGTTATTTTTTGAAACATCTCCCAGGCCTCATAGGGCAATCAGTTTCTAAAGTCTTGACAGAAGTTAAGCGATTAAAATATTGAAGGCTTTCCCTTATTTGAGAATCTCGTGTGCATTCATCCTAAATAAATTAGTAAGAAAAAAATACCCTTGCATGGACAAATCAAATTATTCGTGGCTGAGGCAAACTGATCTATGATCCTGCACGTATACAACATCAGGGACATATTCTCCAGGCGTATTCTTTGAGTTCAAAAATACCTTTTAGTTCATTCTGATACTACAGGCCTTATTTTTTTTTTTTTTTTTTTTAGCATACCTAAGGAGTGTCACCTACTAAAAGCTGTCATGGACTTCACTAGCTTCATGAGTAGCAGAAAATGCAAAGTACTCAATAATGCAGCTCTTCTAATGGTTTCCACGGCACCACCCTCATACCTATAAGTGAGCCATTCTCGTGGCATGAAACTAACTGCTCCCCTTACCCCCCGCCACCAACTCCTCTGGAGAAAATGAATAAAATCTCTGCCCCACCAACGGCTGCAGTAGGCTTCCAAAGCAAGCCACACTAGAGTTCTTTTGTGGGATTTTCAGAATATAAATTAAGGGAAAAGGAACATTCCTTGAGTGTCAGATCTTACTAGCTGACTCCCCACGTTGTGAAACCAGGTCTGCCTGATTCCAAAACTCCACACATGGCTGTCTATACTATGCTTTAGTGATGTAGAAGGCACCAAAATGAAAAAAAGGTTCTATTTGGCTTTACTGGTTCTTTCTATAATACACACCTAATTTTACCATCCCGCTTAGAAATCTTCAATACATCCTTACTAACTCAAAGACCCCTGAACTAAACTGTAGGCCATTGGACTACAGTAAAAAGATTTAGTAAAATATATATCTACTTACTACACACACTGTCCAGATCAGCTGACATAGTTTTTTTCCCGTAGCACAGCTGTCTTGATAAAGGAAGCAGTGAATTAATCTGCATTCTGGTGCAAGCTCTCTCTATCATCAAGTATTTGTAACTAACAGTCCACAGACTGATAATTCCCTATTGCGATGCTGCATAACTGGGTCAGATTTTTTTGTGAAGGGCATATAGTAAATATACTAGGTTTTATGGGCCATAAGGTCTCTGGTACAACTATTAAACTTCTGTCTTTGTAGCATGAAAGCATCCATGGGCTGCTTAAATGAACTGTCACAGCCCTGTTCCCATAAAAACGTATTTGCAAAAAACAGGCTTCAGGCCAGAATTGGCCCACAGGCCATCCTTTGCTCACCAATGTTTTGTGGATAAAGTCTCAATCCATTGGGATCTGATAAATAACTGTCTAAAAAATATCTGGTATAAACTTTCATACATTGCTTTACTCAGACACTCAGATGCATACCCAGTGTATATGTTTGTGTAATAATTGAATACATGATGCACTTTCTTTTCTCTGTCTTCCTGATATCTATCTTTCTTCTGGGTACTCTTATACCCTCTCCTCTTGGTCTTTCCTCTATCCTACTTTGGCTTACCATCCACAACATATCTCAAGCATACTCTCATTTCCTAGCCTCTTTAGATCCCTAGACTCAAAATCCCTTGATTCAAAATTACCCCCTTCTGGAAAAATTTCAGAGCACTTATACATAACTTTTAAATGTATGTTTCACATTACATTTTAATTCACTGAATATAGAGCTTTATTCCCCAGTAGATTCTATCCACATCATGACACAGATTTTAACTGATTTATCTACATCACCTTGTGTATCCAGACAACCTTGTAAAGTGGCTTAAACTCAATTGGTACTCAATAAATATTTCTTGAATCTGTTGTTGAAGATTAAATAAACGGGTTAGAAAACTCTTGCTTTTCTATATCAAAGTCCTCCTTTAAAGTGCAAGGCTTCTCAATTCTTAAAAACAGGACTTACAATTTTAGCAGAGTGGTTTTGGGTTTTTCTTTCCTAGTCTCATGAAATATATATGAGTAATGAACAACATGTGCTGAAATTTTATATAACCACCTGGGGTTTTACCAACTCAAAACTCAATATCAAACGTATCAAAGCCAACTATTTTAATTAAGGCCCACAGTTCCTGTTTCAATATTGTATGACAGTCACTGTGGAAAACTCTCTGTGAAGCAGCTAGAAACAAGCACACACAAAATAACAATGGATACATTTTAAAGCCGAAGAAATTACATAATGTAATTGTACTTATTTACTTTCTCTTTTCAAGACAGAATTTTTAAAGGTTCACTGAAGTAATGATATTCTTTGTAAAACGGATTCTAGATCAAAAAAACCATTAGTTTCTGAGATACATAAATTTTTTGAGGTTTTTAGATCAGTGTTTAAATTGTAAGCCTTTAAGTTAGAGAGTATTAAGTAATAGTTTGTCATTTAATATTCATAAGAAATCTGAGAAGGTAGGATTCTAACCATTACTACTTTACAGATAACTAAAATAACTTGCCAGTGTTGTTTCCTTTGGTGAGTATTAAAATCATGACCACACTGAGGTCAGGTCCTTCTCCCCATATTTTATATTCTAAACTAGTTGTCCTCTAGCTGTGGGGTCAGAAACAGCCACGTCAGGGTTACCTGAGAACTTACTTTAGTCACTAGTTCTTGAGTCCTAGCTCAGACATACTGACTCAAGAACCCTGGGCTAAGGGTACCTGGATGGCTCAGTTAGCTGAGTGTCTGACTTGGGTTCAGGTCTGATCTCGCACTTAGTGGGTTCAAGCTCCATGGGTAGGGCTCTCTGCTGACAGCTCAGAGCCTGGAGCCTGCTTTGGATTCTGCATCTTCCTCTGTCCCAGCCCCTCAACCACTTGTGTTCTCTCTTAAAATAAATAAACGTTAAAAAAAAAAAAAAGAACTTGGGGCTAGAGCTCAGCCATCTGCTTAACAAATTCTCCAACTTATTCTGGTACATGCTAAGTTCTAAGACCCACCCCTCAAAGCCACTTATGCTAACAGCTAACATAATACCTACAAATCCAAGACGCAAAATCAAGATGTGGAATACTTAGAAAAGTAGACACTCATGGGGCACTGGGGTGGCTCAATCGGTTAAGCCGACTTTAGCTCAGGCCATGATCTCACGGTTCGTGGGTTTGAGCCCTGCGTCTGGCTCTGTACTGACAGCTCAAAGCCTGGAGGCTGCTTCAGATTCTGTTTCTCCCTCTGTGTGCCCCTCCCCACTCACACTCTGTCTCTCTTTCTCTCAAACGTAAATAAACATTAAAAAAATAAAAGAAGAGTAGACATTCAAGCTTAATGCTTCTTCCTAAAATAAACTCTGTGGAAAATAAATACTTATAACATTAAAGAATTTTTTAACACTTGTTTTTAAGACACCTCATTTTCTATTACATACTGTGAAGAACATTTTTTTTTTTACTGTATTCTACTATTTTAAAAAAAAAGGAGTTGGCTGGGAGAGCTACGGTTTGTAATTCTTAGTCAAATACATTTGAGAAACTCAATGAACAATTCCAGGGTACAATTTATACACACACACACAGACACACACACACACAGAATTTGATGTAAATAATTCTGGAATTGCATAATCAGTTTCCATTATACTCTCTCTCTCTCTTTGTAACTCACATATCCCTAATGGCTTTGACAAAACAACAACAGTAACAACAACAACAACAAAAAACTGTAGGGCACATGATAAATATTTGTCAAGTGAGGAATGAAACACACAAGGCTTATTTTTGAGAATTACTAGACAATTAATACCTTCTAATAAAAATTTATTGACCTAAATTTCAAACATTTTGGTAATTTAAATTTTTAAGACTTAAAAATAGTTTTTAAAATTAAAAAATAACTACTTTATCAGAAATGACCATTATTAATGCAAAATTTATTCCCATGTTACCATGAATTGAACGTTCTATTTTTTAAAAATAGCTTGTCTCAGGCTTCAAGGCAAAGAAAATCATCAGGAATAAAGAATTGGATTCCATAATGATAAAGAGGTCGATAGTCCAAGAAGAACTCACAATCCTGAACGTATAGGAGTCTTAAAAACAGAGTGTCAAACTATGTGAGGCAAAAACTAACAGAATTTTTTTTAAAGCAAAAACGAAAACCAAAAAAGCCCAAATGAATCCACTATCATAGTCAGAGACTTCAACACCCCTCTTACATAAAAGGACACATTTCACAGTCAAAAGATCAGTAAAGACAAAGGTGAACTTAACATCATTAATAAGCTGGATATAACTGATGCCTACACACTCCTTGATCCAATAACCTAAGACTATACATTCTTCTCAAGCTTAAAGGGGACATTTACATCTAATAAGAACTGTTAAAACATACAAAAAATCCTTAATACTTAACAATAAGGAAATAGATGACTGATTAAGAAATGGGCCAGGTTTTGGGGCGCCTGGGTGACTCAGGTGGTTAAGCATCCAACCAACTTCAGCTCAGGTCAGGATCTCACGGTTTGTGGGTTCAAGCTCCCTGGGTAGGGCTCTCTTCTGACAACTCAGAGCCTGGAGCCTGCTTTGAAGCCTGTCTCCCACTCTCTGTGCCTCTCCCCTGCTTGCACTGTCTCTTTCTCTCTCTCAAAAATAAATAACACATTAATTTTTTTTAAATTGGGCTAGGTTATTAGAGCTGTTTCCTTCCGGTCATGGGTTGTATGGAGTCAGCATGTGGGTCTATGAGACCTAAAACTTGAGAGCTTCTTCACTCCCAGGAAGCTGCAGGCAACATATTGAATTACACTGTAAGTACAGTGGATTTCTCTTATATTACCATGAGAAAAAGAGAAAGGAGGAAGCTGGAGAAAGCTCCTGAAAGTTCAAAGAAGGCCAAAAAAAAAAAGGCGATTAGTCTGAAAGCTAAATTTTATCAAACAGTGCCAAGCTGGGAATACAAATGCGAAAGACTGTCAAGATGCATGACAAGAGAAATGGCAAGCAAAGAGATGATGCAAAGGCTCAACAAGGAGCACTACCTGCATACCTTCTGGACAGGGAGGGACAGGCCCCAGCTAAAGTACTTTCCAACAGGATTAAACAAAGATGAAGAGAAAGCAGGAAAATGGGAATTCCCTTTGCCCAAAGTTTATGCCCGAGGACAAACAGAAGTATTAACAGCTATTCTAACAGGAAAGAGAAAGAAGAAAACATGGGAGAGGACGATTACTACAATTTGCTTTGCTGGAGATGGCTTTACTCGAAAATCACCCAAATAAGAATGATTCATTTGATTAATGGACTCACATTTCAAAAAGGCCCATTCAACACACCCTGAATTGAAAGCCACCCCTTGCCTGCCCCTAGTTGGTATAAAAGGAAATCCTGCATCTGCACTATACACAACGTTGGGTATTGTTAGCAAAGGTGCGATCACGGAGGTGAAGGTGAGGGAGTTGGGCCTCATGGGACAAGGAGGCAAGGTCACATGGGGAAAGACACCCAAGTTCCAAAAAATCTTGGAAATGATAGCTGAATAAATGCAGTCTTGCTGGTTCGACAACAGTTTCGGACAAATAACTCCTTATAATTACTGAAGATGACACACCAATCAGGAAAACCACTATGACTGAGCTCATTCTCAATACTAGCAAACAGCCTTACATCTCTGCTGTCATCAGGAGAAGTGTGTATTCTATTATAAAAACAAAAAGATTAAAACAGCCAAATTTTACAAAAAAAGAAAGAAAGAGAGACACCAGAATGGCTCAGTTGGTTGAGTATCCAACTTCAGCTCTGGTCCCGATCTCATGGCTTGTGAGTTACAAGCGTCTGAGCTGTCAGCTCAGAGCCTGGAGCCTGCTTTGGATTCCGTGTCTTCCTCTCTCTCTGCCCCTGCCCACTCGTGCTCTGTCTCTTTTTCTCTCTCGGAAATAAACAAACTTAAAAAAAAAAAAAAAAAGACAGAGAAGACAGAGAAAGATGGTAAGAAAGAAAGAAAATAAACAGACCAAACACCTGAAAAGACACCTCAGGAAAGAAAATATACAGGTCGCAGATAAGCATATGAAAAGGTGCCCCACACATGTCATCAGAGAAATTCAAATTAAAACAACAATTCAATATTACTATTTACCTATTAAAATGGTCAACATCCAGAAACTAACAATATCACATACTGCTAAGGATGGGGAATAATAGAAATTCTCATTCATTAATGGTGGGAATGCACAATTGTGTAATCAGTTTAAAATACTGTTTGGTTAGGTTTCTTACAAATACACACACTCTGATCATATGATCCAGAAATTATGCTCCTTGGTATTTAGCCAAAGGAAATGAAACTTATATCCAGACAAAAACCTGCGCATGGACGTTCATAGTAACTTTATTCATTACTGCCAAAATCTGGAAGCAAGCAAATGTCCTTCTGTAGGAAAATGAATAAACTTTGGTACATTCAACAATGGAATATTATTCAGCGCTAAAAAGAAATGTGCTACCAAGCCATGAAAAGACAAGGAAGAAACTTAAGTGTATATTAATTATTAAGTGAAAGAAGCCAATCTAAAAAGGCTATATGTTGTATGATTCCAACTATATGACATTCTAGAAGAGGTAAAACTATGGAAGCAGTACAAAGTTAGTAGTAGCCAGGGCTTTGGTAGGGAGAAGGGAGGGATCGAGAGGCAGAGCACAGAGCAGTTTTAGGACAATGAAAGTACTCTGTATTGTACCATAATGCTGGATAGATGCAATTATGCATTTGTCTAAACCTATAGAATATATAGTAACAAAAGTGAACTGTAATGTAAAACATGGACTCTGGGTGTTAGGATAGGTCACTTAAGATCATCAATTATAAGAAATAAGCTGTCATTAATTCTAGAGAATGAAGCAGGGTTCACCTTGCACACAAGGGAAGAATCTGAAGATACAAAAGCTGATCTGTATCTAAAGGAAAAATCTAAAGATACATAAGGGGAAGAGAGGGAATCCCAAGCCAGCTCTGCTCTGTCAGCGCAGAGCCAAATTCAAGGCTTGAATTCACGAACTGTGAAATTATGACCTGAGCTAAAAGCAAGAGTACGATGCTCAAATGACTGAGCCATGCAGGCACCCCTAAAAGGGAGTTCTTAATATTTTCTGAAATAATATGAGATAGCCATGTATGTAGTAAATACGTTTACTAATAATGTGATCTGATTTTTAAAATGGCTCAATCTTTCCAGCACTGATGTCTAAGGCTATTTATTCAAAATTCTACTTATAACCTCATGAGATTTTGAAAGTTCCATGTAATGAAACTAGCAAACTGGATTCTGCTCACTAAAATTTTCTCCAGTTTTTCTCCAGTTTTATGAATTGGGCTTATAAAATTACGTGAATGTGAAATCAATACAAGACACAGCCAAAACTTACTTTGAAATGTCTTATAGATGAAATCCCAGTAGCAGAAGGGATTAAAATGGTTGTGCACTCCCTCTCTCCAGACATAACAATTGTAAATATTGCATGAAATATACAAAGTTAATTCCAAAATACAAAGTGCAGCATTTCCAAAGCAGACAAAAATCAGAGGAAAGCACAATGCCCATACAAACTTGAAACCCAGATTGGTGAGGACAGGGAGTTTTATCTTTTTGATATGAGAAAACTGACAATCTTCGTTACCCTTTTGCGGTGTTTGCAAAAACTGACACAATGACAGCCTTATCGACTAAAGGAATCAGAGATCAGAATTCAGAAGAGAATTTACAGGAGAAACCCTAACAGCAAAGCTATGCGGGTATAGGGGAGACAACAGGAAGCATGACAAAATGCAGGTAAAGACCAGAGAAAAAACTATGCTCAGAGAGTAGAGCTCTGTGGACACAATCTTCAAAGTTGAAGTTTTTCTTAACAGTATATTTTTTTAACTGTACATAACTCAAACACCAGAAGGCACAAAGCTTTATGTCCTGTGGACTTGAAGTTTCAGAAAAGAGAGCCTAAAACTGACAGAGCATAGATAAAGAAAGAATGCACAAAAAAGCAACACTGGAAAATGATGAAAACACAGCAGAGAAAGGAGTAGCTGCATATGGTGCACTTGATAAAGTTTACAGTTTGGAGCCAAGTACATCAACTAACTATTAAAACAGAAAACGAAAATCTTTACGTGAACATTACAGAATCCAGTCACTAAAAAGTAGTATCAGTAATATCCAGTTTCCAACCAAAAACTTCTAGACATACAGAAAAAATATAGTATGATCATTATGGGCTAAAAAATAAACAGCAAATAGAAAATTACTTCATGTGGGTCAAGATGTTGAGTATGAGATCAAGATTTTATAGCACCTGTCATAGATACATTCAAAGAACTAAAGAAAAAAATATTCAACCAAGGGAAGAACATTAGGTATCAGTGAATGTATAGACAAGCTCAGGAGTAAAACAGGAACTTTAAAGTAAATAACCAAATGGTAATTCAGAGATTGAAACCTACAATAATACATATTAAACAATAAGATGGGCTCAAAAATAGATTGGATATCACTAAAGAGGAATGAGTAAACATGAAAATATATCAGTGAAGTTATCACCTCAAGAATCACAAAGATAAAAAGATTGACAAAAATTAACACCATGAGATACTTGTAACACAATATGAAACAATCCAAAATTGAAAAATGAATCTCAGAAGAAGAGAAGAGGAAAGATAAAATATTTGAAAAAATAGTGACTGAAAAGTTCCTAAGTTTGGTAGACAACAAATAAGGATCTAGTAAGCTTAATAATAGATACACCATAGCCAAAACGTTATAAGCCAAGATAAAGAGAAAATCTTGTAAGCAAACAAAGAAAACAAAGAAAATGATGCATAAAGAGAAACATCAATATGAACAACAATACATACTTTGTCTGAAATGACTGAAGACAGTGAAATTATATGTTCAAAGTGTTGAATAAAAACAAACAGAAAAATTAATTCTACACCTGGTAAAGCTTCTTTTAAAACTGAAAGCGAAATAAATTTTTTATTTTTTATTTATTTTTGAGAGAGAGAGACAACATGAGCAGGGGAGGGTGAGAGAGAGAGGCAGATACAGAATCTGAAGACAGTTTCCAGGCTCTGAGCTAGCTGTCAGCACAGAGCCTGATGCAGGGCTTGAACCCACAAACCATGAGATCATGACCTGAGCCAAAGTCAGATGCTTAGCCGACTGAGCCACCCAGGAATCCCTAAATTTTTAGATTGAGAAAAGAGGGAGAATCATTTGCCAGCAAACCTTTACTAAAATAAATGCTAAAGAAATATCTTTAGAAACTGATGAAATAACACCAGCTAGGAACTGAGATTGAATAAATGATAAATATGTTATAAAATATTAAATTATATGTATGTTGTATATATAATGTATATACCTTACTTATATATTTTAAATTCTATACGTAATAAATATATATATGTGTGCATTCTTTTTTCTCTTAATACTGCTAAAAGACACAACTGAATGAAGCAAAAATAATACCATTTTGATAGATTTATAGTTTATATTGACAATATATAACAATAATAACACTAAAAATAAGTGGGAGTAAACAGAAATAAACAGTACTAAAGTCCCTAGATTTAACCTTGACTAATTCAATAGTAACTAGGTACACTCGGCCAAATTTAAGATATTTATTGTAACATTTAGATCAACCTATAAAAATTAAAAGATATATAGCAAGAAGATAAAGGACAAAGTATATCAGAATGATAAAATTTTTGGATTCAAATTTTAAAAAACAGGGAATTTTAAAAACAGAGACACATTTAAAAAATAGAAAAATAAAAACCTAAATATAAGCATATCAATAAATACATACCTAAAATGTAGGAATAAATAGTCCATCAAAAGACAGAGATTGTTGGTTAGAATAAAAGACCAAGAAACAACTATATATTATTGGCAAGGCACACTTTAAATACAAAGACAAATGTTGACTGAAAGTAAATAGCCATGAAAGGAATACTGGTAACCACAAGCATAAGAAAGCCAAAGTAATATCAGGATGGATTTCAAGACTGATATGTATCAGTCTATATCATATACATATGATATGTATATATGTATCAGTATATGTCATATGCATATTAATTGAAACTGAATCAAAGTCTTAAATGTAAGAGCTATAAAACTCTCTCAGGAGAAACCGAGGGGAAAGACCTGATGATTGCATTTAGCAACCATTTCTAGGATGTGATGCCAAAGGCAAAGAGAAAACAACAAAAAAATAAAGGCACTGGACTACATCAAAATTAAAGCTTTTGTGCATCATGACCAACACAGTGAATATTCAACCCACAGAATTTTCAGAAAATATTTGCAAATCATATTCTGATAAGAGATTAAAATCCCTAATATATAAGGAACTCCTATAATTCAACGAGGAGAAGAAAGTAAAAAACCCGCTTCAAGATGGACAAAGGACCTGAACAGGCATGCAAATTACCAAGAAGCACATAAAAGGATGGTCAATGCCACTATCCTTGGAGAAATGCTAATCAAACCACAAAACCACTTCACATGCATAAGATGGCTATTGTCAAAAACAAAACAGAAAATAACTGTGGTCAAGGATGTTGAGAACAGAGATACTTGTTATGTATGTGACATTTTATTTACATATATTTTACCACAGTAAGAAAATTTAAAATTAGTTTAGCAGGATGCCAATTCAAGTTTTTGTTTGTTTAAAAAGCATTAGTTCTATTCAAATCCAATATTTAATGTCTTCCAATGTTTCATTTTACTTCTCTTACCATAACAATATAAAGAAAACTTAAAGACTTTTTATCTTAAATATTACATGCACAAATACACCCACATATCTCCTATAATTTACCCAAAGAATCATCAGTATTATCATTTCCTACAGGCTTAATGACATGAAAATGAATGACTAAGTAGTACAGTTATACTCAAACCTCCTTTCATATTAGTGGGCCAGTTAATTTCATTGTAGGAATATATGAACTGAAAGCCAAAGGAGAAATTGAAGGGAGCAGAGATATAGCACTCTCTTAAAAAAGCAATATCTATAATCGAGATATTATTTGAAAACTAGTATTGCTTATTCTATAATCTAAAACCAGCATAAACCTGCTAGTGTAGGGGAATAAAAGAAATGTACAGTCTATTAGCAGGTAATATATTGTCTTGTCAGATGTAAATAACAATCACATTGATGCAAACGCATCAAGGTTTTCCAGTCAGATTCTTATTCTTTCAATATTTCCCGGGTCTGGGAGAAAATAAGAAGTGTCACATGCCAAAAAAGCAAATTATTCCTTTATTTCAACATTCACAACTGGAAACTTGTAATTTGAAACAGTTCTACTTTTGCACCATGTTTTTGAAAACAGTCGTGCTGTATTAAACCAGAGATTAAATTAGTCATAGGGCAGGAGTAACTAACAGCAATGATGTATAAAACTATCTGTTCTCCTGTGTTATACACAGAAAGCTGACCCTCAGATTTAGACATTCACTGAAAGAGCAGATAATTTGGTTTTAGTTTTTAACCTCCTCACATTCACATTTACTTAAGTGGATTCACGCTCTGCCCACCAGAGTTTAATATCAGTATTCAATGCCTTGGAGACTTTGTTAAGGATGAATGTAAATTATCATACTTTGACCTTTACATTATTCTATGGCATTACTCATCAGCAATTGCCTTTACTGGTTATTTATAGCATCGCTGGTCTGCAACAGAAAGGCCGATCTGAATTCTGAATATACCAAAGATGTAGATCATGTAAGAAGGATTTAAAAATGTAAACAGGCACCAACCACAGTGTTTTGTGGCTGATTCTCTTTTTCTAATGACGTGAGTACAGAATGTCAAACTGGAAACTAAAGGCAATACTAGAGATGATAGAAAACAATAGAAGCTACAGCAGCAGTTAAGCACTGTTGAAAGGGAATTCTTTTTTTATTTGACCGTCAACAGTGATGAAGTCCAGGATAATTTAGAACCACATATTTCCATCTCCTAAAAAGCTTACCATGTCCATTCATTTTAGATGGGGCTTTGAAATATGATGATTCTATTGACTGGAACTATGAGGCATTCATATTTATATGTTCTATAAGTTTCATTGATAAAAAGTATTGATTTAATACTTTAAAATAACAAAATAATTTTCTCTAATCTACACTTTTTCCAATCAACTCACTAAAAGCTTTTCCAGAGTACTATTTTGAGTTGATGATATCCTAGCCAACATCATGACTGTATTTGGTTAGAAAACTTTGTATTTAATCTAAGAGACTGAGAAGTAATCCCTGGAAGGAAATTTAGATCTCCACTCTAAACAGAATATGAGAAAATCTAATTTTAAACCTACTGATTTCCCTCAAATTCTAGGACAAAACATTTTTCTTTGTCTTACTTTTTTTTTCCAAGGAGTTTCATACATCTCATGTCAAATATATCCAAAGTGAATAAAAGTTACATATTTGTGCATGAGTTAAGACTATAACTATGAGGAAATAATTCATAAAAGCATTACAGTTCTATCAATAACAGCTTAGAAAAGAAAACTAATTATATCCTCAAGATTTCATTATTGTCACCAATCTCCTTTGGCTTTGCCTTCAGCTCTCTTTTATAAGGACTCTTCTCCTTTGGACTAAATATTAAATGTTTCATCTTTGTGGTCTTTTCATCATTGATGGTATCCCTTTTTATCACAAGTCACCTGCTAAGAGATAATCCCTACACTAGGTTTTGGCTAAAACAGTAAAATTAGTCAATGTCTTTTCCTTTGAGATATCTATAGTACCATCAATTAGTTAGACAAGTATATTAATATGGATGGTATTCTGGAACATATACTGTAATATACAGATAATATCCAGAGAAGAAGTACCTGAATCAGACTAGGGAGAGGTACCAGAAAAGGTCTCCCAGGAGAGCTTTCAAGTCAGTTTCAAAGGTTAGACAATTGTTGAATAAAAGCACCATGGCATGAAATATTTTGAGAATAGATTTGTTGGATGGATGGGAGAGCAGGCTCATAATGAAGCCAAAATAAGAAGGCTGAGCCCAACAGTTAAAGATCCTAACGGTGGGTATGTTAACTAATATTATTGTGGTACTCATTGTGAATATATACATTATAGAACCACTGTATCTTATACCTAAAACTTATATGATGATTTATGACAAGCATATTCACCAAAGCTGGAAGCAAAACAAAGATCTTAAGTTCAAGTTAAGGAGATGAAGGACAGCTATATGGATGTCTGCTAGGTGCCTTAAAGAACTCAAAAATAAAATCGGCATCTTTTGTCTGTTTCCACAGAAAATTCCTAACTGCACTCCTGCCAACCCAGGTTTCCAAGTTAAAAACTAATGATGCTCTCTAGTGCCTCTTCAGTTTTCACCTTGTGTTTCCACTTAATCATCAAATTGCTTTGCATTTGCGCATCCATGTATCCTACTGACTTATATAATCTTTCTTCCTTATTGTTTTCCCTAATTTTACTCCTTACTCGTCACTTAAAGAGTATTTCAACAACAAAATGTTCCCATGCACAAAGTGATGCACTACTCCAACCAATGTTACCAACAACTTGTTTAAAAAAGAATCTAAGCATGTCTTTCCTTTCTGAACTCTTTCATCACCCCACTGTTTAAAGAATGGTCTCAACTCTGAGGATCTCTACAGAATGTATCATCCAGACTCCATTAGCTTCCGACTTCCAATTCAATTTGGCAAATGTAAGACACTAGCAGGAGACTGGAGAGTGGGAGGAAAAATCATTCAGGGTATTTCCTCCCTTAACCCCAACCACTTTGCTCACTGCCTCACCAAGGTTCTGGGAGGAAACTGCTCTCTTCAGGGTTTTCCTCTTTTGGGGCAGTGCCTTTTCTACAGCTCCAGGTTTTCCTAGATTTGTATGACCCAGTCTCCTTCTTTCATTCCTTCAAGCTTAGAAACGATAATGGCTTCTTTTGGCCTGTCTCTGGGTGCATCACCAGCTCTGGCCATGACCAGCTTGAGTTCATCATGACATGAGAGAGGCCAACTGCATACCTGCCAGTAACAACTATCATAGAACCCACCTGCCCTTAAAGGGCTATTACACCATGAGCCCTTTAAGGGTAGAGATGTGTCTTTTCTGTTTCAGGTACTTCAGATTTCAATAAAATGTTTGGAACAAAAGAGCTGAGCTAATGTAAATATCCAAATTCAGAGTAAAAACCAAGATACAATTCAATCGTTAGGAAGAAATTATTTTGCACTAGGAATATGATAAATCAAGTTAAACTAAGAAAGCAATGCAATAAGCTAATACATGGAATAAGATTGTTTTATTTTAGAACATTGAAGGAATGATGGTACACTTTGCAATCCCAGTTTTGAGTTCGTATTGCAAATCAGAATTACGAAAGACAACGAAATTGGAAATTTCAGAGTTTAAGGTATTCCTACTGCCATAAATTTAACGGTTGTTACATAATTGGTAAAAGAACCGGATTTTCTTTTGTTTTTCATTGCCAACTGTATTTCATCTGACAGAAGAGATGTGTGCAACTTAAATTTATTTTTAGGGAATATATGGAAATCAGAGTAGAACTTGGGTTTTTTTCTAGGTGGTACTTTTGACTTTCTAATTAGAACCTCCAAAGAACAGTCACCAATATTCAATGACTTATAATATCCTTTTCTTGGTTTATTTACTCTGCATCTTAGAATAGAAGACAAGGAATTTTTACCAAAATGTGTCTACTTATGTTTCTGGTCATATTTATATTTATATTTGTTCATATTCATGTCTCTTAAATTGAACTTTACTATATGTGGGATTCTCTACAGTGTATCATTGTAGTACTATGTCAGACTCCATACAAAGTTTCATGGATTTGGTGGTTAAACTTGTTCATTATTTACCAACTAATGCTATGAATCCTGTCAAGATTATGGAACCACTGAAAAAAGTAGAAGGCAATGACTTTAATGATTGTATGTACATTTGCTGCCAAAGTTTATTGGCTGAATAGTGAAAGAGTTTCATAAAAATGTACTGGAGTAGTAACTCCAATTCAAAATTTCTTTAAAACAAAAGGAATGCTTACCAAATTCTCAATAATCAAAGAAAAGTGACAGTGTAATTTACATTGTCACCTCTATCAACATCACATTTCACATGAACAAACTAAACCTAAAAATTCAAAACATTAAAAAAAAGTTTATTTTTGACCTATAACTTAGGTCACAAAGGTGGCAAGCATAAGAAGTCATGTTGAAATTGAACCTTTTCATTATGCAAATTAGTAATAGTGATATTACATGTTTTTGTAATATAAATTAACAAGTATCTTCATTTAAATACAACTGATAGCACTATATAAATCGCCTGCAAATCTACAAAAAGAATTTCAATGATGCTTTGTTGATATTGATGAATTGAAAGATAATTTTCAGGACCCTGAGACCCCCTGTCCCACAGTTACAACTAGATATCATCCACATTCAAGTCAATAAATCAGAGAGTGATTCTAAGCCTCCCGGAACAAACTCCACAACTAAATAAAGACCAGAAGCAGCGTCTGAAAGATTAGGAAGGTCAGAGAAGTAGAGGGAGGCTGCCTGAAGGATGGAGGGAGCTGCGCAAGTAGAAAGGCCAGTGAGTGAAATGGGCCCTCACACCAGGGAGCTCACATGAGGGAGACTAATCCCGGTAATTGTTTGGCCTTAAAAACTAGAGGGGCTGAACTGTGAGTTTGTAAAACCAGCGGGACTAGAACCCGGAGCTTTGGAGTATAGCTTATTCAGCACTGGGAGAGCCAGGAGGGCCTGGGCTAGAGGCATGGTAGCTCTTACAGAGAGAGCAGCCTGTGTGGAAGGGCAACAGAGAAATAGCGGTTTGCACAACACCAAGGCCAAATGACAGACAGAGCATGTTGGGGGGACTCTGAAAAGGAAGGGGAAGGCAGGTGCCATTTCCTTCCCTGCCCCTTAGCATAAACACACAGACACCTGTGGGAGGCTGGGCTGCATGGACACTTGTACCTTGGCCCAGGGCTCACAGCAAATTTCATGAAAGCTGTGTGCACGTCCCACCCAACCACCTGGTACACAGCTGATGCCACAAGCCCCACCTCCAAATAGCGCCCAACTGCACAACACCAGATACATTCACATGCCAAGTGTAGCCCGCCTAACCATCACTGCATGCTGAACCCAGCCTCCCACCTGCAGCCACCTCTGCACCACAGCCCCCAGCCACTCCAACACTTTGGGATCTGGCATAAGACGAGTGGCTCTATGCAAATTTTACTAACACTGCCACCCTGCTCCCAAGTTCCCCAGCTGGCACCTCCCCTCAGAGCACATTCCCTCCTGCCTGGGTCCCACTAACATCACAGAGCAAGCACAGCCCACAACAAGCAGAGAGTCTGCACAATCAAAAGAAAAAGTGACTCAGACACAATACCAGCATGTAAGTGTCACACATAGGATGCTCTCACGAAGTGACAGACTCTGATGAACAGGGGACATTGCAGTGCAGAGTACTCCAGGACTTCCTCTTCATAATGTCACTATGTCCAAGGGCAGAAGACATAGCTAATTTTCTTAACATAGAGAAACAGACAGAGAGAGGTAGACAAAATGAGGAGACAGAGAAATTTATCCCAAATGAAAGAACAGGATAAGATCGCAGCCAGAGATTTAAGAAAAGCAGATATAAGTAACATGCCTGATGGAGAATTTAAAGCAATGACCACAAGGATACTCACTGGACTTGAAAAAACGGTATAAGGCATGAGTGAGCCCCGTAACACAGAGATAAAGAATAATATGTCAGAGATAAAGGGCTCAATAAATAAAATGAGAAATGCACTTGATTGAATGAATAGCAGGAATGAAGGAGAGGAATGAATTAGTGATGTAGAAGACAGAATGGAAAGTACTCAAGCTGAACAAGAGAGAGGAAAAAAATAATTATTCACAATGAGAAGAGACTTAGGGAACTCAATGGGTCCAGCAAACATAAGAGCATGTATGTTACAGGAGTCTCATAAGAAGAAGAGAGAAAAAAGGGGGCAGAGGAATTATTTGAAAAAATAATAGCTGAAAACTTCTTTAATCTGGGGAGAGAAATAGATGTTCAGACCCAGGAGGCACAGAGAACTCCCGTCAAAATCAACAAAAGCAGGCCAACACCAAAACATATTGTAATCAAACTTGCAAAATGTAGTCATGAAGAAAAAAACCTTAAAAGCAGCAAAAGAAGTCAGTAACTTCCAAGGGAAAACCCAGAAGGCTAGCAGGAGATTTTTCACCAGAAACTTTGCAAGCCAGAATGGAGTGGCATGATATATTCAAAATGCTGAATGGGAAAAGTCTGCAGCCAAGAATACTCTATCCAGCAAGTCTTTCATTCAGAATAGAAGGAGAGGTATAGAGTTTTGCAAACAAAAACAAAAGGAGCTCATGACCACTAAACCAGCCCTGCAAGAAATATTAAAGGGGATTCTATGAGTGGAAAGGAGAGATCAAAGGTGATATTATAAAGGTAGGTGTCAGGCTCTGTGCTGACAGCTGAGAGCCTGGGGCCTGCTTTGGATCCTGTGCCTCCTTCTCTCTCTGCCTCTCCTCTACTCATGCTCACTCTCTCTCTCTCTCTGTCTCTCAAAAATAAAATAGGGGCGCCTGGGTGGCTTAGTCGGTTAAGCGTCCGACTTTCACTTAGGTCATGATCTCGCGGTTCGTGGGTTCGAGCCCCGCGTCGGGCTCTGTGCTGACTGCCAGCTCAGAGCCTGGAGCCTGTTTCAGTCTGTGATTCCCTCTCTCTCTGACCCTCCCCTGCTCATGCTCTCTCTCTCTCTCCTAGAAATAAATAAAACATTAAAATAAATAAATAAATAAAATAAACATTAAAAAAAATTTTTTTTATAAAGGTAGGAAACACAAAAGCAGTAAAAAGAAATATTCTGTAACAAATCAGTCAAGGAACTCCCACACAAAAAAAGGATATAAAATATACTAACATATACCTAAAATGTCGGGAAGAGAGGAGAAAAAAAGTGAGCTCAAATTTAAATGCCCATAAGTTTAATGTCGACTGCTCTATCCAGAAGAGGTTATATGCAAACATAATATCAATCACATTTCAAAAAGGACTAATAAATATGCAAAGAATAAAGAGGAAGAAACCCTAATATATCACCAAAGAAAACAGCAAGACACAAAAGGGAGAAAGACAAGAAAGGATCAGAGAAAATCTTCAGCAACAAGCAGAAAATGAGTAATAAATGGCAATAAATATGTACCTATCAATAATTACTTCAACTGTAAATGGACTAAACATTCCAATCAAAATACATACGGTAACAATATGGTTAAAAAAAGAAGAGCCATTGATATCCTGCCCACAAGAGACTGATTTTAGACCTAAATACCTGTAGATAAAAGTGAAGGGATGGAGAAACAGGTTTCATGCAAATGGATATCAAAATAAAACTGGATATAAGCCTAGCAATACATATATCAGACAAAATCAATTTTAAATCAAAGACTGTAACAAGAGACAAAGAAGGACACTATATAATAATAAAAGAGACAATCCAACAAGATTAAATGACTGCAAAAATTTATACTCAACAAAGAAGCACTGAGATACATGAAGCAGTTAATAACATAAAGGAACTAAAGGATAATAATACAATAATAGGAAGGGACTTTCACACCACACTTACATCAATGGACAGTTCATCTAAACAGAAAATCAACAAACAATGGTTTAAAATGATGTACTGGAACCGATGGATTTAACAAATACATTCAGAACAACCCATCCTATTTTAGTAATGTACATTATTTCAAGTGCACATGGAGCATTCTGCAGAAGAGATCACACATATTAGTGCACAAAACCAGCTTCAACAAATTCATAAAGCTCAAAGTCATACCATGCATCTTTTCTGGCCACAACCCTAATAAAGTAGAAGACAACTACAAGAAAAAATCTGGAAAGATCACATATTTGTGAATGTTAAATAATATACTACTAAACAATGAATGGGTCAACCAGGATATCAAAGAAGAAATGATAAAGTACATAAATCAAATGCAAATGAAAACACAAATGATCCAAAACCTTTGGGATACAGCAAAAACGATTCTAAGAAAGAAGGTTATAGCAATACGGGGCTACCTCAAAATGAAAAATCTCAAACAACCTAACTTTACACCTGAAGGAGGTAGGAAGAAGGCAAACAAAACCTAAAACCAGCAAAAGGAAGGAAATAATTAGGGACAAATAAATGATATAGAAACTAAAAAACAAAAACAAAAACAAAACAAAAAAAACCCCCAACAACTTCAATAGAACAAATCAATCATATCAGGAGCTGTTCTTTGATAAAAATCAAGAAAATCTCCAAACCTCTAGCCCCACTTAACAAGAAAAAAAAAGGAGAAAGGACTTAAATAAATAAAATCACAAATGAGAGAGGAGATATAACAACCAACACCACAAAAACACAAACAATTTTAAGAGAATAGTATGAAAAACTATACACCAACAAATTGGACAACCTAGAAGAAATGGATAAATTCCAAGAAATACATACTGAAATAGGAAGAAACAGAAAATTTGAACAGACCCATAACCAGCAAATAAATTGAATCAGTAATTGAAAGACTCCCAACAAACAGAAGTCCAAGACCAGATGGCTTCACAGGGAATGCCACCAACATTTAAAGAGGAGTTAATACCTATCTTTTCAAAATATTCCAAAAATAGAAAAGGATGGAAAGCTTCCAAACTCATTATATGAGGCCAGCATTACCCTGATATCAAATTGAGATAAAGACACCACTAAAAAACGAAAACTACAGGCCAATGGCTCTGATGGACACGATGCAAAAACCCTCAATAAAATACAAGCAAACTGGATCCAACAACACATTAAAAAAAATCATTCACCGTGATCAAGTGGGATTTACTCCTGGGCTGCAAGGGTGGTTCAATATTCACAAATCAATGTGATATACCACATCAATAAGGGAAAGGATAAGAACCATGTGCTCATTTCAATAAATCCAGGAAAAGCATTTGACAAAGCACATCTATTCATGATAAAAAAAAAAGAAAAGAAAAGCCTCAACAAAGTAGGTTTAAATGGGATATACCTCTAAATAATAAAAGTCATATATGAAAAGCCCACAGTTAGCATCATCCTCACTTGGGAAAACCTGAGAGCTTTTCCCCTAGGTCAGAAATAAGACAAGGATGTCCGCTCTCACTACTTTTATTCAACAGAGTACTGAAGTCCTAGTCACAGCAACCGGACAACATATAGAAAATCTAAAAGACTCCATGAAAAACCTGCAAGAACTGATAAATAACTTCATTAAAGTCACAGGGTACAAAATCAATATAAAGAAATATGTTGCATTTCTGTACACCAATAATGAAGCAGCAGAAAGGGAAATTAAGGAATAAATCCCATTTACAACTGCACCCAAAATAATGAGATACCTAGGAATAAACCTACCAAAGAGGTGAAAGACCTGTACTCTGAAAACTAGAAAACAAATTGAAAAAACAAATTCAAGATAACACAAAGAAATGGAAAGACACTCCATGCTCATGGACTGGAAGAACAAATATTGTTAAAATGTCTCTACTATCCAAAGCAATCCACACATTTAATGCAACCCCTACCAAAATATCAACAGCATTTTTCAGAGAACTAGAACAAAAAATTCTAAAATTTGTATGGAATCACAAAAGATCCCTAAGAGCCAAGGCTATCTTGAAAAAGGAAAGTAAAGCTAGAGGCATCACAACTCTAGACTTCAGGTTGTATCACAAAGCTGTCAGGATCAAGACAGTATGGTACTGGCACAAAAATAGACACAGATCAAAAGAAGAGAATAGAAAACCCAGAAATAAACCCACAATTATATGGTCGATTAACCTTCAACAAAGCAGGAAAAATACCCAGTGTGAGTCTCTTTGACAAGAGTGTTGGAAAAATTGGACCACTTTCTTACACCATACACAAAAATAAATTAAAAATGGATGAAAGACCTAAATGTGAGACCTGAAACCATAAAAATCCTAGAAGAGAACACAGGCAGTAACCTCTTTAACATCAGCCATAGCAACTTTTTTCTACATATGTCTCCTGAGGCAAGTGAGATCAAAGCAAAAATAAACTATAGGAACTACATGAAAATAAAAAGCTTTTGCACAGTGAGGGGAAAAAAATCAACAAAAGTCAAAGGCAACCTACAGAATGGGAGAAAATATTTGCAAATGACATACTCTATAAAGGACTAGTATTCAAAATTTGTAAATAACTTATAAAACACAATACCCAAAAACCAATCCAATTAAAAAGTAGGCACAACACATGAAGAGACATTTCTCCAAAGAAGACATCCAGATGGCCAACAGACACATGAAAAGATATTAATCATCACTTACCATCAGGGAAAGTCAAATCAAAACTACAATGAGCTATCACCTCACACCTGTCACAAAGGAAAATCAACACACAAGAAACAACAGGTGTCGGTAAGGCTGTGGAGAAGGAATTCTTCTGCAGTGTTGGTAGGAATGCAAACTTGTGCAGCCACTGTGAAAAAACACTATGGAGGTTCCTCAAAAAAGTTAAAAATAGAACTACCTTATGACCCAGCAATTGCACTACAAAGGTATGAACCAAAGAATACAAAAACACTAACTGAAAGGGATACGCGCACGCTGTATTTATAGTAATATTTAAAATAGCCAAAAATGAAAGTAGCCCAAGTCTCCACTGATTGCTGAATGGATAAAGAAGTGTGTACACTCACACACACATATACACAACAGAATATTATTCAGCCTTAAGAAAAGAACGAAACCTTGCCACTTACAACAATGTGGATGAAGCTAGAGAGTATAATGCTAACCAAAGTAAGTCAGAGAAAGATAAATACCATATGATTTCACTCATATGTGGAATTTAAGAGACAAAACAAACAAGCAAAGGGAAAAAAGTGACTGAGCGAGACAAATGAGACAAAGCAAGAAACAGACTCTGAATTATAGAGAACTGATAGTTACCAGAGGGAGGTGGGTAGAAGTTGGGTTAAATAGGTGATTGAGATTAGGGAGTGCATCTGTTGTGAGGGGCACTGGGTGATGTACTGAACTGCTGAATCACTATATTGTACACCTGAAACTAATATAACACTGTGTGTTAACAGGAATTAAAATAAAAACTTAAAAGGGGCACTTGGATGGCTGAATCTTTTTAGGGTCCAACTCTTGATTTCAGCTCAGGTCATGAATTCATAGTCATGAGATCTACCCCTGCGTCGGACTCTACCCTGAGTGTGAAGCATGCTTGGCATTCTCTTTCTCCCTCTCTCTGCCCCGCCCCAGCTTGCATGCACACATATACACACTCTCTTTCTCAAACTTAATAAACAAATAATTTTTTAAAAACTTAAAGAAAATAAAGCGGTCTTTCAATTTCTGATATACCTTTTTGAAACTGATGCTAATAACTCTAAGTTGGTAAAAGGGTTAGAGAATGTATTTAACTTGAATAAATGAAGTTTTGAAACTGATATGTCATTGCTTTAATGTCAAAGTGGTTACTGTAAAAACAATGAACCAGTTTCTCAATTTGACAACGTGGAAGGAAAATAATATTTTCATACTGAACTCAAGTATATCTGGAACAACTTGAGTATCTGAATTTATTTTTTCAACTTACAAAATTTATGAAGTCTACAGAGAAAACAACTATTCCCAGTGGAAAATTAGTATTCAAACTGCAATGTGAAATGTAAAATTCACACCGGCTATTGAAGATTGATCATTATAAGGCTCATAAAATAGTTCAATTTTATATTTCTTACATGTTGAAATGAAAAATTTATCTATATTGGGTAAGATATACCAGAAAGAATCTCATCTATTTTTCTTTTTGTGTAATATGACAACTAGAAAATTTTTAAGTTACACATGTGGCTTGCATTATATTTCTATTGGACAGCATTAGTAAAGCATTGTAGATACATGAATTAGTTCAAGTTTGTCAATTATATGGCTTACCTTTTCTGCATAGTTACTGATTTTTCTCTGTTCAATGTCCTTCTGAGAGAGATGTGTCAAAATCTCCCAAGTACAAATTTGTCTATTTAGATCTTTTGGTCACTCTGAAAATGTTTAATTATATATTTAAGAATGTTATAAATAAGAAACAAACTTAGAATGGCAGTCTATGTTTGGTGTAATGTCTATCTTCTCATTATCAAATGGTCTTCTACCTCTGCTAGCATTTTTTACTTACGGTCTGTTTTCTCAAATGTTAATATTGCCACACTATTTTCTTGTTTTGGTCTTGGAATGGTGGAAGTCTGTTTTTTTTTAAATCACACTATTTCAAACGTGCTAAATCCTTTTTATTTAATGTGTTTGTCTTGTAAGCACCCTACAGTTGAGTTTTGTGCTCCCTTTTATCCAGTCTGACTATCCTTCTCTTTGGACTCTTCAGCCCAAACATGTTTAACTTAAATATTGCTACTTTAATCCACCTCCATACCATTTTTTTCCTTTGTTACAATATTTTCACATTTCTTGTTGCTCTTTTCGTCCTTCTACTAAGTTAGCAAGTTTTTTTTTTATTTTTATTATTCTGCTTCCCCTTACTCTCTATTAGCCTGTCAGTTACAGTATCTTTTTAATTCTAATGTCCTTTTAGAGCTTAAAACATTGTTGATTTAACTGTGTCTTTAAAAATTCACTTCTGACCTACAGAACATGGGAGTCTAAAATAAATGTACCCCTTTCCTGTTTATTTTTACAACACCCTTATTGAGATATAATTTACAAAGCATAAAGTTCACATTTATAAAGTACATAATTCAGAGAATTTTAATAGACTCGCCCAGTTGTGAATCCATTAACACTATTCAGTCCCACAATATGTTTATTACCCCTCAAAAAGTAGTCTCCTATCCATAAGCAGCCACTCTGCATTGCACCCTGGGTAACCACATATCTACTCACAGTCTCAACAGGTGTGCCCATTCTGAACACTTCATGTCACTGGAATTATACAATATGTGGCCCATATCTATGCATATCTCTTTCCCTTTTCTAGCCCTGCTATCCTAAAAGAAGATTCTCTACACTCATACTCTTCTCTTACAGTAAAGTGTCCATATTATCCCTTTGGCATCAATGATTTCCAAGAGTCACAGGGAATAGACACACATATTCTTGAGAGTTTATGTTTCTTAATATAGTAGGATGTTCCCTCTCCAATAACATTTTTCTTTCTTGTCTTTCTTATCTGCGGTCTTGGAAAGCATCTCCTCCTGAGACCTATATTTCTGATCTTGGTATCACTACTCTTCTGGTCGCCAAGGCCCTGAATTGGGAAATCAAACATTTTCCTGCCAGCCACTTGCTCTGAATTATTAAGTTTGTGTATAACAAAACTCATGTTTATCATTCCTCCATAATGGGTATAGCCACTACTTTATCTTGGCGTGAAGAAATTCTGTGCAGCTCTTCAAAACGCCACCTAAAAAATTACCTTTTTCGTCATGCTTTTCTTCTTTGTGCACTATCAAGTCTCCCTCCTCTGTGCCAGGTAGCAGTGTACTTCCTTTAAGGTCTTTAAGTTTTGTTTTAAATGATACCGTATTTTTAAAACCTATTTTACCTGTACTCCTAAGTTTCAAATTTCTTATATCTCCTTTTTCTGTTACTTACATAAAGCATTTTTCATAACTTGTGTACAAAAATAGTTCTTAAATTACATTTTAACAAGTCTTTACAACTATCACGTCTTAGGGAATATAATGTTATAGTTTTCATATTTATGAAGCTGATATGTAGTCACTGCAGTCTTATAAAAATCTGACTAGATACATAGAGACCTTTCCAAAAAATGGCAAAGTGGATAGTTTTTAAAATCTAAAATCTGCACCCAAACCTCATTATCCCACAAAATGCATTACTTGGATTGGTCTGCCACAAATAATAATACTAAAGCATTTTCAGTTGCCTAAAGAAATCATCTACCTATACTCTCTCTTTTCATCTTATGATTGTAAAATTTTAAGAACTCTTTTTAATTATTTTATGCTGAATAATGAGGAAAATGAAATTACTTCATAACAAGGAAAACAGTTATAAGCAAATAATAAAGTATTTCAATTAAAACAAAGTTCACAGAACTAATATATTTCTAATAGGAGCATTAATATTACTTGCACTTCCTCAATTTACTTTTTAATTACTTTAAAACCTCACCTTGTTATCAAAATATAATGCTACTTACAAAAATACAAATGATCGAGTGGAATACTGTAAAACTAAAAGTCAAACATACACAAATATACAGATAAGGTAGGACTAAAAGAAGAGTTGAGGCACTAAAGGAAACCACGGATAAAACCAGTCACAAAACGCATTCCCTAAGCTTCACAGAATCACTAACTAACATGAGATTAAATATGTGATTCTGAGCTTTCTATGAGCCAATATGAACAGGGAGCATAAAGGGTAATAGAATTCAGAACCTCAAGGGAACCCAAAACCGAAGTGATTGCATTATCCCTTTGGCATCAGTGAATTCTTACAGTTATAGGGAACACACACACACACACTGCTGATGGGCTACATTTCTCAATACAACAGAATGTTGGTAATCATGAAAAGTTATCACTGAGGAGCCCATTCCTCTATGAGAATCAGGGCAGGAAAGTCCTGGAAGCTTGTGTTTTGAGTCATCTGTAAGAGGCCTGGATATCAGTAGCTTTTAACTTTTCTCCAGGTCATTCCAATGAGCTGCCAATTTGGAGAACCATATCTTGACTAAATCAATGAGACCACAGTGTGGTTCCCAGACTAGCAGAGAACGGTCACCTGGGAACTTGTTAAAAATGTAAATTCTTAGGGTCTACCCCAGACCTACTTAATCAAAACTTCTGGAGTGAGCCCAAGACTGCTGTGGTTTAACAAGCTCTCCCGGTGATTCCGATGCATGCTTGAGAACCATAGGACTAAAACAATCCTTAGCAAAGCAGAATGCGATCACCTTGATTAGCTGGTGGCCATAAAATTTGGGGTCTGAACATTAAGACAGAGGCAGGCTAAAATGGTCTCAGGCACTGGACGTTTCCTGATCATTGTTTTCTCTCTAGGTCACCATCGCTAACACTTCACTGATCTTCTCTGCCTTTTCAGAACTATTTACAGACTACCATTTTTTCTTTCCTCCCGTCTCCTGTGGCATAAAACTGAAATCAAATCATGCCATAAATCTTTTAAATGCTTAGCTTTTAAGAAAGAGATTCATGACAAGATGTAGGGCAGTGTTTAAGAGCACAGACTTTAGCATCTGTGAGATTTGGATTTAAGGGTTCCAGCTCTCAATCTGAATAAATTGTGGGCTCACAGTCAAGCTGGTTAACATCTAAACTTTGATTTGCTTACATGTAAAACAGGAATAACTATACCATCCTTACAAGTTCACCGTGAGGACTGAAACTGATTATATATGAAAGGCATCCACACAAAGCCCATCACACAATAAATACTCAATTAGTATTGCTTTCACTTTGAAGATGCTTCATTGTTTGAAAGCCACCGCTGTTCACATGTGAGATCTCTCTGTTAGCTTTCTGCTGTCAGAGAGGACATGCTGGAAGAAATATATCTACTTAAATATCAGAATTTACTTATAAACTTGGCGCTTGCCCCTATATTCATTAACATCATTCAATTAACTGTTTAGGTATTAGTCTTTGAAACAGGCAAATTAATGGTAGGTTTGAATATAAACCACAGACAGAATTTATTGTTATTCTATTTTAAGTGTGCTGCTGATAAATAAATCACCTGAAGTCTCCAGAGGGAAATGATTTAAAGCAGAAATAATTGAGCTATTATAGTTCTTTCCGTTAGCCTGCACATTTACATTATCTATGAACTGGTAAGCACATTTGGTGCTAGTACCTATTATGTATAAGACTATTCATTATTTTTTACAAATACAAAGTTTTATTTATTTGTTTGCTTTTTGAGAAAGAGAGAGCATAAGCGAGTGTGGGAGAGGGGGAAGGGCAGAGGGAGAGAAAATCTGAAGCAAGTTCCACGCCCAGTGTGGCTTAATCTCAAGATTGTGAGATCATGACCTGAGCCGAAATCAAGAGTCAGAGTCGCTTACCTGACTGAGCCACCCAGACGCCCACAAAGTATTTTTATAGATACCCTTTAAATAAATACTGTAGAGTCAATCTATAGAGAGAGATGTATTAATTAATGGGTGAAAAAATAATATTTTATGACCTTTATTACATCACACCTCAATCTTCTATTCTTTGGTTACAAACAGAACAATTATATAAAACAGATCAAGAATATAGACAAACCTGTTTTTGTAATCAGCTATTTTTTGAATAAACAAGTCTGATGTGACCCCTTGGTAACTAAGACAAAGCCATTCTTCTTGCATAGTAATGTCACTAACCACTTGAAGAAAATTAGGTCTAAATAGCAACTTTGCTGAAAAAAAAATCCATGAGATTTATCCATGAGATAAAAGAACTACGTTTTGAATTTCATTATGACTGCAGTTCTAAAAGACAGATCTTTCTAAAAGATCAATGCAAATAGTACCTCAGAGAAAAGGTCCATGCCAGACAGGATCACTAAATGAAAACTACCTTTGCTCCTATTCCTACTTTATGGTTTAATTTAAATATCATATAAACTCTCAGGAATAACTTATATTTTTAATGTCACTGATATTTGGATGGCTGCATTAAAGTCATACCATCCTGCAAATAAATAGCTTTTTAATATGCAAAACATGCACACTAGATTTAAGCAAAAACCTCCGCTCCATAAAGAAAATGCAGTGTCGTCCCTTGTATTTCTGTGCCTACTGAATGAATACACAACAAATGAAGGAGATAATACAGTTTTCTTTTCTGCTTTATTAAAGCTCACCCTGTATTTCTTATATTAAGCCTCATATACTCTGTTAACTTTTGTTCAATTTATTATAGTATCTCAAAATCCCCAGAAAAGTTTAAATTCAGTTCAGTTTCTTTTAAACAGACACAAGTGTAAAAACCTACTCTCATGGTAATCCTTGGTGACTGAATATATTCAACAAAATTAATGTTTATAATGAAGATTAAAATGTCAGATTGCAAGTAGAACTAAATCAAGCAGGTGCAGGTGAAGAAATGTTTCCATTAGAATAAAATTATCTAGGAACACAGATTATAGTAAGAGATGCATTTGGCTAACCAGAGAGCCACTTTATAAAGAAAACCTGAAGCCTTTTCAAAACACTTTTCTTAGTGCTGATATTTAAGAAAGACAGGAAAGGGAAAATGTGAAAGCCACTGGAGGCACCTGGGTGGCTCGGTTGGTTGAGCGTCCAACTCTTGACTTCAGCTCAGGTCATGATCCCAGGGTCGAAGGATTGAGCCCCACATTCAGCTCTGCACTGAGTGTGGAGGCTACTTAAGATTATCTCTTTAACTCTTCCTCCCTCCCCTGCTCTCTCTCCCTCTCTAAAATAAATGTTTTAAAAAAGAGTTTTAAGAAACTATTAAGGGCACTGGATATCTTTTTTTTTTTTTTTTTTTTTTTTTGAGAGAGAGACAGAGAGACACAGTGTGAGCAGGGGAGGGGCAGAGAGAGGGAGACAAAGACTGCGAAGCAGGCTGCAGGCTCTGAGCTGTCAGCACAAAGCCCGATGCAGGGCTCGAACTCATGAACTGTGAGATCATGACCTGAGCTGAAGTCAGCAGCCTAACCAACAGAGCCACCCAAGCACCCCTAAGGCCACTGGATTCTTTTTTTTTTTTTTTTTTTTATTTGGAGAGAGAGACAGCGTGAGCAGGGGAGGGTCAGAGAGAGAGGGAGTCACAGACTGAAACAGGCTCCAGGCTCCGAGCTGGCAGTCAGCACAGAGCCTGACGCGGAGCTTGAACCCACAAACCGCGAGATCATGACCTAAGCGAAAGTCGGACGCTTAACCGACTAAGCCACCCAGGCGCCCCAAGGCCACTGGATTCTAATGAGACTTGCAACCTAGCAGGAGAGAGAAAATAAACCTACACGGATATATGCAGAAAACTCAACGGACGGAATTAATGTTAAATACCTTTATAAGAACAAATGTAAACTATATTACTGAAATAAATTATAATTCTGACGTCAGGAAAAAAGTTCTCTCTTTCCATCTCAACTCCACTTGCAGATACAGCTTACTTGACAAACATTCTAAAGCTTAAATGGTACAATTTCCTTCTTGGCATCTTGACCACAGCAAAGTAGTTCTCCACTATCCCAGCAACCTCTAGTAAGACTCTCATCTAATATAATTCTGATATAAATATTCAGTGTCCTTAGACTTTAAAATGATGGCATTGCTTTGGGGGACCAGGAGTGTTACTATCTAGACATATTTGGTCCACAGCATTTTTTTACACCATCCTCCTCCCATCAGGTAAGATGCCAACCCCAGAAGCAAAAGTTGCTTTTACTTCTTTCCCTCATTAGCTTATTTTTTATCTTTTCCAAGTAGCATCCTTTATTTTTGTGAATTTCTTGATTGCCTTTTAGAGGTCCATTCTCTTCCCATTAGGGTTGATAGTAATGCATAATGTATTGGGGGTGAATATGTGTTACAAACAGAAAATTCTTCTTTACTACTCTGTAGAAGCGATCATTCATAATTACTGGATGGCAAAAAAAAAAATGGCATTGCTTCTGCCTTCATGGAGCTTATTGTCTGGAGAAGACACAGAAAGTCTTTACTTTCCAGAGACCCGGTTTCTCTTTAGTTCATGTCAATAAAACCCCCTCAATAATTTCACATAATTTGTTTCCCTCCTACTTCTTTTCTCAATCCTCTCTATATTCAGAATTTTTGGTGCCCTTCTATTATCTTCTGACTCATTTGCATGAAGAGCCAACATGACGCCTGTATGCCCCAACTGTCTCCCACTCCTGCCAATATTAAACTCATTTTCTCCCCATTTTTTTTCAGAAGAAACTAAAAAGCAGAGAGTTTACACCATTACCCATGTCCACACAGTCAATGAATGCTGGCTCTGGGATTAAACTTAGTATTATTTGATTTCACTCGCTCACTACAGTAAGGAAAACAATGCCCCCCAGAGATGATCAAGTCCTAAACCTTGGAACCCGTGAAATCTGCGATATGACAAAACCTATACGCATGTGATTAAACTGCCAGTCTTGAGGTGGAGGCAATCATCCTGGGTTATCTGGAAGAACTCCCCATGTATTCCCAAGTGTCTGTTAAGAGTAGGCGGAGAGAGATTTGACACAGACAAAGAAGAGGCAATGTGACGCGGGAGGCAGAAAATGGAGCGATGCGGCCACAAACCCAAGAATGTTGGCAGCCAACAGAACCTTCTGAGTGGTACCCTGCTGGTACCTTGATTTTGGCCCAGGAATACTTACTTCAGATTTCTGGCCTTCAGAACTGAGAAAAAAATGATTTATGTTGTTTAAAGCCACCAAATGTGTAAGAGTCTGTTATAACAGCCACTGGAAAGTAACTCAAGAACCGAAACCCTGATTTTACACTGCCACCCACAGGCAAACCCTCTGATTCCCAAATCAGAATCCATTTCAGGAATTAGAGGAATGACCACAGAACTAAGTTCAAGGGCATTACTTTCATGTCTGTAGTAGCTTGAATAGAAAAACCAAACAACCCACACCTGAAGGAAATGGGGTTCCCACATGCTGAGAATACTTATCAAATTAGAATCAGAGAAGCATCAAAGAAGACATAAACCAAGGGTAACCCTAAATAATTTCATTAGCTTCCTTTAGTGGTTCTAGTAAAAGAAAACCTAGTTCTTGAACTGTGTAGGGCTAATGCCACAAGATGGAAACAGGTGGTTGGGAGATATTTTTGAAGGGAGAGATTGCCATGTAATAGCGAACTAGTAAGGTAGGTCAGAGGAATATAGTCATATGCATTCGTTGCTGGATAAACATAAAAGTTGCGACGTAAAAGCAGAGCCTTGGCTGCATGTGACAGATAAAGCTTTAGCTTTGGCTTTGACTGATTCTATTCAACGTATATCAATAAGTGTCAGCAGTAGAAAGACACCAGGATAAGATAAAGACTTTGTCTCCTAGGGCTATACGTCTTCCAGTGATGACGTGTAGTCAATTAAATCAGATTGTACTTATAAGAGCATCTTGGAGGTATTGTGGGTTCAGTGCCAGACCACAATGAAGCAAACATTGCAATAAATGATTGCTTTTGGTTTCCCACTGCATAGAAGAGTTATGTTTACACAATATTGTTTTCTCTTAAGCGTGCAATAGCATTATGTCTCAAAAAACAAATTTAAAAACACTTTATTACTAATAAATGCTAACCGTCATGTGAGCTTCTAATGAGTTGTAATCGCTGATCATAGATCCATATAACAAGTCAAGTGATAATGAAACGGTTTGAAATATTGCAAGGATCACC
Source organism: Proteles cristata cristata (assembly GCA_017311185.1). NCBI lineage: Eukaryota > Metazoa > Chordata > Mammalia > Carnivora > Hyaenidae > Proteles > Proteles cristata. Next base: position 881,145 of record JAESUZ010000193.1, on the reverse strand, counting down.
GAAATGTGACACAGAGACATAATGAAAAATGCCGTTGGAGGAAAAAAAATGCCACCAAAAGACTTGTTCCACACAGCGTTGCCGCACACCCAGGAGCTGTTAAAAAAAGAAAAGAGGTAGTATCTGCAAAGCACAATAAAATGAGATATGCCTATGCCATATTAAAACGTGTTAAACTGATTAGTAATTAAGGGAAAAGGTTTTTTTTTTCTTCTCATAACATTTACCAAAATAGGCTGGTAGATGAATTAAGTGCATGGTGGTCAAACAGTGAAACTACTCAAAGATATAGAAACTACAGGTGAATTTTGTATGAACATAGATACAGAAGGCCCTTCTAAGCATAAAAGATGGAGTGATGTCACTAAGATGGCAGGAAAAATGGCTCGTTCAGCCTCCTTCAAAGAAAGACCTTCAAGCAAGTATCCACAGACAGGTCACCTCTGTGAGAATCCCAGAACCAAGGGTGAGGCTGAAGTACCCTTTGGCTCACAAATAAAAAAGAAAGAAAAAAGATACATTTGAAGAGTAAAAGGAGCAGTTTCACCTTGACCCCGTCACCTCTTCCCTAAGCCAGTACAGCATGGCACCGAGAAGTACCCACGGGGCCTCTGGTTTCTCCAGGGAGAAAAAGGGTCCCCGGTGGCATCCAGCATTCTCAGTGCTACAAGTCCCTTTAAGAGCACGCACCTAGGTCTCACCTCACAGGGATCACTGGGGAAAGAAATGGGGCTAGATCTGCAGGGATCAGAGACAGAGAGGGAACAGGAGCCCAAAGCACCCACTGCAGGGATCGTGGTAAGCTGGGGAACTGCCGGTGGCAGCACCTGACCAGAGATCTCAGCAAGTGCCTCTTCCCATCTGCGAAACCAAGACGATGAACATTTTGGCAAAGGAGCTCAATTGGCTGCGTCTGGGTCCCCAGCCAAAGGTCCCTAAAGACAGGGCCAATTTTATATAGCCTGCTCACACAGCGAAGGAAGTGAGCAAACCCACCCGACGCTGAATACCGCCTCTGGCCCTGTCTGACCAGGGAGCCTAATCAGTGAGCCCTGGAAGGTCCCACAGCCCAGGTTATGACCCCACCCAGACAGGGAGCCAAGCCAGGAGCTCTGCCCACTGGTGAGCATAGACACTGCCTAACCAGGACACATGCAGACAGACCACACGCAGCCTTGGAGCTCAACATACAGCACTGCCTGGACACAGAGCAAAGCCAAACGCCCCGTCCAGCAGTGGAACCCAGCCCATAGCCCTGCCTGACTGCTGAGCCCAGCCTGAGTTCCCACCTAATCCCAAAATGGCCTTACCTCGATGCTGAGTCAAGCCAGAGGCACATCTGGATAGGGAGCACAACTGGGGTCCTCACCCAACCAGGGTCAACTGCAGAGCCCAGCCTGCAGCCACCCAAATGCAGAGTCGCACCAGTAGTGCTACTCTGCCGGGGACACAGCCTTGACCCCGGCCAATCAGAGGTGAATGCTGAGCCCAGCTAGTAGCTCCACCTGACCACAGAGCCAACCCAACAGCCACTCAAACAGGGAAACAGCCAGTAGGCCAGTTGGAAAGCCAAACTGAGTCAGCAGGCTCACCCAATCACAGAGCTTAGCCAGAAGCACTTCCACCTCAAAGAACAGATACTAACCTCACCTAATTAGAGACCCATACAACAAGCCTCTCCTGCCCACAATTACTACCATCTGATCCATCCTAGCCCAGAAGTGAGCTACTACTGGCTTAAAAGAGAATGCTGAACCTCTAAGATAGTTTATGTAAGCCTCGTGGCAACATAAAAAGAACAACAAAAAAAAAACAACAAAAGAAAAACCTGTAGTAGATTAAACAAAATAAGGAGATGAGGAATCAAAACAAACCATTACATCACAAAAAGCAGACAGCAAGAAACAAAACAAAACAAAAAACAAAAACAAAAAACCAGAATAAAAGAACTACAAAACAGTCAGAAAATAATCAACACAATGGCAATAGTAAGTCCTTACCTAGCAGTACTTTACCTAGCAATTACTTTATCATAGGTTGATGAAATTCTCCAGTCAAAAGACCGGGGGAGGCTGAATGGTTAAAAAGCAAAAATACTAGATCCAATAATATGCTGCCTTTGGGGAAATAGGTTCAAGAATTCCTTACATGTATGAGTTTAAAAAGCTTAGGGCAGAAAGCCGCTGCCACAGGGTGAAAGTACCAAAAGTTAGTTAGTGAGGTCTTTTTAAGGGATCACAAGTAACTTGTTACAGGAAATTTCTTTTCATCTGATTCCAATATACTACTGTGCTGTGATCACCACTCCAAATGCCACTTGCCCCCAGACTCTTTGCTTCTCACACACACAAGTTAATGATCGCCATCTGATTCTTTTCTTTACATTCACCACGTGTGTAAGATCTTGAGTGCTTAATAAATACAGAGACAAAACCCTAGTTCGGGACTATTATCTCTTCCCAGACATTGGCCTCTCTCATATTCAATTTCGTGTCTACTCCCTTGCTGGATGAGAGAGAACTCCAGACACATAGTCTGCGACAGCTGCCTACAAGAGATATTCACTATAGTTTTACCGGCATACATAGGCTGGGAGTGAAGGGACAGAAAAGATTCCATACAAATGGTAACCAAGAGAGAAGAGGGGCAGCTATACTTATATCAAACATACTTTAAGTTAAAAATAGTCATGAGACAAAGAAAGTCATAATGATAAAAGAGTTATTAATTCATCAAGAAGACCTAATGACTGTAAATATTTATGCATCCAACATCAGAACACCTAAATATATAAGGCAAATAATAACAGAACTGCACAGAGAAATAAACAACAATACAATAATAGGGACTATTAGTATTAATATTCTGCATCCAATAATAGATGGCTTACACAGATGGAAAATCAATAAGGAATGAGCACTACAGTGTTATTTGACTATATATATGACTGTAATTAACATCTGTGTTATATGACTATATATTGTTTGAGTTAACATTATATGGTGTTATTAAAATGACACTATAGACCAAACAGACATAGCAGACTTACACAAACATTCCATCCAATAGCAGCAGAATGCATGTTCTTCTCAAGTGCACACAGAACATTTTCCAGGACAGATCATATGTTCAGCCATGAAAAAGTCTTAACAGAGTCAAGAAAATTAAAATTGTATCACATGTCTTTTCTGACCACACTGGTATGAAACAAGATAGCAAAACAGGAGGAAAGTCTGGGAATCCACAAGTATATACAAATCAAACACACACTCCTGAATAGAACAAATGAAGGATCAAAGAGGAAATCAAAAGGGAAATAAGAAAATATTGATACAAATGAAAATACAACATGCTAAAATTTATGGGATGCGTTAAAAGCAGTTCTAAGGTGAAAGTTTACAGTTAAAAACACGTACCTTAGAAAAAGAAAGATCTCAAATAAACAACCTAACTACACCTCAAGACCTCAAGGAACTTGAGCAAACTAAAGTTAAAGTTAACAAAAGAAAAAATAATTAAGATCAGAGCAAAAATAAATGAAATATAGAATAAGGAGAAAAGACCAACTAGGGGTTAGTTTTTTGTAAAACTAAACACAAAATTGACAAACTTTTCACTAGATTAACCAAGAAGAGATAAGACTCAAATGAATAAAATTATCAGTGAAAGAGGAGCCATTAAGCTGAAATTACAGAATTCCAAAATATCAAGAGACTACAATTACATACCAATAATATAGATGAAAGTGATAAATTCCTAGAAATGCATAACCAACTAGGACTGAATCAAGAAAAAATACAATATCTGAACAGCTTAATGATGAGTAAAGAGACTGAATGAGAAATCAAGAGAGATTGAATCAGTAATCAACAGCCTCCCAACACAGAAAAGCTTAGGATTGATGATTTCACTCATGGGATTCTACCAAACACTGGTGAATTTAAAGAACTGAAGCCAATCCTTCTGAAACCCTTCCAAAAAACTGAAGAGGGGGGAATAGTCCCATATTCATTTTATGAGACCAATACTATCCTCATATTAAAGCCATATAAAGACACTAAAAGACAGTAAAACCATAGGCCAATATTCCTGATGAACATAAATCCAGAACTTCTCAACAAAATACTAACAAATCAAATTAACAGCACATTAAAAGGATTACATACTGTGATTAGGTGGGATTTATCTCTGGGATGCCAAGAAGGCTGAACATAGTCAATAAATGTGATACTCACATTAATATAATGAAGGATAAAAATCATATGATCCTCATAACAGATGAATAAAAGCATTTGACAAAATTCATTGGGAATGAATTCTGTGTCCTTCCCTCAGCTCAAAAATAAATAAACATTAAAAATTTTTAATTAAAAATCAAATTTTTAAAAAATAAGAATATAAAAATTCTACTCTATTTTTTTTAAATCTTAGGAGATAATCTGCAATGTATACAAAACCTGTATATTGTTCAGTAAAGACTGATTTGTGTATAATCAAAAGCAACTCATAAATACTGAGGAACTGAATTAGTGAATGATGGTACATCCACTTAATGGAATACTATTGGCTTATTAAAAGTACTGGTGAATAGTTGTTTACAGATTGCATATAAAATTAAAAGATTAGGAAACAGTGTGGTTGATTATTTTTATTAAATGCATATACACACAATGATGTGGTTTATCTTCCCTACCTATATATAAACATTTCCTACAATAAAAAATGAATTTCTTCTTTTGTGGTAAAAGGAAAACATTTTTGGAGAAATAAAAAAGTTAAGAAATTCCTAATGGAGTCAGTACGTGGTGTTTAACCCAGAGTAATATCTTAGTTCATTTGTACTATCCAATAACATACAAAAATAGAGATTCCCTTCAGTTATTATTAAGACACATACAAAACCAGAGGCGCCTAGGTGGCTCAGACGGTTAAGCATCCGACTATGGCTGAGATCACGCTCCTGTGGTTCTTGAGTTTGAGCCCCACGTCGGGCTCTGTGCTGACAGCTCAGAGCCTGGATCCTGCTTCGAATTCTGTGTCTCCCTCTCTCTTTGCCCCTCCCCTGCTTGCAGTCTGTCTCTCTCACCCTCTCAAAAATGAAGAAACATTTAAAAAATTTAAAGGCACATGCATAACCAAGATAGACTTGAGGACTTGATAAGTTTTCTGGGCCTCACAGTGGCTGTCTCTTTCAGCAAATAACACTCTCCATTACACATTACACATCCACTCATGCGTATGTTGGTTCCATGCTTGATTAAGTGTTCTACTCTCAGGAAACACATACCTAACATAGCAAATTACGTGCCCCAACCAAGGCTACCTCTGCATCTTTCCGGACATAAAGCTCTTTGATGTTTCCTCTACATTATGTGTAACAATAATCATTCTGTGTAAGAAAAGAATAAAACTGCATTTGTTACATTTTAATGTAATCAAAGAAAAACACATTTAAAACTTACACAATTAAAATGCATTTTTAATTTCTGGATGCAACTATAACCAAGATATAAAATTATTTTATTACTAAGCAGTGATCTTTGGTAACAACATCATACACTGTATGATGAATATATTCTTAAAATTTTACCTTCTATAGCAAATATACTACCTAACCATTTTATATCTGTTATTTTAGGTATGGTTTGCAGGTAGTACTTTCAGCATAGATTTTTCTTAAATTCTGTTTTTTTAAGCCACTGTAATCAACTTTTAGAAATTACTTAATCTAGTGGGGTACCTGGGTGGCTCAGTCAGTTGAGCTATGGACGTTAGCCAGGTCATGATCATGTGGTTCATAGGTTCGTGAGTTTGAGCCCTACATCTGCGCTGACAGCTCAGAGCCTGGAGCCCTCTTTGGATTCTGTGTCTCCCCCCCTCTCTGTCCCTCCCCCACATGCTCGCATGCACTCTCTTTCTCTCTCTCAAATAAATAAACATTAAAATTTTTTTATATAAAAATTACTTATCAAGCTAAAATACACTGGAATAAAATTACAATGAAAGGACTTAATTCCCTTAGTTAACACAAATTATTAATATGTATGCAAATATGAAGAATAGGTGCTTAACTCAAGGACAGTGTAAATAGAAGCAATTTTGCTTGTGCTTTATATGTGCCCTTTATTCTCAAGTCCTGCGGCAACCCTCCCAGAAATGCTGCCTTCCACAAGGATTACAACAGTTAAGAGAAAATAATTACAGTTAATTGAGAGGTTGACTGTTTGCACTCTTATTTTTATTTCAGCAAAACTGTTGCTAAAGCCTGGTATTTAACCATTATTCTAGATTTATAAAACTGGATCTTTTAGAAATTATGTTGAGAGAGTGTTAAGGCATCTAAATTGGCCTATAAAATACTGGCTTATCTTCTTACCAGAGAAGGCTCCGAGAAAGCAATAATTCTGGTATTTAATGTCTAAGAGATTAAAGCTTTGAAAATTGTTATTGTTGCAGAGCAGAAAACATTAAAATATTTCCAGTTCCACTGAAGCTTTTATCCACATTTATATCCAGCACTTAGATCCATTATGATATGCACAGTTATGTCACAGGGACAGTTTGCATTATTTATGTGGCTTTTAGTTTATAATGAGGTTAAGTCTGCACAAATGCATAATATACACAGGAGTGTAGGTGCATCTGAAATAGTGGGGACTATAGCTCATTTCCACCTGAAAGACAATGACAGCATTATGAAGAAAAAATAAAATCAAAGGAAAAGTACTTTTGCTTGGCAAATACCACACTTAAGAAAATGTGTTCTATACCTAATCTGCATTTTGAATGAGATAGTTCACACTCAAATAGTTTCTCAACAATCTGTAAGCAAACTCTAAAGTCCAATATATTTTAAAGTATCTGTCTTTTCCATGTAGGCAAAAAGGCCTCAGAAAATGTTGGTTATCATACAATGAATGAGGCAATGTAGAGGATGCCTTAAAATTATGTGTCATCTAGAGTGGGGGAATAAACTTTCTCACACACTGTTTCTCAATTATAATAATTTTTTTTTACAAGACACTTTGTACTGTTTTTTTTTTTTTAAATTAGTCACTAGATTTAAAGACAAATGTATCTGCTCTCAACAAAACTGGAGAAACAAAGTGAGAAAGCTGTCCTCTGTCTTCCAGCAATACCTTCCCCACTTCCTGCCACGGAGGCCTCTAGGGATGAGGTTCTAGAACCATCTAGGAATTACACTAAAATATAGATTCCCAGCTCTACTCTGTGAGATTTTGATCCAAGTATTTCAGAATCTGCATTTAAATAAATTACACATAGGGGTGGCTAGGTGGCTTAGTTAAGCGTCTGGCTTCGGTTCAGGACATGATCTTAAGGTTCGTGAGCTCAAGCCCCGTGTCAGGCTCTGTGCTGACAGTTCAGAGCCTGGAGCCTGTTTCAGATTCTGTGTGTCTCTCTCTGCTCCTTCCCCATTTGCACTCTGTGTGTCCCTGCCTCTCAAAAATGAATGAACATTAACAAATTTTTAAAAATAAATATATATTATATACATATATTAAATTAAATATATTAACATATAATATATAAAATAATTTTATAATTATAGAAATTATATATATGTACATATATATGTGTGTGTACACACACACACACACACATTGACAGTGTTCCCTGATCACCATTTTCCATTTTGAGAAACTTCCCTAAGGTTTCTATGAGCACAGTTAGAAATCACTAATGTAGAATAGGCATGCATATTCCCCTAGATGTCATCCCATATTGACAATGAAGTGTGAAGAACTTAATTATGCCTGAAGGGATGATTTTATACTCCTGATAAATCTTAATATTAAACCTCATTCAACCAACAGATGGGCATTTAGTCCAATAAATAGATTTGAGGGCCAATGATTCAAAATGTTGCTCTCCTTGCCTTCTAGCAGTAAAAATAAGTTGAATCAAAAGCTTTTTTTCTAGGACATAAGAACTATTATAAATTTATGGTACTTAGCTATGAACCAATTTACATATTATGATAAAATGGCAGGGGCTAAAACACTAGGCCAATTAAACTGATTCTGGAGGTGAGAACATATAAGTCAGAGATCATATAAAACTACAAATGGGCAGAGATCATTACACAACAATTCCAAGTGTACAATATCCTAAATATATTTAAATTTGAATTAGCTTCAAAGCTCAGGTGCTAACTGATCAAATATCTTAATTCAATGGTAATCAAATAACAATTTAAAAAAATTCTTAGCTGAGTAGGACTAATGTTTTTGCCAATTTCCCTAGCAATTCTTAGAACAAAAACACTCACTTTTCTTCCGTTTTTCTTTTTTCTTACATTCTTTTCTTCCCAACATTCTGTTTCTTTTTCCAGAATGCTAAGAAAATAACTTTTCAACTAAATGTTTCCTATTATTGTATAGGCTAAAAGAAATGGAAATTTCACCCATCCCCAATCTAAAAACGACATGCAAATTGCAATTGATGATTGATGATATTTACAATGAATGAATTTTACTGTATTAAGACACTGGTGTATAGATCAGAATAGTATTCATTTCTATATGTCTTGATTTCAATCCTAGGAATAAATCCTGCTCGGTGCCCTCATTTGGGCCCTGCTGAGCAAGGTGAAGAAAGAATCCACTCACCAAGTCCTTTGCCAAGGCCATGGCTGCATATTCCCAACTGGAGAAGAAGACACGTCTTTTCCTAAGCCATGTCAAAGTCTTGAACAAACTGATTGTATGGAATGGTGTCAACCATCCACAAACAAAGTGAAAATAAGGATGCAATCCCCTCCTTTTTTTTAGACCACAAAGTTCACTTCACACACTGAGGTACAAAGCTTACTGGTCCCTTAAAGCATGAAGGCAAAACCGTAGAATGTCACTTGGAACGTCACTTTATTTAGCTTTTACCATTTCATTTTCATGATGAAATATACACATTAAGATTTGACTCCACAGTGAAAACTTCCCTACATAATCCTACATGACCATGACTTCTCTAGACTTTGTACTGCTTCATTAAGTATATGAAGTGAGAGAATATTTGAAGTATAATAATGTGCTCTTTTTCTTTTGTACTTGTTTGTGAATGATTGTCACCAACCTGAGCCTGACTCAATCTTTGCCGCAAGGAAAAGTGGGATCACAGAATGTGAAGACGAAGAAAGAACTGGTACAGAGCTTTATGATTTTCAAAATTGGTCTTGAAAACTATTTCAAACACAATGGTCTTTAAAACCTGGCTTTAGGGGCGCCTGGGTGGCTTAGTCAGTTAAGCGTCCGACTTTCACTTAGGTCATGATTTCACGGTTCGTGGGTTCGAGCCCCGCGTCGGGCTCTGTGCTGACTGCCAGCTCAGAGCCTGGAGCCTGTTTCAGTCTGTGACTCCCTCTTTCTCTGACCCTCCCCCTGCTCACGCTGTCTCTCTCTCTCCTAGAAATAAATAAAACATTAAAAAAAAAAAAAAAAAAAAAACCTGGCTTTATATTTCTGGAGGCACACATCTGAGAGAGAAAAGCATTTCCTAAATTAGAAAAACTTCCCTTTAAATGTTAAAACAAATAAAATTTGAGAAATAGAGCTTAGAGATTTACTATGAGCCACTGAGATATTTGATGCATAAAAACTATTTCTTAGGACCTACTAAAAAAAGTGTCACACCTTCCCTGGCTGCAGAAGAGCCTGAAGAAGAAAGCAGAGGAAGCCTGGGGAAGTTGCTAGCTGAGGAACTGCTCCCTCCTCCCAATTCACCGTCACGTGGAGCACACCTATTAAACCTGATCTGATTGCTAAATATTCTCCTTTAAAATATATTTAATTTTTTTGCTTTGCAGGCTATAATTATAATGCATAGATATTTAGAAACTTACCATCAACTAATTCATTCAACAAATAATTATGGAGGCCTTCTATATATCAGTCACTTAGACATAATGCAATAGAAAGGAAAGTCACAGACTCTGTGATTCCTCAGAGAATGTGCAGTCTATTGGGGGGTGCGGGGAGGGGAAGGACAAGCAAGTTAAAAGCAAATCATATTCCTGTGTTTACAATATGCTACCACATTTCTATGTATACCTTTCCCACACACAAGTGAGATTCTAGTCTGCCTTTTTCTTTATGGAAATACAGATTATTTTTTTTAAATGTTTTCAATTTATTTCTGAGAGAGAGAGAGAGAGAGAGAGCATGAGCAGGGGAGGGGCAGAGAGAGAGGGAGACACAGAATCCGAAGCAGCTCCAGGCTCTGAGCTGTCAGCACAGAGCCCAACGCAGGGCTCGAACCCACGACCTGTGAGATCATGACCTGAGCCAAAGTCTGATGCTTAACCAACTGAGCCACCCAGGCGCCCCTGGAAATACAGATTATTGATGCAGTGTGGTTTATTTGCAGGTGCCAGAGAAACTTTCTGAAATTATACTTTAGGCAGCGTTGGCTGCTAATTCTGAAATCAGATGATGGTAAAACCGGAACCATTTTAACAAAACAAAACGCCAAAAGAGAGCTCGGAAAATCAGAGTGAAAAAGTCAGCCCAGAAGATGCTGTGTCTCTCCTGAGTTCCAGGTCATGTTGGCAATGATGGACTGGCAGTGAACACACCATTAGTTTTCTTTGAAACAGAAGCCATAGAAGTGGGGCTTGTGAAACCCACAAAGAAGTGTGAACTGCAAAGAGATGTGAAGGCATAAAGGTTCTGAAAACATCCTCAGTAATATAAATGGGGATCCTTTTGTTATCTTCAGTCATCCTTCTAAGAAATCACTAAAAGGAAAGATGAAGGATGGGATCTTACAGGAAGTCAGGTATGAGATATGAAGCCTTGGAAACAAAAGACCAAAATAAATGAAAATGAAGATCAAAGACGGGAAGAGGGGGGAAAGGGTTAAGAAGAAAGATAAGCTAAAAAAGGAGGAAACAGAAAAGAGATTTGGGGCATGGGTGGGGGGAAGGAATGAATAGGTAATTTTATTCTTTTTAATTAAAAAAAAAGTTTTAAGTAGGCTCCATGTCTAACATGGGGCTTGAACTCACAACCCTGAGATAAAGGGTCACATGCTCTGCCCACTGAGCCAGCCAGATGCCTCAGAATAGATCATTTTGAACAATATATTAACACTGCTTTTCAACAAGTGATGATATGACAAATTATTTTTCTTATGCTTTTCTCAAGTTTCTATGACTTTTACAAGAATATTTACAGCTTTTTAAACTAAATAATTGGTGGTTTTTTTTTTCAATTTTACATGAAAGAGTACACTTAGTCCACTTACTCTGTAACTTAAATATTCATCTTTACAATTGCACTGGCTTATGGTAAGGTGGCGAGTCAGGAATTTGGGAACTGCTTAACACACAGTTCCTAAGAGACATGTTCAAAATATGCAGTCACTTACCTTGTATGATCCACAGATGGCCTGTGATTCTCTTCCCCATGATGAATGCTTCTTCCACTGCCAAGTCCCCACATGAATGTGTTTGAATCTTTAATTAGATTTTGTGAGATTGGCTGGTACCATTCACACAGGCTTCTTTCCTCAAAGCTGCACATTTTCATGGCTTGAATTGAAAAAAAACGAAGATGAGCTAATCACAATAAATGTGTCAATAAACGGCAATTTCTACTATATCAAGCACTTTCTTACTGTTGGCTTCCTTTTTCATTATTATTTTCTTTTAAGCATAATTAGAATAATTAAGCAAATGATTTGTATCATTACTACAAGAGTTTGAAGGAAAACTGCATGTACTACATTCAAATATGTATAGTAGCTATAACATGGGAATAAATGCATATACTAAAGAATTTGCTCTGATATGGGGGTGAGATTTCAATTAGGGCCTAAAGCTGCAATCTAAACATCGGTAGTTTCTTCGCACATAACACCTCCACTGCTTACATGACCCAAGTTCTGGTAAGTCTGTTCTTTTACCACAGTATTATTACAAAGCTAAATTTGATTTCAGACTCTCAAGGAATTAGTCCAAATTCCAAACTACTAGTGTTCAAAAAGCAATAATATTTATAATAACTTTTATACTGGACCTCTTTCTTTGAAAGTTTTCAATATTCTTGTAATGACTGTATTCTAATATCACATGAAATTACAAGTCCAGTGATTTACATAGGGTGTGTGTGAAAATGCCTTCTTCCTCTCTCTCTCTGAACATGTTCATGTGTCTTTCAGTCGGTCTTAAATTCTCCGCTGTTCTTGTGTATACCACAGAGGATCGTTGTACACACCCCCACTTTTAAATGGCATAAGCACTGCTGGCAAATCATTACCATCACTGAGTTAAAGATTTATTGTAAAGTGTGAGAAGGAAACACTCCATCAAAAAAAAGTGATTTTAATTGTGACATTCAGGTGCTTATTTAGATTATTCAATCTCTGATGTTAATATTGATCATATAATTATATTGACCTTGTAAAGAGATTTAAAATACAGTAGAATTTTGTTTTCCATATCATTAAAAAAGAAGAGAATCATTTCTTTTCAATGAGAAGGCATAAAGTTTTAGTCAAGCAAGATGAATGAGCTCAAAGATTTGCTCTAAGATACTGTACCCAGAGTCAACAACAATGCATTGTACACTTAACAATTTGTTAAGAGGGTGGATCTCATGTTGTGTTCTTTACACACAATAAAAAACATTAGAAAATGTAAGACCATAGTTAACAGGCAGATTTTTTTGTCATAGTTCATCTTACAAAAAGACGGAGGAGGCAAGATCATGTAATTTTTTCAGAATTTAATAATTCAGTTCACAGGCATTTAAAACAAATAAATAACACCATGATTTTAAAATAATAATTTAATAGGATACCTCCAGTCAGGACATTTCAAGAACTTTATCAAAACTCCCTGCCCCATCATAAATGACATGACTAAAATTGCAAAGTCGGACTAAAAAGAAAGTCAGTATTCACTAAAGATATTCATTTAATGTAATTAACTAGAATTTGTGCCAATTTCTAGAAATGCCACAACTTACATACCTACATAAGAGGATTTAATGTCCCCATGAGGAAGTATGCATAGCACAAAATCTTCCATGACATCATCTTCCATCTGCAATGCACAGCCTATATGCCCAGGCAACTTGAGTTAATTACTAACTCCTCTTATCTGAGGACTGAGTTGGCTTCGATCTTATGAGTTTGAGGGTCTAGATTAATTTATTGCATACTTGCACATTAAAAAGATTTCTCTTTTTAAATTAAATATGAACCTTATTTGACTTTTTAAGTTTAAAATTTCTTGACAATGCTGACAGAAGACAAATTAGAGTTTCAGCTATAGTCTGTATTTTCCTCATGGTATGAACCCTTAATATCATCAAGATACTTGAGAAATATTACAGTGCAGTAAATTCATATACTATCCAATAAATAGTAGGGAAGGGGAAAAATGGAAAAGTGTTCACTCCTTTTGATCTTGTGCTCTGCCCATTCAGACACAGATTAATTTTTCTCCTCTGAAACTGTGCCTTTGGCTGAGAAGTTCACTCTTAAATTATAAATTTGCCAGGGTGCCTGGGTGGCTCAGTCGGTCAAGCATCCGACTTTGGCTCAGGTCATCATCTCACAGTTCATGGGTTTGAGTCCCATGTCAGGCTCTGTGCTGACAGCTCTCTCAGAGCCTGGAGCCTGCTTCAGATTCTGTATCTCCCTCTCTCTCTCTGACCCTCCCTGACTCTCTCTCTCTTTCTCTGTCTCTCTCTCTCTCTTTCTCAGAAATAAATAAAACACCCCAAAATTTTTTAAATTACAAATTTGCCTTAAAAACCATGGACTGGTAGATGCCAATAAATGAAAACCGTCATTCAGTGGGACCCAGGTGCTGAAGCGCTCGATTACTACATATTTAACATAGTATTCATTTTATATTTTGGCAATGGCAAACTTGAACAAATTCATCTAATTTAAGGGTTTTTATAATACTCTTGAACATTCCCATCTCATGACTGTGAGGAGGAGAATAGAGACAAACAGGGATGGATAGAAAAGAACAAGTAAACTGTAGTCCTGGAGTCAAGTAACAGCCATGAAACAAGTGTTTTGAATCCAAAAGTTCAATTTCAAAACACTTCCCTCTTGGGGAGCAGCACAGAAGGATACATACTGATTCTTCTACTATAATTTTCTATACGAAGAGCTTTTATATTAAAACCTCCTCTAAGCCAGGTTGAAAATTTCTAACTAGGACACGAGGCCATGCTATGTAGAGATTATACTAGTATTGTCTGTTTTACGGCTATATTTAATACAAACTAGGAATTCACCTACCGCACAATGATTCATCTGATTGGTCAGGGCAGTCATATCTAAAATCACATTTCTGGATTTTTTCAACACAGCGACCACTCGACCTGCAAACAAATTCATCGTCTGTACAGTTGTGTGGAGGTAATGTTACTGGGGCTGACGCTTCTGGTGGAGTTGGGAGGTCCACTGGCAAATTACCTTGATAAGAGATAAAATACAGGCATCATTTAGCAGGTTCTTCCCTTAAGACCTCACACAGTAAGCTTTTCTATGTATGTTTCCCATTCAGTATTCTGAAGAATAGTTAGTGTCCTTTGGTGATATGCTGAACTTCATGTAAGCATGTAAGTCGGGAGTTCTAGGTCTTAGCAACAACAAATAATTGAATACAAATAGATGAAGGCGCAGATAGCAATTACTGAAAAACTACTCAAAACTTGCTGAATAAATGGAAGGCTCAAACACAGGGCTAGGATCACTGGGGACCGAGGGAGTCTCAGATGCTGGCCTTAGGAACCAGAATCAAGGCCTGGATAAACCGTCTAGCGCACTGGGTAAATGGACTTTGTTCTTCCACTGCTATGATCAATCCAGCATTTCCTCGCCTTGTTTCAAACGCCTTCATATACTCAAGATTCAAAGTTGCAAGGGATACCCAAACCAAAAGTATTCACCTGGTATTACCATTAAGATAATAATTTATGACATTCCAGATCCTAGAAGAAATTTATAGAAGTTAATTTATATGGTAAGTCAATTAACATTTATTAACAACACCCCATGTCACAGACATGGTAGGTATAATGCACTGAGAGCCAAATACGCCATCATTTCTGTAAAATAGTTTTTGGAGTAGGGGATAAGGCACTCGGGCAAATCGTTCATCATTATGGTTCCATGGGACACATTTATGATAAAGATTATAACACTGTGGGGGCAAAAGTAACACCTATCCTTTTACTTCCGCATTCACAGCACTTCACAGACCGCAGTACATGGTGGGTATGCTATCATTGTGAAATGAATTAATAGACAGGTGGAAAGATGGATGGATAGATGACAGAGTAAATGGATAGATGGACAAATGGAAGACTGTACAGTGTATTCAGAACACATGAAAAGCACACATCAGATGGCAGGAGGGAAGACTTCCAGAAAAGCAATGCTTACAAGTTCTTAGCTTTAAAGCATGATGAGTTACTGCCAAGATGAAAAAAGGTACAAGATCTTTTTGGATGATGAGAGATTTGTGTGAAGGCAGAAAAATACATTGGCGTGTCGTTTTTTTGTTTCGCAAAATTGAGAGTTTGGCACAGAGAACATCTCGTGATGGAGTCAGAATGCGTAAGATAAAGTTACGAGATGTGGAACTAGACAGCAGACAATTACCACATCATAAAGAGCTAAGTGGGACCCATTCAGGGGTTTGAAATAAATACAAAAACTGGTGGAAAAATGCCAAGGTATACAATTTCCACTTTAAGACATACTTTTCTGGCATTAGTGTGAAGAATGATTTGCATGTGGTTCTGACATGGAAGAGAAGAGCTAATCTTTTAACTGATAAACCAAAGCAGAGGGTACGGAGAAAAGAGCAGAGACCTGAGCAATATCAAACATCCGGTACCCAGAGGACTGGGGGTTCAGGAGCTACTGGGAATCTGAGGAAAGTCCAATAGGTAGTACTTTATTTCTCAGCTCAAGTTTTGAAGTAATTAAGAGAAGGTAAGACTGAAGCAGATGGCAGATGGGTCAAAATACCAACTTCTCATGAAGTTGATCTTGCAAAAATGATCTCTACCTAAAGACACGTAGTCTTTTAAAGTGTAAAACTCAGCAAGAAAGAGCCTAAGTCATAACCTGTTCTGGAAACTTTCAGCTCTTCCTGTATGGAAGCCTGCCATTGAGAACTGCAGCAAGAAGGGAAGTAGATCTCACGCTTCCTTCAGCTAAGTACCTCCAGAAAGAAAACAGACAGCTATGGGAACAGGTATGCATCCTCAGGCCTTCCTTGCAAACTCAGCGGTCCATTGTTGATTTTCCACAGCTCACATTAGGGGTTTTGTTTTACCTTTTCCTTCCTCTCATCTATCCCATATTTTCTTCTTAATTGCAACAGTCACATTATGTCTCCTGTTCTGTTTTTCCGTACTTGGTTCCTCTCATCTGGGGATTTCTCTTCTTTAAGTTCAACTTAACATTTAAATAAATGCGTGTTATATTTGACAGTTCTCGGTATATGTAGTATTGTGTTTGGATCACCTGGTCTGCCACAGTATTAAAACCAGTGGCCATGTCTGCATCCTTAGGCATGATTCCAATTTAAATGAGGAAATAGTTTCCCTTAAGGAGAAGTCACGAACATGAGTGGATGTCTTAGAAAAAGAAGGTTAATGAACCAATGCTCAGGAAAAACAGAGATAACTCATTCAGTCAGAAGTCAGGAATGGCAGGTAAAAGGACCAGTACTGTAAAAAGGAAATTCGAAGATCCTGAAATTCTTTATCCTGTCCTCATTACTCCTTGTTATTCTGCCAGAATTACTATGTCTTAAAAACCAAATAAGTCCAGTATGTTTGTATTTAAGAGTAAATAGAGAAAAGTGTCTCTTACTCCTGAGCCAAACTCTGGAAATGGTGGTATTGTAACTATGCAGTTTGGCTGATTCCTGGGTGTCTGACATGCAGAAGTAGAACAGAGGCCTGAAACATGGTTAGGCAAAGACACGGTTTGGAAACCGAGGCAGGCAAAGGACTGCAAGGTTTCTGACACATTCTCTGGCCTGAGAAGATGGCCCAGACTTTAATCTAAAGACCATGAAAGTCAATTTGTTTTACTTCACAATGACTTCAAGCAGTATTTCCCAAAGTATCATACTCTAACTCAGGGGATACTACAAATCACTTCACGTAGTATATGGATAAGTTTTATTATTTTTTAAAAATGAATGTTGAGGGGCACCTGGGTGGCTCAGCCAGTTGGCTGTCCGACTTCAGCTCAGGTCATGATCTCTCGGTTTGAGGGTTTGAGCCCTGCATCGGGCTCTGTGCTGACAGCTAGCTCAGAGCCTGGAGCCTGCTTCACATTCTGTGTCCCCCTCTCTGACCCTCCCCTGCTCACGCTGTCTCTTTCTGTGTCTCAAAAATAAATAAAAACATAAAAAAAATTTTTTAAATGAATGTTGAACTATAGTGAAATATATTTAGAACAATAAGCCTGTCTTAGCCACTGTGGGTGGCTTAAACAACGGTCTATTATTTGTCGGAGTTATGGAGGCTGAAAGTTCAAGATCAGGGTGACAGCATGGTTAGATTCTCGGATTCTGGGTATGTCCTCTCATGGCTTCCTTCATATACTCATGCAGTGAGAGATGTCTATTGTCTTTTCCTCTTCTAATAAGAGCACTAATCCCATCATGAGGGCAGCACTTTTCATGACTGACTCCAGCCCTAATTACCCCTAAAAGGTCCCACCTGCAAATACCACCACATTGGGTGTGAGGGCTTCATCATATGAATATTGGGAGAATACAAACTTTCATTTCATTGCAAAACTTATGACGGTTACTTTTGTTTTGTTTTGTTTTTAATTTTTTTTTATGTTTTATTTATTTCTAGGAGAGAGAGAGAGACAGCGCGAGCAGGGGAGGGTCAGAGAGAGAGGAGACACAGACTGAAACAGGCTCCAGGCTCTGAGCTGGCAGTCAGCACAGAGCCCGACGCGGGGCTCGAACCCACGAACCGCGAGATCATGACCTAAGCGAAAGTCAGACGCTTAACCGACTAAGCCACCCAGGCGCCCCTATGACGGTTACTTTGAACCTATAATTGCTTAAAAGGCTAGAGATGATGGCAATGATAAAGTGTCTTTAAACAAAATACCACAAAAAGCGTTGTGTATCAAACAAAATTGCAAAGGTGAAATGTAAATGACTGACATTTACACTCACTAAGCAACAGAGATTAGTCTGGTTGGAGCTGATCTTTTTCCACATCCCTAAGCCGCAGGGAAACCCACTCACCCACGCACCCGTCCCCGTAAGTAGATGATTCAGGCTCCAACGTGTTCTAAGTTCCTGCTCTGTGAATTTTTGTAGCAAATATCCTTCATGCTACCCTAATATAATCTTTCTTTACTTTTTAAAAAAATGTCTATTTATTTTGAGAGAGAGACAGAGCATGAGCAGGGAGAAGAGGGAGGGAGACAGAGAATCCAAAGCAGGCTCCCGGCTCCGACCTGTAAGCACAGAGCCTGTTGCGAGGCTCGAACTCACGAACCTCGAGGTCCTGACCTGAGCCGAAGTCAGATGCTTAACCAACTGAGCCACCCAGGCGCCCCATAGTCTTTCTGATAGAACAGATTTTCCATTTATTTTCTATGAGACTCCACTCCCTACAGCCATTCCCACACTGGTAATTAAGAGAATACAACCAGTATTTTAATACCTCTAGTCCTTGATAAATTATTATATACCATAACTGTCTGAATTACTGGACTAATATGTCTGGTTGTTCATATATCTCCAGGAAACAAAATCTGTTTTTCCTGCGACTTCTGATGTTAAGAGATGTATTTAATTTAAAAAATCTAAAAGTCTTCTGGAGGTTTAAACCAGATCAATCTTCAGAAAATTGGAAAATCTGAAATATCTCCAGGGTAAAAGCCTTTCTTTTGCACTGAATACAATAACAGAGTTCTACCAACAAGGTGAAGCAACTACATTCAGCATAAATGTACTGAATGTCTGCGTAAGGTCTCCTTTCTAGGAGAGTAGGCTTTGCTAGAAGTGAGCTACTCTTTGATTATTATTTAAAACAACTATGTGGTACAGCTGTTTGCCATGTACTACGCAGGAGTCCTTTTTCTCGTCTCCCACAACAAATCAGTTCTTTTGAAACATTTTTGCTTTAACTCATGCAATATTTTCTAGGTGGTACAAAGTATTTTCCATCTTTACAGACACTATATTGTGTATCAAAGTGACTATAAAGGCTCGTCACTGAACTATTTTCAAGCTAAAATCTAAGTATTCTAACAGCCTTGTCCATTTTTGGTATTTAGCATTTCTTTCAAATAAAAGATGATGGAATTGTACATTTTTAACTTTAAAATAGGTTAAGTTACTTAGTTGTCCAATTTTATTTTCTAGAAACACAATAAAACTAAGTTGAATGGACCACAGGCTTTAGCCAAATTTTTTCCTATATATTTTCTATATATTTCTATATAGAAATTGCTATATATTGAATATTGCTAATATTCCTATATACTTCCTATATTTTGCCAGACTGAACTACACATGCCAAAAGCAGAATATGATTGAGACTGCAATCCTGAATCTCAAATTTCTTTATTTTACCTTGAAGTCTTTTATTAAACTGTAAACATTTCCAATAATTTGTATTTTTTGCAGTGCATTAGACTGTATTTCCTTCAGAAAAATATGGTAGAAAGACCTTAAAACAAAGTGCTTCTATTGAATGTATTATTCTGAGGCAAATGTAAGAAACACATCAAACAGCTTAATATTAAAAGGTAAAAAGCTACAGATGAGATCTTAAAACTGAAGGCAAAAGTATCCATCATTTTCCCCTTGCCTTTTCATTCCCTCTGAAACAAACATTACTGTTTGCAGAAAGAAGGGAGGCTTCAACATGCACTTCTATATAAAGCTGGTGACATTGAGGTTACTGAGGAGGGATGCCAAGAATTCAATTAAATCAATCAGTTTAACAATGAAAACAGGGGCGCCGAAGTGGCTCAGTCAGTTAAGCGTCCAACTTCGGCTCAGGTCATGATCACACGGTTTGTGGGTTTGAACCCTGCGTCGGGCTCTGTGCTGACAGCTCAGAGCCTGGAGCCTGTTTCGGATTCTGTATCTCCCTCTCTCTCTGCCCCTCCCCTGCTCGTGCTCTGTCTCTTTCTCAAAAATTAATTTATTTATTAATTTAAAAAAACCAACAACAACGAAAACAACCAAAACCATTCAGTAGGTGGAAGAGGACATGAGGAAAATTGTGCCAAAGCACTCACTCTATAGTCACCATACCTGCTCGGTTTTAAGTCATCATCAGTTGCAAGATAAGCCATTGACTTAGTAACAAGTTTCCTGAGAGAAACAGAGCACTAAAATCTTGGGATGCCAATATTCATTCTAATAACTGATATTTGTAGCAAGTCATAATTCTGATAATGCAGAATTGTGAATTTTTAAAACAGTATGGATGAAAAGTGCTTAGACAGTGTTTTTCCCAGTTTGTAAACGGTATGTTGTGATGCCATGTAGTTATGACTTTAATTTTTACAAATAACCCAACTATCTCACAAATCATCCTTGAGGCAAGATAGAAAACTGTCATATGTGTTCTGCTGAAGGCAATATCATTCTTGCTTTTCTAACTGGAAACAACTAGACTGGAAAACAGATAATTCCTTTGGGATACTTATTAAAACATTTTTTTAACGTTTATTTATTTTTGAGAGAGAGAGACAGAGTATAAGCAGGGGAGGGGCTGAGAGAGGGAGACACAGAATCCGAAGCAGGCTCTAGGCTCTGAGCTGGTAGCACAGGGCCTGACGCGGGGCTCGAACTCACGAATGGGGAGACCATGACCTGAGCTCAAGTCAGCCACTTACCCAACTGAGCCACCCAGGCACCCCAGGATACTTATTTTTAAATCTTAATGTTGTCTGGAAACAATTCTTACTTAAGATATACTCTGATGGTCTGATTCAAAGTGAGGAGATTTAACTTTGCCATCATTCTCCATTATTATCTTCTCTGGGAATGAGCAACATCATCATACACTAATGCAAAAAAAAATCATAGGATTGTATTGCATGGCTAACTTTGTCTACTTTCCCTAGAAATGTAATTAATCTTGCCTCAAAAGTCTTCTCTCCAGTATCCTCCTGGATTAGTTTTAAAACAAGAATCTATATTCGGGGCACCTGGGTGGCTTAGTCGGTTAAGCGTCCGACTTTTGCTTAGGTCATGATCTCGCGGTTCGTGGGTTCGAGCCCCGTATCGGGCTCTGTGCTGACTGCCAGCTCAGAGCCTGGAGCCTGTTTCAGTCTGTGACTCCCTCTCTCTCTGACCCTCCCCTGCTCACGCTGTTTCTCTCTCTCTCTCTCTCTCCTAGAAATAAATAAAACATTAAAAAAAAATTTAAAAAAAAAAAAAGCAAAACAAGAATCTATATTCATCAAAGTATTGAAACAAAGAAGGAATAATCCATAATAGAGAATGGATTTGAAAATTAAGTTAGAAACAACGAGAAGTTAGAAATGAGAAAGAGTTGACCTGGAAAAGCAAATAACTGATGTTCTGGGGAAAGCAAAAGGAAACTAAGTTTATAGCATATATACTTTGGGGGTAGGGGGTAAAATTAATAAAAGTTTGCAGATAAAAAGCTTACCATTCAAGTCAAAACTGCTCTGAACCAAGGTAACAAGGGGAAAAAAATAGAAGAGATGTGAAAAATATTTTGGAGATGGGTCAGCAGGATTTATAAGTGAGCAATTTTAAAGGGAAAGTCAAAGGATGCTGTGGAATTTGAATCCTGGGTTGCTACAGAATACTAACGTCATTAGAAGAAACAAAGAAGGAATGAGGGAAAGAGAGGTTGATTTTGAGGGAATACGTAAAAATGAAGTAAGTGACTTCTTAGGGTCACTTTCTGTATAAAATAAAAGTTATAGGGAATGTGCCATACCACACATCAGGTCAGTATTTTGCATTTGTGTGGGTGTTTGTTTAAGTTTATTTTGTACTGAAAACAGAGACACCTGGGTGGCTCAGTCAGTTAAGCAGCTGACTTCAGCTCAGGGCATGATCTCCTAGCTCGTGGGTTTGAGCCCAATGTCACCCTCTGTGCTGACAGCTCAGAGCCTGGAGTCAGCTTCATTCTGTGTCTCCCTCCCTCTCTCTCTGCCCTTCCCCTGCTCGCATTCTCTGTCTCTTGAAAATAAATGTTAAATTTTTTTCTTTAAAAAGAAAAGAAAACAAATCAGTCTGTAAGTGAATCTGTAAGTGCTGGTCCCAACTCGGCTAACAGGAGGGGGAACAAAACCTGGTAATCCTAAAGAGCAATATTTTTATTGACAAATCTTACTTTTATTTTCGTCTGATGGCAAGATTACATGAAATTCCTCTATGAAACCTACAGCTTCGACAGGCCTGGTGGTTTTAACCCCGTGTTTCTTTTGCTATGAGGCCAACATTAAAGCTGCACAGTTTAGGCAGTTTTTTAAAGTCCATATTTTTCTTCCAAAACTCGAACGAGAAACTCAGACTAATGGTCTGTAACTGATACTTCACATCTCTGCCTCTAGGTCTGGCAGCTCTGCTCTCTCTCTTTTGGAACTATCGGCCACAGAATCTAATTATCAAGATAACTGAAGTGGCAACAGGATCAACCCTAACTTGTGCTCCCTTTCTATATTCCTTTATGCTCTCCTCTGCCGCGGGGGTTACAGTAATACTCCCTAAACTCAGAGTCGGAGGCAATTTGGGGAAAGCCCTGGTCACCGCAATCAAACATGCTTAAGTGAAACTCTCCTTCTTTCCCTCGATTGTATATTTTCATCCAGGTCTCTTGTGCTCTTTAAGTTTTCATATCTATCAAGTAGAAATTGCACTCTCTCCCATATGGGGATAGTGTGTTTTATGTGCAGTGTAACAGGGGTTAACAGTGTAGCCCAAAGAAGCAGATGTACTTTACCACGTTTTAGCTGGGTAGCAATGGGCGAGTTAGCCCCTTCTGAGCTTGCTCCATAAAACTGGGATAACAAACACACCAATCTTATCCAACGCTTAAGATCTCTTCACCTGCACAGGACTAGACATTATTCTAGACTCTTAAAAGGTTAGAGGATTATATAAGATGATACATACGAGTGGTAAACTATATTATTGTCCCATTGATCAGCTCTCTTTCTCTCTCTCTCATAAGGACCTTCTATATTCCCTATCCTTGCCAAGCCTAGTATTGTAGGCCAAACGACTTGCTCTGACCAATGGATGTGAGCAGACATTACGCATACCATGTTTCGACAGAAGCTTTAAATGCGCTTTTTCCCCCACTCTTCTACTCGACAACAAAATATGTCAGATAAGATCTTCATCCTTTAGCTTTGGTCCCAGATAAATAGGAGGCAAGGAACAGAAATTCACAGCTTGACATACACTCTCTAGAATCATAAAGAGCTATGGACAAGAAACACATACTTTTTCCATTATTGTTCTTTGCCCACCCACATAGTTGAGAGCAAAAATTAAATGCCTGTGGTTGCAAGCCAGTGAGGTTTGGCTTTCAACAAATCTGGCACATAATAGTCCTGCATATAAAAATAATCAAAATTTTAGCAATAATAATAAAATAAAATACACAACAAAAGTATTAAAGTAATTCACAAGATACAGGCATCTATCTACCCACCCATTTATCTAACAAATGTTTATTGAGTAATGTTACATGCCGGATACTGTTTAAGTTTCTGGAGATAAGGCAGTGATCAGATGAAATCCCTGCTGTCACACAGCTAACATTATTGGGGAAAACAGAAATAAAATCATGAGGGTGATAGGTGTTATAGAGAAAAAGAACACAGGGGAAGGAGATAGAAAATGTTAGACAAGGAAGAGACTATGAACTGTGTCTGTGTGTGTAGTGTTCAGAGAAGTCTTTACTGAAACAAAACTTTGGAGCAGATCAGAAAGAAGTAGAGAGTCAAGTGCGTGTCTGGGTGAAACACAATCCAGGATGAGGGAAGAGAAGGTGTAAAAGCCCTGAGGCATAAGTGGATTAGAGTGTTTAAGGATTAGCTAAGAGGCCTTGTAGTTGAGAGAAGTCAAGTAGAGGCACAGTGGTAGAAGGTGAATTCTAGAAGGTACAAGGGGACCAGTCATGGAAGCCACTGCCAAAGTCTGGCTTTTGCTCTGAACGTGACAGGATGTTAGAGGTAGACTCTGAAGACAGGATGACAAGGTCTCATCTAAACTGGATAAAGATCATTCTGCCTGCTGTTTTGAGAAGAGATTATACAGTTCAAGGGCAAAAACAGAGATCACTTAAAAGACAACCCTGATAATCCATGCAGAGACAATGGTGGCTTGAACCAAGGGAAGAGTAATGAGAAGGAGTCAACTCTGGATAGATCTGAAGCTAGTGGCTAACCAGATTTGTAATGAAAAATAAGTAACTAGAAAAAGGCTGTCATTTCCTGAGGTAGGGAGGCATGGAAGAATGGCAGGGTTGAGGGGGCAATCAGTAATCAAGAATTTGCTTGCAGCCATTGAGAGGTAAGGGTAAATTACTGAAATCTGATTTCCTTCTTGCTGGCTTCATCCAGGGAAGGATGAAGTTTCTGCAGAGTTCTGTGGAAACCACTGCACAGAGTAGTTAAAGCCCTCAATCCTCCCTGGATGATGAGACAGAGGATCAGAGCTGAGTCACAAAGCTACAACTAAAAGAACTGGAATCCGCCCCCACCCTGTTTATATCTGGGTGTCCTTCTGACCAAGAACACTACAGTGATGGCGGAGGGCTGAAGGTGACATTTTCAGCACTTGAGAGTGCTCTCTACAGGGATTCCTGCAATTGAGTTTTAAATGATCATGCCTCTGATCCTTTCAGGAAGGAAACTGCTCCCCCTTGTCATGCGATTTAAGAGCCCAGACCAGCACCAGGATTACCCACCAGGAGTTTGGGTAATCTTTTAGTCTATTAGAGCGCTATGAACTGGCCTTGAATGAGTTTTGCCTGGGGTGTTTGTTTAGTTTTATTTTAGTTTATTGTAGGCTTGCTTTAGGCTATTTTCCTTTATTATCTTTGAGATCTCTACTAAACGTCTAAATTGAGATGCTGAGAAGGGAGGCAGTATAGAAGTGTGGATTTCAGGTTAAAGGTGGAGAATGGGGATATAAATCTGGGAAACATATTCATTTTTTAATATAAAAGAAATGTGTAACACAGAGAAGAAATGGTTCACAACAATCCTTAGGAACATTTTATGTAACCTGATGAGTAAAACATCTCTGAAGGCAACTGAGAGATTAACACAGTCTCCAAAACAATGTAATTATAAGGCAACCAGTTTGGTTATTATAAGCCCTCAAACATAATAGTATTACAGTTGAACTTCAGAGATGAATTCCTAGTGTTTTCCATGTGATGAGACATAAACACAGCTGATTCAAACCTCTGTACTATGTTTCCAAAGATGTTAAGACTAATTACCAGCAAAGATTCACAATAATCTCTTCCAGGATTAACAGACTAGTAGAACAGAAGTTAAGGGTATTTTTAGAATGTATGGAAATGAAATTTTGATTTCAACAGTTTTTTTTTTTTTCAAGTAAACAGGTTTGAAAATACTCATATATTAAAAATTCTTCCTGGGGCACCTGAAGGCTCAGTCACTTAAACATCCAGCTTGGGCTCAGGTCATGTTCTCCCAGTTAGTGGGTTTGAGTCCTGTGTCAGGCTCTGTGTGGACAATACAGAGCCTGCTTAGGATTCTTTCTCTCCCTCTCTCTCTGCCCCTCCCCAACTCTTGCTTTCTCTCTCTCTCTCACTCTCTCTCTCTCTCTGAAACTAAATATATAAGCTTTAAAAATTTTAAGTATTCTGGGGCACCTGGGTGGCATAGTTGGTTAAGTGCCTGACTTCAGCTCAAGTCATGATCTCACAATTTGTGAATTTCAGCCCCATGTCAGGCTCTGTGCTGATAGTTCAGAGCCTGGAGCCTACTCCTGATTCTGTGCCTCCCTCCCTCTCTGCCCCTCCCTGCTTGTGCTCTGTCTCTGTCCTTAAAGAATAAAGATTAAATTTTTTTTTAATTTAAATATTCTTCCTTACCAGGGTAAAGGGTACAGTCCATGAACGATAAATCATCAATGGCAATGTCTCCAGTGAAGCCATCTCCTACGGAAGCCTCCACCAAAATCTAAGAGAAATATAAGAAATTTGTTGATATTGTGAACGATATTAATTTATGGAAACTCATGGTAGAAAAAAAAATCAGAATTTACTTAAAGAAAATTTTCTTCTGAACCACTAAAAAGAAAAAATATTTTCAATAGTATCTATTAGTAGCCATCTTGGCTCTACCTAGATGCTTCCAAGTATAGGAAGCTCGACCCCTTCTTGGGCCCATTAGACTCATGAAGCCTGTTTGTTTCTGTTGATTTTCTCAAATTATAACATATCACATGTATATCTACTTCCCTACAACTTTCAACCTTAGTTTTAGACTTGCCATATTTTGGGGGGATCCTTTAAGTATTTGAAGGCAAATTACAGTCTCCTTTTCCCACCTTTGCCCAAGGAGTTCATCTGTTTCCAAGTTTAATCTCCTTGTTGTTCAAGAAATCCAATTTGTGGCTAGAGGTACTTGCTAGAATGTACATTTTTAAGACTTTAAAATTTTTCTCACACTGACCTTATTCTGTAACACTTTATGAAACTGGCTAATCGTTATTACATCTCCTTCAGAACCACATTAATCATGGAAACTTCAGATGACATCTGTGCTGTTACAGAAGCTGCAATTCCACCGAAACTCTAGTAAAATATGAAATACTGACAAACCACTACAGTATACACCAGATTGTGATTAGGGCTGAAATTTACTGTAATGGAATTAATCATGATAAATTATTTTAATACTTATGCAAATATGTTGCATACTGAATAGGAATCCTGCTATAATTTAATAATGAAGAACTTCAAGCAAACTCAAACTTAAAAAAAACATTCTTTCCTTCCACTATTATATGAATATATGTTTGTTTTCGTTTTTCCTCACAGATGCTATATGTAGAAGTTGACATTTTCTTTCATTTTTTTAAATTCTGAGCTTCTATTCAGAATTGTCTCACACATGATTTATTGATGTCTCAGTTGAAGAAAAGTTTTAAAAGATCAAATTACTGACCTCAAATCTCTTGACATCTTCCCCTAACTTCCTAGTCTTCCTTGAGAACTACCAGAATTTTCTCCGTAATTTGTCAGTAAGGAAATTAATCAATGTGGGAAATGTTTATGTATCTAATGAGCAAATATAACTCACCTAATATTGCTTGAGGAACTTATATTTAACAGTGCTATCCACTATCATGAATCAAAGAATATTATAGGCCGGGAAAACAAAAATGCAGAAAGAATACTCAGTACAAAATCATACAATTATTTTAATAAACTAAAAACCAGCAGTCGAAGTTTGGCAGAACACAATGTAAGAAAACATTTTTTGTTCTATTAAAAATAAAGACTGCAGTTGGGGAAACAGTAGGAAAAAAGCATAGGCAAAGACTGATTACTAACAA
Organism: Proteles cristata cristata; assembly: GCA_017311185.1. Lineage (NCBI taxonomy): Eukaryota > Metazoa > Chordata > Mammalia > Carnivora > Hyaenidae > Proteles > Proteles cristata. The sequence goes on along the minus strand of JAESUZ010000193.1, from coordinate 853,556 downwards.
ATTCCCTGGATCAGGATGTCTATCTCACTGCAATACAACATAAGATATTCTAACAAAGGTTCAGAAAATGCAAGAAAATGGAAAAAGTAGGGTAAATAAGAAAAACTGCCTTTGTTACACTGCTCATGAATATAATAGCTTATTAATGAGAAAGGATAGAAAATTGACATCAAAATTTCAAAGTTTATAGAAAGTACCATTCTTGTACATAAAAATATCTGTAAGCTGACTTTGGGGATATACACATAAATAGCTCCACATGAGAATATGGGCTCCACTCTTCCAAAGTATTCCTTTTGTTGCCATTATGTGGTCACAGATTTAAAAAGTGGCCCATTTGAGGGGCTCCTGGGTGGCTGAGTGGGTTGAGTGGTTGAGTGTCTGACTTCAGCTCAGGTCACAATCTCACCGCTTATGGGTTCAAGCCCTGTGCCGTGCTCTGTGCTGACATCTCAGAGTCTGGAGGCTGCTATGGATTCTGTGATTCCCTCTCACACTCTGTCTCTTTCTCTCTCTCAAAAATAAATATATGTTACAAAGACATTTTTTTTTCTAAATGGGCCATATGTGAAAATTATACACTTTCTCACTTGTGGGCCATACCAGGTAAGCAGCACCTGAGTGGATGCTATTTACATGGCTTATTTCTGGAGTTCACTGTATATTACATGAGAACCATTTTGATAGCACTTGTATCACATTTAGATACCAATAAGAAGATACAAAATTAATCTGAGGCAGAAGACACTTGGGTCTTGCACTAAGCTGCAATGTAATCATAAATTTTACCAAAATACATTGAATTTCTGAACCCTCTAAATGTTAGCATTCTGGAGAACAATAGCTTCCACTTAAAATACTAAAACTGTCAGTGTGGATGTATATTTGCAATTTCAGCCTCTTTTGAATATTTAATTAAGTCAGCCATTAAAAAAAAAAGCCTACTTGATAACACATTACATCTTGAGAAAAAGTTACTAATGTTCGAGTTTAAATCTACCTTTGCCCTATAATAAATGTGGTCATGTCAAAAGCTTGGCATGTTAGACTAGGAAACCAGTCCTAAGAAAATAGTCACACACAAAAAGAACAAACCCAAGTGTCTCTATTCTGGAAAAAACACTTTCATTTCTGGTGTTTTTCCCAGAATAAATGGAAGGATATTAAAACACAAGCATTATTGTATGCAGGGCGGTACTGCCATTCTGGAAATTAGAGAAGCCACATTTTACTCTTAAGTGCCATTAGTACCTTACTGAATTACTTAAAGGACAATTGAAAATTTCAGTTTTTTCTAAATGACCAGAATTATCTGTAGAGGCCAATTCTACTTACGTTAGAACTATCACTGGCTTGGAAATTTTATAAAGCAATCCAGTGCTTCTAAGTTGTTCTTTTCATGGGCCGCTGCATGTAGATGGTCCAACTAAAGACAGAGTGGCCTTGTCAACTACATCGCAACTTTTTTTAATGTTTTATTTATTTCTGAGAGACACAGCGTGAGCAGGGGAGGGTCAGAGAGAGAGGGAGACACAGAATCTGAAGACAGACTCCAGGCTCTGAGCTAGCTGTCAGCACAGAGCCCGACGCGGAGCTCGAACCCACGAACCGTGAGATCAGGACTTGAGCCGAAGCTGGACGCTTAACTGACTGAGCCATCCAGGCACCTCAACTACATCGCAACTTTTAATTCTGCTATAACCAAAGATTCATAAGGGTCTAAAAACTTGCCTGAACTCATCTGTCTCTATACTCAGGAATCTCTGAATTACTGACCAAGTGTTTTAAATGATCTGATAACTACTGTCATCGTATATATGTAACATAATTTAATCACAACTTTACTAAAATATTTTCCATTTCTGGACATATATGTATATATGTGTATATGTGGGTGAATTAACTCATAAGAAAGAAAAAATGGCATTAACTCCACCTGCCACCTATGACTTTAGCCATCCCTTGTTTGTAAAAGAGCACAAAATCCAAGAATATATCAATTTTTACTATAATGCATCTTCAAAAACTCTTCAAAGAACCTCTTCAAAATTAATATATATTATATATATACACAACATGAAGCAAATATATATATATATATATACATATATATATATCAGCATATATATCAGCAAGGTATCTAAAATGGCACAGCCACTTTGGAAAATGGTTTCTGAGTTTCTTTTAAAATCAACCCAAAAAAAATTAAATAAAAACACATATCTCAACATATTTTTAAGTTCAGCTATGAAAATTCTCTTGCTGTCCACTAATAATTTTCCAGAGAATATCTGTTTTACATTATACTTTTTAGTGATGTCCACTTGTTTTCATTTACTACTTCCATAATTTAAAATGCAGAAACAATGAAAATGAAAGACATTATAAAATTCTCTTTTCCCATGTATTTTATAGTTGACTTTTCCCATGTATTTTATAGCTGAAGTAGCCAAACCCCTACAAACACATTCGGACAACTCACCAATATTTGCCACATAACCTACAATTTGGGGGGCTCGTAGAAAGTCACCTTAGGATCTCAGACTTTCTAGGCTAATGCTTAGGGAGACAGAGTCAACATTAAAAAAGGTTTTTATTGTGTCTTGTTTTATTTTGTTTTACACAGAAAGCACGAATGAGCGAGAGGGGCAGAGGAGAGAGAGAATTTTATGCAGCCTCCATACTCAGCATGAACCCCGACTTCAGGCTTGATTCCCTGACCTTGGAATCATGACCTGAGCTGATATCACGAGTCTGAAGCTCAAACGACTGAGCCACCCAGGTGCCCCAACACAAAAAGTTTTTTAAATCATTGTTGGAGTGTTTTAAATAACCTTGAAACTAATCTCTATGAAATAAAACTTATATTTTTGCCTGACAAATTTTATGTTTCTAAATCTCCTTTTTTTTGTATGTTTCTGGCCATATCATATGCAAAAAAGTGCAAAATAGAGTTTTCCAATTTGTATTTTTGTATATGCATGTGAAAACCACTTATCATTAAACATGAGACACAGAAGCCCTATCTCAATTGTGTATACATGGAACACAGAAACGGATAATAAAAATAAAGTCATGGTACTAGCAGAGATGAAATAAAATGCTGGGAGACACATAAGTAGGGCAAATGCTCTAAAAGAATTCCTTAAAAGAAAGCGTCTGATACCTGACTCATCTGTGTAAGACCCTATTTGGGAAAAAAATCATGGCAAAATTTTGTTGAGATTCTGGCCTTTTACCATATTTCTTCTTAGCTAATGTCAGACAGTAAAATATATGGCCTCATAAGAATTTTTTATTCTTCAATCACTGTGTGCTTTGGCATTATGCCAAGTGTTTCCATGGTTACCAAAAAGAATTTTTTAAAAAAGCCCATCTTGCTGGCTTCTCACCATCTAGGACAGAAAAGACTAAATGATGACAACTAGGGTGGAAGAGAGTTGGGGGGGAATCAGGGAGGGGAAAATGGGTGATGGGCATTGAGGAGGGTACTTGTTGGGATGAGCACTGGATGTTTTATGTCAGTGATATGTCACAGATATTATTCCTAATGCCAAGAGCACACACACGCACACACACACACACACACACACACACACACATATACACACACACACACACACACACACACACACACAGTATGTTAGCTAACTTGACAATAAATTATATTTAAAAAAAAGAAAATGAAAGAAGAAAATTACTGATCAACATGAAGTTTCAGAATTTATTAGGTCCTTTACTTATCCGTGCTACCTCTATTTCCCATTTTCACAAAAGATTCACATTCAGCTGCATTCATAATGATAGAAGGAAAATTTTGAGTTTAGGAGATTACCACCTATTACAGATAATTAATTAATTATCTAGGTAATTAATAAACTGAACATTAATTTTGAGAATGCTCACATCATGTAAGATATAAACCTTCAGAAAAACCTGACAACACTTCATGAAGATTTTCTTAAAATAGGAAGCAAAGCAAAATGCTCCTGGGTTTAGGATATTCATTCCAATTTTACCCTAAAGCAAATATTTTACTTTTGAGATAAAAACCTTCAAAAATAGGGTCTGAAATGGAACTTCTGACCAGTCTTTAGCTACAGAGTTACTATTGGGTACAACTATAATGACATACATGTTTCACTGTGAAGGAGCTAACAGCAGCAATAATGAAGCTTAGTTTTACAATTTACAAAAAAAAAAAAAAAAGTAACTCTGAGGCTGAGTGTCAGTTGCCATTTATTATTTAACACCTGACCCACTTCAGATTCATGTCCTTGGCCTGGTTCCCATAGGTATCTGAGTTTGCAATTCCTTGTGGATGTTAAGTCAAATTCCATGAAGGATCTGAGACTTTTCCCTATGTTTCTCTCATAGCTCCAGAGAGAGAGAGGATGGGAAGAAGGGAGACAGGAGGCTTAATCAGGAAATTCTGACCAAATGTCTCAGGGTGAAGGCTATTCAGATGCACTCTTTACTCGGAGGCTGAACTGTGAAGAACACAAGAAATCCATGGAGAACTATCTCACAGCAGTGAAGCTGGATGGTGCTACACTACTGGTACATTTAATCTGTGGAAGCACCCAGACTCCCCTTAACGTATGTGTAAATTAAAATGTTTATATCGGGGCGCCTGGGTGGCTTAGTCGGTTAAGCGTCTGACTTTCACTTAGGTCATGATCTCGCGGTTCGTGGGTTCGAGCCCCGCATCAGGCTCTGTGCTGACTGCCAGCTCAGAGCCTGGAGCCTGTTTCAGTCTGTGACTCCCTCTCTCTCTGACCCTCCCCTGCTCACGCTGTCTCTCTCTCTCTCTCCTAGAAATAAATAAAACATTTTAAAAAAAAATGTTTATATCTATTTGGCCTCCTTTTCTCTTATATAATACCTTATTTTATACTATTTGGAACAAAATGGGTATAATTTGATGTAGTCTTCCAGAAATGGCCACCCACCTGTCGTTGGCCTAGCTCCTTTTACACCCACAGAATCTTTTCCCATCAGAGTTTTCTGCTCTGGTGAGAGTAGAGATTTTTTTTTTTTTTTTTAAATCAGGGAAGGGTAATGTGGTTGTGGAAATAAGGTCATTCAAAATATCATTCACGTTTCTTTATTTAGATAGAGTTCTTTGTTATTCTTGAATGAAAGAAATAGAAACCTTAAAAAATCATTTCTAAGTATTTAGGTCATATGAAATTGATTTGCTTTCCATGGTTATTAAAGGGTTGGCAAACTATAGCAGTTATTCTGCTACATTTCTTTCTGCATAGTTTCAGACGTACATGAAGGGCCAAAATGTGGGTGAGTCTCCCCCACACCCAACATAGTTGCCTGCTACACCTGAGTTTAAAAAAGAGAAATGTTAATCAGTTTTAAACTAATTTGCTACTTGACACTCTACAAACACACATGCTATTTTAAAGCATCCTCCGGAGATTCATACACCATGTAACCCCTTTCACATCTCACCTATTATTTGAAAGAGGACAAACGGTACTTAATTTCTTCAGTCCTAAGAATTTATGGAACCCTATTCGATTGGAGGTTACAAAGAATCATTTAATTGAAAATAGCCTGGTCGATATTAGGGTGAAAAAAGTGAGGAAGGTTTGGAGCTATTAATTTGAAAGTTCATGAAAATAGGTTTTTATTATTTAAAAATGATACAATACATATAATAAGATTTTAATAGAATACAACACAATAGTGTCTTCATGGCTGGCTCAAACACGCCAGAGTGAAATTCTCATTTAAATGGCATAGTTCTAAAATTCCTAAATGCAATTTTTTTTCCAATCATCAGCCAAATTTTTCATCCCCTACACCACTAAAGATAATATTTAAAGGAAAATAAGTGCAGCTGTAATTTACTATTTTAATATACAATATCTTTTTACAACACTACTCATGTATCTCTCATTCTTCCTGTGTGAAAGGAGGCTCCAAATAATAACTCCTGCCTCTATGTAGCAACTTAGAACTGACCCTGGCCTAAAGCAACGAAAACTAGGTCACAGATCAAAACCCAAACAATAACCCTCACTTGCCTTTTGCTTGAGTTTAGTATCCCATTAATACTCACTGAGTAGCTACTGTGAATTAAAATTCCTATTTCAAGTGCCAGTGTCAATGTTACTTCCTCAGAGAAGCCTTCGCACAAGCTCAAGAAACTTCCCTTTGCAAATTGCTCATAACTTTCAATTGTGTCAGTATTTGTACACTTAAATGTATGTCTTCTGTAGGAGACTTTAAGGACAAGCTTCATGAGGGACACACAGCATTGTAAACATACTTAACAAGCATCTGAATATTTTTAGGATAAAAGACAACTTCTAATTTCAACTAAAATTACTGATGTTATTCAATGCAATCCCTATCAACATATTAATGGCATTTTTTCAGGGTACTACAGGAAAAAATCCTAACATTTGCATGGACCACAAAAGACTGGTGATACCCAAAACAATCTTGAAAACAAAGAAATTTGGAAGAATCACACTCCCTGGTTTCAAACTATAAAACAAACTCGAGTAATCAAAACAGTATGGTACTGATACAAAAATGGACACACAAACCAATGGAACAGAAGAGAGTCCAGAAATAAACCTACACTTACACAGTCAATTAGTCTTTGACAAAGGAGGCAAGAATATGCAGTGGGGAAAAGAGAGTGTCTTCAATTAACAGTGATAGGAAAACTGGATAGCAACTCATAAAATGAAACTGCACCATGTTGTTATACCAAATAAAAAAATAAACTCAAATGGATTAAAGATTTGAATGTAAAACTAGAAACCATAAAATTTTTGAAAGAAGGCATAGGCAGTAAGCTCTTTCATACTGGTCTTTGAAATATTCCTTGAGATCTATCTTCTCAGACAAGGGAAACAAAAGCAAAAATGAGATTCTATCACACACATTGCACAGCTAAAGAAACCATCAACAAAATGAAAGGGGAACCCACTGAATCAGAAAAGATATTTGCAAAACGATATAATTGATAAGGGGTTAGTTAATATCCAAACAATACCCCCCCAAAAAAAAAATCGAATTAAAAACTGGGCAAAGGACTTGAATAGGCATTTGTCAGAAGATAACAAACACATGGTCAACACACCAGAGAAGGATGCTCAGTGTCACTCATCATCAGGGAAACGCAAACGAAATGACAATAAGGTATCACGTAACACCTGTCAGAATGGCTATTACTGAAGACAAGAAATAAGCAGTGTTGGGGAGTATGTGCAGAAACTGAGAGAAGGAACCCTAGTGTACTGCTGGTGGGATTGCAAAGTGATGCAGACACAATAGAAAACAATACGGAGGTTCTTCAAAAAGTTTAAAATAGATCTACCACAAGATTCAGTAATTCCACTTCTGAGTATTCATGCGAAGAAGATGAAAACACTAATTCAAAAAGATAGATGCACCCCTATGTTCACTGTAGCATTATTTACAATAGCCAAGGTATGGAAGCAACCTAAGTATCCATCAATAGATAAATGGATAAAGAATATGTGGTGTGTATGTGTAGAATATATAAAAAAAAAAAAAATTAGATACAGAAAACAGTCTGGTGGTTGCCAGAGGGGAGAAGGGTGGGGGGTGTGCAAAACAAGGGAAAGGGATTAAAAGGTAAAAATTTCCAGTTATAAAATAAGACAGAAGGATGCAATGTACACCATGCAGAATACAGTTAATCATGTTATAACAACTTTATACAGTGACAGATGGTAGCTAGATTTATCATGATGATCACTTTGTAGTGTATATAAATATTGAATCCCTATGCTATACACCAGAGACAAAATATTGCATGTCAACTATATTTAAATTAAAATAAAATTATTGATGTTACTCATAATGTAATATTATATTGCCCACGTTTGACCTGACACACGATCATCGTATAAACAAAAAGGTATAATACATATTGATGTGTCCTAGTATTTCATACCACATATCTAAATTGTAGACAAATTCTTTTTTCTTTTTACAACTCCTTATATCTCTCCCAAATGCCAAATCAGCTTCTACCTGCATTTATATAGCTTTCCTATACTTTTCTCCCTTTTTCCATTTCTAATGCAGATATATCTGCGCTTCCAGTTTCTTCCATTTAATCTTCAGTCATTTGGGAATCATTACTTTCTTTCTGTAATAGTGTACATTCCATTTGTTACAGAGATTTTATTTCTATGTATTTGTTGGCTCTCAGTTGCAGGCAGTCTTGCACCTTTTTTTTTTTTTAATCTATAATTTAAGCACTTAGCACTTGGAATCCAAAACTCTTATTTTGTATTTAAAACAATGAGATCCAGAAGGCTTAAATAACTCACCCAGAAGTCCACCGATAGACTCTGTTGGTAAAATGGTGTCCAAAACATTAACAAAGGAGTCTAATTCTTATATAGTTTAAAAAATTCAAAAACTTTACTCAAAATTTAACTTCTCATTTTTCTTTTTCCTTTTATTAGACGTCTAACATTTTTGTTTTGTTTCTTACTAATTAGACAGTGACTGATAGAAGTTAAACGACAGGGGAGTCTATGAAAATAATACAAGACCAATTTAGATAGCTGTTTGTTTTCTTACTTTTTTAAATGTTTATTTATTTTGAGAGACAGAGAGATAGAGCATGAGTGGGGAGAGGTAGAGGAAGAAGGAGACACAGAATCTGAAGCAGGCTCCAGGCTCTGAGCTGTCAGCACAAAGCCCGACATGGACTCTAACCCACAGACTGCGAGGTCATGACCTGAACCGAAGTCGGACGCTTAACCAACTGAACCTCCCTGGCACCCCGATAGTTCTTTGTATCTAGTTAATTATTAATTCTGTTTATAAATTTGTAACAACTAAGTATGTAGCACTGTAATACTACTAAAATAATGTCTTCCAAACATGTCATACTTTAATTTTCATGGTACATTATATTCACTGTGAATTATGTTTTAAAGTCCTACCATAGACGAGACTTTCCTATATACTAGATTTCCAAAGTAAACACTTTTTCCAATTTAGATTTTAAAAAATAACTTCAGTTAAAATAGTAATTGCTTTTGAAGCCAATGTTTCGAATTAAATTTTTTCCTCTCTAAAATGATAATATGGGGCGCCTGGGTGGCTTAGTCGGTTAAGCGTCCGACTTTTGCTTAGGTCATGATCTCGCGGTTCGTGGGTTCGGGCCCCGCGTCAGGCTCTGTGCTGACTGCCAGCTCGGAGCCCGGAGCCTGTTTCAGTCTGTGACTCCCTCTCTCTCTGGCCCTCCCCTGCTCACGCTGTCTCTCTCTCTCTCTCTCCTAGAAATAAATAAAACATTTAAAAAAATTTTTAAAAAAATGATAATATGCCACTTGCAACATAGCTTTTAAGTATTTGCTACTATTAGGTATGCGTGCACTTTGCAACTGCTCTTCAAATGTCACTTCCTCAAAATAAAAATCTGACTTTGAAGTTATCTTTATTACCCATATGTGGAAATGTACATAACCATCTCAACTACTTATTACCAAATAGGTATTTGAAAGCATTTGGGTTGGTAAATTTAACTTAATGGGCATTATAACGTAGCTTAGCAGGGGGAATCTAGCTCATCAAAATCCCTGATTTCACATGCTTCGGCTAAAGTGTATGCTGGACCTCTCTAAACCACAGAATTACAAGAACACACAGGAATATCCATACATGCTGCACTCTCTTTCACACAGTAACGAAACATCCCTCCCTAAATGCTTGTGAAAGTGGATAATTTAACTACAGAGGCCTAGGGTAAAATCCACACTGTATTTTGCATCCTAGAAAGCCCCTGCAACTCAAGTTAAATAAAATAAAAAGCACCTATCAATTTCTGACAAATTAGTATATTATTTCCCCTTGAACATAGGGAATTCGTTATCAAAACCTCTGTCACAGCACTTTCAGGTGGCTCAGCTGGATGCCCTTTGCCCCAGTTCTGCCTGAGGAAACTATCCAAGCACAAGTCACCTCAGCTTCATCTGATGTGATATAAGCCTGAATTCCCCTTTGTTCTCTATTTTGTTCTTGCCCTCCGGTGGCCAGTCTCTGCCCTGGGGCTTCTTTTCAGGAGAATGAGTTAGTCTCCAGCAGTGTTTCAAATCATAATTTACTTTAGAGTGCTGGGTCAGAAATCCCTGATCAATTTACATCCGGGTTTCCTCCTTCATACCCAGCCGCTCCGTCGCAAAAGAAAATAAGCACTAAGGCCTTGCCAGCCTTCTCTCGGTATCTCCAACTCGGTAAAGTCACCTTGGGTCTGGTCTTTAGACATTTGCCCCAGAAAAAGATTAGAAACCAAAATAATCCCCATTTACTAATATAAAATTTAAAAGCATAACTGGAGGGGCGCCTGGGTGGCTTAGTCGGTTAAGCGTCTGACTTTCACTTAGGTCATGATCTCGCAGTTCGTGGGTTCGAGCCCCGCGTCGGGCTCTGTGCTGACTGCCAGCTCAGAGCCTGGAGCCTGTTTCAGCCTGTGACTCCCTTTCTCTCTGACCCTCCCCTGCTCACGCTGTCTCTCTCTCTCTCCTAAAAATAAATAAAACATTTAAAAAAATAAAAATAAAAATAAAAATAAATAAAAGCATAACTGGAAATGTGCCTGAATGACTATGTCAGCTCATCATCAAATAAGGTTTCAGGAGAGGAAATCAACTTGAACTAAATCAGGATGAGAAGGATGTTTAGTGAGTATACAGAGTAGAGGGAAAGTGGTGTGGAATAGTCTGGAAAGACCATACTAGCAAGCTAACATAGTCAGTTGTCCATCAGATGGAAAGGCATAGCATCCTTTATAGAACACAGATAAAATCTTCCCCAGTAACAGAAGTTTGTATTAGGAGTATAAAACATCAATTTATTATAATCCAACTATCTTCCATTAACTAAATTTAAGTCGGTGTCTTTTTAAGGCAATTAAGAGAGAATATAGGCCCCTTGATGCTATTTGAGAGATAAGCTAAATGGAATAATCACATTTCCAAGTCATCTTCAGGTACTTTAAAAATAGACTCAGACATGAAAATAACCATGGCTCTTAATTTAGATATCATTTAATCTAATATTTCCTAAACTTGTTTTACCATCAGAATCACTAAGGGCTTTTGTTAAAAATACATATTCTTAGGACTTCCCTCTGGAGCTCCTGATATCATACGTGTAAAGACTGAGAATCTGTATTTTTTTAATAATACTCCAGGTGGTTCCGATAATTAGGAAAATTTCAGAAGTACTAATCTAATCCAAATTCTGTGTTTAAAAGGACAAAGCAGATTCCTAGAGAAGTAAAGCCCTTTGCCTGATGAGGTATTAATATGCATTTATATAGGTATGCGGGTATAAATATAAACATAGACAGACAAATGCTCTAGAAAATAGTAGTCTACCTTCTAAAAGAGAGAAGACATAGTATAAGAAGGCCTTTTTTTCTCACGTTTATTTATTTCTGAGAGAGAAACAGAGCATGAGAGGGGGGAGGAGAGAGAGGGAGACACAGATCCGGAAGCAGGCTCCAGGCTCCATGCTGTCAGCACAGAGCCTGACGCGGGGCTCGAACTCACACACTGTGAGATCACAACCTGGGTGGAATTCTGACATTTGACAGACTGCCCACCCAGGTTCCCCAAGAATGCCTCTTAAACCAGATTTTTGTCCATTCCATTATGTTACCAGGAAATATATATTATTCACGGATTTGTTTATTGCTCAAAAGGAATTTTTTTCTTCTAGTTGTATCTTAGTTGTATCTTGTAGCCTCTTGTATGCCACCTAAAGCCTTGGGAGAAAATTGTTTTCCATCTAGATAAGCTCCCTGTTCAGTTTCTATTACCTAAGAATCCATTCTGTTTTCTCCAGTTGTCCACTATTACCCATACTGTCCCTAAAATAATACAGTCCCTCAGCATTTAAGCTTCTGAGGAACAGAAGTCTCCTTTAATGACAACATTTTAACGCTGCAACAAAATTAGAACTAGCACAATATGAAAGCCGCTTAATATAGAATACGTTTCCGCCCTAGGATTCTGAAGGTCCACCTGTGCAATGCCGCAAGCTCACAAGTTACCGATAGAAATCACAAGTTACCAAAACGCTATCTAAATTCAATTGAGAGACCATTCTCACCACCTCGGTCCTGATCAGCCCGGCTCACTGTTCCCTGAGGAAGGTACAGACAGGCATCTACATGATGGGACATCTCACGCCCAAGGCTGCAATAGTTTCATAAGTGCTAAAGAAACCAAGATCCAGAACGGTCAGTTGACATTGGCCAGGCAGATGAAGTCTACAATAACTAAATCTCAAAGTAAATCTAAAATCTAAGTATATATTTTGAGTCGCATATTGACACGTCTGCTGTTTCTACAGAAAATACAAGTAAATGGGGCGCCTGGGGGGCTCAGTCGGTTAAGTGTCCAACTTCGGCTCAGGTCATCTCACAGTCCCTGGGTTCAAGCCCCGTGTCAGGCTCTGCAGACAGCTCAGAGCCTGGAACCTGCTTCATATTCTGTGTTTCCCTCGATCTCTGCCCCTCCCCCCACTCATGCTCTGTCTCTCAAAAATAAACATTTAAAATTTTTTTTAAAAAGAAAGAAAATGCAAGTAAGCAATGACCTTTTAAAATAAGTCATTAGCCTTGGAGCTCTCCTAAATTTCAATTGGATGGAAATCAAAGTTTCATCTCCGACTAATTTTATATATGGGGAGCCTGAGTGGCTCAGTCGGTTGAGTGTCTGACTTCAGCTCAAGTCATGATCTCATGTTAGTGGGTTCGAGCCCCGCGTCAGGCTCTGTGCTGACAGCTAGCTCAAAGCCTGAAGCCTGCTTCGAATTCTGTGTCTCCCTCTTTCTCTGACCCTCCCCTGCTCACACTGCCTCTCTCTCTTTCTCAGAAGTTAAAATTTTTTTTTAATTTTACATAAAATCTTCTAAGCATTCAATGAAAGGTGATACCACAGGAAGAAATCATTGAGGGGGGGAATAAATGTATAATAATACGTATATGTATAATAAATGTATAGATCATATATAAACAACATGACATAATGTGGTATTTAAAAGGAATGTCACCTAACATGTTTTAAAACATGGGTGAAAGGACTATTCTTAGAAAACTACAAGTTAGTTTTGAATGCCTTTTTAGACAGAATAAACAGACCAAAAGGGACTCCAGCTTAATTTAAGAAGAGGGCATTCACTTGCATGTAACTCATAAGAAACTTAAAGTAAAGGGGCATCGGGGGAGGGGAGGTGCTCAGTTGGTTAAGCATCTGACTTTGGCTCAGGAAATCATCTCCTAGTTTGTGAGTTCAACCCCTGCATCAGGCTCTGGCCGACAGCTTGGAGCCTGGAGCCTGCTTCAGATTCTGTGTGTGGTGTCTCTCTCTCTGTCCCTCCCCTGCTCATGTGCTCTCTCAAAACTAAAGATGAAAAAAAAATCTTACAGTTAAAAGTAAGGCTTTCCTTCTCCACCCCTCACTTTTATGCTAGTTTGCCTCTTCTTCATGCTTATATTAGTGACCTCCTTCCAATCTCTTCTATTCAACCTTCTGAAAACAAAATAGATGTACTCCTCAGAGAACCAGGCTCCACATCTTAGCCTTCTGAACCAGAAAAGTGGTCTTATTAGTCTCTTATTAGTTTATACAGCTGATCCTTGAATACTGCAGGGGTTAGAGGTGCAAACGACTCCGCATTTGAAAATCCATTTAGAAATTTGACTCCTCCCAACAGGACTCCTGATAGTTTACTGGGGACCAGAGCCTTCTCAACAACAAAGAGCCGATGAACACACCCTTTGTATGTGATGTGTATCACACACTGTATTTTTACAATAAAGTAAGCGAGAGAAAAGAAAACATTATTATGAAAGTTATAAAGAAGAGAAACGCCTTACAGTACTATTCTGTATTTATGGGAAAAAATCCGTTTATAAGTGGATCTGTGCAACCCAGATCCATGTGTTCAAGGCTTAACTGTATTCCCGAACCTAGATGACAAAGAAGTACTGATACAACAATACCCAACATACGTTTCAGTTAATGGATGGGTTCTGTGATCTCAGGTAAAAGACAAAAGGCCTGCAATGTTGGTTATCTCAGTATGGAGCCATTGAAATAAATCTAAACAGGGGCACCTTGGTGAGTTAGGTAAACATCTGACTTCGCCTCAGATCATTATCTCATGGTTCGTGAGCTCCAACCAAGCACTGGGCTCTGGGCTGACAGCTTGGAGCTCAGGACCTGGAGCTTCCTTCAGATTCCGTGTCTCCCTCTCTCTGCCACTCCCCCTCTTACACTCTGTCTCCTTCTCTCTCTCTCTCTCTCTCTCTCTCTCAAATAAACATTAAAAATAATTTTTAAAAATCTAAACAAATCAGAATGCTTGAAAATAGTCAAAAGTTCTGTTCCGAGCAGTAACTGATAATGTGGCCACCTGGGAGGAAAGAAAACTACAAAGAATCATGACTAAGGATGATGGAGAATTTCTAAGATCAGCAACAACAGCAAAGCACACCGCTTCCACTATATATTGAAAGAATGTAATAATCTCATGGAAACCACAGTGACTCATTACAAAGATGACAGCTCAGCAAACTTGTAAATATTTTTTTGTTGTTGTTTTCCTAAACTGGAAGTCTTACGGGGGGGGAAAAAGTTTTGTGTTGTTTGTTTTTTTTTTTAAATGAGACATAACCATACCAACTTGTTTTGTGTTCTCTAAGCTGCTTTCATGCTACAGTGACAGAACTGAATGGTCCTAACGGTGACTCTGGAGCCGTGGAGCCTAAAATATTTACGATCTAGCTCTTGGCAGGAAAAGCGTGCAAATGCCTGCTATAGATTACATCTGTTTTGACTGTCAGAATCAATAACGCAATGAAAAAGCCCTTTAGAACCTCTGAATTTTTAAGTAAGTAACTGAGAAATAGAAAAATATCTTAACAACAAATCACTTAATGTTGAATAATTAAGGCGAAACCATTTTAAAGGGGCTCTTTGAGGATCCATATTTCTTTTCTGTCAAAGTAAATTTTAAGAGCTTTGTGTTCAACTCAATTCTAAAACTGAAAAAAAGGGGGGTTTAGAAATATCTGTTGATCTTTCCAATTTTAACACTCCTGGCTAAACCTGAAAAATGCAAAATACACTGTATACAACGTACACTGAGGTGAAGGTGACTCCTAGGTGAGGCCCACAAAAAGGAAAAGTGTATCTGCAATACTATTTTTAAGTATCTTAGAAAATTACAACTTCATCTGTAAAGCCAAATTTTCTACATAGCAATCTTCTATTTCATGTTCTTTTGGTGGCTTTGTAGGTAGAAGCCCTAATTCTGGAGATATAAATGGAACATCACAATATTTCCCCTACCCTCAGTACACCTCTGTGGCTCAGTCGGTCAAGCGTCCAACTCTTGATCTCCACTCAGATCATGATGTCAGTGCTGTGGGATCGAGACCCGAGGTGGGCTCCATGCTGACAGTGCAGGGCTTGTGTGGGATTCTCTCTCTCCCTCTCTTTCTACCCTTCCCCCTGGTCTCTCTCTCTCTACCCCTCCCAGGCTCTCTTTCTCTTAAAATAAATAATGGCAACATTAAAATAAGAAATTATTTTCCCTAATGTGAATGAAAGTGTTAAAAGATGGTATTTTAATTTTTAATTTTTTCAGTTTTTTTTTTTTTTTTAATTTCTAAGAAAGAGACAGACAGCATGAGCAGGGGAGGGTCAGAGAGAGAGGGAGACACAGAAACTGAAACAGGCTCCAGGCTCCGAGCTAGCAGTCAGCACAGAGCCCGACACAGGGCTCGAACCCACGAACCGTGAGATCATGACCTGAGCCAGTCGGATGCTTACCCAACTGAGCCACCCAGGCACCCCTTAAGATGGTATTTTACCTGAGAGATGACTCTGACAGCAAGAATGAGGGACAGAGTGAGGAAGGGAAGGAAGGCAGGCTGATAATGACTACGGAACTTGCCTCAGTGTCAGAACCTAACAGGCCTTCTGAGGTACTTTACGACGTCATTTAAGAATTCTCAATCTGGAAGGAGAAAAGGGCTTCATCCCACGCATGAGAGGCCTCATGGGCACAAACTCTCCCAGATGTCTGGGCTGCACTTGCATGAAGATATGACCTCCTATAAGGACAGAACCATGAGCTGTGGGCCAGTCCAAGCACACACACCTGTACCATCTGGTCAAAGCCTGAGATCAAAATGCGTCCTTGAAAAGTCGCCTGTTTCTTCTGTCTTCATGTATTCTCTTGATATACTCTCCCTGCGTGACTTGATGCTGTATTTTCAACTACCACAGACATATGCAATGATTACCCCAAATCCTACTTCATAGAGATTTCTGCTCTGAATTGCAGACTTTTTCCCCAAGCACTTGCTGGGCATTTCCACTTTGATGTCCCACAGAAATGTCAGAGTTTTAAAATGTCTAAAACAAATCATCTTCCTCCCTAAAACTCTCTCTCCCTTTTTCTGTCTCTCAACCAGTGGCTCCTAATGTCTCCACCAGAATCCTGAATTATCCTTGACCGTTTCTCCTCATTTATGTTACACATGCAAGTTCAAAGACATTACTTTCTAAATATTTCTTGAATCCTTTTCATTCCATTTTACTGGCTTATGTCCCCATTTTAGGCCGAGACTGGCACTTACCTGGATTAATATATATATTTGGGTATATATACATTAAAAATATATATGTTGTGTATAATATATATTATATATGTTTAAGGCATAGTATATATGCCATTATATATAAATACAATATATAAATTTATAATACATATTTAATGATATATAGTATATTATGGCATATGTATATATATGTTGATAGTATATTTAATGGGATATGTGTACATATATTTAATGGTAGCCCTACTTCAAAACATGTCCTCCTCACAGCCATTAAAGTGATTCTATCTAAAAGTCTCTTCTGATTAGTTCAGTTAACAGATTAAAGGTTTAACAGCTCCCAATCGCCTGCAGACCAATGCACTCATTCTTGAACATGACGTATGAGACATTCCCTGATTTGGCTTCTGTAAACTTTTCCCTGTCTCACTTTATGCATCATGAATTCTAGAACTGCTTAGTGATGCTTCACAAGAGCATGAAATTTCTTTCTTTCTTTTTTAAATGTTTATTTATTTTGAGACATGAATTAACACTTAAATAAAAAGGTTACCTGTGAACTATGTTAGAATTTACACAGGGAGATTATACTCAAAAGTTCCTTTTTTAATTTTTTTAATGTGTGTTTATTTTTGAGAGAGAGAGAGAGAACACAAGGGGAAGGGGAGGGGCAGAGAGAGAGGAGACACAGAATCTAAAGCAGGATCCAGGCTCTGAGCTGTTAGCACAGAGTCTAATGTGGGACTTGGATTCATGAACTACAAGATCATGACCTGAGCTAAAGTTGGATGCTTAACTGACTGAGCCACCCAGGCACCCCTCAAAAGTTATTTTTTGCTATTTATACTCCATTTCTTTCAGGCAATTAATTATTTACTTTCACTATATCAATATTTTTGCAGATATAAAAAAGAAAGAGGAACTATAATGGCCTGATCTAAAACATATGAAAGTAGCAGTCTTGACATCCACCAATAAAACCTGAATTATTTGAAAGGAAATTAAAAACACACTGTGATCTTAACTGTATTTTAGGCACTTAAAAATAACTGGAATTTGGGGCGCCTGAGTGGCTCAGTCAGTTAAGTGTCAGACTTCAGCTCAGGTCATGATCTCACAGTTCATGAGTTCAAGCCCCACATCGGGCTCTGTGCTGACAGCTCAGAGACTGGAGTCTGCTTCAGATTCTGCATCTCCCTCTCTCTGCTCTTCCCCTGCTCGAGCTTGCTCTCTCTCTCTCAAAAAATAAATATTAAAAATTTTTAAAAAATAATTGGAATTTATAGTTTATACCAGAAGTTAAGGAAAGCTTTCTTTAAAAGATATGATAAAGCTAAGTTTCTAGTAAAGATTGTTGTGACTTAAAATATACAAAAAATTTATACAGTTCAATAGTTGTGAATTTAAAAACTGGAATTTATAGAATTTTATAATTGAAGTAGTTTGTAGATCATTTCATTATTCTAGTCAGGAATTAAGTAAGTGAAAGATTAAGGGACATCTATAAGATCACAAGGTCCCTTAGTAAAAACTTTAAACGAATAGAAATATTGTAATTCCGGGCTTAAAGTTGTTTCTAGTTTATCACATTGTTTCTCCAGTACTTTAAAAAAACTGCAAATAGTGAAAGTTCTACTTTTTTCTTACCAATTTAGATGCCTTTTATGTCTTTTTCTTGTCTGATAAGTAAAAGTAGTGAGAGTGGATGTCCTTGCCTTTATCTTAAAAGAAAAGCTTATCTTAAAAAAAAAGTTCTTCACCACTAAGTATAATATTAGTTGTGGATTTTTCAGATATGGTTTTTATTATGTTGAAGTATGTTCCCTCTAAACCTACTTTATTGAGAGACTTTATCATGAATGGATATTGTATTTTCTCAGATGCTTTTTCTAGGGACACCTGGGTGGCTCAGTCAGTTAAGTGCCCAAATTTGGCTCAGGTCATGATCTCACATGAGTTCAAGCCCACGTCAGGCTCTAGGCTGACAGCTCAAAGCCTGGAGCCTGCTTCAGATTTTGTCTTCCTCTCTCTCTCTCTCTGCCCCTCCCCCACTTGCAGTTGGTCTCTCTCTTTCAAAAATAAATAAACATTAAAAAATGCAAATGCCTTTTCTATATCCATTTAGATGATCATATATGGTTTTTATCCTTTTTCTAGTTAATATGATTTATCCCATTGGTTGATTTGCAAATACTGAGCCACCCTTGCATCCCAGGAATAAATCCCACTTGATCATAGTGAATGGATTTTTATCGTTGGATTCAGTTTGCTAATACTGTGTTGAGGATTTTTCCATCTGTGCTCAAGGAGACACTGGCCTGCAGTTTTCACTTTTTGTAATACCGTTATCTGGTTTTGGTACCAGGGTAATGTTAGCCTTATAAAATGAATTGGGAAACTTTGCTTCCTCTTCTTTGGAATATGTTTGGAATACTTTAAGAACAGTAAGTATTACCTCTTCTTTAAATGTTTGGTAGAGTTCAGCTGTGAAGTCATCTTATCCAGGACTTTAGTTGGGAGTTTTATGATTACTGATTCAATTTTATTACTAGTAATTGGTCTGGTCAAATTTTCTATTTCTTCCAGATTCAGGTTTAGAAGGTTATATGTTTCTAGGAATTTATCTGTTTCTCTAGGTTGTTGAATTCTTTGGCATATAATTTTTCATAATATGTTCTTATACTCCTTTGTATTTCTGTAGTGCCAGATATTTCTTTTCCTTCATTTGCCTTTAAGTCCTGTTTTTTTCTTAATGAGTGCTTCCAAGAGTTTATCAATTACATTGATTTTATTAAGAACCAGCTCCTGGTTTCACTAATCTGCTCTGTTATTTTTTAGTTTCTATTTCATTTATTTCCACTCTAATCTTAGTTATTAAATTCCTTCTGCTGGTTTTGTGTTTTATTCTGATTCTTCTAGCTCCTTTAGGTGTAAGGTTATGTGGTTTGAGATTTTTCCCACTTCTTGAGTAGGCCTATATTGCTATCACCTTCCCTCTTAGAACAGATTTTGCTGTATCTCAAATTGTGAAACGTTATGTGTCCATTTTCATTTGTTTCCATGCACTTTTTATATTTCCTTTTTAATTTCTTGGTTGACCCCTTAATTATTTAGTAGCATATCATTTAGCCTCCATGGATTTGTATTCTTTCCAAATTCTGTCTTGTGACCGATTTGCAGTTCCATGCACTTGTGTTCAGAAAAGAGGCATGATGTGTCTTCAAACCTCTTAACTCTATTGATATTTGTTTGAGATTATATATAAAAAGCCAGGGAGACTCCACCAACAATTGATTGGAACTGATAAATGAACACAGTAAAGTTACAGGATACAAAATTAGCATACAAAAATCTGCTGCATTTCTATATACTAATAAGAAAGAGAAATTAAGGCACCATTCCATTTAGAATCACCCCAAAAATAATAAAATACCTACTAATGAACTAATCCAAGGAAGTGAATAAAACTGTACTCGGCAAACTATGAAACGTTGATGAAACAACAGAAGATGACACAAACAAATGGAAAGATATTCCATGCTCACAACCTAGAAAAACCAATAGATTGTTAAAACATCCATATTGACCAAAGCAGTCTATCAGTTTAATGCAATCCCTACTGAAATATCAACAACATTTTTCACAGAACCACAGAAACCAGAAAGGATTCCAAATAGCCAATGCAATCTTGGGAGGAGGGGTTGACAAAGAACAAAAATAAAACAAACAAACAAACAAAAACAAAGCTGGAGGTCTCACAATACCAGATTTCAAGCTACATTACAAAGCTGTAGCAATCAAACCAATATAGTACCGGCACAAAAACTGACACAAAGATCAATGGAACAGAATAGAGCGTCTAGAAATAAACCCCTACTTATATGGTCAATTAATCTACAACAGGGGAAGTAAGAATATATAATAAAAAAAGGGCAGGATCTTCCACAAATCATGCTGGTAAAACTAAACAGCTTCATGCAAAAGAATGAAAGATTGTTTTCTTAAACCCTACATAAAAGTAAACTCAAAATGGATTAAAGATCTTCATGTGAGACCTGAAACTATAAAGCTCCTAGAAGAGATCAAGGGCAATAATTTCTCTGATATCAGCCACGGAAACAGTTTTCTAGACATGGCTCTTCAGGCAAAATTATTGGGACTATACCAAACTAAAAAAGCTTTTGCACAGTAAAGGCAACTATCAACAAAACTAAAATGCAATCTACAGAATGAGAGAAGACATTTTGCAAATGAATGACCTGATACAGGGTTAGTATCAAAAATATATTAAGAAATTCTACCACTCTACACCAAAACACAAATAAATAAATAAAAATGAAGCAATTTGACTAAAACACGAACAGAGAACCTAAACATTTTTACAAAGAAGACATACAAATTGCCAAAAGACATGTGAAAAGATGCTCCCTATCACTAAGCATTAGGGAAATGAAAATTAAAACCAAAATGAGACACTAAGATATGGATCTCATAATGGCTACAATAAAAAATACAAGAAATGATGAGTGTTGGTGAGGATGTGGAGCAAAGAAACCCTCAGGAGCACTGTCGATGGGAATGCTAATTGGTGTAGCCACTGTGAAAAGCAGTATGGAGGTTTCTCAAAAAAATTAAAAATAATTCTACCATATGATTCAGTAATTGCACTGCTGGGAATCTGCATAAAGAAAGAAAAGAACTCATTTAAGAAGATATGTGCACCTCTATGTTTACTGTAGTATTATTTACACTAGCCAAGATATGGAAGCAACCTAAGTGTCCCTTCATGGATAGATGAATGGATAAAGAAGTGCTTTGTGTATGCATGTATATAATGGAATATTATATGGTATGTGTGTATACATATAAAATGGAATATTATAATATATAATGGAATATTAGCCATAGCGTGGATGGATCTAGAGGGTATAACGTTAATTGAAATAAGTCAGTAATAGAAAAACAAATACCATATGATTTCACTCATATGTGGAATTTAAGAAATAAAACAATGGAACAAAGGATAAAATGAAACATAAAAACAAACAAACAAAAAAAAGAGTCTTAAATATAGAGAACTGATAGTTGCCAGAGGGGAGGTGGGTGGGAAGACAGGTAAAACAGATAAAGGGGATTAGAAGTACATTTATCTCAATGAGCACTAAGAAATGCGCAGAATTACTGAATCATTATACTGTACACCTGAAAATAATATATCAATGTATGTTAGTTATACTTTTTAAAACATGATAAATTTGCTTTACATGTATAGCACCAAATATCAAACTCAGCACAGAGGCATAACAATCATGTACTTATCAAAACAAAAAAATAAAATTCCATATTAAAAGCATCTTAAAGTAACTGAATGTAATTAATGGGGTAATCAAAGAGGAAAACTGCTTGCGAAGGTATTTTTCTCCCAAAAAAGAAACATCAAAGAAATAAGATAAATCCTTTGTAAACATGATGGAATATAAGCCAACTCATTTTAATCCAATGTCAAATTGAAGCAAATTCAATTTAGAGTTATTCTCATTTTTCATTACAATCTTGTTTTCATTACATTATGCTTCATACTAAATATAAAATCTATTTTTCTTCTTAACACATGCTAGAATTACAAAGCTTCACCATGTTAGAATCAGTATGAAGAATGTTTGTTTCCAACTACACTTTTTTTTCTTTTTTTTTTTTCCTAGGAGAGAGAGAGAGACAGCGTGAGCAAGGGAGGGTCAGAGAGAGAGGGAGACACAGACTCTGAAATAGGCTCCAGGCTCGAGCTGGCAGTCAGCACAAAGCCCGACGCGGGGCTCGCACCCACAAACCGTGAGATCATGACCTAAGTGAAAGTTGGACACTTAACCGACTAAGCCACCCAGGCGTCTCTCCAACTAAACTTTTTAAAGCTTCTTAGAAAGCTTTTATAATTGAACATCTTTATTCAAACAAAGTCTTCCTTATCCCAAGAACTCGGGTCTAAAAGGAAAAAGGAAAAATATTTTAAAAGTGACAAAGTGTTAAAGATAACATATTTAACTAAAGATGGGACACGACAGGCTGACTGCCTGAACCATTTCCATTTTTGGAACACTGAAAAGCAAGAGCTAGGGGTCGGAAGTCACATATTTATTTGGGCACTGTCACCACTATATTCACTGAAATTCATCTGCATGCTTCCTTACATGCTTTTGATTCTAGCTGATATAGTGAAAACTGTAAGAAATTGGTCCCTGTTAAAAAAAAAAAAGAAATTGGTCTCTTTTCTTAGGTAATTATAATCTAAGTGCTAATATTAGACACATAAGTTGCATGAAAACTAATATCCATGACAGAACATTTCAGCTGACTACTCTCTGAATACACACCACATTTCACTCTGTGCAAAAAAGGGTACAAATTTATGTCAGAATGCCCTGGTCTGAGTCCAAAAGAACTTTTATTTTAAAAGCAATTTAAATTAGTAATTAAGAACTTATTATTGGTAGCAGTAGTAATAGTAGTAGTAATTAAGAACTCTGAAAGCCACATACTAAATCTTAAAAACCTGGTTCTACTACTTGGTATTTAAAAAAAATATTTTGCCCTAAGTTTAAACTTGTAGAAAAGATCCAAAAATAACATGAATAGTCCCCTTATGTCCTTCTCCCTACTTCCCCCAATGTTAACATTTTAGTGAACAATCCTCATTTTCTCCATGAGAAAACAGAACTCTCGTCTTAGACATTAGGAGGGATAAGGAAATGAAAATGTACAAAACACAGCACCCAGCACACAGAAAGAGTTACGTAATTATTAGCCATGGCGACCGGTTTTTTTTACGCCTGCATGAGTAAAGCTTTGGTAGAAATGGAGGCTAGAAGAAAAACACAGGTGAAGCCCCATAATCTGGCTTTGAGCTTCTAACTAATTAAGGCCATGGCCAAAATCTAATGGAAATATGTTTCAGGCCGGATTCCTGACAAAGAGATTTGAGATGGAAATTTGGGTACAGAGAACTCTCTTGGCATCAAAGCCTGTGGAGCGTGGAAGAAAGAGGAGCGGGTGGAAGGAGTTCAGCAGCTATACTGGCACAAGAGAGACTTGAGCCAATCACACAATGAGCTGAGGAACTGGCATGGCCCTTCAGAGTCGCCCTAAAGTGAAGCAAGAGTACTGAGCTTTTATACCTGGCAGTGGCCATCCTTCAGATATGAGCTGTCTTCATGGAGAGGCATCTCCTTGGCAAATCAGCTCTCCTGAGGGAAATTTCTAAAGAAGATCAGCTGGGAGACACTAGCTACCAACAAATAGAGCATCTGGCAGAGGACTACTTTAGCCTGAAAAGCATGTGGCCACGCACAACAAACTATCTAGGACAAAGTTTTGTGTGCGCAGAGCTAACTCATGGCCAGTGAATCAAAACTACATAATCTCTTCTGGTAGATGACAGACATCAAAAAGATAAATTGAAATCTCTAAGTTACTCCTCAAAGTCTGCTATAACATTTGTCTTCTGCTATGATTTCTTTTTCTCTTCTTTATTTGTTTAAAAATAAACAATAGAGAGAAATAATTACTAATCTAATATGGAATAGTACAGAGTAAGGGAAAGAGAGAGGCTAATTCTCTCAACCCTTTCCAGAACTCAGGACCATTAAAGATCTGAAGTATCCTAATCTGTGGCAGCATCCATTGATGACACTTTTGGATTAAATATATAGATAGGCTTTCTTTCAATGGGCACAGAAGTCTTCATGTTGTATCAAGAAATTTTATTAGTGGTGGAAATAAAGGTTGGATCTAGATTATTTAGAACAAAGTAAATGATGTGATGACCACAGACAGAAGCTATTTGTTTTGTTGCTGTGTTGTTTTGGTCACGTGTACAAAAAATGAAGGTAATAGTTAAGGAGAGAAGAAAATACCTGTTTTATGGAGGTGAAAGCTGCTGATAGAATAAATTTAGATCACACATTATATGCAAGTCCAAGTAGAGGCATGTAAGATAAATGTAAGACAGTAATCAGAATAAATATCAGCCAGAAGAACAATGAGCATGCCACACCCAGAGAGGCTACGGAAGTCCTGGGAGCAGCTGCCTTCTCTACTGCCAAGGCTAACTCATGAATTGGAACTCAAAGAGGAACATGTTATATCATACAAGTGAGACATAAGCAAATTCTGAGATAACTTGATTTATGATTGATAATATATTTGGAGCAGAAATTTCTCCTCTAAACATTTCAGAAAAAAAAATACATAAAGCTAAATTCAGTTTCCTTCTCAGAAACATATAGCTTTCTTATATCAGTTTATTTTTTCTTTACCTAACACTTTCTTATATACAATTACATGAGTTAAAAATGTATGGTGAGGAGCATACTTAATTCAGGCAAAGCAAACCCTTCACAAATTCCTTTAGCATGCTCCTTTATTTTATTTCAAATAGAATTTAAAAATTACACAACAGCAATTCATGCAAGGAGGGAAGTCCAAGATGGCAATGCCTGAACTCACTCTACTTCCACGGACACACTGCATCTGCACTTATATACAAAGCAATTCTTCCAACAAACAAACAAAAAATGAAGGGCTGACTGAACAGCTTCTGCACAACAAACAATACAGGAACCACAGAAGAAAGGGTTTGAGAAAAGAAGACAAGGTAATTACGGGAACTCCAACCCCCAGGGCAGTAACCTACAGTAGAAAGGGAGAGCACTGAGGAGGAGCCCATGTGCCGACCCGGCCACCCTAAGAAACAATAAAAATAGCAGTTTAAAGGGAAACTAGATAATAAACAAAAGATATCCATTTATTAAGCCCAGAGTATCTACCAAATGGGCAAGAAGTTTTAGAACCTCTTGGGCAGAGGTACCAACAAATGTCATTTTTTACATTCTCTCTCCACTTTGATAGTGGGAGCAGGGTCCAGGTGCTCTAGTAGGCCTGAAAGGGCCACCCTAGTATGCTCTGGGTCCCAGGACCATACCAGCTGCAGCCATCCCCGAAGAAGGCCCCCGTGAAGGGTGCCTGGGGACAACCCCCCAGCCTACACCCACTTTAGCTGTGCTGTCCCAGCAAAGCAGTCTTGGCGTGGCATGACCTGGGAGCCTTGCCTACACCCACTCCAGCTCCAGCCAACCTGCCATGCAGCCCCAACACAACGCACTCCAGGACAATGCCCCCATTTCCATGGCCCATCCCCTGGCCCACGCCACCTCCATCTCCAGCAGATTGGCCAAAACCACCAGGAACACAGAATCTATAGAGGGAATGGCTCTACACAAGGGCACTCCTTCAAAACCAGGAGAGGTAGCTGTTCTGCCTTATTAATAGAAACAAACACAGAAAGAGAACCAAGAGGAGAGAGAGGAATACAAATCAAAGAATACAAATCAAAATACAAATACAAATCAAAGAATAAGATTAAACCCCAGGCGTAATTAAAAAACTAATAAAACAGAGACAAGTAATTTTCCTGATAAAGACTTCAAAGTAACAGTCATAAAGATTATCACTAAAATCAGGAAAAGAATGAAGAAACACAGTAAGGACTTCAACAAAGAGTAAAAATTTTAAGACAGAATCAATCAGAGTTGAAGAGTACGATAACAAATAAAATATACATAGCAGTAACCCACAGAAGATTAGAGGATGCAGAAGACAAATCAACAAGCTAAGACAAACAGTGGAAATCACACAATCAAAACTCTAAAAAGAAAACTAATTTTTAAAAAAGTGAAGACAGCTTAAGAGTCCTCCAGGACAATAATATCAAGTGTACTAACATTTACCAAATGAGAAAAGAGAGAGAAAGAGGCAGAAAACTTACATGAAGAAATAAGAGCTGAAATTTTCCCTAATCGAGAAGGAAACATACATCCAGGATGAACAGAGGATCTCAAATAAGATGAACTCAAAGAGATCCACATCAAGACAGGTTATAATTAAAACTGAAAACATTAACGATAATCTTAAAGTCAATGAAAAAAATAACAACTAATCACATACAAGGGAAACCCGATAAGACTATGAGCTGATTTTTCAGCAGAAACTTTACAGGCCAGAAGGGAGTAGCAGGATATATATTTAAAGTACTGAAAGGAAAAAAAAACTTACAACCAAGAATACTCTGTCCAGCTAGGTTATCATTCAGAACTGAAGAAGAGAAGCAAAAACTGAAGGAGTTCATCACCACTAAATCAACCTTACAAGGAATATTAATAGATCTTTTTCAAGCAGAAAAGATCCTAACTGGAAATAAAATATATGAAAGAAAAAATACCTCACTGATGTGGCAAATATAGAGTAATGGCACAGGATCAGCAACTTGAAATGTTAATACGAAGGGTAAAAGGCAAAAATAGTGAGACCAACTGTTATCACAGTAAGTGGTTAAGGGATACTCGAAATAAAAAGAAGTAAATCAAAGTCAAAAATGTAAAATGTGAAGGGTGTAAAAATATAATGCTTTTATAATGCATTGGAAATTATCAGCTTAAAATAAACTGCTATAAATACTGGTCGATATATATGAACCTCATGGTAACCACAAACCAAAAACCTACAACCAATACATAAAACACAGAGAGAAGAACCCAAACACAACACTAAAGAGCCACAAGGAAAAAAGACTAAGAAATTTAAAGGAACAAAGAACTACAAAAACAAAGAAAATTATTTTAAAAATAGAAGTATATAATTATCATTACTTTATTTGTTTTTAATTTTTTAATCTTTATTTATTTTTGAGTGAGAGACAGAAAGACAGAGTGCATGTGGAGGAGAAACAGAGAGAGAGGAGACACAGAATCTGAAGCAGGCTTCAGGCTCTGAGCTGTCAGAGCCCGATGCAGGGCTTGAACCCATGAAACTGAGAGTTCATGATCTGAGCTGAAGTTAGACGCTTAACCAACTGAGCCACTCAGGCACCCCTATCATTAATTACTTTAAATGCTCCAATCAAAAGATATCAGTTACCTGAATAGATTAAAAGAGACAGAGATACCCAATATATGCTGCCTACAAGAGACTCCATATCTAAAGACACACACAGAATGAAAGTGAAGAGATGGAAAAATATTCCATGGAAAGGAAACGAAAGGTGGAATAGGAATATTTACATCAGACAAAACAGTTAAAACAAAGACAGGAACAAAGGACAAAGAAGGCACCATATAATGAAAAAGGGGTCAATTCAAGAAGAAAATACAGTATTCATATATATTCACCCTACCTAGAAGTACCTAAATATATAAAGGAAATAGTATCTATATAAACAGAAAAAGTGACAACAGTACAATAATAGGGGACTTTCATACCCCACTTACATCAATGGATAGATCATCCAGACAAAAAAAAAAATCAATTTAAAAACACTGGTCTTAAACAATATATTGGACCAGATAGATTTAATAGATACATACAGAACATGCCATCCCCAAACTGCAGGATATACATTCTTTTTTCAAGTGCACATAGAACATTCTTCCAGAATAAACCACCATGTTAGGCCACAAAACAAGTCTTAATAAATCGAAGATTTAAATTCCATCACGCATCTTTTCCAACAATTACATAACAATTACATACATAACAATTGCATGAAACTAGAAAACAATTACAAGAAGAAAACTGGGAAAACACAAACATATGGAGACAAAACAACATGCCAATAAACAACTAATGGTCAATGAAGAAATCAAAGAGGAAATCAAAAAATATCTGAGATAAATTAAAATGGAAACACAGCTTCCCCAAATCTACAGGATGCAGCAAAGCCAATTCTAAGAAGGCAGTTCACAGTGATACAAGCCTGCCAAGGAAAGGAGAGGAGAGGGGAGGGGAGGGGAGGAGGGAGAAGATACAGGAAGGAGAAGAGTATAAGAAGGCGAGGGGAAGGGAGGGAGTGGAGGGGAGGAGAAGGGAATGGAGAAGAGAAGGAGGGGAGGGAAGGGAAGGGAGGGGAGGGGAAGGAAGGGATGGGAGCAGAAGGGAGGTGAAAAGGATGGGAAGGGAGGGGTGGGGAAGGGAAGGGAAGAGGAAGTAGAAGGGGAAGAGGGATGGGAAGGTGATGGGAAGGGGAAGAGGGACAGGAAAGTAATGGGAAGAGGGATAGGGAGGGTAATGGGAGGGGAAGGGAAGGGGAAGGGAAGGAAAGAAAAGAAAAAGTCCCAAAGCACCTTGCTGGCTCAGTCAGTATTCATGTAACTTTTGATCTCAGGGTTGTGAGTTTGAGGCCCACAATGGGTATAAATGAATACTTAAAAA
Organism: Proteles cristata cristata; assembly: GCA_017311185.1. Classification (NCBI taxonomy): domain Eukaryota; kingdom Metazoa; phylum Chordata; class Mammalia; order Carnivora; family Hyaenidae; genus Proteles; species Proteles cristata. The sequence goes on along the minus strand of JAESUZ010000193.1, from coordinate 824,644 downwards.
TATTTTTTTTTAAAAAGTCACAAATAAGCAATCTAACTTTATATCTATAGAAATACAAAAAGAAGAGCAAAGCCTAAAGTTAGATGGAAATAAAAAAGATAAATGAGGAAATAAATGAAATAAAGACTAAAAAAATAAGATAAATGAGTAAAGATAAATGAGGAAAAAAATGAAGTAACTAAAAAAATAACAGAAAAGTTCAATGAAACTAAAATCAGTTCTTCGAAAAGACAAATGAAATCAATAAATCTCTAGCCACAGTCATTAAGAAAAAAAAAGAGAGCATAACTGATAGCACAAAAATGTAACACTATTACAAAAAAGTATTTGCCAATAAATTGGAAAACCTAGAATAAATTCCCAGAAACATACAACCTTCAAAGACAAAACCATGAAGAACTAGAAACTGAATACACTGATCATAAATAATGAAACTGAATCAGGATTAAAAAACTCCCAATACACAGAAGTCCAGGACTAGACAGATGCACAGGTGAATTCCAGAAAACATTTAAAGAAAAGTTAGTACCTATCCTTCTCAAATTAATTCAAAAAAAGAAGAAGAAGAAGAAGAAGAAGGAGGAGGAGGAGGAGGAGGAGAAGAAGAAGGAGAAGAAGAAGAAAGGAAGAAAAGAAAAACTAAAGAGGAGGGAACACTTCTAAACTCTGTTTGAGAGCAGCATTATCCTGAGACCAAACCAAGGCACCACACATGAGAAAGGAATGAAGGAAGAAGGGAGAGAGAGAAAGAAAGAAAGAAGGAAAGAAAATAGGCCTATATCACTGATGAACTTATGCAAAAATCCTCAACAGAATATTAGCAAATGAAATTTGATATTATTTAAAAAGGTCATACAACACAATCAAGTGGGATTTATTCCAGAGTGCAAGCATAGTTCAATACCCACAAATCAATCAATAACATACACCACATTAACAATATGAAGAATAAAAATCTTATTATCAGTTTAAATGCAGAAAAAGCATTTGACAAATTCAATACCCAGTTATGGTAAAAACTCAACAAATTGAATATAGCAGGAATATACCTAAATATAAGAAAGGCCATATATGGCAAATGCACAGATAGCACCATACTCAATGGTGAAAGCTTTCTCCTTAAGATTAGAAACAAGACAAGGGTACCCAACCTCACCACTTTCAATCAGCATTAATATTTGAAGTCCCAGCCACAGCAATAAGGTAAGGAAACAAATAAACAAAAGCATCTAAATTGGAAAAACACAAGTAAAACAGTCATTATTTCTTACGGCATGATACTATGCATAGAAAACCCTAAAGACCTCACCAAAAAAAAAAAAATTTTAAAGTAGAATATTCAGTGAGGTCACAAAACACAAAATCAACAAAGAGTAATGAGTTGCATTTCTACATGCTAACAATGAGATGTATGAGAAATTAAAAAATAATCCCATTTATAATTGGAACAGTAGATTAAAATGTATAGAACTAAGTTTAACTAAGTAGGCAAAAGAACTGTACTCTGAAAACTATAAAACATTAATGAATAAAAAACTGAAATCAGAAATAAAGGGAAAAATACACTATGCACATGAGTTAGAAGACTTAATGTTGGTAAAATGTCCATATTACTCAAAGCAATTTATACATTCAAAGGAATCCCCATCAAAATACCAATGGCAATTTTCACAGAACTAAAACAATCCTAAAATTTGTATGAAACCACAAAAGTCCCTCAAAAGTCAAAGCAATCTTATAAAAGAAAAACAAAAATGCTGGTATCACTCCCCCCAATTTTTTTTTTTTAAACAATTTTTTTTAATGTTTTATTTATTTCTAGGAGAGAGGAAGACAGCGTGAACAGGGGAGGGTCAGAGAGAGAGGGAGTCACAGACTGAAACAGGCTCCAGGCTCTGAGCTGGCAGTCAGCACAGAGCCCGACGCGGGGCTCGAACCCACGAACCGCGAGATCATGACCTAAGCGAAAGTCGGACGCTTAACCGACTAAGCCACCCAGGCGCCCCTCTCCCCCCAATTTTAAACATTTCTATGTTGCTACAGTAATCAACAGTACATTAACATTACAAAGCAGACACACAGATCAATAGAACAGAATAGAGAACTCAGAAATAAACTCATGCTTACCTAGTCAATCTATGACTGGCCATGACTGTCTAAGAAGGCAAGACTATACAATTGGAAAAAACATTTTCTTCAGTAAATAATGCTATGAAGACTAGACAACAACATGTAAAAAAATGACACTGGACCACTATCTTACAACATGCACAAACATAAAGTGAAAATAGATTTAAAATACTGTTTTGAAACAATAAAATTGCTAGAAGAAAACATAGGCAGTAAGCTCTTTGACATCAATCTTAGCAATATTTTTTGTATCTGTTTACTCAGGCAAGGGCAATAAAAAGTAAAATAAATAAGATTATATCAAACTAAAAAGCTTTTGAACAAAAAAGGAAACCATCATCAAAATGAAAGGACATTCTACTCAATGGGAGAAGACATTTGTAAATCATACATCCAAATAGGGATTAATATGCAAAATACTTAAAGATTTACATAATTTAATTATTAAAAAGTAAAAATATTTATAAAATGGGTAGAAGATCTAAATAGACTTTTTTTTTTCAAAGACATACAGATGGCCAACAGGCACAATGAAAGATGCTCAACATCATTCATCATCAGGAAAATGCACATCAGAGCCACAGTCAGATATCAGTTCATTCCAGTCATATTAGTTAGTATCAAAAAGACTAACAAGTGTTAATGAGAATTTGGATAAAAAGGAACTCTGTGTACTATTTGTGGGAGTGTAAATTTTTGTGGCTACTATGGAAATCAGTATGGAGTTTCCTCAAAAAATTAAAAATAGAACTACCACATGATCCAGCAATTGCACTTCAGGGTATTTATGCAAAAAACATAGAAACACCAATTCAAAGAGACATATGCATCTCTATGTTCATTGCACCATTAGTTAGTATAGCTAAGATACTGAAGCAACCAAAGTGTCAATAAATAAGGAAGATGTGGTATATATACACAATAGAATATCACTCAGGTATAAAAAAGAGTAAGATATTGCTATTTGCAATATCATGGATGGACCTAGAGGGTATTATGCCAAGTGAAATAAATTAGACACAGAAAGGCAAATACCCTGTGATTTTACTTCCACATGAAATCTAAAAAACAAAGCAAACAAAATCAAAACAATCTCATAAGCACAAGAAAGAAACTATTGGTGGCCAGAGAGAGGAGTTGAGAAAACAGGTGAAATAGATGATGGGGGTTGGAAGGTACAAACTTCCTATTATAAAATAAGTCATAAGGGATATAATATACAGGATAGGGAATATACTCAATAATATTGGTGGATCCTTTCATCTGTTGATAGATACTGTCTGTCATGAACTTTTAACATGTCATCTCTTTGTGTTGACATGTTTTTATAGCTTTGTACAAGAGTGGAGCTGGTTGGTCATAGGATCTGTTGCATATTTAATGTTATAATAAGCTGACAAACTGCTTTCCCAGGTGGCTGTTCCATTCTGAATTTCCATCAGCAATGGAGAATACCAGTTGCTTCATACCCACACCAACATTTGCATGGTAAGTTTTCATTTTGGCCATTCAAGCGGACATGCAGTGGTACTTCAGTGTGGCTTGAACTCACATTTCCCAGAGGATCAGAGATGTTAAGCACCTTTCCATTTGCTTATTGGCCATTCGTATGTCTTAAATAAAATATCAAATAATTTGCCCATCAGGTTGTTTTCTCATTATTGAGTTGGTAGTTATTTATATATTTCACATACAAGTTCTCTTTTGGATACATGTCAAATTTTCTTTTTCCTAATCTGTGGTTTGCCTTTTCATTTCTTAATGGTATTTTCAATAGCAAAAGTTTTAATATTAACAAAATCCAACTTATGATTTGTCTTTACTTTTCTTATTTCGAAAATTTTCCTATTTCAAAATCATAAAAACATTTTTCTTCAATAGCTTTAGGATTTTATGTTTACATTTATGTAAATGAAAGATCTTGAGTTACTTTGAGCCTGTAAGTGTTGAAGTTATTATTTTCCATTTAAGATTCCATTTTAACAACACCATTAAAGAAAGATTATTTCCCCCACTGAATTATTCTGGCAACATTGGTGAAAACCAGTTGGCTATATAAGGGTGAATCTCCTTCTAAACAGTTTATTGTTTTACTGATATAGATGTTTTACGTCAATACAATGCTATGATGCTTAGTTCAGATTTATTCCCTGAAATGTAGAATGTTAAATCCTCCAACATTGTTCTTATTTTAAAAAACATGTTTTGGCTATGTTAAGACCTTTGCATTTTCATAGGAATTTTGGAGTCGGCTTTGCAATTCTTCCAAAAAGGCTCACATGGTTTGACTGGGATAGCACTGCTTCTAGAGATCAATTTTGAGAGAATTATCACTTAATAAGTATTAAGCCTTTATCTATGAACTCAATATGTATTCCCATTTATTTAGGCTTTCTTTAACATCATATGCCAGTGTTTTCTCAATTTCATATCAGCACCTACTTCCTTAAATATATTCCTAAGTATTTTATCATTTTTCACTTATTATAGTAGAATTGTTTATATAATTTTCTAATTGCTTATTGACTGCATATGGAAATACAATTAATATTATTTATGAACCTTTTTATCCAACAAGTTTGCTAAATCTACTTATTTGTTCTAGAGCCTTCCTGCAGACTCCTAGGGATTTTCTATGCATACATTCATCTTACTTGAGAATATAGTATTGTTCTTCCTTTGTTGTATGTATGCCTCTTCTTTTTCTTTCCTTCCTTTCTTCTGTCCTTCCTTCTCCCCCTCTTCTCTTTCTCCCTTTGCACTAGTTTGAGCCTCAGTACAATAGTTAAAACAACAGTTAAAAGAACTGGGGAGAGAGAATATCCTTACATTTTCCCTGTCTTAGGGAGAAAGCAGTATATCTTTCACCATTAAGTATGGTATTAGCTGCAGATTTATTTTTAAGCTTATTTATCTATTTTGAGAGAGAGAGAGACAAGCAGGGGAGGGGAAAAGTGAGGGAGAATGAAAATCCCAAGCAGGCTCGGCACTGTCAGCGCAGATCCCCATGCGGGGCTCAAACCCATAAACCGTGAGATCATGACCAGACCTGATACTAAGAGTCAGGTCCTGAACTGAGTGAGCCATCCAGGTACCGCATGGTTTTTTGTAAACACATATAATTGGTTTAAAAATATTCCCTTCTATGGTCAAAAGTACAAACTTGCCTTTATAAAATAATTCCTGGGGATATAATGTACACATGGTGACTATATTTAATACTCTGCTGCACACTTGAAAGTTAAGAGAGATCTTAAAAGTTCTCATCACAAGGAGAAAAATATATAATTATGTGTGGTATGGATGTGAACTAGATTTACTGTGATGATTATACATAGGGGTGCCTGGATGGTTCAGGTAGTTGAGCATTCAACTCATGATTTCAGTTCACTCGGGTCATTACCCAGGGGTCAAGCTCTGCATCTGGCTCCGGATTAAGAAGGGAGCCTGCTTAAGATTCCCCTCTGGCCTCTCTCCCCCAGCTCACACACATGCTCTAGGAAAAATTTTATCTATCTATCTGTCTATCCATCCATCCATCTGATCAATGTATGTATAGACATACATCAAATGTTGTACGCCTGGGGCTCCTGGGTGGCTCAATCAGTTGGGCGTCCAGCTCTTGATTTCAGCTCAGGTCATGATTTCAGGGTCAGGAGATTAAGCCCATGTCAGACTTCACCCTGGGTGGGGAGCCTGCTTAAGATTCTCTGTCTCCCTCTGTGCCTCCCCCACTCATACTCTCTCTCAATCTTTGCCCCTCTCAAAAAAAAAAACAAAAAACAAAAAAAAATGTTGCATACCTGAAACTATTGTGCTATACGTCAATTATAATTTTGAAAAGAAAAAGAAAAGAGAAAAATGTTCTCTATTCTTAGCTTGTTGAGAGATTTTAAGGTAAAAGGATGTTGCATTTTGGAAATTCTTTTTATGCATCTGTTGAGATGATCTTGTCCCCTTTCTTTTATTAATGTGACAGATTTTCAGATGGTAACCCAAACTTCATTACTAAGATAAACCCATTTGGTCATGATATACTATCATTTGTTTAATTTTGCTGGACACAATTGGCTACAGTTGTATGAAGAATGTCACATCTAATTCATTACAAAGATCACCTTCTCATTTTCTTCTCCCAGGTCAGCTCCAGTTGGTTTCTCTATCAGAGTAATATTGATCTCAGTAGGAAATGTTTCCTCCTTTTGTTTTTCTTTTGAAAGACCTTAATCAATGAATATATCTGGGCCTGGAGTTTTCCTTGTGTGAAATTTTAAACATGAATTAAATTTTTTTTTAGCTAATACAGGGTGCTTTTGAGTTTCCTGGCTCTTCTCGGGTTAGTTTTGGAAATTTGTGTTCATTTCATCTAAGTGGTCCAATTCACTGGTATAAGGTTCTTTGATATTCCTGTACTGTCCTTTGAGTGAACTCAGTCATTACATGCTACCATAACTGTCATTCAGTGCTATTATCATATTGACCTTTTATCATTTTCACAGGAAAAAGAGCAAGCACTTTGTTCTGACTACCATGAAGAAATGCTGTTCTTTCTTTAATTAGAATAATTAGTCATGAGGACAGAAGAAAAGGTTTTTATCTCCTCATTCAGAAAGGAGACAGACATATAATGTTAACTCTAGTTTGGGGACAACCGTTGATTTTCATTCTTCAGCTTAATTAATATCTATTATATTATTGCATATAATATTTTATTAACACGTGAGTAATTATTTCATGCCTATTTTCTAAGTATTGCATATAAATATATATTAATTAACTTATATAAATATATGTAATATATATTAGTATACGCAATCTTTGCACAAACTATGTAAGGTAGGTAGTATTGCTATAACCAATTACAAGTGAAGAATCTGCAACACAGAGAGAGCTTACATAATTTTCCTAAGGCTATAGTAGCTAATAACTGACAAAGGATTTAAGCTTAAGCAGTTGTATTCCAAAATTCATACTGTATCTTGTTCAATAGCTTGAATAAAGCTTTAATAGCTTGTTCAATACTTCAATAAAGTGAAAAACAAAATTTACTGTACCAAAACTACAAAAGTAGTTCTAAGTAGATATAAAGTTATAACATTGTATAAGCTGTAATAGTTGTATATCATTATAATTTGTAAGGTAAGTAATACTACAAATTGTAGTCATAAGATATGTAAGGCCTACTTAAAATGACGCTCATGTAAAAGATCTACTTCTGTCATTAGCAGCTATATGAGCCAGGATAAAGCCAAGAGTTACAGAGGAGGCTGCCATTACCTAGAAGGGCAAAGATAGACAATTCTCCAAGAGAGAAGCATAAATAAATCTTAAAATGTGATCAAAGATCAGAAAGCCAGGGACAACAACTTAGGAGAAGCGATAGGGTCTTAGAGATCAAAATAAGTAGTTATTTTCTATGATAAGAAAACATAAAGCCTTATCCTAAGACAGAATCTGGGTAGCTCCCTTGAGCCTTTAGCACTTCTCCATGGATTTTGATTGCTGTGTTAAAATTTAGATGAAGTTACAGCCAGGGACAATGTGGGTGAAGGTCTGCTCCATGACTGATTAAAGCAACAATAGGAACACTACAGTTAAAAGGTTAATCATACTAATAATACATATGAATCAAAATCATGGTAATCATGCTAATGACAGAGAAAATACTAACATATGTATTTACACCCATAAAGATGATCACACGACTGTGAATTTAGAGACACAGGGACTTTTCCCAGTCTTCACTCTCTAATCCTCCTGGAGATGGGTTCAGAAATCCATAATTTATTGAACACTAAACATTTCAGAATTGCATTCAGCCATATATTTGTTGTTCTCCCTCTGGCAGAAGGCTTTATTTCAGAAAATGTAAAGAACATCTATACAAGTACAAAGGACTAATAATTTTTAAGTTCAATAAAAAGTTCAATATGGTAACAATGAAATAATCCATTTCCAACAGAAATAATGACATCATAAAGAAAACTAGAATGTGTATTTGAGTAAAAATGTGCTCGAAAGATAGTATCTTGAATTCTATTGCAAGACATTAGTTTCCAAAAGTTTATAATCAGATTTCAGTTTGGCAATAGTTGACAAAGCTGTTTTGAAAATAATTTCAGAATAGTCCCTAAAGCAGTTCCAAATGGCAATCCCAATATAAGGGAGATTTTAAGACCAAGAACACTGAGTTTCTTTTCAGACCTTCAAATTCTGAGAAGCACTAGAGTAATAATCGCCACAGTCTCCTTTTAATTTATAAACAAGCATTTTTACCAAAAATTTTAATTAAAAAGAAATGGATGTGAACCCAAATCATCAGGCTGAAATATTTAAGAAAGAGAAAAAAATATTGTGTTCCTAATCTATAAAGCTGACATGCTCCATAAACAATTCTGGAAGAAGGCTGCACTGAGAGCATAAATTGGTATAGATCGCTTTGCTCTCCCAACAACACAATATTTTTTGCTGAATGAGAAAAAGTTTGAAGGCATAAATCAAGACAAAGCAATCATCTGACAAAGAATTACCAAAAAAGGGCCCCATACCTTTTCTTAGTGAACACTGTGACACATTGATTTTCCACTGAAGATAAAAGCCAAAATCATATGTCATCAATATAACCAAGCAAAACTATTTGGTTCAATATGTTATACTTAAAGAACAAACTGCAGAGAAAAGGTAAATCGGAAACATTTCATGTGATTAAACATGTTTAGATCTGCAGAGAAAAAATACATTTGAAAGAAATTTCATAGAGGTTATTACTGCAGAGTGAACAATACATTGAAGGAGTATAAATGGTGGCTGTTATTCGTCTAGCTCAATACAAAGATACTCTCTGAATAAGAAGATTCATATGCAGTGTGCTAAGTGAATGTATAATTTTTGGCAAAATAATTCAGCCCTAATAATCTAATGCCCTTTACTTCATATGCAGCTTCCCCAAGTACAGTTAAATACCTCCTTGTAAAAAGGAGGCCAGGAGGGAAGCCATTAGCATATCCAGCGATTTTGCATACATTCCAAAATGGCATGTAAATTCCACAACTGATGACTTCAACCCCACTCAGAGCTCCTCAGCTGGAAAGCTTTGCTGTGGCAAAATACGCAAAATCAAACATGGCAGCTCCCCAACTGGGTCAATGTTTTCTCATTCCATTCTACTAAATCTAGCCAGAAGGCACAGTAAAGGAATTTGAAAGTATTCCTGAGTAGAAAGGGCCCAAATAATTTATATATGCAACACCAGAGGAAAAAAGACACAAAAGAAACATAGTTACATGAAGTTTCAAAATAGGGCATAGACTGACAAAGGATAAAAAAACACTGGAATGAAAGCATTCATTTGTACTTGTTTTACCAACCAATCGCCAATGAAAAAAAATTCAGCCCAACAACCAAATCTTATTTCTCTTTCTTTCAACATAGATTATATAAATATTTGGATATTACCATATGATACACTAATTTTTATGATTTTTCCAATGCTTAATGTCCTATAATAATATATATTATTAATATATAGAAAGTGTTATTTCCAATGTTTAATGACCCATAATAATATTCTACTGTAATTTTGGAGGGACAAAAACACTAGATGCCATTTAGTATTATAGAATTCATAACAAGTAATAGTAGGATTTAAATAATGGATTTACTAGGACATTAAACTTGTTTTCTAGTCCATATACTCTCGTAAATAACCTCTACCTAGCCTTTTCTTCTCTCCTTTAATTTGTTCCTCACACTGGAAAGCAATCTCATTAATTTGCATCAGAAATTGATACAGTTGACATATGAAGCTGTGGACATTTGAATTCAGCTGAAGAAGATAGCCTATGAGAAACAGAAGACTGTGAAACAAGATTTAGTATGCTGTTCGGTAAGCAACAAAACTTGGAGTGTTGCTCACACAGGCTTGAAGCCAAGAGACTCCATCCAAAACCTTTCAATGCAAATTTCAGCAAGCTACACACACTTGGAAGGAAAATGTTATATAAGGCTGCATATATAATTTATACTTTTAGCATTTCTGTATGTAATTTCACAGAAAGTAGGATCAACCAAACATTATTAAATATGATCCTGTTTTATTTACAACGTAACTCCAGAAACAGTTTTTCCTAGAAGTAATGAAAAGTGATGCACCATTTGAAATTTAAAAGCATATGTCACGGGGCGCCTGGGTGGCTTAGTCAGTGAAGCGTCCGACTTTCGCTTAGGTCATGATCTCGCGGTTCGTGGGTTCGAGCCCCGCATCGGGCTCTGTGCTGATTGCCAGCTCAGAGCCTGGAGCCTGTTTCAGAGTCTGTGACTCCCTCTCTCTCTAACCCTCTCCTGCTCACGCTGTCTCTCTCTCTCTCTCTCTCCTAGAAATAAATAAAACATTAAAAAAAAAAATTTAAAGGCATATGCCACAAATGAAAAAGTTAGGATTTAAGGTGTTTTGCTGTTTTGTTTTGTGTTTTTTTACATATTTCACTTCAAAATCTACCTGGGAAAAAGTCTGTTTTTTAATTTATTGCTGAAGGATGTGATCAGAACACAAAAGAATTTTCTGAGATTTAATCAGAGAGTTCTATGGCATGGAAAAGTCTAGCTGGAAAATCCTTTCTTTGAAAGCCCATGACCTCTCTCCAGGCTTACCTCATGCATAATACATGCTTCAGGAAAAGAGGTCATGGTAGGAAGAAGTGAGCTGAAGATAGGAAGTCCTGGTTTCTGTGGTACCAAAGACTTAATAAGTTGAATTCAAGTGTTTTTTTTTTTGTAATAGTTATCAGTGAATACAACAATTAATGAATCTATGCCAAGAAAATCATCCAAGAAAGAAGCAAAAGAGGGACGGATTTCAATTCTGCAAGAGAAAGCATTTTCTGTCAGTGTGTCCTCAGGTAAGATAGAAAATATAAAGTAATAAATTCTTGGCACTAGAGGTACTAGAATACCTTTGGGTCAAATATGTAGAAAGGAAGTGCTCAGGCTAATTTTACTGAGGCACAATTAAGAATATTTTGATTCTGACAGAACATTTGTGGTATAACAATAATAAAGGCAATTGAGAACATCAGATAATAGCTACTTGGGCGAGATGTTTGTTTTCATTATGTACCTAGACTCTCATTTAAGTGTTAGTGAAAATGAGACACATATATAAATATATACATGAGGCCAGATATGATAAAGAATCTCACTGTGTTTCCTTTCTTAAAAATAGTCCTTTCAGAATGTCAGTAGTATATTCACTCTTACAAGAGTTGAAACCTTTTTAAAAGTTGTAACTGGAAATTTTCTTCAAAATAGTTGTTTATCAGTATCATTTCTCTCTTATTTTCATTCAATAGCCTCTACAATTGAGCATGACTCAAATACCTTTCCTTTTGGATGTATGAATGTCCCCAACACATAGGACGCTTTATAACAAGTTGTTTTGCTCTATTGATTTTTCATGGAAAATTCATGTCAGTAATATAGACTCAAGAGAAAGAGAGGTATCTCCTATCGAAGAATTATTCTGAAGAAATGAAATAGAAGGAAGTTCTAAGAAATTCTGAATAACTTCCAAAAACCCGAAGCAAGTATTAGTGAACACATTAGTTAAAACCAGTATAAAGTAATAAAAATCCTTGAAAAGAAAAAAAATAATAACTGTCTGGACTTTAAAAATTTAAGACCATCAACCCAAGAATAATCTAGGATAACAAGTACAGTAATCTGTATTGGACCCAAAGTTTTATGTATTTGTGAGTGTATGTATTTACTTATCTATTGATTTTAAAGTTTACTTATTTATTTTGAGAGAGAAAGAGACAGAGAAAGTAGGAGGGTGGGGACAGAACAGTTAGATACAATCACAAGCAAGATTTACTCTGTCAGCACAGAGCCCAACACAAAGCACGAACCCAGCAACCATGAGATCATGACCTGACCCAAAACCAAGAGTTGGATGCTCAACTGACTGAGCCACTGAGGCACCCCTGAAACCAAAGTTTTAGTGATAGAGTTTAGTTATATTCTTCTGGTGGCAGTGTTCTGAAATAAATGAAACATCCGTTTGTCATGCCTGAAAGTATCCCACAATACTAGTATGCAGGATCACAGATTTGCACATACTATCGCATCCTCAGGTCCACACTTCTAAGAATACACCATTTGAAATAAAAATTATTGAGGAGTATCTTTGGAATAGGAAACATTATGCGAATATAACCTACAGCTGATACATCCTACACATACAAACTATTTCTCTAGAGTATTCTGTATGATTTGACTAAGAACAATATATCATTTAATAAGTTAGTATAGCATATTATTCAACCTGACCTTACACCTAAAGGAGCTGGCAAAAGAATACCAAATAAAACCCAAAACCAGCAGAAGAAAGGAAATAATAAAGATTAGAGAAGAAATCAGTGACCTTAAAATAAAAAAAAATAATAAAGTAGAACAAATCAATGAAACTAAGAGCTTGTTCTTTGAAAGAATTAACAAAATTGATAAAGCCCTAGCCAGATTTATCAAAAGAAACAGAAAAGGACCCAAATAAATAAATCATGAAGGAAAGAGATCACTACCAACACTGCAAAATTTGAACAATAATAAGAGAATATTATGAGCAATTATATTGGGCAATCTGGAAGAAATGGACAAATTCCCAGAAATATATAAACCACCAAAACTGAAACCAGAAAGGATAAAGTTTTAAACAGACCCATAACCCATAAATAAATTGAATCAGTAATCAAAAATCTCCTAACAAACAAGATTCCAGGGCCAGATGGGTTCCCAGGGGAATTCTACCAAACATTTGGGGAAGAGTTAATGCCCATTCTTTTGAAGCTATCCAAAAAAACAGAAAAGGAAGGAAAACTTCCAAACTCATTCTATGAGGTCAGCTATTACCTTGATTCCAAAACTAGATAAAGACCCCACTAAAAACATGAATTATGGAACAATTTCCCTGAAGAACATGAATGCAAACATTCTCAACGAGATACTAGCAAATTGATTCCAACAGTACATTAAAGGAATTATTCATCATGATCAAGTGTGATTTATTCCAAGGCTGCATGGGTGGTTCAATTGCTGCAAATCAATCAAAGTGATGCATCACATTAATAAAAGAAAGGAAAAAAAACACATGATTCTCTCGGGCGCTTGGGTGGTTCAGTTAGTTAAGCGTTTGATTTAGACTCACATCATGATCTCGTAGTTCATGGGTTTGAGCCCTGCATTGGGCGTTGTGGTGATAGCTCAGAGACTAGATCCTGCTTCAGATTGTGTCTCCCTCTCTCTTTCTCTGCCCCTTTCTCTCTCACTCTCTCTTTCTCAAAAATAAATAAACATTACAAAAAAAGAAAAAAGAAAGAAAAGAACCACATGATCCTCTCAACAGATGCAGAAAAAGCAACTGACAACCACAGGATCCTTTCTTGATAAAAACCATGAAGAAAGTAGCGATAGAAGCAACATACCTCAAGATCATAATGCCATATATGAAAGACTCACAGCTACAATCATCCTCAATGGGGAGAAACTGAGAACTTTACCCCTAAGATCACGAACATGACAGGGATGTCCACTCTTACTACTACTGCTCAACATAATACTGGAAGTCCTAGTCTCAGCAATTAGACAACAAAAAGAAATAAAAGACATCCAAATCTTCAAGGAGGAAGTCAAACTTTTATATTTTGCAGATGACATGATATTGTATATGGAAAACCCAAAAAACTCCACCAAAACACTGCTAGGTCAGATATATGAATTCAGGAAAGTCACAGGATATAAAATCAATGCACAGAAATAAATTGCAATTCTATACAATAATGAAGCAGCAAAAGAGAAATCAAGGAATTGATGATCCCGCGTACAATTACACTCAAAATCATAAGATACTTAGGAATACACTCAACCAAAGATGTAAAAGATCTATATGCTGAAAACTTTATGTTTATGAATGATGCTGAAGAAGACACTAAGAAGTGGAAAAACAATGCCTGCTCATGGATTGGAAGAACACATACTGTTAAAATGTCAAAACTACCCAAAGCAATCTACACATTTAATGCAATCCCTATCAAAATAATAGCAGCATTCTTCACAGAGCTAGAATAAACAGTTCTAAAACTTATGTGGAACAAGAACAGACCTCAAATGGCCACAGAGGTGTTGAGAAAGAACACCAAAGTGAACGGCATCGCAATTCAAGATTTCAAGCTGTATTTCAAAGCTGTAATCATCAAGACAGTAGGGTATTGGCACAAAAGCAGACGCATAGATCAACAGAACGAAGAATCCAAAAATCCACAAATGTATGGTCAAAGGATCTTCAACAAAGCAGAAAAGAGTATCCAAAGGGGAAAAAAACAGTATGTTCAGCAAATGGTACTGGGAAAACTGGGCAGCAACATGCAGAAGAAGGAAACTGTACCGCTTTCTTACACCATATACAATAATAAATTCAAAATGGATGAAATAACTAAATGTAAGTCAGGAAACAAAAATCCTACAGGGGAAAACAGACATCACTCTCTTTGACCTTGGCCACAGTAATACCTTACTAGACATATCTCTGAAGGCAAGAGAAACAAAAGCAAAAATGAATTATTGGGACCTCATCAAGATAAAAAGCTCCTTCATAGTGAAGGAAATAATCAGCAAAACTAAAAGACAACAGACAGAATGGGAGAAAATATTTGCAAATGACATATCTGATAAAGGGTTAGTATCTAAAATCTATAAAGAACTTATCAAATTCAACAACCCTCCCCCCCCGAAAAAAAATTATCCAGTGAAGAAATGAGCAGAAGACATTAACAGACACTTTTCCAAAGATGGTATCTGGATGGCTAACGGACACATGAAAAGATGTTGAACATCACTCATCATCAGGGAAATGCAAATCAAAAACATAATGAGGTATCACCTCACACCCATCAGAATGGCTAAAATTAACAACTCAGGAAACAACAGTTGTTGGTGAGGATGAGGAGAAAGAAGAACCCTCGCGCTCTGTTGGTGGAAATGCACACTGGTCAGCCACTCTGGAAAACAGGATGGAGGTTCCTCAAGAAGTTAAAAATAGGTTTACCAGACAACCCACAAGTGCACTACTAGGAATTTATCCAAAGGATACAAAAATGCTGATTTGAAAGGGCACATGAACACCAATGTTTCTAGCAGTGGCATCAACAATAACCAAATTATAGAAAGAGCTCAAATGTCCATCGACTAATGAATGGGTAAAGAAAAGGTGATAGATAGATATATATAATCCCCATACATATGATATTACTTGGCAATCAAAAAGAATGAAATCTTTCCATTTGCAACAATGTGGATGGAACTAGAGTGTATCACACTAAGAAAAGTCAGTCAGAGAAAAACAAGTATCATTTGACTTCACTCATACATAGAATTTAAGAAACAAAAGAGATAAACTTAGGAGAAGGGAAGAAAAAATCAAAATAGAGGGAGGCAAACCATAAGAGGCTCTTAAATACAGAGAACAAGCAAGGCTGCCTGCGGGGCTTTGGGGTGGGGGATGGGCTAAATGGGTGAAGGGCATCAAGGAGGGCGCTTGTTGGGATGAACACAGGGTGTGATATCTAAGTGATGGATCACTAAATTCTACCTCTGAAACCAATACTACACTATATGTTAACTAATTTGGATTTAAATTTTAAAAATTTGGTAGAGTGTATTATTAATATTAGTATAGCATATTATATAATTAGTATAAATAATTAGTATTATAAGAACCAAACATATCCCAAAAATAACTTCTGGGATCTCCAGAAGTTATAATAAATGCCATTATTCTCCTTCCTATAGCTGTTACATCATAATTTTTTCAAAAACAGATAATACAAATCATGAAAATCTTAAAATGCCCTCTAAAATATATCTAGAAAATATATTTGAAATAGGCTTTTGGATAAATAAATTATTCTCTATGGCGCATAAATAAACACATTCTTCAGACCACAAGTGTGGCATTTGGAATGGCCAAAATTACTGCTTTACAAAATTGTTGTCTTATTGGAAAAATGGTTTCCTCAAGGAATCACTGGAATTATTGATCTTTGAGTTGCTGCATATTGAATTTGATCAAAACATGGAATATTATATTTTGGTGTGTAATATCCCTTAGTGTTTTTGCTTACTTAATATGTAAGTATGTGTAATTGTGTGAATAATGTAAATTGAGGGTATTGCAGTGCCAACATTGTTCAGCTGGATTATGAAACCCAGAGTCTACTCTTTCTTCTTAAATATCTGTAAAGACATTAAAGAAGAGAGATTTTTCCAGATCATTTGTTCACCTATACAACAAAATGGTTGTCCTAAAAAAATCCCTTTCTGTCTGTAACGTTTCTAAATCTATGACTGAGCTTCCACATGGAAAACAAAGCCTATCTTCTATCCCAATTAATGATGGAAATGAAATTAACTATAAATATTAATAAATATTGATGTCAATTGCTCTAAGGTACTTAACTACATGTGTCACAGGAATTCTAAAGTACTATAGAACTAAAAGTAAGAAATAAAACAACTTTTACATTTCTGAGGAAGATTAAAATAATTTATAAGCACACAGTAGGCTGTACAGAAGAAAAAGAAGACAAGGTCAATCTCTAACCAGAACTTTTAGTACTTTGGGGCACGTGGGTGGCTCAGTTGGCTAAGCGTCCGACTTCAGCTCGGGTCATGATCTCATGGTTCATGGGTTCAAGCCCTGAGTCGGGCTCTGTGCTGACAGCTCAAAGCCTGGAGCCTGTTTCGGACTCTGTGTCTCCCACTCTCTCTGACCCTCCCTTGCTCACACTGCATCCACCTCTCTCTCAGAAATAAATAAAACATTAAAAAAAATTTTTTAAGTAACTTTTACTACTTCAAAGTAAATCTAAACTGATAGTCATCTGTCATAATAAACATGAGTACTTTTCAGGTGAAATATAGCTTGATCTTATATTAAAACTGTACATAACAATAAGACAAAAAAATACAGGAAATCAATAGATCAATAAATTGATCACTTCCTGAAACTTAAATAAAAATTCCATATTATGTATAAGCCCATCACTTTTTAAATGAATCTGACATAACAGCTCCATAGTTTCAAATCACTAAGAAACTATCATGAATACACAACAAAGAAACCAAAAAAAAGAACCCAAAGAACTGGAAAGGAGTCCTGGATCTCTACTCACTAAACAAGACTTCATTCATGCCGCTACATAGTTATTCAACATTTTGTACACATCACCCAGATCCCAGGCACTGTGCTATATGCCATGGCAACACAGACCTCATTCTTGCACTGGCGGATTTCATTGTCAAATGAAATTGGATTAGTCTCCCCCTATCTGACATCTGTATAGCTACCCCTGCTCTCATTCGGTTACCATTTGTACGGAATATCTTTCTCCAACCCTTCACTTTCAGGCTTTGCGTGTCCTAAGGTTAAGACAAATCTCAGAGGCAGCACGTCATGGGATCTTGCATCTTATTTTTACCCATTCAGTCACTCTATGCTTCTGGCTGAAAATTTTAGTCCATTTTAATAATTTAAAAAGATACTGAAAGTTAAGGACTTAGTTTTTCATCGTTTACTTTCTAAAGGTTTTGCTTTTCCTTTCTTCCTCTCTTGCTATCTTCCTTTCTAATGTTTTGTACTGGTATGTTCTAATTCCTTCTTCTTTGTATGTTGTGTACCTACTGGAAGTTTTTCTTTGTGGTTTCTATGAGGCCTACATAAATCATCCTAGAGTTATAGTAATCTATTTTAAGCTGATAACTTCAACAGCATTTTAAAACTACAAATATACTGCTTTTCTCCCTCCATATTTTATGCTAAAGATGTTTTATATTGCATATAAATTGTATCTCTTTATCCTGTGTCTCCAATAACATGTTATTGTAGCTTCAGTTGTTTTTAATACCTTTTTATGTTTTGTGCTAGTTATACTAGATTTGTGCACTACTACAGTATTAGAGCGGTCTGAATTTAACTAAATTTACATTTACCAGTAAATTTTACACTTTCATATGTATTCATGTTGTTACTTATCATACTTTTGCTTCAATTTAAGGAGCCCCTTCTAGCATTTATTGTAAGGCATGTCTACTGGTGATGAACTACCTCAGCTTTTGTTTATCTAGGAGTATCTTATCTCTACTTCATTTAAAAGAACAGCTTTCCCATGTATAGTATTAGTAGTGGGCAGGGTGGTTTTTCTTCTTTTAGTACTTTGGATATATCATCCCATTCCCACCTGGTCTGTAAAGTTTCTGCTGAAAATATCACTGATAGCCATGTGGTGGGAGTTCCCTTATATGTAACAAGTCACTTTTCTCTTTCGTGCTTGCAATTTTGATCATTAACTTTTGACAGCTGGAATATACTGGGTCACAGAGTAATCTTCTTTGAGATAATCTTGCTTTGGAATCCTTTGAGCTTCATCATCTGAATGGCCCAATCCCTCTGATGATATGGGAGTCTCATGTCATTTTTCTCTAAGTAAGCTTTCTGCTCCTTTCTCTCTTCTCTTTATGGGACTCCCATAATCCACACATTTTTCTCTAGTTGATGTCTCACAGTTCCCATATGCTTTCTTCACTCTTGTTTTTCTTTCTCTTCCTCTCAGTGGCTAATTTCAAATACTCGTGTTTCAATCCCCTGACTCTTCTGCACGATCAAGTCTTCTGCTTTAGCTCTGCTGAAGTTTTCAGCTGTGTCACTATTCTTCAGTCCCAGGATGTGTTTGGTTATGTGTTTATGATTTATATTTCATCATTAAATTTCTAATGTTCATGCACTGTTTTCTCAAATTCATTTAGTTGTGTAAATGTGTTCACTTTAATCTCAGTGAGCTTTAAGATAATTTTGAATTTTGGGGTCAGAAAATTTGTAAAGCTCCACTTTTTCGGGGTCCATTATTGGAGGTTTATTCATTTGTTTTGGTGGCATCAGGTTTGCCTGAATCTTCAGGATCCACGTGGCCCTGCTTTTCCATCTGTGCATTTGGAAAACCAAACCTTCTGCCAATCTTTATGGACTGGTTTCCAAAGTTAAAGACCTTCTTCTGTCGGGTCCCCAGGCTTACAGTATGCTTCCAACATCACCGATGACCAGAATTAGAGCAAGGTCCCGGGACTGCTCCTGAATTCTCAGTGGCTTTTGCAGCTGTCACGCCTGTTACCAGTGGCTTGGGTTGACAGAGATCATGTCTGGATCCTGACTGGAAAGAACTTCCTCCAGAACCTTGATCAGTATGGCTGGCACAGGACAGAGGTCAGCCGTGTGGTCTGTATCTGGGACTGTAAATATGGGCCTGTTACCAGGTGTGCAGATCAATGTGGTTGCCCATGTGGTTCTTAGGAAGGCTCCCCTGTCAGGTCACCGGGAAGGTCCCAGGGTGGAAAGGGACACCCCCTGAGCAGGACTGTGAGGAGCCGGAACTGGGTTACAGTCAGGCTAAACTGTGAAGGCCTACCTCCAGGAGAACGGATGGACAGAATCTTGGTGGGTCCCTGGGCAGGTAGGATCACTTCCTCACCATGACTGAGACGGAATGGAGAGTTTATAGTGCTGATTCAGCATCTACTGCTGGACTGAGATTGGTGAGGCAACTTTTGGGGGCATGGATGTAACTTCTGGGCAGCTCACTGAGCAGGCAGGACAGCTCCCAGCCTGCTGGGTCCCAAGCTCCCTCGAAGTCACCTTTGTCTTGGATGATCAGCAAATCATTGTTGAGAGGGAAACAAGCAGGGGGTCTCCTTTACGTCTATCTTGTTTCCATCACTCCAAACATCTAAAACAGTTATTAAAACTATTCTGTATATTCTAAAATAGAGATGGGGGCAATAAAGGCCAGAATCAAAATTCAGATATAAAATTGACAATGTAAGAGATGAAAAAATACACTGGAATGGATTAAGAGTAGATTAGTCATTAAGATATAAAGGTAGATACTATACAGAATAAAACACAGAATGAAGAGAAAATTGGGGGAAAACAGATCAGTAATAAGCTCTGGAACAACTTCAAGCAGCTTAATTTACATGTAATCAAAGTTCACAAAGGAGAGGAGAAAGAGGAAAGGAATGCTTTGGGGATCTGAGTTAGTAATAAATTGGACTTCATCAAAATTAGAAAGAGTCTCCTCTATAAAGAATCTATCAGAAGAATTAAAACACAAGCTACAGACTGGGAGAAAAAAAAAAATTGTAATTAACATATCTAAAAAAAAAGCTTGCATCGGTAAATATTTAAAAAGCTCAAAATAAGGAAACAAAATCCAATTTAAAAACTGGGCAAAAAATTTAAAAATAACAATAGTAATTGGGCACAAGACTTAAACACACTCTTCAAATTATGTTCCATTTGGCAAGTAAGCATAGAAAATACGTCCAACATACTTAAGGCTTATTGACAATGCAAATTAACACCACGATAAAATAACATTATACTTCTAATAACGAAAATCAAGAAGACTGATAATAACAAGTACTGGCTAAGAAGTAGAGGAACCGGAACTAATGTATTCTACTGATGGGAATAAAACATGGCTCACTGTGAAAAAACAGTTTAAGAGTCTTTTAAAATGTTAAGCACAATTCTAGCATGTGATACAACCATTCCACTCCTGGGTATTTACCAAGAAAAATAAAAGCAGATGTTCATATAAACACTTACATGCAAATGTGCACAACAGATTTACTTAAATAATACCCCTAACTACACGCAACCCAAATATCAATCAATAATTAAATAGATAATCTGCCCTGCACTCATATAATACTATTCAGCAATTGAAACAAATGAATTACAGATATATTCCGTAACATAAAAGAATCTTCTGAAGGCAGTAAGTCAGAAAAAGTACATACTGTAAAATTTATATATAAAATTTTGGTAATATAAATTCATGTGTACCGAGAGAGAGCAATTCAGTGGTTGTCAAGGGAGTGAGGGCCAGATGGAGGTATTATAAAAGGATCTGAGGAAACTTTTAGAGATGAAGCAAATGTATCTATTACCTTGACTGTGACGATGGTTTAAAAGGTCAATATTTGTAGTTTGTTGTATGTCAATTATACTTTAATAAAGATCATAACAAAAATCAGTTAGATGGTTGGCATAAAGTTTTGTATGTAATGAATGATTGGCTGAGCCTTTCAGACCATGCCACACATAATAGCAGTGGTTGATTACTTCAACTGACATTAAAAGGCCAAACAGTTCCTATACCTACATGTGCAGTCTAGTGCTGTCCTGTGTATTTCACTTTAAACGAAGGGTCTTGAATTGAAAGCACACAAACTAAACAGCAGAAAGAGAAAAGAACTTTAAAAAGTTGGGGGAGGGGGGGTGGGAGCAGGTAGGTTAATAGATCTCTTGAGCAACATTAAGCAAACAAACGTCCACATTGTAGGGGTCCCAGAAGAGGAAGAAAAAAGTGTACAAAACTGATTTGAGGAAATAATAACTAAAAGCCTTCCTAATCAAGGGAAGGAAATAGCTATCCAAGCCCAAAAACCAGAATTCCAAATGAGATGATCTGAAGGAGGTCTGCACCACATATACTCACTAAAATGCCAAATGTTAAAGGTAAGAGAATCCATTGTTGACCTAGGAAAGTAGATAGAGAAGGGGGACCCCAGGCTCACTTCATCCCATGGATACACCTAGATAACACTTACATGAGAGTAAATAAACCAGAAAATGACCCAAAGACTGGCAGAACAGAGTTTTACATGTAGAGAAGAGGCCACACTGAAGAAGGGAGGAAGGGTGGAAATGCAGCCAGGAGCCAAACTGACTGGTGGGATTGTCTGCAAAATGAGGGACACCAGGACACAGAAAGGGAGAGTTTCCAACCCCACACCACATGCCACAAGCACAGGGACCCACCTGGGAAGACAAATCCCCATAATGTTTGGCTTTGGAAGTCAGAGAGGCCTTGTTTTGTGAGTTCTTACAGGAAGTGGGGTTAACACCTGGAATTTTAGAGATCAGCAAATTCAGCTCCTGGAGGACCCTCAAAGTGCAAGAGGAATCTGAGTCCCTGCCATTAAAGAGACAGCACAAAACAGCCCCCATTGAGATATAGTATTGAAGCGAGTTCGAAAAATGCCTGGGGGATACAGCAGGGAGACTTACTTACTAATCTCGGAGCATGTGCTGGAAGTGCAGGGATCTGGAGAAGACTACTCGAAGAATAAAAGAGCTCATGGGCAAGATGTCCTTCATCCAGACCCCAGCCTAGATATAGGGACCTGCAGGAACCAGCACAAACACTCTCCACCTGGCTTCCTAAGAGCATACTAACCTCTGTGGTCTTCTGTAGGCTCACCCCCTAACCCTGGCCTGGCCTCTGCATGGGTCTTCCCAGAGGGCTACAGGCCCCCTCCACTGGCTGACCTGCATGGGCCCTGCTGGCACCGTGAGCCTTACCCCCATGTTGTTTTGTGGACTTACGCCCTTCAAAATGCCCCTTGCAGAAGACCATCCAAAGTGATGCCACAAGCATGGCAGGGTGCCATCAGATGTGACAAGAGCTAGCACCCTTCCAAAGTGACTTCTGCCCCAGGAACAGGGGAAGACAACCACACATCCATGACCATGACCAACCACAGTGGGCTGCGGGTAGACATCTGGTCAGGGTACAGGCCATGCCCACCAATGACAGTTTCTGAAAAACCACAGGAAGGGCGCCCTACAGTTGGGTGCTAATGAGCTCTGGCAAACACTGGGTCTGACTCATCTCAAGCCCCAGGTGGCCTCAGATTGGCTCACTAAGAACAAAAGGAGCAAACTCTGCCCAAAAGAGGCAAAAAGAGTCATGGTAGTTAACTGGACCAGAGGCAAACATGGCTCGGCCATAATAGTAGAGCCCATGGCACACATAAGAGATATCTCTGAAGAGCTACATTCTGGGAAACAGGGGACAGTGCACTGCAGGGCACTACAGGGCCTCCTCTTCATAAGGCCACTGCATTCATGAATAGGAGACGTAGCTGAATTTTCCTAACACATAGAAACAGACTCAGAAAAAAAAAAGGAGACAGAGGAATAAGTCCCAAATGAATAAAAGAGCAAAATCACAGCAGTGGAGCTAAATGAAATGGAGATAAGTAATATGCCCAATGGAGGATTTAAAGTAATGGTCATAAAAATACTCACTGGATTCAAGAAAGGAGAAGAGGACCTCAGTGAGACTTTTAACAGAGAGAGAAAACATAAAAAAAGAACCAATCAGAGGTAAAAAAAAAAAAAAAAAAACTCAATAAGTGAAATTAAAAATACACTAGAGGGAATAAATAATAGACTAGAGGAAGTAGCAATCTAGAGGAGAGAGTAATGAAAGGCAATCAAGTCAAACAGATGAGAAAAGAAAGAATAATAAGAAATGAGAATTAGATTAAGAGAACTCAATGATACCATCAAGCGTAATAACATTCATATTACAGGAGTCCTAGAAAAAGAAGAGAGAGAAAAGGGGACAGGAAATGTATTTGAAGAAATAACAGCTGAAAACTTCTTTATCTAGTGAAAGAAACAGACATTCAGATCCAGAAGGTACAGAAAGCCCCCAACAAAATCAACCCAAGAAGGTTCATACTAAGACACATAAAAATCACTGTGATAAAAAAATAGTAATGGAGAATTTTAAAGGTAGTAAAATAATTTCCCTTATTTTAAAGGGAAATAACACTATCAGCTGATTTTTTCAGCAGGAATTTTGCAGAACAGAAGGGAGTAGCATGATACATCCAAAGTGCTGGAAAAAAAACAAAACAAAAACAGAAAACAAAAGAAAAACCCTACAACCAAGAATACTCTATCCAGAAAGTCTATCATGACAAATACAAGGAGGAATAAAGAGTTCCCTAGACAACCAAAAATGAAAGGATTTCATCAGGAATGAACCAGCATTAGAAGCAAGGTTACCGGCTCCTTGAGTGGAAAGGAAAGATGATAAGGAGGAATGAGAAAAGCAGGAAGCACAAAAGAAGAAAAATTGAATAGAATTATAAAAAATTAGTCAAGGGATTCACAATAAAAGGCTGTAATTATGACAACACATATTTAAAATATGGTAGAGAAAGGAGTAAAAACTCAGTGTTTTTAGAATGGGCCAAACTTAGTGACCATCAACGTAATACAGACTCCTAATAAGATGCTATACATAAATGTAATGATAACCACAAATCAAAAAATAGTAATAGATATGGAAATAATAAGGGGAAAGAAATCCGAGCACATTACCAAAGAAAGCCAGGAAACCCTGAGAGAAGATAATGGAGAATATAAAAACAATGATAAAATAAGTTTAAAAATGCAAATAATTACATCAAATGTAGATGGATTAAATGTTCCAACTAAAAGACATAGGGTGATGGAATAGATAACAAGCAAAACCAATCTTTATACAGGAGACTCATTTCAGACCCAAAGAAATATGCTGATTGAAAGTGACGAGATGGAAGAGCACCTAGCATGCAGTGGAATTGAAAAGAAAGCTGGGGAAGCAATGCTGACATCGGACAAAATAGACTTTAAAACAAAGACTGTAACAGGAGATAATGGACACCATATCATAATAGAGGAGACAATCAAATAAAAAGACAAAATAATTGTAAATATTTAAGCACCTAACAAGGGAGAACCCAATGATGTAAAGCAGAATAACAAATATAAAGGAAGTAATCAATAGTAATACAACAATAGAGAATTTAACAATCAATTTACATAAATGGACAGATCATCCAAAGACAAATTCAAGAAGGAAATATTGGCTTTGAATGCCACAGGGACAAGAAGGATCTAACAGATATATTCAGAACATATAAACAGTGAAATATATTACCCTTCTGAAGTACACATGGAATATTCTCCAAAACAGATCAGCTGTTAGACTACAACACAAGAATCAACAAATTCACAAAGATACCATGCATCTTTTCTGACCACAATGCTATGAAACTAGAAATCAACAGCAAGAAAAAATCTGAGGGTACACAAATACATGGAAGTTAAATAACAATCTATTAACAATTCCTTGGTCCACCAAAAAATCAAAGAAAAAAATTTTTTAAATACATGGAGACAAATAAAAGTGAAAACACAACAGTCCAAAATCTTTGTGACATAGCAAAAGTGGTTGTAACAGGGAAATTTATAGTAATACAGGTCTACCTCAAGAAGCAATAAAAATCTCAAATAAATAACCTAACCCTACACTTCAAAGAGCTAGAAAGAGAAGAACAAATTGAAAATGAGGAGAATAAAAGAAACAGTAAAGAGCAGAAATAAATGAAACAGAAAGAACAACCAAAAAAATTGAACACATCAATGAAACCAGGAGCTAATTCTTTGAAAAGGTCATATTAATATACATTCATCGCCCCCCAAAAAAGAGTGAGGACTCAAATAAGAAATAACAACTGACATCACAGAAATATAAGGTATTATAAGAGCATATTATAAAAAATTATATGCCACCAAAATAGACAACCTAGAAAACATGGATAAATTTCTAAAAACATATAACCTCTGAAAACCAACTCAGGAAGAAAAATGTAAATTTGAACAGACCAATTACCAGCAATGAAATTAAATCAATAGTCAAACAACTCCCAACAAACAAAAGTCTAGTACCATATGGTTTCACAGGTGAATTCTACCAAAGAGCTAATATACTTCTCAAATTATTCCAAAAAATTCAAGAGGAAGGAAAGGTTGCAAATTCATTGTATGAAGCCAAACCAGATAAAGAACCACCACCACCACCACAACAACAAAGAACTACAGGTCCGTATCTCTGATGAAATGCATGAAATTAGCAAACTGAACCCAATAATACATTAAACAAATAGTTCTCCACAATTAAGTGGATTTTATTCCGGGGATGTGACTGTGGTTCATTATTCTCACATCAATATAAATAATTTACCATGATCACGTGGGATTTATTTTTGGGATGCAAGCATGGTTCAACATTCACAAATCAATCAGTGTGATACATCACATCAATAAAAGAAAGGATAAAAACCATATGATCATTTCAATAGATGCAGGAAAAGCATATGACAAAGAACAAAATCCATTCATGGTGGATATCCTCAACAAAGTTGGTTTTAAGGGAACATACTTCAACATAATTAAGGACATATATGAAAAACCCACAGCTAACATCATCTTTAGTGGGGAAAGACAGAGCTTTTCCTCTAGGATCAGGCGCAAGACAAGGATGTCCAGTATCCGTTTTATTCAAAATAGTACAGGGAGTCCTATCTTCAGTAATCAGATAAGAAAAAGAAATGATGGGAACTCATATTGGTAAAGACAAAGTAAAACCTACCCTATTTGCAGATGATATGAAAATCCTGAAAACACTACCAAAAAAAACTACTAGAAGCAAAAAATGAATTCAGAAAAGTTGCAGAAAACAAAATCAATACCCAGATATCAATCAATTGGTAGTGTTTCTATACACTATAAATAAAGCAGTAGAAAGAGAAACTTAAGAAAAACACGATTTAAAACTGTACCAAAAAGAATGAACACATAAGAGGTAAAAGGTCTGTACTCTGAAAACCATAAAGCACTGATAAAAGGAACTGAAGATGACCCCACACACACACCCACACACACACACAAAAAACAAAGATATTTCATGTTCATGGACTGGAGAAATTATATTGTTAAAATGTCATCTCACAGATTTAATGCAATCCCTATGAAAATGCAACAGCATTTTTCACAAAACTAGAATAAATAATACTGAAATTTGTATGGAGCCACAAAAGACTCAGAATAGCCAAAGCAATCTTGAGAAAGAACAAAGCTAGAGGTGTCACAGTCCAGGATTTCAAGGTACATTACAAAGCTGTAGTAATCAAATCAGTATGGTACTGGAAGAGAAATAAACATATAAATCTTTTTATAAATAAAAAAGAAGAGAGAGTTCAGAAATAAACACATGAATTTATGGGCAACTAGTCTGTGAATAAGGAGGCAAGAATATACAATGGGGAAAAGACAGTCTCTTCAAAGCTGGGAAAACTGGACACCTACATGAAAAAGAATGACACGTGACCACTTTCTCACTCCACACCCAAACTCAAAATGGATTAAAGACTTAAATGTGAGACCTGAAACCATAAAAACGCTAGAAGAGAGCACAGACAGTAATTGCTCTGACATTGACCATAACAGTATGTTTTTAAATATATCTCCTGAGGCAAGGAAACAAAATAAAAAATAAAGTATTGAGACTACATCAAAATAAAAGGCTTTTACACAGCAAAGATTACCATCAAGGAAACAAAAAGGCAATCTACTGAATGGGAGAAGATATTTACAAATGTTATAGGCAATAAGGGGTTAGTATCCTAAATATATAAGAAATTTATACCAATTCAGTACCAAAAAAGACAAACAAATCAATTAAAAAATGGGCAGATAAAATAATATAGACATCTCTGCAAATACATACAGATACATGAAAAGATGCTCAACATCACTAATCATAATGTAAATGCAAATTAAAATCACAGTGAAAAAATACTACACAGCTGTCAGAATGGCGAAAACCAAAACATGCAATAAAAAGTTTTAGTGACGATGTGGAGAAAAAGGAATGCTCATGTACTGTTGGTGGGAATTCAGACTGGAGTAGCCACTGTGGAAAACAGTATGGAGGTTGCCCAAAAATTTTTAAAAAAGAAATATCATATGATCCAATAATTCCATTAGTATTTACCCAAAAAGCACAGTAACACTAATTTCAAAAGATAGTCAAGATATGGAAGCAAACTAAGTGTCCATCAATAGACAAATGGATAAGAAGTGGGATACACACACACAATGAAATATCATATAGCCACAGAAAGGATCAGATGTGCCATTTGACACAACATGGATTAACATCGGGGGAAGTATTCCAAGTAAAATTCATCAGGCAAAAAACTATATAATTACACTAAGTGGAATTTTAAAAAAATTCCACTAAGTGGAATTTAAAAAAAATTCCACTAAGTGGAATTTTTAAAAAATCAATAAACAAACAAAAAGCAGAATCAGACCTATAAATACAGACTACTAACTGGTGATTGCCAGAGGGGAGGGTGTTGGGCAAAATGGAGGAAGGTAAGTGGGAGATACAAGCTTCTAGTTATTGAATGAGTAAGTCATAGGAATGAATTCACAGCATGAAGAATATAGTTAACTATATTGTAAAAGCACATGTGTGGTGAACATAGTATACAGTCTTCTTGAATCACTGTGTTGTACACCTGAAACGAATGTAATATTGTGTGTCAACTATACATACATAGCTCCTTAAAAAGCCTTGAAGTTTTCTTTTAAACAAACATTAAATGACTACCTGTTGTCTGCTGGATTGATAGTAGATAATTTTATCTACAATATCAGAGTTCAATAAAATCTTGGTTATTCTTGCTCTTGCAACAACTACATATACTCATGATTCAGTAAAGAAAAATATGGGAGGGGCGCCTGGGTGGCTCAGTCAGTTGAGCATCCAACTTTGGCTCAGGTCATGATCTCATAGTTTGTTGGTTTGAGCCCCGCATCGGGCTCTGTGCCGATGGCTCAGAGCCTGGAGCCTGCTTGGGATTCTGTGTCTCCCTCTCTCTCTGCCTCTCCTCTGATCATGCTCTGTCTCTCTCTCTTTCAAAAATAAATAATAATAATAATAATAAAAAGAATCCGACTTTGGCTCAGGTCATGATCTTGCAGTTTATGAGTTCGAGCCCCCCATCAGGCTGTATACTGACAGCTCAGAGCCTGCTTCAGATTCTGTGTCTCCCTCTCTCTTTCTCTCTCTGTTCTTTCTCTGCTCGTACTCTGTCTCTCTCTCAAAAATAAATAAACATTAAAAAAATTTTTTTAAAGAAAAATATGTGGTTGGTTAAATTAGGCCCAATTTTTACTCAATTAATCTACAAAGTATGTACAATCTAATTTCACCCTTTCATGCCTGAATGTCATTGAAAATAATAAAAAGCTGAGAAGAACCATTGCATAAAATCAAACAAAGCACTCCATGTATAATCCAAAATGAGTCTCAAACCTCAATCTCTGTGTTTTAGATTCATAATCAGAGGATTCCTTTGGAAGTTCCATGTTCATCTGAATGTGAAGCAGACCTCTTGCGAAGTGCTTTTTCTCCTGGCAACCAATTCTTGAGTAAATATCGTAAGGAAAGTTTATCCACTGAATGCCAGTTTGACCCAAATTACAATTCATTTGAATAAATATTAAGTATTAGTTTGCAGTGTATGAGCCATTATTAAATAAAAGTCAAAGAACCTTCCTTCAGTTTCATTTCGTATGATTCCGTGCATCTTACCATTATGACTGAACAGCAAGCTAACACTCTACATGTGGCAGATTCGTTCCCAGGATTACAGTTTATGTCTCTCTGGACCAAGCACCAATCTCAGTGCGTTGTCTAGTGAGCCATGTATAATGCAATCTACCAAGGCTCCTAACGAGTGGCCTGGAGCTAAATTCTTGGCTGTAAAACTGTTAACTCAAGACATTTAAATAAACACAGTGTTCAGGGCACCTGGGTGGCTCAGTCAGTTAAACATCCAACTTCAGCTCAGGCATGAACGAACTCCCAGTTAATGGGTCTGAGCCCCCTGTCGGGCTCTGTGCTGACAGCTCAGAGCTTGGAGCCTGCTTCAGATTCTGTGTCTCCCTCTCTCCCTGTACCCCCCACTGCTCATACTCTGTCTCTCTCTGTCTCTCAAAAATAAATTAACACTAAAAAATAAAAAATAGGGAGTGTGGTTTAAATTAGGGTAACAAAGAAATTTAGTACCTGTAAAAAAGGCAAAAATGAGTTTAGCCTGGAGAGGGAAGAAGTTTCTCCCTATATATTACAAGGAGATCTATTTGAGAAAAGGGAAGAAGAATATTCAGCTCTCCTCCATGTGACAGGCTGTATGATATATTACAAAGGGAATGAATGTGAATTAATTGGAAACTGTGGGTTCCAGTCCAAGTCCCCATTCTGCTGCTCAGCATCTATTTGGCTGGATATAAATAACAACCTCTTTGAATTCTTTTCTTCCTATCTGTTAAACTGACAAAAAGGATCTCTGACTTACCCACTTCAGGGAATTGCTGAGGGAATCAAAGAGATAGATAATGGATGCTAAATTCCTTCACAAAAATGGTAAAAGCCACATAAGCATTTAAACGAGCCACTCCACGTTCTCCTTTTAGCTAAGAGAAGGTAGGTGAGAATCAGAATAAAGAATATTCCACGGGGAGTAAGGAGACATAGACTAAAGTCTGGCTTTGCCCCAGAGTGGCCGTGTGATTTTCCAACAAAGCATGCACTCTTCTTGAATTTATGTTGCTTACCTATCAAATGTGGGAAGAAGTCAGATGAAATATTCAAAATAACAGATTGAAGAATCTGAGCTTTTGGCAGAATACCAGAATTTGTGCAAAACTCCTTTTCCCTCCAGATTTTTTTCTTTCAGCAGAAAAATGACTTAAAGTCAAAGAAGGGCCTGCAGCTGTTTCCAGTAACATGTGTCCACCTTCAGAAGTTTTAATCACGCGTTATTGGGGGTAGTCAAGGAGGAAAGCAACTTAACGAGCTTTGGTACACCCTTAATTGAATGATAAATGTATATCGAAGTAAGTTCGATCAAATTTCACTTGCTTTTAATTCAAGAACACA
The DNA here is from genome assembly GCA_017311185.1 of Proteles cristata cristata. Taxonomy (NCBI): domain Eukaryota; kingdom Metazoa; phylum Chordata; class Mammalia; order Carnivora; family Hyaenidae; genus Proteles; species Proteles cristata. The sequence continues at coordinate 793,769 of JAESUZ010000193.1, read as the reverse complement.
GCAGCCTTTCATATTCCTAAGACATCCCGATGCGTTTTAAATACGTATTACGAAATCCATTATCCATACCTGGAAAGGCCGCCTGCTGGAAACGGTGAGGTGTTTCCTTATCCATCTGTTGCCTCGGTTCCCAAATATCTGCCACAGCAGCTGTCCTCTTGTGTTGTTCCAGATGCGCTGGTAGATGGCCAGCCTGTAGATGCGCTTCCCAAACATGTGGTAATAGAAGCGGAAGGTGCAGTTGTCTGCATCAGTGGCATTAAGGACGGGGCTGAGCAAAGCAGCTCTGTTCTGGAAAACCTGTGGCTCCGAAGATTCTATGTAGAGATAGTGCCCTTTAGCTGTGCCCAAAGTATTATCCTTCATCGGCCCTGTATTAAGTGTTGGGGTTGGACCTTGCTTCCTGGTCCAATCAAAGTCATCTTCTGTATCTTGTTCCCAATTACAAATTCCATTTTCGAAGTCACATTGTAGCTCGGGTACTGAAACAGGCATTAGATAAGAGCGAAAGATAATTAAGGACAGAAATAACTGTGATGAAAAATACCAGTTGATATGCTGCTCCTGGCAAGGTTAAGCATTTTAATTTTTTTTCTTAAGTGCAACATTAAAGCTTTTAAAAAGTGAATACATCCTAGACTTAAATCAAGTAATAATAGTTTACAGACTGAAGGCGGCATCACTTCAGCCACTATTTTCCAAATGTCTTTTACGCCCATCCCTCCACCATTTCTAGCACCGTAACTCTCTGCACATGGCCGTGACACCATGGCTGACCCAACGCAACAAACTTCTGGTTCAGCTGATTTCCACCTTAGCCGAATGTTTCAATCCCCAGTGAACATGAAAAAATCAAAACAAAGCAAAAGACACTAAAGCCCAGAATTCATCTCCAGAGATGTTGACTTGATTGGTACAAATAGTGCATCTGGACATCAGGATATTTCTTCGTCTCCCTTGGTGATTCTCACATGCAGAACTGAGAACTGTCGTATCTTCATAGGTCTCAATCTTTCAGAATCGCCTGAGGTGCATGGTATAATTGCTTACTCCATGGCGAAGTCCTGTACATATACTCGTTTGTCAGACATGGGGGGAAGCCCAGGAATCCATATTTTAATAAGCACCCAAGGTGATTCTGATGCCAGTGTTTTCCAGACCCCATGCTGAAAAACTCTTCTTTCTGGCTCCCTCTTGCCGCAGTAACATACCAATCCCAGAATGACCATTCTTTAAAGAAGTTTATCATTTTCCTTCCATATTCAAAATCCTTTCATAGATAACTCATTAAACTTAAACCTAAGTTCCTCTTACAAGCTTCACCTTTCCCAAATTAACCTCCTATTCATAACACCCTTGGCAAACGCCATCTTCTACACATGCCTTAAACACCTGGCCCCTCTCTCTGTCCCTACCCATGCCTCCTGCTGCACTGGGTGCCTGGGGGACTCCTTGCTGTGTCTCCTGGGAGGCAGCCTTCCCTTCTCACTGGATTGTAGCACCTTTGAGCCAGAGGTTTTAACCTTTAAACTCCTTTTAGTCACTGGAAGAATTGAAAGCACTTAGGAAGAACTGACTTGTTCCTCGTCAACTAGATAACCTACCTTAATTTCTAGGATAATAGAGGAATTTGTTTTTCAGGATGTGAGCATTTTATTGACACCAGGATGGTTTAGAATTAGAATTGCATTAGAATTAATGCAATAGAATGTACATCTAGCATTAATTGGGGAGAAAATAAAAACAGGATTTAGAATTAACGAGTAGTTCTACATGTTAGCTCCATTTACATAAGCTAATAAAAAAATAAATATCAGCTATCTTTTAACTATTCATCTTAGTATATGCACTTGGTGCTGAAGGTGAGTAAATATGCTGAAATAGTAAATATAAGCATATGTGGATAAATGCAGCCAGGCAAGAACGAATCATCTGTCTTTGAAAGCCACAGAACAGGGGCTTATACCTAATGAGGGGAACCAAGTGAGTAAATGTCAAATGGGAAATGAGCTTTCATTTGATATTTCCTCACTTGTGACTAATCAAGCTCAGCTCTGACGTGAACTGGGGACCCACCGTGTCCTCTCCAGGTGTCAGTCTTTGGCTATGTAGCAGAAGGAGAATGTCAAGCTGCTAAGTTTTTTGACATAAAACTAGCACTGACGCCAGAGGATTTCGATACTGCCTGTCTTCACACAGACTGTATGCTCAATCTTTATTTCAGAGGGGAATACATATAGCTCCACCTCTGAATAAAAGATTATGTCTCTAAACACAGGGAACTTCAGGAAACACAACAGAGATTTCTGGATGTCTAACGTATTCTATGTAATAAATTAATATAGGTCTACATGGAGAGCTGTGGGAGAACCTGATAGTCTAATGCCACGAATTCCTTTCATTAATATTTAGTCACAGAAAGTATTTTGCTATTACACTTGCACAGCCATAATTCCATTCCACTAAGTTAATACTGCATAGGTGGAAGGATAATTTGCTTCTTTGTAGCAACAGATTAACATTTTTTCGGAGGAGTGGGATTTGGAGAGCTTGAAAAAGATGAAAAAGCTTTCTAAACGTGGGAAAATAAATTGCCTTGATGACAAGTAACATTTCTTATGTTAGCCATTGTCTAAATTGTCAACTTTATTTACATCCATTCAGTGTGTTAGTTGTGTAGAGATGCATGGTAATTCTGACTTCAATCCACCTATATCAAAAATCACATATATGCAATACTCTCTACAATAATTTATATGGAAATTCCTAGATGCAGTGTTTCCTATGATGTACCGAGCATACTATGGCTTCAATTTGGGATGTAATTAGCCCCACAATTTAATAGACAAATAGCTTGAATTTTAAGAATTGTTGCTATTTCTAGACAAGGAAAGGTGCCAACTCTTTTTCTAACTGATTTTTGAAATTGAGAAAAAAAAAACCAACTAATTCATTTTCAGGATCAAACGCACTGGGCATGATATTTCTGGAGCTAGGTTTATTTAACTGCAGAACCATATACAATATACAACCATCAGATGCCATAAAGTTTGTAGTTAAATTAAACCAGAAAGTCAGGACTTATCGTTGACACCCCACCTTCTGCTCCCCATAGTCAAAACATCATCAAATGTCCCTGCAAAACATTTCCCCACACATCAGTCTCTCCATCTCCATCACTATCGCTGTGATGCAGGCTGCCCGCCGCCTCTTTAGCGGACTACCGCAATGGCCTCCTGATGGCCCTCCTGAAACATCCCTCCTCCAATCTGCTCATTGCATTGTATTCACAGTGACATGTTTTAAGAAGCCAATTTTATTATGTTACCTTCCTTACTAAAACATTTCGAACGAAGAAAAACCTCCCTAATATGGACTGCAAAGATCTACAAACCTGGCCTCCTCCACATCTCGTCCTCATGCTGCCCTCTGTCTCCCCTTGACCTCCTGGCTACACGCACACTGGCTGGCCTCCACCTGCCATGCATTCAGTCACATGTCAGGGCTTTCGCACCTATGCTTCGACTTACTACTTTTCAGAACTCAGCTAAGTCATCACCTCCACAAAATTCAACACATTGTAAAAAGTCAGAGCCTCTCCCTCCGTAACTCCTACCTAAGCCGCCATTTTGTATTTATTTTTAAATATTTGAACAACATAGATCTCCTCAGCTAAACATGAAGCTCCGTGAGGTTTGAGACTCTGTACTTGTGTTTACATCACTGCATCTCTAGTATGGATTTTAAAGTCTGCATAACAAATACTGGTAGCCCAGTTTATGAACAGTCATCAACTTTGGAACAATGCTCCGTGTCTTTGCTTTGACTGACTAGAAAACAATGTCCTGATCAAGATCACCACTATCAAGGGGCACCTGGGTGGCTTAGTCGGTTAAGCGTCTGACTTTGGCTTAGGTCATGATCTCACGGTTGGTGGGTTCGAGCCCCGCGTCGGGCTCTGTGCTGGCTGCCAGCTCAGAGCCTGGAGCCTGTTTCAGTCTGTGACTCCCTCTCTCTCTGACCCTCCCCTGCTCATGCTGTCTCTCTCTCTCTCCTAGAAATAAAAAAAATTAAAAAAAAAAAAAGACCACCACTATCAAAATGAGAAGGATCAACAAAATAAATAAATAAATAAAATTTACCGCAGTTGACCTCATCAGTGCGATCACCACAATTGTCTACCAGATCACATAACAGAAGCTTCTCAATGCAAGCCTTGGTATGTCGACACCAGAAAAAATCTGGCTCTTGGCAGCTCTCCACAGGAAGGGGAAGGGCACAGTTTTCAAATCTGATGTCATCAATAGCTGAGACCCCATTGTAAATGCCGAGACTGACTTTATCTAGTGACAAATGGAAGGGCTGAGTAAGGCGTCCAAGCTGAACAATCGCCTGTGACCACTGGTCGCCCTGGTTATATAATACTCTCCAGAGGACTGTAGGCTCGCTGGAATTTTCCACATGTAGCTGTAGTTCAGCTGCTCCCACTGACAGGCCAAAGTTATAAAACCTGAAAACGAGCAAACACAAGAAATGAAAATGACTTATGGGATCCACCAAATATTTAACTTACAGACTCTTCCACCTGGTCAACAGTCAGTTAATAATAATTAATTATCATAATGGATGCCTTTATTTTTTGCAGTAACTGTGGCTGCTCATATCTGCTGAGCTGCCTTCTCTGGCTTACAGGATGCTGGGAGCCTGTCTAAGGAGGTCAATCCACAACAGGGGAAGCAGTGTTAACTCTACTATAATCCATTGTTGGAGGGAGGGAAAGAGTCCCTTTCATCTAAAGAAAGAACACAACAAATACAGATAATATTCTCCTAAGTAAAATGCTAACTGTACAAATCGAATGCAATAGCTATTTTTAAAGCCAAACCCAGGGCAAATACTAAAATCCACTAAGTTCAGGAGTATGCCTACAATCACCGGGCTGCTAGAGTAGGTGACCACAGATTTTAGTATTTACCAGAAGGAAAGCATGCATCCAGGTCCTGCCTGGCTGAAAGTTGGGCTCTGGAGTTTAGCAACTTGTGACAAGCTTCTGCTTTTCTTCAGAATGAACATAAAATGCCCTAATGAGATACAAACACATATCATAAGTCAGCCAACTGAGTTGAGACACCTGCCTTTCAACCCTACACTGAGTTCTACATCTGACTAAAATTAAGACTATACAATTAATAATTAACAACAGTGATTGTGAGTCAAATTTACTCTTAGAAATACTAAACTAGTACCTACATGTAGGTGAAAATGTCTGGTAAGGTTAATAATGTCAGTGAATTCAGCCAAGAATAGGACTATACTCCCTCCCCACCACCCATAAAGGAGTCATTTCATATTGACAACATGAGTATAACAGCCAATACCCAAATGTCATACTATTTGTTGTAGTAACGTAGAACTTTAAATGCTTCTCCTTCTCTCCTCAGACCTGACCAAGGGTGAATGGAAGTAGTAACTCAGAGCCTCTCCTTGTGTCTTACCTTCAGGTGTGTTGTGAGTATGATCCCGAGGTGGAGCCTGTTGTTCAAATTCAGCCGAAAGGTTACTTTTAGAATTCCACACCCAATCAAAATGGTCACCACTAATTGCTTCAAACCAACCACAGCTATGTGCTTCAAAGTCACATTTGGAACCTGAAGAACAGAATGGGACTCTTAGGATGGCTCTCCAAAGGATTCACATACTTTAGAAAGGAAAGAGATCAATTGAAATCACCCTGTTGTACTTCTCTAAGTACATTAAAGGACACATTGGAAGAAAAACAGGATCCTATCTGATTTAAAATAATAAAATACAACAGAGTTGTTCTATTCATACAGGAAGTCAATAAAGCAGAATTACCAATTTAAGAAATTAAGTTTTTTCCAAATGGGTTAAGTTAAGACAACAAACAAAGAGCTTCACTGTCTTTAGAGATCCTTTTCCCAAAGCTCCTGTACAGAGTAACTAATTCATAGCCCAAAATCAGTACTAATACAGCCTTCAGCCTGTGTGACTTGGGAACCTAACCAGAGCATAGAGGAAACTGCCACATAGTCCATTCAATATCCCTGCTTCTAGTTGCACTTGAAAAGAAAGAACAGGCCATGGCTTTCTCCATTTCCAGAGCAAACTGTTGGCCTTACATGACCAAGAAATTCGGTGTGTACTCTTGCACTGATTCAAGTCCTCCCAAATGAGCTATATAGATCCTGACCTACTTTCCTGTTCCTGAAGGGAAATTAATGCACAGCTCTAGCTACTAGTGAATATAGTACCCACTGGAGACCACCTAGTCAGCTTGACCAGAAAATCCAGACAACTGTGGAGCCCATCCTACGGACTTACTTGTCAAGAGAACCAAGATAGTAGTCCTATCCAACTGCTCTAAGCCGATAGCACACCTCCCTCCTCATAGACAACCTTAGAGCTCGAACCGTTGCCTTGCCAAAAAATAGACCATAATAGCAGTCCACACCTGCCCAAAGTCACAGGCTAGAAACCCAAACAGAGCTGACTATTGAAGATCTGTCTCTGCCGAAGCAAATCTGTAAAATCTGGACAAGAAGCCCATATTGAAATGTGTCGATACCAATGTAAGAAATCAATGAAATTTGAAAAGATAACAAGTAAATAAGAAACCACCGAAGGAAACATATAAAGTTCCAAAAACTGGCTCTAAGAAAATAGAGATCTATGAACTATCAGAAAAGATTTCTAATAATTATCTTAAGTTTAGGGAACTATAAGAGCACATAGACAATTAAATGAAATTAGGAAAACAATGGATGAAAAAAGCAAGAAGTTTGACAAAAAATACAAAAATCAATAGAAATCCTGGAATTAAAAAAAAAATAATTAAGCTGAAGTATTCAACAGAGAGTTTCAAAAGTACAATTAGCCATGCAGAATAAAGAGTTAGTGACCTAAAATACAAGACATAAGAAATTCTCCAGAGAAACAACAATGACAATAACAAAAAGATAACAAAGATTAAAGTAAGCCTAAGGGACTCACAGACTCAATGAGAATTCCAGAAGAAGAGGATGATAAAGGGATGGAAATTTAAAGCAATAGCGACTGAAAATTTCCCAATCCTGGGAAAGGAAATGGACATCCAGATCCATGATGCCCCAAGTACCAGAAATACACTGAACCTCAGGAGGATTACACCAAGACACGTTATAATTAAACTGCCAAAGCCAAAGAAAGAATTTTAAAAGCAGTAAGAAAAAAAAGAGAAAACATACACATATGGGAACCTCCATAAGATGATAAGCAGATTTTTCAGGCCAGGACAGAATTGGATGACATAGTCAAACTATTGAAGAAAATAACCAAGAATTCTATACCCAGAAAAACTACCCTTTGGAAATGAAGAAGGAGTATTTTCCCAAGCAAACAAAAGATGAGGGAGTTCATTACCACTGGACCTGCCTTATAAGAATTACTATGAGAATTATTTGAGTGAGAGTAAAATAATACAAACTTCATAAAAATATAAAAAGAAAGCATAGAACTCATTCACTGGGAATGATAAATACATAGTCAAATTTAGATTCTGTAATATGGTAATGATAGTGTATAGCTCACTTATAACTGTCATGTAAAAGTCAAAATAAATGTAGTAAAAACACCATAACTACCACAATTGTTATTAGTTACATATAAAAAAATACATGAATTGTATCAGAAATTACCTAAAATATGAGGGTAAAAAGAAGTGATAATTTTAGGAAAGTTGTCATAAGCTTAAAATAGGGTTTATACTTTTAAGATGTTTTATGTAAGGCTCACAAAAACCACAGAGAAAAACCTGAGCCAATTACACAAAGAAACATGACAAAGAAGACAAAACATACTCTCATCAAAAGACAATAAAACACAATATCAAACAAGAAGATACAAAACATGGAACAATGCATCTATTAAACAACCTAAAAACAATTTTTCAAATGGCAAAAATCAATAAGATATAATAATTGTAGATATTTATAAACCCAACATCGAAGCATCATAATAAATGAGGTAAAAACTAACAGAGGTAAAAGGAGAAATGAACATCAATACAATAACAGTTGAAGACTTTAATGCCTCAGTCTCAACAACGGATAGATCATGCAGAGAATCAATAAGTTAATAGCAGATTTGCACAACACTAGAGACTGAATGGACCTAACAGGCCTATATAAAACATCAACAGCAGCAGAGTTCACTCTTCTCAAGTGTACATGGAACATTTTCTAGCGTAAACTATATGCTAGGCCATAAAACAGATCCTAGAAAATTCAATGTGATTAAAATCACGCCAAATATCTTCTCTGACCATGATGGTATGAAAAAAAATCAAAAATAAGGAAAACTGGAAAATTCATCTATACATAGAAATTAAATAACATGGGGCGCCTGGGTGACTTAGTCGGTTAAGCGTCCGACTTTCCGACTTTCGCTTAGGTCATGATCTCGCGGTTTGTGGGTTCGAGCCCCGTGTCGGGCTCTGTGCTGACTGCCAGCTCAGAGCCTGGAGCTTGTTTCAGTCTGTGACTCCCTCTCTCTCTGACCCTCCCCTGCTCACGCTGTGTCTCTCTCCTAGAAATAAATAAAACATTTAAAAAAAAAAAGAAAAAAGAAATTAAATAACACATTCCTGAACAGCCAATAATAAATCAAAGAAATTAAAGGGGAAATAATAGTTCTTTGAGACAAATGAAATGGAAACATAACAGAAAGTAAAAAGCACTTCTAAGAGGAAAGTTCATAACAATAAGTGCCTACCTGAAGAAAAAAGATCCCACATAAATAACCTAACTCTATCCGTAAGAAGTTAGTAAAAGAAGAACAAACTGAGCCCAAGGTTAGGAAAGAAAAGGAAGTAATAAAGATGAAAGCAGAAATAAATGGAGAAATTAAAAACAATTTTAAAAATTAACCAAAATAAGAGTTGGCTCTTTAAAAAGTTTAACAAAATTGACGAACTTTTAACAAGAAAAAGGAATCCAAATTACAAAATTACAAAGGAAACATTACAACAGATACCACAAAAGTACAAAGAATTATAAGAGGTTACTACGTACCAACAAATTGGACAACTGAGAAGAAATGAAAAAATTATTTGAAACATACAACTTACTAAAATGGAATCAGAAAGAAATTGAAAAGCTGTCCAACTAATTACTAGTAAGGGATTGAATCAGTAATTAAAATTTCTCCCAATGGAGGAATGCCTACAACCAGATAGCTTCACCAGCAAATTAACACAGCATTTTTTTCAAACTTACAAAAATTTAAAAGGCAAAGAAAACTCCCAAATAAACCTTATGAGGTTAGCATTATCTTGATACTCAAAGCCAGAGGAGAACCCTACTAGAAAAGAAAACTCTAGGCCAATATCCCTGATGATTAGAGATGCAAACATTCTCAACAAATTATTAGCAAACCAAATTTAACTGCCTATTAAAAGGATCATTCACCGTAATCAAGTGGGACTTATTGCTGGAATGAAAGGATGGTTCAAAATAGGGAAATGAGTCAACATGGTCTGTGGCATTAATATAATGAAAGAAAAAAAAATCATATGATCATCTCTATAGATAAAGAAAAAATATGTGACCAAATTCAATAGTCATTCATGATAACAAGCCCACAGCTAACATACTCAGTGGTGAAAAAGGTTGAAAACTTTTCCTCTAAGAGCAAGAACAAGATAAGGTACCTACTCTCACCACTCCTATTCAACATAGTACTAAAATTCCTAGCTAAAACAAACAATCAACAAACAGAAAAGGCATCAGAATTCAAAAGGTAGAAGTAAATGGCTTCTATTTGCAGATGGTATGATTCTATATACAGAAAATCCTAAAAACTCAACCAAAATACTGTTAGAACTAATTAACAAACTCAGTAATGTGGTAGGATACAAATTTAGCATGCAAACATCAACAGTTTCTATACTCTAACAACAAGTTTTCTGAAAAGGATATAAAAAACTAATCCCATTTACAAACGCATTAAAAAATATATTCAACCAAGGAAGTGAAAAACCTCTACCCTTAAAACTGAGACTATGATGAAAGAAATTGAAGACACAAATAAATGGAAAGGTATCCCATGTCTGTGGACTGGAAGAGTATTATTAAAATGTCAATACTACCAAATGCCATCTATGGATTCAAAGTAATACCTATCAAGATTACAGTGGACTTTTTTTTTTTTTTTACAAAAGGTAGAAAAAACACTCCTAAAATTTATATGGAACCAATAAAGATCCCCAATAGGCAAAGAAATCCTGAGAAAGAACAAAGCGGGAGGCATCATAATTCCTGATTTTAAGATATACTATAAAGCCATAGTTACTGAACAGTATTGTACTGGCACAGAAATAGACAAAGAGACCAATGGAATAAGGAGGCTGGAAATAAACCCAAGCACATATGGCCAATTAATATTTGACAAGGAAGTCAACAATGCACAATGAAGAACTGTCTCTTCAACAAATCATGATGGGGCAATTGGATATTTACACATAAAAGAATACCACAGATATACTGTTTGGGCTCCTGAGTCAACTCTCTGCTTGTGCACTAGATGACATCTTCCCTTGGCTATCCAACTGCATTTCTCCAGAAAACCTTCCCTTCTCTTATATCACGCACACTCTCTCTCTATTCTGTCTTCCCCATGAGCCCATAGAAACATGTTGTTAAACTCTCTTGACCCCATTTCATATAACAGTTATCTGCCTTAGTTCTCAATTTTCCTTTCTAAAGCCTTAGAAAGAAGTTGATGAAAGTTTTTCTCTTCTCCAGTTTTCTCTTGAGCCCCTTCCAATCAGGCTATATTCCTGTTATCAAGATCCATAATTACCTCATTATGGATTATACCCACTGTCAATATGACATTATATCCAAAGTCAATTCTCAGTCCCCATCTTGATCAGCAATATGTGATAGTTAACCACGTCTTCCAACTTCTTCAAACACTGTGCATATTTAGCTTCTAAGACCATGAATTCTCTGAATTCCCTCCTTCTTCCCTAGTTGTTACTTTCTTCGTCTTCTCTGCTGGTCCTTTTGCCGTTGCTTCTAGACCTTTAGATCTTTTACATTCATTATGTTAGGAAATATTCTAGTGGCATGCCTTAAATTCCATCGGTATGTTGATGTCTCACCAATTTTTATCTCCAGCCTGAACTTCTCCCTTGAACTCCAGATTCATATATCTAATTCTCCATTAGACATCAGCTGAGATGTCTAATTAACATCTAAAATGTAATACACCCAGGATTAAGCTCTTGAGCTTTTCCTTCAAACTAGTTCTTCTTGTAGTTTTCCTGGGTCAGAAATGACACCACCACCCTTCTAAGTTTCTACAGGCAAAGACCTTGGTTGGACACCTTAACTCCACTCTTTTGCTCTTCCCCCATATCCAATCAACAAATCCTTTTTTCTTCGATTTCAGAATCCATCCAGAATCTTCCCATTTCCCACTACCTCCACTGCATCATGCTGGTTCAAGTCACCATTATATCGTCTTTCAATTTTAGAATATCCTCCTATTTGGTCTTCCTGCTTCTAATCTTGCCCCCCACCCCACCCCAGGTAGTCATTAGTTGGCAGCTTTCCTGGTCATGTCAGCTAGATCTTGGTGTTACCAGAAGCTGGCCTGTCAATAACAGCATGGCTATTGTGCCCTTCTGTTGAACATAATGATTTTCACGTATCATGAACCTCAAGGGCATTGTGTCGAATGAGAAAAAAACAAGATAAAAAGAGGACCCCTCTATAATCATATCGGAGCACAGGCAAAAGGATCACTGTGCAAACTCAAAAATTGTGCAACTATCCCACTCTCCTGGCTAACATGAGTAACTGTTGCATCTTTACCAACTACTATGTTAGTTTCATTTCTCTTACTTTCCATGTACAATTTAGACACACAATCATAGAATTATCCTGTTTTCGTGAACACCCAATCCAGAGTGAATTCCAGCTTTCTTGCATCCTTTTTGCAAATCATGCCACAAAAGCCCAAATTCTGTAACAAGTTCCTCACAACACTTTCTTGCTGAGTACCCCACAGGTCCCCAAGGTAAGCCATTTTCCTTGCTTATCAAGTATCAATAAACCCAACTTTGTTACAGGTATTGGACTGGTGGTCTGTAACAGGCATTAATACTCTCTTGTCTATTTCCCCTAAAGCAAGCACAGTAATTCTGTTAAGTCAGATCCGGTAAATATGTCCTCTGTTCAAAATGTTCCAGTACCTCCGCATCTCATTCATGTAAAAGCCAGTACCCTTACGATGACCTGTAAGCCCTGAGGTGAATGACTATGAACTTTGGTTGCTTTTTTCTTTTTTTAAACAGGCTCCAAGCCTAGCATGGAGCTCAACATGGGTCTTGAATTCATGACCCTGAGATCAAGGCCAAAACTGAGATCAAGAATCAGGAGCTTAATCAACTGAACCCCTGGGTGCCCCCTTGGTTCCCTATTAAAATCACATGGGGAGCTTTAAAAATGACAAATGCCTGGGTACCACCTCCCGGTCAGTGTAATTTCATTGGTTATGGCATCCAGAGCTTTAGAAGTTCTCCAGGTAGCTTTTCAAAAGAAGCCAAGATGAGAGCCACAGCTCTCATGCTTGGCATTTGGCAGGCACGCAATACACCACTGTTACGAGCACTGGTGACTTTCCTTTTTCCAGTTTGAATTTTTTTTCCTGTCCCATTTTCCCCAAAATTCTTGGTTTTATTAAAGAGTTAGACCATTTAGTTGCTACAATCCTACTTAATACAATCCTACTTAATAGCCCATTCACTCCTAATTTTTTCAAAGGTTTATCTTTCCTCGCAGTTCCCTAACTGTGAGCTTCTCCTTAGGGTTTGGCAGTTGACCCTTCTACTTCCTTATTTATATTTACCTTAATTATCACTCTCCTTTGAAGAGAGGATACTTCGTCTTTCACACTTCAGACAGAATGGAAAACTTCAAGTGGTGTCACCCTGCTAACACCGTGGTTAAAAACACCGGATCTTACTCAATACTCTCTCCCAAGTAAACCCAGCACAGTATCAAAGCTTCAATTACTTTATGTCAATAAATCCAAAAATTATTTCTCTAATGCAGTGTTCTCTTGTTAGAACCTTAAACAACAGAAAATAATGATCTCCTCCCTAAATCCTGCTCCCCCTCTCTCACTCACCCTACATCTTTTAATCCAAGACAAAAACTAAGGAGTATTACCTAACACATCCCTTTTCCCTTTCTCCAAAAATTCAGCGAAGTGTTTCTTTATTCAACTTAATAAATTTTTATTATGATATATCTCTACATGTCACTTCTGATCATGATAATCTCTTACCTTTCCTTTTAAATCCTCCCAACTGAAACCATTATTTCCATACTCTCCCCTTCAATGCATTCTACACACAGCAGCCAGAGTATAAACATTTAAAGAAACTTAAAATTCAAACTTGATCGTGCTACTGAATAAAAATCCTTAAATGGCTTTCCTATTATTCAAGTATAATAATCCTTACCATGGTTAAGCTTATATTCAACAATCTCTGTGCTTTTCTTGCATTTATGCTCAAACTACCTCTATTATCACAGTTTCCTTAATAAATCAAGATTACTTTCCTCCACACTCATTTCACTGCCATACCACAGGCCATTTCTTCTGTTTGGAACCCCCCATTTATGTTCACTTAGATATTCAATTATATTCTATCTCCATTCTTTTAAAAGATAATGAGACTCAAATATAGTCACAACTGATCTTGACAAAGGACTAGACAATACATTGAAAGAAAGTATTTTCGACCAATGATAATGAACAGCTGGATATCACATGCAAAAAATAGAATCTAGACATAGACTTCTCACCCTTCCCAAATATAAACTTGAAATAGATCACAGTTATAAATATAAAATGCAAAACTATGATACTTCTGGAAGAGAACATCTGAAAAAATGTAGATGACCTTCGGTAAGGCAATGATTTTTTAGATACAAAACCGAAGCATAACTCATGAAAGAAATAACTGAGATACTGGACTTCATTAAAATTAAAATTTCCTGCTCTGCAAAAGACAATGTCACAGCAATGAGGTACTGACAGGGAGTAAATATCTACAAAAGGCCCATCGGATACAGGATTGTTATACAAAATATACAAAAACAAACTATTTAATAAAAAAAAGGGGGTCCAAAGACCTGAACACTTCACCAAAAGAGACATACAGATGGCAAGTAAGCATATGAAATGATGTTCCACACCATTGTCATCTAGGAAATGCAAATTAAAGATACCACTAAACAACAACAACAAAAAATATACCACTAGGCATCTATTAGAATGGCTAAAATCCAGAACACTGACACCACCAAATGAGGGTGAGGAAGCAGAGCAATAGGAACTCTGTTTCATTGCTGGGGCGAATACAAAATGTTAGAAATATTTTGGAAGACATTTTGGTGGTGTTTTCATAAAATTAATCCATACTTAAAATATGATCCAGCAATCACGCTTGTTGGAATTTACTCAAAAGAATGAAAAACGTTTGTCCACACAAAAATGCACATGGATGTTTATAGCAGTTTTATTTATTTGGAATATTGAACAACGTACTATTATGCAGCGCTAAAAAATAATGCACTTGCGAGCCATGAAAAATCATGAAGGAAACTTAAATGCATATTGCTAAGAGGAAAAAAATCTGAAAATACCACATGCTGTGTGATTCCAACCATACGAAGTTCTAGAACAGGCCACAGAGAGTATGTAGACAGTAAAAAGATCAGTGGTTGCCAATGGTTGGGGCCAGGGCAGGGAGGAAAAGCAGAGCATGGAGGACTTTGAGGGCAGGAAAATATTCTGTATGACACCCTAATGATGGACACATGTTGCTGTACATTTGTCCAAAGCCACAGAACGTACAACACCAAAAGTGAACCTTGAGGTATGCCATGCACTTTGGATGACATGATGTGTCAAAGTAGGCTCATCAGTTGTGACAAATGCTCCTGTCAGGTTGGGGATGTTGGTAACTGGGAAGTTCTGCGTGTGTCAGGACTGGAGCTGTATAGGAGATCCCTATACCTTGCCCTCAGTTTCACTCTGAACCTAAAACTGCTCCAAAAAAGTCATAATTAGGGGTGCCTGGGTGGCTCAGTTGGTTAAGCGTCTGACTCCTGGTTTTGGCTCAGGTCATGATATCACATTTTGCAACTCAGAGCCCCATGTTGGGCTCTGCGCAGACAGCTGCAGAGCCTGCTTGGGATTCTCTCTCTCCCTCTCTGTCTGCCTTTCCCCCACTCATTCTCTGTCTCACAAAATAAATAAATAAATGTCTTAAAATGTCTAATTAAAAAAAGAGGAAATATTAATGCATTTTTAAAGCATGCTATCTCCACACCAGAACTAATCATAGAGTAATCTATAACTTTCACAGGCCACTCTGTAACCTTACACACTGTGCATCAAAATTGGAATTATGGGGGCGCCTGGGTGGCTTAGTCGGTTAAGCGTCCGACTTTCGCTTGGGTCATGATCTCGCGGTTGTGGGTTCGAGCCCCGCGTCGGGCTCTGTGCTGACTGCCAGCTCAGAGCCTGGAGCCTGTTTCAGTCTGTGACTCCCTCTCTCTCTGACCCTCCCCTGCTCACGCTGTCTCTCTCTCTCTCCTAGAAAAAAAAAAAAAAAACATTTAAAAAAAAATTGGAATTATGTATGTATTGGTATAGACTGCAATCTCTATGAAGTTAGAAACCACATATGCCTTGTTCGCCCTGTAAACAGCTATAGATCCAAGTATAGGGCTTGATAAATATTTATGGAATGAAGTGGCCCTGAGGACAAGAGTTTCATTACACCTGCTTCCTGTTATGACCCTACCTCTCCAGGCGCCCTCCTTAAGTACCCAGTCCTTTCCCACAGTGATGTAAAATGAACTTCTCAGGTAAGCCTTCTCTAGCCAACCTGCCGCACTTCGTTTTTAGCAACAACTCAATTCTCCAGCTGCAAACCATGCTTCTAGCCGATTCCTCTGTGCCTTATGGAATTTCCAAATAATGTCAAAAGTGTCTTTATTCCCAGACTTTTCATTAACACCCCCTCGTGATCCTTATCTTAGACCCTTAAACATTCCTATCCCAGTCCACCTTTTATTGTCAATGGAACAGAACTAGATTTTTCTATTCATTACATTTTTGTGTACATTTTTTATCTTCACATCTTTGCATGCTCTACATAATTTCTTTTAGCAGGTACCAAAAAGCTTATTATCATTATTAACAATTATATTTGAAGGGTAAGAGATTATTATGGCTTCTTTTATGCACATGTGTTTAGATTCTCTCACTAGATTCTTTTTCCCTAAGGGAAAAATTCTTTTCTATGTCATCTAGCAAAATGATAGAAATGTTCAAATGCTCTTGAAATATAGTCAGTGGAAATAAAGATATATTAACCTATTTAAAAGCCTTCCTTTTAAAAGCCCATAGGTGTGAAGAAGAAATGCAAACCCTCTTGCACTGTTGGTGGGAATGCAAACTGGCGTATCCTCTCTGTAAAACAGTGTAGAGGTTCCTCAAAAAATTAAAAATAGAACTACACTATGACCCAGCAATAGCACTACTAGGAATTTATCCGAAAGATAAAGGAGTGCTGATTCATGGGGGCACATGCACCCCAATGTTTATAGTAGTGCTTTTAACAATAGCCAAATGATGGAAAGAGCCTAAATGTCCATCCACTGATGAATGGATAAAGAAGACGTGGCTTATATATACAATGGAACACTACTTGGCAGTGAGTAAGAATGAAATCATGCCACTTGCAGCAACATGGATGGAACTGGAAGGTAGTATGTTGAATGAAATAAGTCAGAGTAAGACAGATATCATATGTTTTCACTCATATGCGGATCTTGAGAAACTTAACAGAAGACCATGGGAGAAGGGAATGGGAAGGAAAAAACGTTACAAACAGAGAGGGAGGGAGGCAAACCACAGGAGACTCTTAAATACAGAGAACAAACAGAGGGTGGATGAGGGGACGGGGGAGAGGGGAACACGGGTGATGGGCACTGAGGAGGGCACTCGTTGAGATGAGCACTGGGTACTGTGTGTAAGTGAGGAACCATGGGAATCTACCCGCCAAAACAAGAGCACACTATACACACCGTATGTTAGCCAATTTGGCAATAAATTATATTAAAGAGATAAAAATAAAGGCAAATAGATAAATAGGATCTTGAGGGGCACACTGGAAGGGTTAGATTTCCTTCTTAAGATGAAGGCAAGAGAGGGGCGCCTGGGTGGCTCAGTCGGTTAAGCATCCGACTTCGGCTCAGGTCATGATCTCATGGTTCAGGGGTTCGAGCCCCGCGTCAGGCTCTGTGCTGACAGCTCAGAGCCTGGAGCCTGTTTTGGATTCTGTGACTCCCTCTCTCTCTGACCCTCCCCTGCTCACAGTATCTCTTTCTCTCTCTCTCTCTGTTTCTCTCTCTCCCTCAGAAATAAATAAAACATTAAAAAAAAGATGAAGGGAGGAGAAGAGAAAGGATAGAAGGGAGGGAGGAAGGTAGATACTAGGTCTCTCACTTTCCTAGTTAAATGGCCTTTAACAGCGTCTTTCAAGAATGTGTATGTATGATAACATTTATTAACACAAATTAATTTTGTTAATTAAATCAGAAATAAAAAGGTGCACAGCAGAGAAAGTAGCAAAATAAATTAATTTAACTAAATTAAAGTCCATGAATGTGTAGAGGTTTACACTGTTTGTGAACCATACAAATTTAATTGTCCTGGAAGATTTTGTGAAGTGAAAAGCAACATTAACATCCATTTCATACTCCCACCTTACCCTCCAGTAACTGTGTAAAAAGTCCCATGACATTCATTCTCTTTACGCCTTACTTTTCTTAACTGTAAGTTAATTAGTAGATATAAATACATTTCAAACAATGTCAGGTACAAAATAAGGGCTTTATAACTGTGTGTTGGTATTTATATTATTATCATGTGGTATCTTTAGGCAACTTTAAATCCATACCCCAGCTAGACCTGTCAAGTGTCTTTATTTTTCTAATTTCTTAATTTTTTTTACTTATTTTTGAGACAGAGAGAGAGCATGAGACGGGGAAGGGCATCCAAGAGAGATGGAGACACAGAATCCGAAGCAGGCTCCAGGCTCTGAGCTGTCAGCACAGAGCCCGACACGCGGCTCGAACCCACCAACCATGAGATCATGACCTGAGCCGAGGTCGGAGGCTTAGGTGACTGAACCACCCAGGTACCTCTGTCAAGGGTCTTTAAATCTCTATCCCAAAGAAAGAGGTTTATGTCAACACTGGAAGGAAATGTAAATTTCACTGTCTATAGTTATAAAGTTCTACCAGGCAAGGGGACACCCATTGCTTGAGTGCAATTGAATTCAACTGCATTGAAGAGGGCAGGATCATTATCCATTTTTAGGTTTCTCATCACACACATTGCTAGTATGAAAATAGAAATAAAATGGACAAGAGCAATACTTAGGGAGAAAAGGACTCAAGAAGTTTTGACATACAAGCAAAAAAATACCAATTGTAGTTCTAACTTATAATTTCCAGAGTGAAGAACAATGATCATGCCGAGGAGTAAAATCCAAAGGAGCTCAAAGTAATGACAGAAAAAAAAAAAAAAAAAATCTGCTCTCTTCATAGACATCCCTAATAACATAATTTATTGAAATTTAATCTTAAATAATCATAGAAAAATACTTTCTTATTAAATACAGATTTTATTCTCAGGAGAATTTTCAAGTGAGAAAGAAACCCGCCCCCCCTTTTTTTTTTTGGTCTCAACTCTTTATCATGTACTTTAATATCTATTTAATTATTTTAACTCTGCTGTCCTGAATTTCTCTAATCTAACGACATAATTATCTGCAGCAAAGATTGTTCAAAATATCATGGGTCATTTACTAGATTTTACTTCTCTACAAAAATATCTACACCCCACGCCAAGCCCTCCCATGATCAGCGGCTCCGTAAATGAAAATGAATAGACTTTTCTCCACTTACTGCTTTTGTGTCACAGTAGTGATGGGCCTTTACCTCAACAATTTCTCATTTCAGTCTTTCACGATCACCTCTGTCTAGGTAAGTGTGTTTTTTGAGTGCAAAACAGTGTCTAAATTATAATTTGAGGACAATATGAACAAAACAATGCAAAGTCCTATTTAATAAGAAAAAGATAAATGGATATCCTTTTTTCCTACAAGGATTTATTTACTAATATACACTTGATAAAAAAAATCAGATGTTCGATAATTAGCAAGTTTAGGTTTATTTTGTAGCTGGGCCCACAGAAAATAGCTGAGCTGGAAAAGAGAAAACAGTAGCTTCATTTCTATCTTCTATTAAAACAAAAAGCAGTTTGTAGTTATACAGTGAGGCGTATTTTAGAAAGCCTTTAATTCAGTAAGTTTAAATATGTCAAATCTCACAAAAAACACCTTCTCAAAACATTTTTTCAGAATACATGCAGAAAAAGCACAGCCCTAATTAGATACACACACACATTCTCAATAAATACACAGCAAAAGAAACATAGCTATGGGTAATTCAAGCATTCTTCCAATGCATGTATGAGATAAAAGAAATTCCTAAATCTCAAAGCACAGTACAGCAGTTACTACTGGAGTGTAACGAATTACTGAAAACACACAGAGCTGGCTTCTGAAACACCAACACATAATCTCATTATGGCTCTATTTTATATCTCAGCTGCAGAGGTGCCAACCAACATTTCTACATTTTAAGATATAGTAGTTTGGAGAAAATATACAACCGGTATTTAAATATGAAAAAAGCAAGTCAGAAAAATCATAAATCATTCCTTTCTCCCATCCTGCTCAACCTGACTTTGTTTAGCCTCTACTGAATTCAAATACTAAATATCGACTTAGGTGGTTTTCCTGTGAGCAGACAGAAAGTAGAAACTGAGAAATGGTTTAGATCTTCGAAAACAAAACCAAACAAAATCTCACGTGATAAAACAGTTTGTAGGCAAAAATAAATTAGCAGTGCTCAAAAATATTGTTTGGAATATTAAAATATCTTTGCTATATACAGAGTTGTTTATGAAATTTTGGCTTTCTCATTTATATTATATAATGTACGCTGGAACAAAATGACTTATATATGTCCTTTGGATACAGTGTGGACTTGAGGAAATGTACCACTGATGCTACATACAGGATATCTTCACTTTCCAGGCTATAAATTACTTTCCAGAGCTAAAGCAAGATCTATGTAAAGTAACGTTACCTATTTTAGTCTTTGAGAAAGCTAACATTTGTTCACAAAACTCGAAGCTTCTGAAGAGTACCCTCATGACCATGAGAGAAGGAAAAGCAAATTTCAAAATGTACTTCAAGCACAAAGAAACTAGAGCTCTTCCAACTTTGCTAGTATGACTGTTTTTTAACCCCTAGGCCAAAAAAAAAAAAAAAAAAGGGCAGGAAGGCAGAAAGGCAGGCTTCATAAAGTATACTTACATTGTAATCGAAGACTTGTAATTTTGTATTATAATATAAACAAGGAAACATTCCATTAAATGATCCAAGATTATCAGTAATCTGCAAAATGCCATAACCTCTACACATTCACAAACTTAAAAAAAAAACAAAAACACTAACTTTGTTCCCTTACCAAAATTGAGTTAAAACATATATTTGGTATTTTTTTTCTAAAAAGTTTGAAGAGTTTTTGAAGGCACCAAAAACCTAAATTCATTGAAGTTTAATAATCCTTTTGAAGTAAGTCATAACGGGTCTCGTCAAAAAAAAAAAAGAAAAAGAAAAAGAAAAGAAAAATCAAATTGGGTTAGAGATGCTTATAAAAATGAGAAAATTAGAATAAACTGCATTAAAATATTAAGTATCTGAAATTCTAGAATTCCAATATTCCTTTTAAGGAGGTTTTATGTTTATGAAGAGAAATCCTAAGGGTGGTATTGTATTTTTCTCCTCACAGGAAAGGCCTGTTTTGTCAAGCAATTAAGTTCTCTATGGGGTAACTGATACTCAGGTCAGTCTGGTGCCAGCCTCTCCGCCTCAAGTCCCTGGCCTCCCTCTCTCCTTTTGCTGCAAAGAAGACAAAAGACTTCTATCCGCTCTTACTCCCCTAAATTTTTTAATGTCTTTACCTCATCTCAACTCAGCACCAGAATTTTTAATGCACAGATTCAAACACATGGGGTAAAGAATTTCTATAAATAAACAGATTCACAGTATAAAATTCACTGTGCAAAAACAAAGCAGGCAAAGAAATGAAAATAAAGACGCTAGAAATCTGGAGTTCATTTACTAATTTTTTAACTCAATTCACTAGGATCGTGGAGCCATTGCCAAACTGTGGTCTCCTATGCTCTTTTCTTGTCTATAAAACTATCTTATGAAATGTAACGTGATTAAATAAATAATTACTGGAGGATAAAGTATTCTTTTATTTTAAAAAAATAAGGAATGACATCATCAAGGTGGCAACATAGGTTATTCCTTACTTCACTTTCTTCATAAGATTTACAACTACCAACTATTCAACGGTGTACCTGGTGGCTCAGTGTGGGAGGCTGGCTCCAGCCGGGTCCAGGGTCTCTGAAGGATGGATGGTGTTGGTGAGGGAGAGAGTGAGAGCCCTGAGATTCTTTCTGGTCACCAGGCAGGCATCTCTGCTCTGACTGGGGCTCAACTTTATTTTATAATTAAGTGTTTGGGGGACGGCACAGAAGTGGCATTTGCCTTAGACAATGATTTCTGATGACAAACTTCTTTGATATGTAAGAATTTCCTGGAACATAGATTTGTAGAAGACTCCTGCATACCTTTATCAACAGTAACTGAGGTAGGGGATTTAGATGCTTATCCTATGGGGGAGGAAGGTATCTTTAGCATACAAGACAATGTTTTTTAGCATAAAAAGGGCGAAGTTAGTTCTTTGTGGGCAGGGGTCAACAGCTTGTTTGTTTAAGGCAAAGTATCAAGAAAAACATGTCTTTCAGGAAACACAGTGTTTGCTCCCATAATCACAAAAGAAGAAGTTCTTCAATAGGTTCCTTCACAGGGTGCAATCAGCATTTTCAAGGCCAGAATAAGTCACTCCAAATATTGATCACAAATGCCTTGGTTGGTGCTCCAAGCAGAAACAATTGGGTGGGAGTGGATATCTGTCCTTAACTCTAAATTAGGCTCCTTGTCTCAGAGCCAGATTCAATTGTAACTCTTATGTTCTTTACCCCCTTTATTATGTAAGTCTTGGATCTGCAAGGCCCATAGGAAGAGCCTTTTGACAATCATCCACAATGCTTTCATCTGAAGTCTCTTTTGAAAAGTCAGGAATATGCTTTTCCTTATGAGGAATATGTGTGGGAAATATCGGTCTGATCTGGAATATTGTGAGGCCTGGTCAATACCAGGAGCCACATTTCCAACATGAGCCAGTAGTAGCAGAAGGAGACACCAGTTTTCATTTCTCATGGCAGGAGCTGCAAACACTGCCATTTCCTCGCTGTGACTGTCATCCAGCAAGGCCAGTGCGGCTCCCAGCAGCTCAGAGGGGAGTCTGCTTGGGATCCTCTCTCTCCCTCTCTCTTTTCCCCTGTCCTGCTCATGTGCTCACATTCTCTCTCTCTCTCTCTCTCAAACAAATAAAGTTAAAAAGAAATAAAGAACAAAACACCACTGAGAGAATCACAGAACAAGAGACTGAGGCTGAAGCGCTCCCTGCCCCTCAGAGACTAAGACAGGCTGCAAGAAAAGAGAGAGAGCTATACACTGACCACACTGCTCCTAAGCCAGCATACCACCATCCAAAAGTCTCCCCTGAGCCTCTGGTTCCTCAAAAAGAGAGACCAACTCACTTCCCAACTCAGCACTGGAGGTGCTTTGTGGGAGCCCTACTCTGACCTCACACCTGTACTGGGATTGCAGAGAAACTACGGGCTCAAACACCTGGGAATCTTCCACACATATATTTACCTTGCCAGAAATGCTAAAGGAAGTTCTTTGAGTAAAAGTAAAAGAACATCAGTTAACATCATAAAGCTTTATAAAAAGACAGTGATAATCTCACTGGTAATAGGAAATGTACAGTTATGGAGTCTGCAATATGGTAACAGTGGTCGTGAATTCACTTAAGACTCTAGCTTAAGTTTCAAAAATATGTAGTAAAAATAACCATAACTATAATCTGTTACTAATTATGCAATGTAAAAATATGTACATTATACCAGCAGTATCCAAAAAGGAAGAGAGGGAGTAAAAGTGTAAAGTTTATAAATTTTATTGGTTGTTACTGTAGAGCCAAAAATTAAGTCCTCCATTAAAAGAAACCTCGGGCTGCACATAGCCCCAGGCCTAAATAAACTTAACCAGCTTTTCCACTTCTGAGCAAATGCCTGCGCTGCGGGAAGCTAACACCTAACCAGCTCTCTCCGCTTCTGTAACAAAGCTTAAGGCTTGCTTCCCCGCCGCCGCCGGATTGCCCAAGGGACTAGCCCCCTGGGGGCAGCCACTCCCAAAAGGCCAGCAGCCACCCCCCACCTTGCTGAGAGAAGGGCCTGGAGAGAGAGATGTTAACCTGTTAGTCGCCAAACAAGACTTAAAACTCGCTCTATGATAGACTGAATTCAAAGGTATCCCAAATGTTGTAATTAGATCCAGCCAAACCTGATGGCGGGAACCAATCAGATACGGTATATGTTCACATTTGAATGTTAACCAATGGCAAACTTGTAACCATGGAAATCTGTCCCTCCCCATGACTTGTTTACTTCTGTCTATAAAAAAGGCTGCAGAGGCTTTGTTCAGGGCCTCTCAGCGTCACCGGCAACGAGTGACTGCGCGGAGGACCGGGTTCGAACCTGCAAATAAACAACCCTTGCCGCTTGGCTTTGACTCTGGTCTCTGGTGGTCTGTTTTTGGGGTTCTCTCGAATTCTGGGCGTTTCAGTTACCATTTTAAAATGAGATGTTAGGAACTCCTGGGTGGCTCAGTTGGTTAAGCATCTGGCTCTTGAAGTCAGCTCAGGTCATGATCTCATGCTTTTTGAGTTCT
This sequence comes from Proteles cristata cristata, assembly GCA_017311185.1. Classification (NCBI taxonomy): domain Eukaryota; kingdom Metazoa; phylum Chordata; class Mammalia; order Carnivora; family Hyaenidae; genus Proteles; species Proteles cristata. Next base: position 769,672 of record JAESUZ010000193.1, on the reverse strand, counting down.
TACCCTGCTTTGGGCTCTACCCTGATAGCACAGAGCCTGCCTGAGATTCTCCCTTTCTCTGCGCCTCCCCTGTTCATGCTCTCTCTCTCTCAAAATAAATATACACTTTTTTTTAAAAAAAAAATGAGGTGTATTCTATATTTTATGGAAGCTTCACGGTAACTACCAGGAAAATCCCACAGTAATTACATAATTCATGGTAGGAACTCAAAGCATACTGATACCAACAGGCATCAAAGCACACACAAAAACGTAGCCGGTTTAAATAAGAAATAATGTACCTACTACACAACCAGAAAATGAACCAACTGTTAATGAACCAAGGCAATATTAAGTCCTCACCTATAAATACTTTAGTTGTAAACAGATTTCTCCAATTAAATGGCACAAAACGCATGAATGGATTAAAAAACAAGACCCAACATTATGCTGCCTAAAAAAAAAAAAAAAGACTCACTTTACCCTCAAAGACACAAAGACTAAGACTAAAGGATGAAAAAAGAATTTCTAGCAAATGGTAACCAAAACAAGCCAGGAGCAGTAGCTTTTACTTACACCAGATAAAATAAACTCTAAATTAAAAATAATAAAATAGACAAAGAATGTTATTATATAATGATAAAGGGGTCATACATTCATAAGACATGACTATTATAAACACTCTGTGCATTACACTGGAGCTCCTGAATACATAAGGCAAAACCTCTTAAAGCTAAAAGGAGAAATAAACCATATTACAAGGGACAGATCATCCAGAGAACCAACCGGCAAACAGTGGATCTGAAAAACACTACAGACCAAATCGACCTGACACATATACAGAACATTCTCATCAACAATAGCAAGAACAGATATTTTTCTCAAGCACACAGGGATTGCTTTTTAGGACAGACCACTTGTTATGCCACAAAACAAGTCTTGGCAAACCCAGGAAGACTGAAATCACACCAAATATCTTTTTTGACCTCAATGGCATGAAACTAGAAATCAACACTCACAGGAAAACTGGAAAATTCACGAGCACATGTAAGTTAGACAACGCTGGCCTAAAAACCATGTGATCAAATTAAAAGCTAAAGGAGAAATATAAAAAAAGGTTTTTTTGAGACAGACAAAAAATGAAAATACAACATACCAAAACACGTGGGGTGTAATAAAAGCAATTCTAACAGGGAAGTTTATAGTAATTAACCTGCATTAAGAAGCAAAAAGATCCTAAATAAGTAACCTAACTCCATTCCTTAAGGAACTAGAAGTAGAACTGAGCTCAAAGGTAGCAGAAGAAATAAAAATTAGAGTAAACAAAAATGAAACAGAGAATAGAAAAACAACAGAAAAGAGTAACCAAACTAAGAGTGAGTTCTTGAAGATACACATAATTGGCAAATCCTTACATACACTAAGCAAGAAAGAAGGGAAAGGAAACAAATTACTAAAATTATAAAAGTAAAAAGCACAGGACAAGTGACCCCACAGAAATATAAAAGATGATAAGTGGCTGGTATAAACAACTATACACCAAAAACAACAAAAAAACAAAAACACAAATGGACAACCTAGAAGAAATGAGAAAATTATTTGAAACACACGAATTACCAAGACTGACTCAGGAAAAAGCAGAAAACCTGACTAGACCATTTCCTAGTACGAGGATTGAATCAGTAATCAAAAAATACCCCAAAGGAGAATAAATATTGTTAAAGTGACCATGCTACCCAGGCAATCCACAGACTTAATGACATCTCTATCAAAATACCAACAGCATTTTTCACAGAACTAGCGCAGGCCATCCTAAAATTTGTATGGAGCCACAAAAGACCCCAAAGAGCCAAAGCAATCTTGAAAACAAAAAAACTTGGGGCGCCTGGGTGGCTTAGTCAGTTAAGCGTCCGACTTTCGCTTGGGTCATGATCTCGCGGTTCGTGGGTTCGAGCCCCGCATCGGGCTCTGTGCTGACTGCCAGCTCAGAGCCTGGAGCCTGTTTCAGTCTGTGACTCCCTCTCTCTCTGACCCTCCCCTGCTCACGCTGTCTCTCTCTCTCTCTCTCTCTCTCCTAGAAATAAAACATTAAAAAAATTATAAAAAAAAAAAAGAAAAAGAAGAAAACAAAAAAACTAGAAGCAGCACAATCTCAGATTTCAATTTATGCTACAAAGCTAGAGTCATCAAAACAGCACGGTGATGGCACAAAAATAGACACACAGATCGAAAGAACAGAACAGAGAGCCCAGAAATAAACCCACAGCTATAAGGTCAATTAACTTTCAACAAGGGAGGCAGGAATGTGCAATAGGAAAAAGACAGTCTCTTTAAGAACTGGTGCTGGCAAGGCTGGACAACCACCTGCAGGCAAATGAAACTGGACCACTTTCCTGTACTTTACACAAAAATAAACTCAAAATGGACCAAGGTCCTAACTGGGAGACTTGAAACCATTAAAGTTCTAGAAGAGAACACTCATCGTGATGATCACTGAGGAATGCCTAGAAGTGCTGAATCATTATATTGTACACTTGAAACTAATATAACACTGTATGTTAATTTCAACAGAACTTAAAAAATAAATGATTGTTTTAAGTTGCAATCTCCCTCCCCACATGAGCATCTCCCATTACCATTACCTGATTTATGTTCCCCACACGGTAAACATTTTACTTATTTCTCTTGTATGTTTTCTACATTCCACTTTTTTTTAATATTTATTTATTTTGGTGAGAGAGAGGGGGAGGGGCAGAGAGAGAGAGACGGAGGATCTGAAGTGGGCTCTGCGCTGACAGCAGAGAGTCCTATAAAGGGCTCAAAGCCATCAACTGTGAGATCATGAACTGTGCAGAAGTCGGATGCTTAACTGACTGAGCCACCAAGGTGTCCCTTTATTCCACTTCTTAAATGTAAATTCCACTAGGACAAAGAATTGTTGTCACTTTGTCCAATGCTCACTCGTGGCACATAAAAAGTTCTCAATAAATATTTGTGGGATGAAAAAAAATGCCTGAAAGAAGAAAGGTCTAGGGCCAAATGGCTTCACTGGTGATTTTTACCAAACATTTAAGAAAGAATTTACATCAATTCTTCTCAAACTCTTCCATGAAATCACTGATGAGGCAACACTTCTAAGCTCATTTTAGGAGGCCAGCAATATCCTGATAACAAAATCAGAAAATAACTACCCAAAAAAAACAAAACAAAACAAAACAAAACAAAAAACAAAACAAAACTACAAGCCAATATCCTGATGAATACAGATGCAAAATTTCTTAACAAAATACACTAGTATTTATACACTTAATTCAGAAGCCTATTAAAAGGATCATTCACCATGATCAAGTAGAATTTATCCCAGAAAGGATGGTTCAAAATATGGAAATGAATCCAAGTGATACATCACATTAATAGAAAGAAGGAAAAAACTCATATGATCATTCTGTAGACACAGAAAAAGTTATTTGACAAAATTCAACAGTCATTCATGATAAAAAACATTTAACAAATTAGGCTAGAAGTAACATATCTCACTATAATAAAAGACATATATGAAAAACCCACAGCTAACATCATCTTTAATGGTAAAAGGTTGAAAGCTCTTCCTCCAAGATCAGGAACAAGTTAAGGTACCTACTCTCAGCACTCTGATTCAACATAGTACTAAAAGTCTTAGCTATGACAATCAGTCAAGAAACAGAAATAAAAGGCATCAGAATTCAAAAGGAAGATGAATGGTGTCTATTTGCAGATGACATGTTTTTATATAGAGAAATTCTAAAAACTCAACTAAAAACATGTTAGGCCAACCAACAAATTCAGTAAAGTTGCAGGATATAAAAGCAGTATACTTTAAAAGTCAATTGAGGGCACCTGGGTGGTTCAGTAGATTAAGCATCTGATTCTTGATTTCAGCTCAGGACATGATCTCATGGTTCCTGAGTTCTAGCCTTGTGTCAGGCTCTGCACTGACAGCTCAGAGCCTGCTTAGGATTCTCTCTCTCCTTCTCTCTACCCCTCCTCCATCTGTGCACTCTTCTCTCTCAAAATAAATAAATAAACTTAAAAGAAAAAGTCAATAGAGTTTCTGTACACTTACAACAAATTTTCTGAAAAATAAAGAAATGAATCCTATTTTACAACTGCACCAAAAACAATAAAATACTTAGGAACAAATTTAACTGAGAAGGTGAAAGGTCTCTACTCTGAAAAGTTTAAGACACTGATGAAAGCAACTGAGGGAGACAGAAAAAGTGAAAATGTGTATTGTAAAAGTTAATACTACTAAAATGTCAATACTGCCAAAAGTCATCTATAGATTTAATATAAACCCTTTTTTTTTACAGAAATAGGAAAATGGCCTTTTTTTTTTTTACAGAAGTAGGGAAAACATCCCTAAAATAGAAGCAAAAAAAAAAAAAAAAACCCAAATAGGCAAAACAATCTTGAAAAAGAGCAAAAGAGGAGGCATCAAACTTCCTGATTTCAAGCTAAAATCACCAAAACAATATGGTACTGGCATAATAACAAAGAAACAAATGGAAAGAACAGAAAACTCAGAAATCAACTCAACCATAGAGAGTCAACTAATATTGACAAGGAAGACAAAAACACCCAATGAAGAAAAGACAATATCTCCAATAAATGATGCTAGGGTAAGTGGATATTCACATGTACAAAGATGAAACTTGGACCCATATCTTACATCACTCACAAAAATTAACTCAAAATGGACTAAGACTTAAATATGAGACCTGAAACCATGAAACTCCTAAAATAAATCATAGAACTTAATTTTCTTGACATGGATCTTGGTGATAATTTTTTGGATATGACACATTACACAAGCAACAAAGTCAAAAATAATGTAGTAGGACTAAACTAAAAATCTTCTGCACACCTAACAAAGCCATCAACAGACTGAAAAGACTACCTGCAAAATAGGGGCAAAAAAAACATATTTGTAAACTGTTTCTCACCTAAGGAGTTAACATACAAAATATAAAGAACTCATAGAACTCAAGGGCAAAAAACAAATAATCGATTAAAAAAAGGGCAGAGAACAGGGGGCCCTGGGTGGCTCAGCTGGTTAAGCATCTGACTTTGGCTCAGGTCGTGATCTCAGTTTGTGAGTTCAAGCCCTGTGTTGGGCTCTGTACTAACAGCTTGCTGGAGCTTGCTTCAGATTCTGTGTCTCCCCTTCTCTCTCTACCCCTCCCCCGCTTGTGCTCTCTCTGTCTCAAAAATAAACAAACATTAAAAAAATTTTTTTTAAAAAGAAATTGGGTGGCTCAGTCACAAAAAAGAAATTGTGATATACATACATATATATACACATATACACATATATAATGGAATGTTATTCATTCAGAACCAAAAAAAAGAAAGAAATCCTATCATTTGCAATAACGTGGATGGAGAAGACATTGAAGACATTATGCTCAGCGAAATAAGTCAGATAGGGGAATACTGTATGACAGCACTTAGATGTAGAATCCAAAACAAACAAATTCATAGATAAAGAGATTAGACTTGTTCCCAGAGATGGAGGATGGGAGGAGAACTGGAAGAAGGTAGTCCAAAGGAACAAACTTCTGGTTATAAGATAGGTAACTACTAGGAATCTAAGGTACAAAATAATGACCATAACTAACACTGTCATATGATATAGAGAGAGGTCGTTAGGAAAGTGACCCCTAAGCCTTCTTATCACAAAGAGAAAATGGTTTGTCTTTCTTCTTTTTTTTTTTTTAATTTTATTTTAATGTTTTATTTATTTCTAGGAGAGAGAGAGAGAGAGAGAGAGACAGCGTGAGCAGGGAGGGTCAGAGAGAGAGGGAGTCACAGACTGAAACAGGCTCCAGGCTCTGAGCTGGCAGTCAGCACAGAGCCCGACGCGGGGCTGGAACCCACGAACAGCGAGATCATGACCTAAGCGAAAGTCGGACGCCCAGGCGCCCCTGTCTTTCTTTTTTCTGCATCTGTATAAGAAGATGGATGTTCACTGAACTTACTGTGGTAATCAGTTCACAATATATGAAAATCAAGCGGCCATCATGCTCTACACTTTAAACTTACACAATGATGCATGTCAATTATTTCAACATAAAACTGAAGGGGGAAAAAAGAATATTAGAGTTGTAGTCAGCATTTACCATTCCAGTGGTAAATGACCTTTGGAAAATGACCATTTGACATCCTAGGGGCCTGAGGGCATGATGTTTCCTCCTAAAGTGAAGTCTTTATCACTGGCTTCATAATTCTAATTGCTCAAGGTGAATATAAGGGCAACCATTCATTTCTGAAAACTACCAGTTTCATTTTAATGATGTCTTTGAAAGGATAGAAAGCCTGTATGATGTGTAGTTAAGAGTGTGGGGCTTGGGGGCACCTGGATGGGTCACTTGGTTGAGCATCCAACTTCGGCTCAGGTTGTGATCTCACAGTTCGTGAGTTTGAGTCCCTCCTTGGGCTCTGTGCTGGTGGCTCAGAGTCTGGAGCCTGCTTCAGATTCTGTGTCTCCCTCTCTCTCTCTCTGACCCTCCCCACCTCTCAAAAATAAACATTAAAACAAATTTTTCTTAAAAGTGTGGGGTTTGGAGGCTGACTGCCTACATTCACTATGAGGTTTCACCATTTACAGACCCAGCAACATTAGGCAAGTATGTGCATCATAAATTTATTAGCCTCAGTTCCAAATACACGCTTCCTTGCCCTCCTGGACTTTGTAAATATTTCTCTTTTGAATCACTCATATAATGTTTGGCTTTTTGAGCAGACAGCACAGGATGGATACCACAAAGCATAGTAGGGTAAGAAGCTTCTCTATTTGGTTCTATGTACTTTGGGGATTTTGTTTGTTTGTTTTTGTTTTTCCCCCATGACTTCCTGCAATTTAAAGTGACCCCCTTACAGTCATCCTTCAGTGAGTTCTGCAGGCATCTTGGTGGATAATTTCTCCCTTGGCCTACCAGCTCTTAACCAAATCTAGCCCACAACATCCCAGCAAATCTCTCTACTTTCCAAAGTTCCCAGGAACACCCTCTCCAATAAAGTATAAATGTCACTGTTGGGATGGGGGAGGGTGCACTCATCCAATTCTTTCCTTCCTTGGATTCTCTGTCTCAGCACCAGAGGCAGTCATTGATTCACATTTGCTGGTCCTTTCTTCTTTATTGTTCTCTTTTCTCTCTTGATGTAGGCAACCACTTTTTTAAGTTACATAATAATTCCTGGGGCACCTGGATGGCTCAGTCAGTTGAGTGTCTGACTTCGGCTCAGGTCATGATCTCCAAGTTCGTGGGTTCGAGCCCTGTGTCGGGCTCTGCGCTGACAGCTAGCTCAGAGCCTGGAGCCTGATTCTGATTCTGTGTCTCTCTCTCTGACCCTCCCCTGCTCACGTTGTCTGTCTCTCTCTTTTAAAAAAGTAAATAAAACATTTAAGAAAAAATAAATAAATAATTCTTTTCATGCCACTTTCCTTGTTCAAATTACTAGTGTGGTTTCTGTCCCTTGAATGGACACTAAGAAAGTCTGTAAAATGAGGCTAATAATAGTGACCTCTTAGATTTGTTCTCATGATTACAGGAATCCATATAAAAAAAAGTTCTTAAACCATGTACGTTTGGTAACATGTATTCAGGCTTAATGTATTCAGACAGGCTTACAACTGTTGCTCCCCAGAAGAAATTTTCAGTGGGCAGTTCTTCTGATAGAGCAAGATAAAACATTTTAAGAAATTTCTGCTGAGAAATGATCTACCTTCTAAAGAATATGTTCTCTAATCCTTAGAGTTGTAACAGAACTTTATTTATACATCTAATTATACTGCAACACTAGTATACCTAATGCATTTCTTAGCCAATGGACGAAGCTTCTTGAGGCAAATTAATTATACTGCAACACTAGTATACATAATGCATTTCTTAGCCAATGGACGAAGCTTCTTGAGGCAAATCATCACATGTTATTTTTTAGGGAATCTCTTGGTATAGAATAGATGCTCAGTATAAGTGGGTGATGAGTCATAGTACAGCTGCCTTGCCAATGTACCAGAACCCAACAACGCCCCTGATTTTCCTCATCAACCTGATCTATATTCTACATGGATTGTTGGAAAAGTCTTTTCAACTGGATGCTCCACCAAGCCTCATAAAAATGCCCATGCTTTTTCACTGTCTTGACTGAAAACTACTGGAGTTTCATTTTAGGTATGAGTGACCAACAAAAGGTGATATTCTTATAACCTTCCCTCTTACCTGACTTCATTGTCTTCAATGGTTTCTTTTACATGTTTTTAACACTTATTTTTTGAGAGAGAGGGAGAGTGTGAGCAGAGGAGGGGCAGAGAGAGACAGAGACAGAGAGACAGAGACAAAGACAGAGACAGAGGACCTGAAACAGGCTCTGCGCTGACAGCAGAGAGTCCCATGCGGGGCTTGAACCCATGAGCTGTGAGATCATGACTTAAGCCGAAGGCAGACGCATAGCCGACTGAGCCACCCAGGCACCCTTGCAACAGGAGTTTCTTTACATACAATGCAAAGATTGTCACACCAACACCATCCCCTTCTTTTCCTTCTTTAATAATTTTCCAAGGATGGTAGGATAACGTTAGACTCATAGAAGTTTAATGCAGAAGGAAGAGATGTACTGCTTTTAGAAAGGCAAAACTTCAAGGAGACTCTTAAAGATTTAAAAACAGACGCAACTAGCCAAGATCTATAGTTTTAGTACCAATTTATTTATTGGTACACTATAGTTTGAAAGAACATTCTTAGGCATTACATAGTCCTTTGCTACTAGAATGGCAATTGCTTAGAGGAAGAGTAATAAAGCATTCTTACATATCCAGAAAGAATTTAATAAAGGAATGTCTTTAACACATTCCTGTGCTTATCTTTTGAGATCTGTCTTGCATTGATTTCAAATTCTATACTCCAACACATCAAAACTGAAAGTTAAAGAGGTGTCTTCATTTTTTTCCACTACTGTTTTAAAGCTAATCTGGTTTGCTTTCAGGCACAAGTCATTCCATTTGTATAGAGGTCTCCATTTTGGCTGTCTGTCTTCACTAAACAATATTCACTTGAGTCATGCACACTTTACATGCTGAGAATAAATACATAACAGTAGTTCCCCCTTGTCTGTGGTATGCTTTCCATGGTTTCAATTACCCAAGGTCACCCAAGGTCACCCACAGTTAGGAAGTATCAGATAATGTTTTTTCTGATGTATAGTCAAAAGGTCAATAGCAGGTTGCCTTTTAATTTTGTTGATTGTTTCCTTCACTGTGCAGACACTTTTTATTTTGACGTAGTCCTAATACTTCATTTTTGCTTTTGTTTCCCTTGCCTAAGGAGACATACCGAGAAAAATGTTACTACAGCTGATGTCAGAGACATTACCTGACTGTGGTCTTTTCTAGGATTTTTATGGTTTCAGGTCTCACATTTAGGTCCTTAATCCATTTTGCATTCATTTCTGTGTATGGAGTAAGTGTTCAGTTTCATTCCTCTGCACGTAGCCATCCAGTTTTCCCAACACAATTTGATGAAGAGACTGACTTTTTCCCATTAAATATTTTTGCCCCTTTTATCAAAGATTAACTAACCATATAACTGTAGGTTTATTTCTTGGTTTTCCATTCTGTTCCATTGATCTATTGTCTATTTTTGTGCCGGCACCATATTGTTTTGATTACTACAACTTTGTAACCTAAGTTGAAGTCCAGAATTGTGATACCTTCAGCTTTCTTCTTCAAAATTGCTTTGGCTATTCGAGGTCTCCTGGAGTTCCAGATAAATTTTGGGATTTTAGGTTCCAGTTCTGGAAAAAAATGCTGTTGGTATCTTGATATGGACCATATTAAAACTATAGATTGCTTTGGATAGCATAGACATTTCAATAATATTTGTCCAATCCATGAACATAGAATGTCTTTCCATTTCTTTGGGTTGTCTTTAATTTCTTCCATCAATGTTTTATAATTTTTAGAGTACAAGTCTTTCACACTGGTTATTTATATTTCTAGGTATCTTATCATTTTTGGTGCATCCTACTGAATGGGAAAATTGGGATTACATCAAAATAAGTCTCTGCCCAGCAAAAACAAAAAAACAATCAACAAAACTTAAAGGTAAACTACTGAATGGGAAAAGAGATTTGCAAATGATATATCCAATAAAAGGTTAGTATCCAAAAGATATGAAGTACACTCAACATCATACAAAAATCCTCCAAATAATTCAATTAAAAAATGGGTAGAAGACATGAACAGACATTTATCCAAAGACAGCCAGATGTCCAACAGACACATGAAAAATGTTCAATGTCACTCATCAGGGAAATGCAAATCAAAACTATAACCTCATATCTGTCAGAGTGCTTAAAATCAAAATCACAGGAAACAAGTGTTGGCGAGGATGTAGAAAAAAGGAACCCTCATACACTGCTGGTGGGAATGCAAACTGGTGCAGCCACTGTGGAAAACAGTATGGAGGTTCCTCTAAAGGGTAAAAATAAAACTACCCTACGATCCAGTAATCTCACTACTGGGTATTTACCCAAAGAATATGAAAACACCAATTTGAAGGTATATATCCACCCCTAGGTTTATAGCAACATTATTTACAATAGCCAAACTATGGAAGCAGCCCAACTGTCCACTGATTGATGAATGAATAAAATAGATGTAGTATATTTGTATTCATATTTGTTCTATGTTTATTCAGCCATAAAAAGGAATGAAATCTTGCATTTATCTAGGTCACCCTCAATGACATAGATGAAGCTAGAGAGTATAATGCTAAGTCAAATAAGTCAATCAGGAAAAGATAAATTACCATATGATTTCACTCATGTGTGGAACTTAAGAAACAAAAGAAAATGATCAAAGGGATGAAAAGAGAAAGAAAGAAACAAACAAAGAAACAAACCAAGAAACTCTTAACTACAGAGAACAAACTGGTAGTTATCAGAAGGGAGGTCGGTAGGGAGACGGGTGAAACAGATGATGGGGATTAAGGAGTGCACTTATTGGATGAGCACCTAGTGACATATGGAAATCTTGAATCACTATATTGTACAACTGAAACTAATATAACACTGTATGTTATCTATACTGGAATTATTTTTTTCAAGGTCAATAGTAGCCTAATACTATGTCACAAAGATATACTGTTCACTTCACTTCATCTCATCAATAGGAATTTTATCAACTCATATCATGACAAGAAGGGTAAGTACAGTAAGATATTTGAGAGAGAAAACCCACATCCAGGTACTTTTATTATAGTACATTGCTATAATTGCTCTATTTTATTATTATTGTTCATCTCTTACTATGCCTAGTTTATAACTTAAACTCTTTCACAGATAAATATGTATAGAAAAAAACACAGTGTATACAGGATTCGGTACTATCTGAGGTTTGAGGCATCCATTGGGGGTCTTGGAATGTACCCTCCGTGGATAAGTAGGGACCACTGCACACATAAATCTTAGCCAAATGACAAAGTACTTAAAGTACTGACTCACCACAATTGGTTTCATATGCTCCATTTGGGCAATCAGACGTAAAATCACAGAATTTGCTGGAAGAAATGTAGCCTGCATCCTCACGTGGCACAAATCCAGCTTCAAAATTAAGAGATGGAGAGGATAAAACATTCTCTTCCCCTTCAACAAATAAATGGAATGTATAATTGCTTTATGAATACTAGTTTTTAAATATGTTAAAGACACAGAAGCTACATAAAAAGGCCAATTCAGAATTCTGTTTTCATCCTGTGTATGGTGTTTCAAATGTATACGTAAGGCATTAAGAATTCTCTTAACTGTTATAGTCATTTGCATGCTGATTAAAGCCTTCCAAGGCTTTAATTCAAACACAGGGTCTAGGTAAATCTCTGGCCAATCTGCCTCACAAATATAATTCATTCCAGTGGGACTTGCCTTATTGTTTAAGGCCTAATCTAGTGCCATCCCTATGATTCTGCCTGGTAATAATACTAAATTCCACAAGGGAGATCTTACAATTACCTATTGGACAAATTTGCAAAAACAGTAAAAAAGAGGTTTTTTTTTCTTTGTGTAAAACAATTGGCCTTTCAGGAAAAAGTCATATAATTTTGGCCTAATCAGAATTATGCTGTAACCTGGGGTGCCTGGGTGGCTCAGTTGGTTATGCGTCTGGCTTTGGCTCAGGTCATGATCTCACAGCTTGTAAGTTCAAGTCCCGTGTCAGGCTCTGTGCCGACAGCTCAAAGACCAGAGCTCACTTCGGATTCTGTGTCTCCCTCTCTCTCTGCCCCTCCCCTCCTCACAATCTTTCTCTCTCCTTCAAAAATAAACATTAAAATAAAACAATAAACATTAAAACAAAAATTTTAAAAAAGAATTATGCACTAACCAACTCAGATGAAATTTGGGTTGAAAAACACATAAAGTTTTGATTTACTTTCTGAAAAGATTTCTCTGTGAGTGAGATCAAGTACTCTCAGAGACTTCAGCTAATGGTAATTTTATTGATAATCTAAAACTTGTAACTACACTGTTGCCTCCAGTTACCTCCAGCAGAAATGTCAGCTTTCTGCTATTCCAATTCTGGTAACGTGGTATTTGATCAGGAGAAGGAAAATGTTAATTAAATACCAGAAAGAAGGTAATTCTGGTTGACCCTCAAAAACATTCATCATTAAATCTGTTGCTCTGCACTCCTCAGTGTCTATCAAAACCACTACACACACAGAGTTCAGAAAGGTTTACTGTAAATTCAGAACATACATTCTGAATAAATACATGGCGCCGGATAGAGTTTTTACATGGAATTGTACCATGTCACCCATGAAAGATGACTTTAGAATAAATGACTATTAATTAAAAGTTCTTTAATCCAGTTCTCAATCCACAAATGTTTCTCCTATATTATCTCTGATTACTGCATTTGGTTCCTGGAAGAGTACAACTTTTCCACTCACTAAATATGTTGTTTAATGAAACATAATTTCAGAATGTACGATGTGCCTGACTTCTAAATGCAAATAATGTTCACGTATACAGACAAAAAAGATAAAAGACGTGTGATCGATTCCAGGCAAAATCCTTAATGTTGTCTATTTACTAAGGACTCTGGGATAGGAGAAATCAAAGAGAAACATCAATCAGTGCTAGAATGACAAAGTAACTATAGGCATAATGTTGCTGTTTCAATCCATTCTCAGAGCCTAAATAATGGCTCTCAGAGTCTAAATAAAGACTTTCAAAAATGCCTGTACGATTTTTAGGACAATCTTTCTGTCCATTAATTAAAATGGTCTTCAAAATATTTAGTCAAAGAATTAGCCAAACTCCATCTGTTACTTGAAAATACTTATGTTCTGAACTTAAACTGAGAATGTTAGGGTCAGGATTTAAATTTTTGGCCAGCCTTAAGTTACTTTCCCAAACCCAGTAAATTTTCTTTTTTTAACTCCTAGGTGATTCTGAAACATGAATTTCATTAAATATTCATCTGAAGTGCTAAACAAAATTAAAATAGAATTACATTTTTATAGAAGTGTTTTTATAATATGCACAATAATTAAAATTCTTTCATAATTTTTAAAAAATCTTATAAAAAACTGTCTGTGACAGTTTTAGCCACAGGGATAGAATATTACTGGAAGACTCTCTAAGGCCTAGACTGTGATACAGCACATATATATTTCAAAAATATGTTTCAGTTTTGAAGGATATGGGATATAATCCACATCCTGGTATGAGCTATCAGTGAGCCACATTAAGGAAGGGCTCTGATATATTTTAAATTTTGGTATCAGGAGGAACTAATTATTTCAAAACTGCAGTGACTACAAAGAAAAAACTCACCTTTCTTTAGTACACTGGTACCTGGAAGAGACTTATCTGAAATTTCACATTCCTGGGATAGACTGATGTCATCTAGAGCAACGTTAGCATTTGATGATAAAACAGTAGCTTCTAAAATCAACTATAATTACAGAAAAACAAATGATTAAAAAATACACTGTAAATGTCTTACAATCACAGATCTTTGTATAGAGAAGCTCATTTGCAACTGTCCCACCTTTCAACCTAATTTGAAAAAATTGTTTGGACCAGAACATTCCAATGATAAATTTATAAAGTCATAAGAGCTTTGACAGCATCTTATGTAACTTAATGTCTTAGTTAACCTTGTTTCAATTAAAAGTTGAAACATTCATCCAGACTGAAGGCTTGCCTTCCCATTGCAGCCATTAAGAGTCATATGCATTTAAAATGAGCTCTTTGGGGGTAATCAACACTGTGGTTTACAACTCAATTTAATTGAGATATGAATTCATTTGTAATGGATCTTCTGGAGGCAATGATTCAGTTTTTTCGAATCAGAATATTTAAATACTAATACATATTATGTATACATATACAGAAACTGACTTAATGAGGTAAAACACAGGATCAATAACCACAGACAGTAGTTAATATTTATAAATCAAAGCACTCAGAGGCATTTAAATTTAATTTATTCTAACACTCAGAATAATGACTGATATAATTTGTTTTCTTTCTTGTTAATCACCTTATTCTGTTGTTAATCCAGCATTTTAAAAAGTGAGAGAGAGAAATTGTGTCTGGAGTCTTAAAGATGTGCAACGGGATTGCCACTCCAGGACACTGTAGGTGACGCATCTCCACCTTCTCAGAGACACCTCAGATCCCAAAGATGTCCCAATTTAATTGGTCTGATGCATTATCAACTCAACTACACCAGAAGTTCTCTACAAAGACATGTGTATAAGGTACTAGGAGAATCAAAGAAAAGCACTTCATTGTATCTGTCAAGCATGTGAGACAAAATTTGAAAAAAAAAAAGTTGGTAAAAATATTAATTACCTAATAACGAATAATGAATTGCATCAGTTGTAAGTGCTGCCTCAGCTTTGGTGAGAGAAACTGGTAAATTTACAAGCAAAAGCAAGGAGACGTGAACGAGTGTGGCATATTTAGAACACTCCGGGTGAAGTGCTCGCTCTGGACACACATGTACTAGAACACTCTGGGTGCTATAGGGTGATGGGGTTCCAGACACGCTTTCCCAAGCTATGGTGCACCTTGGCATACTGCCTACTTCAAGCTGAAGGAATGTAAGAATTGCCACATGCAGGACGTGATTTTCTGATCTTGCCCTAAAGCAGATCACAATATGTTCATGGGAGAGGTGCCCACCCTCCTTATAACTGGAGAAAGGAGCACCCTTATTCTGGAAGACCAGACAGCACACACACACAGGAATCTGAATGAACAAGCCTTGCTAAGTTTCTCCCAGTTTACTACACCCAGCTCACACTCTTTGCCCTTTCAAATCTTTCCACAGCTGTCCAGTCTTCAACAAACCTCATGTAAAATTTGGTCAGGATTAACTGTTTCTTGCGGTCTTTATGTCCCTATTAAGGCTCCAGGGTCAGGTAAGATTTACATTAAATAATTTTGTATGTTTCAATATGTTTTGTTAATTTTCAGACCCAGCAAGGAACCGTTAGAGGGAAACATTTTCCTCCCACATGTAGAAGGATTTTAAGAGAACGATGAACTGAGGTGCCTGGGTGGCTCAGTCAGTTAAGCTCTTTCTCTGCCCCTCCCCCACTCACCCTCCGTCTCTGTCTCTGTCTCTCTCTCAAACATAAATATTTTAAAAAAGAGAGAGAATGATGAATTAACAGGTGGAACAAACTGATTGCATGAACTGGTACAGCCCAACTAGAGGGCAATTTGATGCCACCTACTGAAAAGAAAAATAGCACATGCTAAAAAGATTAAGCCCACTTCTCAGCATTTATGCTAGAGAGACATTCACAGGCATACACACAAACTTGTCCTGGAATGTTTACTTCAATGTTGGTTTTGATAGCAAATGAATGGAAAAATTTAAATGTGACTCAAACATAAAAGGTTGGTTATATAGACCACGGATTACCATGCCAGTTAAAAATAATATCAGGACGCCTGGGTGGCTCAGTCGGTTAAGCGTCCGACTTCAGCTCAGGTCAGGATCTCGCAGTTCGTGCATTCCAGCCTTGCGTCGATCTCTGTACTGACAGCTCAGAGCCTAGAGCCTGCTTCAGATTCTGTGTCTCCCTCTCTCTCTCTGCCCCTCCCCTGCTTGTGCACTCTCTCTCTCTCAAAAATAAATAAATAAACATTTAAAAAAATAATAATAATATCTATGTGCTAATACGGAATGAACATTAATATGTGTTTCTAGGTGAAAATTTAAATTACAGAAAAAACTTTATAGTACAATTCTACTAGGCTAAAATCACAATGGTTTTGGTTTCTAGATATATGTTGTATATACATATATATTACATAGAACAGGGTCCAGAAGTAAAAATAAGGTAATGTCTATACTAACCTCAAGATAAAGACTATGTGATCGGAGGGACTATTGTCTTAGCCATATTTCTGATACTTTATATTGAGATGTATATAATTTTAATGATTTTTAAATTTCTGATTAGAACTGGGGTTTTTGTAGATTCGTAACCAACTAAGAAATTTGGACTTCATACAAGAGGCAGAAAATATAACAGGTTTTAAAGAATGATTTTGATGTAATATACACAGGCACTGTAGATAAGAAATACAGTATGCTAATGCCATTAAGTTATTGTGATTTATTTTGGACAGCTCTAATTTTGAAAGATTTTTTCTTTTTATTATTAGAATCATGCTGAACTAAAGTCAACTAAAATACAGATACTGAATTATTTAGACTCATTAGACAAGCCTTTATTGACCACCATATTTGAAGCTTTGCACAACTTAAATTTTTTTTAATGTTTATTTATTTTGGAGAAACAGAGAGAGACAGAGTACAAGCAAGGGAGGGGCAGAGGGAGAGGGAGGCACAGAATCAGAAGTAGGCTCCAGGCTCTGAGCTGTCACCACAGAGCCCGACGTGGGACTTGAACCCAGACCATGAGATCATAACCAGAGCCAAAGTCAGATGCTCAACCGACTGAGCCACCCGGATGCCCCGAAGCTTTGCACAACTTAAAGGAAAGCTAGAGAAAAGAATGTTTGGGGTATTTCTCCAGGCCTCCAGAGAGGCATATTTTCCTACTCTTTGAATAAACTGGGTGGGGCCTTGGGACAAGTTGAAATAGAACTACAGAACAGATCTGTACAATATGGTTACATCATTTTACCTGAAGGGAACCACTAGACTTCCGGACATTCATATTAAAATGTTACTATAACATCTTACTTCCAAAGCCAAATAAAAATAATTTTAAGTCATCCACACCTCTGCTTGCTCACTTCTACAGAATTAAATTCAGAACTGTAAAACAAAACATTATAATTCTACCATGAATTAAAACCTTCCACATTTGAAAAGAAAAATCATCGCTTCCCTTAAAAAATGTAGCTTATATCTGTGAATAATGCCATCTGATGATTCCAAAATCATCTTGGCTATTTCTGGTTTGTATTGCTTGTTTCAGCTAAGCAGTTCTTTTGATTCGTGACTAAAGGCAATTCCCTTTGGGAAATACAGAACCAATTAATAATCAGGAAGTGAGAAAGAGCTCACCCAGAAAAAATGTTTCAACCACAGGAATTTCAACCATGAATGAAGGAAAAGTGAAAACTGCATTTTGTAAGATCCTCAAGGAAATCTGAGATTTCAGATTTCAAGGGGATATACAGAGGCCTCTCCTTCCTAAAATTATTTTTCAGGATCTTGCCGATACCTGTTTTATTCAGTGATATTATATTACTCCCTGAAAAAGCAAAATCATTTCTTGGTTTTGCTTTCAAGAACCAAACAACCTGAGGGGTGCCTGGGTGGCTTAGTCGGTTAAACGTCCGACTTTCGCTTAGGTCATGATCTCGCGGTTCGTGGGTTCGAGCCCCGCGTCGGGCTCTGTGCTGACTGCCAGCTCAGAGCCTGGAGCCTATTTCAGAGTCTGTGTTTCCCTCTCTCTCTCTCTGACCCTCCCCCGCTCACGCTGTCTCTCTCTCCTAGAAATAAATAAAAATATTAGAAAAAAAAAGAACCAAACAACCTGTAAATGTTGCTTATACACAAGTGATTACTTTTGATGAAAAACCAAGGCAAGCCTTTCCAGAGAAATACTCAACTAGCACACTCAGATTTTGATTCTTTGATACCTTGTTTTAAAAAAAATAGAATACAAATCTAAGAGGAAATGGAGAATGTAGGACTATAATAAGTAAAGCAAAACTAGAATATAGCAATTTTTGGATGATGGTAGTATCAATAAGAGCGACCGCAAGCTTATGTAAAGCTTACTACATACTAAGCACCTTCACTTTTTCAACCTTGTGAAGATGGTCCTATTTTCATCCTCATTTTAAAGCAGAAGAAACAGAAGCTTCAGAGGTAAAGTAATTGGTTGAAGGTCACACATCTAATAAGAAAAATATGTAACCTGAGCCATTAATGATTATGGTATGCTGCATTGCTAGAATAAAACAAAAAGATAACTGGTCTTTAGCAGATATTGCAGAGCAGAGCTATCTGGTGAAACAATGTGCAGTGCAGTCCTAAATTAAGAAGGCCGAGGACACTGTAACTTTACAGAGAGTAGACCAGCTTTTACTACTGTATTATAAATCTTACTCTTCACTGAATCTTCAAATAATGTCAGGAAATTGTTATTGATTTATATCATGGACTGATAAAGAGTGAACATAGTATCAATCACTGTGGAAAATTTCACAAAAGGGTTGTTTTAAAATGAAGTCTAAAATATGACACAATTATGTATTAATAGGAAACTCAAAGTAAATCACCTGGAAATCAATGGACAGTACTCAGAAGAAGTACCACCTTTAGATATTAAAACTAAGAACGGCAGTTAGGGGGAAAAAAAGTGTAAATGAAGTGAATAGATTTCTGTAAAAGCTCAACATATCGAGTGAGCAAGCCAACTTAAAACTTGAAAAATTGAAAAGAATCCTATTAACTATTTGACTTCCATTCTTCCAGTAAAAAGCCATACAGGAAATGGAGAGACTAGTGAATGTTGTTAATTTGCTGTTCTTACAGAATGAAGAGTAAGCTTTATCTTTTTCCACCAGGAAGAACAAAAGAACTACCTAAGTAGGGCTGTTTATTCCTAAGAAACTCAAAGTGATTTTTACTCTGCTATGAGGTCAGCCAGAGACAGCGAGAACCACATTGCACCAGAAGTTCATGGCTTGAAGGGCACATAGAGGTCATACAGTTGGATCCTTTTCTCTTTCCCCGAGTTTGGACTGGATTATATCCGAATTTATATATTGGAATATATAAATATACTCAAGAGTTCAGTCACATTGCGAGATAACCAGGTGCTGACTAAGGTCACTCTTAAATGACTCAGTCTACTAAAGTGCCAAAGAAGCTGGATGCCAAGATAGAAACTTTAAATATTTGAATATTTAAAAGCTAGACTATTTGTAGATGGAATAACTTCTGTTTTTGTTGCTGATAAAAGAATGAAGTAGAATTGCACCGACCTAGGGGCACCTGGGTGGCTCAGTCAGTTAAGTGTCTGACTCTTGATTTCAGCTCAGATTGTGATCTCAAGGTTTGTGAGACTGAGCCCGGCGTCTGACTCTGCGGTAACAGCACAAAGCCTGCTTGAGATTCTCTCTTTGCCCCTCCCCCTGTTCATGTTCTCTCTCTCTCTCTTTTGCTTTCTCTCTCAAAATTAACAAACATTAAAAAACAAGAATTGCATCTACCTAGAATCCTTATCCATATTTCATATTTTTAAAATGCATTAGAGAAATCAGGTTAAAGCCAACATAATATCTGCAATTTCTTTTTTCCAGCAGATGACAAGGAGAGTAGAAATGGGCACAAAGAGATCAAAAGCTGTTATCTTTACATGCAAACAGGTATTATTATAAGCAAACAAAATGCAAACAGTTCATTCGGGGTGTGAACACAAAGACGTTTGCCTCTCTCTGCACTTTCTGCTTGTTTGAAGTACTTAATATACATGTAACAATAATGTATTAAGTACTACCACGTGCATATATCAATGTGTGACTGTGTATTTTCACGTTTCATGTTTGTGTGTCTGTATAAAAGCTGGACTGATTCACATCAGAATATGAACACGGGCCAGCGATTCCTTATCTAAAGTATTTGGAGCCAGCTGCGTTTTGAAATCTGAACAGTTGAGAGCTGAGAATGTTAATCTAACACATACTGTGTGCATCACATGATCCTCTCAGGGAGAGCAGGGCAGCACGATGTATTCAAACATCTCACTAAATGAACTGTCTAAAGAGCTCACACAGGCTCAGGTGAGGTTATGTTTGGCCTCTAAATCTGTTTTTCAAAAGCTGACTGTTCTCCAAGTTTTAATTTTCCAAGTTGTTGATTAGATTGTGGACCCATAGCGGCCTTCCTCATGATGAAATCTGAGAGAATTTTTACCTTTCTTTTAACTCACCTGCAGTTCCCAAAACAAATGTGTACTACAGCCAAGTAACAGGATTAAGGGAGGTGGGGGGGGTGGGGAGGTGGGCAGAAGCAGAGACTAAAAACTTCTCTGGGGTGAATTAAGACCCAGCAAGAACCCAGGACCCTTCTCTCCCCTAAAAGCCATCACAATTAACCTGAGACTGATTGGTGTGGATTAGGATCCCCACCTAGGGAGAGAGAAAAGCCAACAGGTAGTGCTGAGACACCACAGGAGGAATGAAGCAGCAGAGCAGGGCTTATTTAGAAAGCATCACAAAGTAGGGCCCCTCGGTGATTCAGTCGATTAAACATCTGACTCTTAATTTGGGCTCAGGTCAGGATCTCATGATTGTGAGACTGAGCCCCTCAATGGGCTCCACATGGAGCATGGAGCCTGCTTGGGATTCTCTTTCTCTGCCCCTCCCCCGGTCACGCTTATTGCTCATTCGCACTCCCTCTCTCAAAATAAATAAACCAACATATTGGGGAGAAAAAAAAGAAGTAGCTTCTTGGGAAAAAAAAAAAAACCTAGCATCACAAATCAACTGCCGACAAATATAAAATCCTATCAAACCACTGGTCACCCTACAGAGCAGTTAATATGCCCCAGGTAATAAAGCGTCATCTCACTTTGCACTACAAAGCAAAACAAAACAAAAGACAGAACCCCAAAGGAAGAAACACTAAAGAGGAAAACAAAATGACACTGTGCCGAGTCGCTTCAATAATGGTGATAAGTTAATGAGTGGCCCCAGGCCTGGAAAGGAATGGCTTGCATTTTAACTCAAAATATTTCTCATATAACCAGTTCTAACAGAAGACATTCTGGTTTCATCTATTGAGATTTTTAGAGCAGTTTTAGACTTATTACAAAACTGAGGAGCCAGTGCTGAGTTCTGTGCTACACCCCACTCCCAACACACGCACAAACCCCACCCCCACCCTCGCCATGTCATCAGCATCTCCCACCAGCACCGGACATTTGTGACAACTGATGAGCCTCCTAATCAGCCAAAGTCCATTGGGGTTTTTTTGTTTTTTTTTTTTAATATTTTTTATTTATTTCTAGGAGAGAGAGAGACAGCATGAGCAGGGGAGGGTCAGAGAGAGAGGGAGTCACAGACTGAAACAGGCTCAGGCTCTGAGCTGGCAGTCAGCACAGAGGCCGACGCGGGGCTTGAACCCACGAACCGCGAGATCATGACCTGAGCGAAAGTCGGACGCTTAACCGACTAAGCCACCCGGGCGCCCCCAAAGTCCATTGTTTTTATAGTGATCTGTTCTTAATGTTGTACATTCTGTAGGTTTGCACCAATGTAAAATAACATTTCTTCATAACCGTACTGTCTGTATACAGGGTATTTTTACTGCCTTACAGATCCTCTGTGTACCGTCTGTTCATCCCTCCTTTCTCCCTGTATCCCCAACCCCTGGCAACCACTGATCTTGTTATTCGCTCTCCAGCTTTGCCTTTTCCAGAATGCCATATACTTGGACTCACAGAACATGGAGCAACCTTTTCAGGTTGGCTTCTTTCTCTTAGTAACATGCACTTGAGGTTCACCTGTGTTTTTTCGTAAGTTGATAGCTCATTTCTTTTCAACACTGAATAATATTCCCTTGTCTGGATGTATGACAGTTTATCCATTCACCTACTGAAGAACAGGGATGCTTCTAAGTTTGGGCAATCAAAAGGAAATCATGAATAATTATTCATGTGCAAAGTTTGTGTGCAGAAGGACATTCTGTCTCATTCCCAATAATGCCAATTAACAATGGACTCCAAGATCTTCATGATAAGTTTCATTCTAACTAAAAGCAAACCCGGTGAAAAGACTGTTATACAGAACATAAATAAAGGAAGCAAGGCATTGGATTGTTCTGATTTTGTCTGTTCTGTCGCATGTAACGGGGGTTGACGCTTAAATGATTCCATGATTAGCCTTTACTGCTTTCCTACGAAAAGTCATTCAATTCATAGCTTTTCTGTCAACTGATATTGGAGGGGAATCATAAACAGGATCCTTGAGAATCAGGGAGTTTAGAGACCTTCGCTGAGTGAAACAATTTCTAATCACTGAACCTAGAGGTCTGGTGAAGAGGGGACTCCTTTTCCAAATAAAGAATACTAATATTTACTGAGTGTCTGCTATTCCTAGACAACATCCAAGTGATTATCACAATACTTTTGTGTGTTCGCTCGTGCTAGAATACCTCCTATGTGCTTTATGTGTATAAATCATTCAATCCTTACAAGAGTTCTATAAAGAAGATAACACAGACAGGAGTCCATACATACTCCCTATTCCTCCATCTTCCAGAGACAGGAACTTCCCCGCAGTAACACTGCTGTTACTGACCCATGACTTTCCCATCAAGAGGAGGATCTAACTGATCAGTGATGTTAGAATAAGCTGGATGTTCTGAATTCATGCTCGGTATCTCTCCTTCAACTGCCGCACTTGGATGAATGCACCCTGATGTTATCTCTGGCTAATAGGAAAAGGTTTCTCCCAAAATGTGGGAGTCCTGGATTTCCCTGGCAGAGTCCGTTGTTCTCTGGGTGAATCTGTGTATTCCTAGGTGAAGTGTTATTTAAACATATGGCTGAAGAGGGTAAAGGCAGCTTTTCTAAAATATTTTGCTCTCTGTTTCACTTCTGTATTTATCTTAACTGGTATAGAAATGAGGACCAATGAAGTATGTTATTAGGGGCTGTCAACACTCCAACAATGACCCTCACCCCCATACACAGAATAAGCAAATGCTGAGGGATTAAGCACTTACTTCATGATTGCATGCCTGGCTTGAACCCCAGAATCCAGAGACCATGTTCATGACCATCACTGTAACTTTCTCTTTAATATTCAGACTCCCCAAAAGCATTGCTCTTATCATCACTATGTGTTTTCACAGACAGAGAAATGTGAGGCTCAAAGATGTAACTTGTAATCACTTACCAACCCATGAGCTGAACAGAGATCCGAACTCAGACCACGTAACTCCAAAAACTGTGAGTTTTCACCTATATCATCCAATCTAGTTGCCAAATCACTCTTTTCAAATGTCATCCAGAATGTAGCCATGCCCATTCATGGACCCATTTGATTAGCTACAGTCCCCTTCTTTTATTACTAACCAAGAAAATGACATAAAAGGTTGATTAAAAGTCAACTCAAAGGGCACCTGGGTGGCTCAGTTGGTTAAGTGTCCCACTTTGGCTCAGGTCATGATCTTGTAGTTCATGGGTTCGTGCCCTGCATCAGGCTCTGTGCTGACAGCTCAGGGCCTGAAGCCTGCTTTGGGTTCTGTGTCTCCCTCCATCTCTGCCCCTCCCCTACTCATGCTCTGTCTGTCTCTCAGCAATAAATAAACCTAGAAAAAAAATTTTTTTAAGTCCTCAATATTGGGGCAGCTGAGTGGCTCAGTTGGTTAAGCATCTGACTCTGGATTTTGATGCACTTCATGGGATTGAGAACCTCAGGGGCTCTGCGCTGACAGTCCCTGGAACCAGCTCAGGACTTTCTCTTTCCTTCTTCTTTTGCCCCTCCCCATCTTACATGTGCACTCTCTTTCTCTTCCTCTCTCTCGAATAAAAGTAATCACTTTTTTAAATACTCTGTGTCAATGGGCAGCAGAAAATAAAGCATCAGAATTAAAATGTGAGCATGGTCAGGTTTATTCACTGCCTCCTATAATCTACCATCCTCACTTAAAATATGAACATTTTCCTATTCAATTATTCTTCTCTTTGCCATGCCATCCTATTCAATTCTTCGTGTTCTTTTCTTCCTCCTATTCAATTCTTATCTCTGCTTTTGCTAAGCCTCCACACATAAGTCCTGAGTATTCAGGTCAATTTAATGTCTGTACTCATCTCTGATTGTGAATGTGCCTGTTTATTACTATCTGAACAACTTAGATGGGTCATGTACGTTGTTCTCTGAAAAAAACCAAAAAGTAGCATTAAGTTAGCATCCTCTGCTGAGTTGTATTAATTTCTCATGTGCTTGCTTACCTGGAAAGGTAGGGTAGATTCTCCAGGCTTCAAAGAGAGATCAATTTTTGCTTGTTTCCACTGAGATGTGGCGGTTCCAATTAGATCATCTTGCTTTTGCAAATTCCCATCCAGAGATGTCCGTGTAAAGATCGAGAGATGTGAATCCCGAGACAAACGATACCAAAATCGCACCTGTTGAAGATGTTTTTGAGTGATATCAATATTCCAGTTTCCTGTCTCCAGGAGCTTTTCTGTAATTAAAAATATCACAAACTATTCTGGTGTTCAGGAGAATCTCTTCAATTCCTCTTTCCTCCAAATATGCAAGCCCAGATAATGCTAAGTACACCCTTTTTGTTCTCTCCTTAAGAAAAGGCTTAGGTGAGCTCTGCTAACTGGTAAAGCTGTTTAACACCTGCCATAAAGATGTCTAAGGAAATGGGACACTAGCATACCACCAAGACAAGTTTGAGGACACGTATCTGTCCACACTATCATGGGCAGTACCACTCACTTCCACGGAAGTTTCCGTGGTCTTCCCTTCTATGAAAGGACTTTTTTCTCTTGCTTCTTGTAAATTGGAAGAGGTACACATTCTTAGTGTACACAATCAGATTTTACTTACGTATTCTCCTTGATGTCTCAAACCACAAACCAAAAAAAAAAAAACCGCCAAAAAACGTTTTCTTGAAAAATTATTTTTTCAGATAAAAGAAAACTTTAATAAGTACTTTTCATCAATCCCTTCTTACAGGAACATTATCAAAGAACTTGGGAGCTCCTCAATACAGTTAATTCATAATTGAATTCAAGTAAGTAAACATCCTTTTGTGGGAGTGGA
This sequence comes from Proteles cristata cristata, assembly GCA_017311185.1. NCBI lineage: Eukaryota > Metazoa > Chordata > Mammalia > Carnivora > Hyaenidae > Proteles > Proteles cristata. Next base: position 744,361 of record JAESUZ010000193.1, on the reverse strand, counting down.
AGAGTGATCCTTTCACCTCCTAGTCATTATCAGGGATGACATAATTAATCCAAGGGTTTGAGCCGTTAACTAGGTAGTAAAGAAAATGTAAAGAGGTAATTATTTTGGGTGCTGACAGCAGTAGCGACAACATGGAATTCAGGACTCTCATCTGTCCGATCAATATTCACTGAGCATTTACTAAGTAACAGGTATAATGTGAGGCAGGATTTAATTCCCTCAGTGCTGTGATGATTCACTCTATAAAATATGTCAACGAAATCTCCATAAAAACAAGTTCGGACGCACAGCAATTTTTTTTCTTCTCATTAAGTCTTTGAAAAGTGCACCTTAGGACTCTCTAAGAAAACCCAATGTTCGGAGAGGAGGCCTCTCAGAAATGAAATCCTCTGGATTCAAACTGACTCCTTGTCAGTTTCACCATATTTTAAATTCTTGGGGATTTTTCCTTGACTGCTATTGTTTTATTTCGTTACATGGACGGATATTAGTATACATATGGCCTACCCATTTATTTCATGGTTGGCACCAACTTCAGTGGAAATCACAGTTGAAAAAATTTTATATGCTTTTTTAAAAAGTTGTCCAGCTTAAAAAGATCAAGCATTTCCTGTCCCATTGTAGTAAACAGTTTTCCAGTGTCCACTTAATTGCCACCACTTGATCAAAAAATTCCTTCTGGTGATCCATGTCATTTTAGACATTACCACCATGTCCCCTAAACTCAGATAAGCAAGGCAGGTAAGTAAGAAATGTAAAGACAAATGAAAGTGTTTGATTAGATTTTATGGAAAGGAAAGGAAGGATTTATGTTCCTCACTGACAATTAAATTTTAGATCCCTGCTAGAGGTTTAGCACAGCCCAAGCTTGTATATAGAGCAAAACAGAGCTCTAAACTTAGTAGTACAAGAACTATGCATGCCTCATCAGAACTTAAGCTGTCAAACTGTCGTTCAGTACATCACCAGTGCTAAGGTAGGTATTTCAATAGTGTATTAAGAGTCAATACCAATGGGATCCATATTTAATAGGATAAGAGCTTGAGACTTATATTTAATTTACTACTTCAACAGATTTGGCATTATAGAGAATTAAGAATTCTTTAGCTTATTACAGACAAAGAAACCTTCCTGAGTATTTTTTTTTTCAAATTTAATATTGGTAAGAGTGAAATCATTGAATAAAGTTATTAATATGGCTGTGATTTCAGATAGGAACTTGTCAAGTGTGCAAACTCTGTGGCTCTCAGTCCGCTACCCACTGGGAGTAGGACACGAAGTCAAAACGCCAAATCATTTGTGTGTTGCTAATGATGTGTGTTAATAATAATGTGTGTTGCTAATACCTTGCAGAATACCTTACAACAGGTTGTATTTGGTAGATTTTGTTAACAGGTGTCTTTTAGAAAAGAAGAAGGAAGAGATGAGCGGTACTATTAGCATCACTACTTAAGTAAATGTGTGTAAACTTTCTCAGAGAGTGAAAAAAAAAACTGCTCTGTGTCAGAAAAGGTACAAAGGATTAGGTGCCCTTAGGGACTCCAGAGTTTTATGGGGGACAATGAAAAGAAAAGGGAACAATTAACCAGAATGAATACAGTGGCAAAGATATGCAAATAGTGTGGCTATTTACACATAAATTAAAATGAAACCCAATGAAAAATCCAGTTCCTCAATTATACTCATTACAACATATGCTCAAGAGTTATATGTAGCAAGGGGTAACCATACTGGACATAGCAAAGAAAAACTTCCATTATTATAGAAAATTCTATTAAACAGAACTACAAAACAAGCATGTTAAGATTATACCAACCATTTAAAACGTACTTACTACTTTTCATTTTAAAGGGAAATTATGTTTGTGATCCATGCCTGATTCCTTAAAGAGTAGCAAGATAAATGTGAATATTTATAAATGTTTTACTTCTCTTGGTTTTCACAAAGGTACATTTTATTTGGAGTGGGACTCTGCAAGACACTGAAATAGTGTGCTCAAGACAATTTCATGTAGTTAAAAAAGCTTCCAAGAAAACAGTGCCTTTCACTGCAAATTGGAGGGGGGGGGGAAAGGAAGCTTAAAAAGTTTTAATGATTTTAATTGCATCCTCTGTGCATTATTTACAGTTTTTAAAAAAATACCCAATCATTCATTTTTATTACCAAAGGAAAGGACAGCTTTTCAGTGACTTATATTAACAGTTATGAGTCCAGGTGAACACCTAAGCTTGCAAGGGTAATGGCCTTGGCCATACCACTTGTTCTTCAATTCCGACAGTGCCCTGTGACATTTCTCAAAAGAGTGGCCAGCTCTGCAATGGAGTAATTCGGCTCTCTGATACTTACCTCTGTGAAGTGACATAACAGGGCATTATTTAAGAGTTTATTAAAGTGATTTCTTCCTATTTCTGCTTCATCTGATTTTGGTCAGTGTCCAGATGACTCTCTACTCAAAATTCTGCTTCTTTCCTCAACTTTCCTAGAACCTTTCTCCCAATGGCTCCTCCATCTTAGAACTCCTTGGCCAGATCTTCAGGCCCTTTCTCAGCTGTATTCCAAATGTTTGGCTACCCCTACCTTCTCTGCCTCATATTGGAGTCTGTCTAGTATACGCAAGACCCATTTTATCCTCAAGATACAGAAGAAGAAAGAAGGGAAATGAATAGAAGAGAGAGAAAATAGAAAAGAAGTCATCTGTAGCTTCTCAAAATTCAGCGGGGAGTTAGGTCCACGTTGAGAAGGGGATCAGTCATCACACAAGCGCACACACACACCCTAAATGCAACCAGAGTGATTTTTCTGACGCCTAGTCATAATTATATTTTTGCCTGAGTATTCTTCATCTCAATAAGCTAAATTAGAAGTCTGGAATCTTCAGTAAAATGAAATCTGTTGTTTTAATTTATATGATTAGCGTCCCTATGTTTTGCTCATGCACAGGTGCACAGAGCATCTACTCAACTTTCTCCCACACCCCGTTGCGCCCTCTAGAATCCATCCCATAGGCTAACATCTATCCTCGGACTAAGCAGAACAATTGGGGAACAAAGTGTGGGTGCACCTTTCCACGCTCCACTCCTTAATTACTTTTTCTTTCTAAATTTCTCATTGGTGTGAGTTCATCAGTCTACTTGGAGAACATTATAAGACACGACCTTTCAAAACTTGTCGAGAGAGTTGTTATAAGCGGATCATTACTGTCATGCTGTACTCACCTCTTGGAGCACTTGACACTGAACTGCTGTCAGATTCCCTAAAATTGACATTTCATTAGGGCAAGCATGGACTCAGGCGGTCCCTATTGTATTCCCAGCATTGCAGGCTGTGTGCAGGTAAGCAATGTGTGTACACTGAGTCAGAGAAAGAAGGTTTACATTGTTATCACTATGTGCGCTCAGGAGAGAATTCTCCAAAGAACTAGTTTTGCTTTGTTATTTTTACCACCTTGAATCTAAACCAAATGATGGCTCTTCTGTCTCTACTGGTTGCTGGAAAACTTAGTTCACAGGTGTAGCCCGGCTCTAATAAACTTTAGTTGTGGGACCAACCCATCTCTTGCTTCATCTATCTTTTCCCTGATATCCTCATTCACTTTTTTTTAAAAAATTATGATTTTTTTTTAAAATTAAAGAATGTTACGGGCACCTGGGTGGCTCAGTCGGTTAAGCGTCCGACTTCAGCTTAGGTCATGATCTCACAGTTTGTGGGTTTGAGCCCCGCGTCTAGCTCAGAGCCTAGAGCCTATTTTGGATTCTGTACCTCCCTCTCTTTCTGACCCTCCCCTGCTCATGCTCTCTCTCTTTCTCTCAGAAATAAATAAAACATTTAAAAATTAATTAATTAATTAATTAAAGAATATTAAAATATGTGCAAAACAAACTGGGAATTTATTCTTTTAAATAGACAAGTATGGAAACTAGCTTGAAAGCAGAAGCTTTGTATTATCAATCTTCCTGTTTTTAATGAATTGCCAGGTCCTGAAAGTAATTTAGTACAGTAACTCAAATAGGAGAACTCAGATAATATTAATACCTACCACAAATCTCCTTCATATTTGATATTTCCTAGTTAACTCAAAACAGTAACTACCCTTCAACATCAGTAAGAAACAGGAGCCTCTGGTACCCATGTGTTCATCTGTCCGATCTCCCGGCTATTCCACGAGAAGCTGCCAAGTTTCCAACAGTGACTTGGAGGAACTTTTGAAGCTTTTAAATTAAAGTCCACATCTTGAGCAAGGAGGGGGTGTAGGAAAAATTGTGCATGTTGATGCCATGTGCTGGCTATCAGTTAAAGACTAGGGAAATCATGCAAAATGACTTCACAAACCTGTTGCTGGAAAAGGGGATGCAAAAGAAGGCTTCATGTTTTTAAAGCCCTTTCGAAAAAATGTTCTCAAGTGTATTAGCTTCATATGGTTATGTAGGGGAAGAGCATCATTTCATAAAATGAAGATTTTAGTCATATCAATGCACCCAACTACAGTTAGCGCACTGCCTCCATTTACCATGCTATACTGAAGAACACTGATATTCCACAAGTGTAAACTATTATCAATATGTTCCAATTAGGAAGATCGACAGGATGTTCTGACTACTCAAGAAGATATGGATTTGGTTGTTTTGTTGTTCCATAAAATACCACACATTACCAGAGACTTACAAAAAAGTGATACTATACTCTTAGAATACTCCGTGGGGAAAGAACATTAGCTTTGTGTATCTCAGACTATAAATAACCTTCCTTCTCCAGCTGCCTAATTCTACTTCCTGGATAAAAAAAAAAAAAAAAAGTATGATAAAGTAACCCGAATATCCCTTCCTGTAACTCAAAAGCACTAACATTCAAGCAGAAACAGACAAAAGGGGAAAACAAGAAACAGATACCTCTTCTGGCAGGCTGTAATGGCTCCCTGAAACACACTTTTTCAAAAAGCAAGGAAAACTACTCACACTGAGGCCTTGGGAGGTTGAGTACTTGGTTCTGAGAAATAACTCATCAAGCATCTAAACAGCCCATGGCTTTCAGGGAGGCCCCACCACAGCTAAACTCCAAGTTTAAACGACAGTAGAGAAAAATGCTCCAAGTGGAAGCAATTGTAAACTGAAACATAATCCTACTGACCACAAACGAATGGCTAGCAGCACACAACAATGGGAACTGCAGATCATCTTTACAAAGGAAAAAAATGTATATGATTTCTAAACGAGTCTCAGGAATTTCTAATAAGCTCTTAATGTTTACTTTCAAATTTCTACAAAACAGGCAGAATGCATTTTATTGTTTTGCATCCGATGTGTTATGTATACAACGACAGTGCCCACGATCGCATCACTTCAGTATATGGCCTTGAACTAAAGCCAAGTAAGTTTGTGAAGCACCTTTACAGAGTGAGTAAATGCTTCTGGAGTTCTCAAAAAAAAAAAAAAAAATCAGGGGCGCCTGGGTTGCTTAGTTGGTTAAGCGCCCGACTTTCACTTAGGTCATGATCTCGCAGTTCGTGGGTTCGAGCCCCGTGTCGGGCTCTGTGCTGACTGCCAGCTCAGAGCCTGGAACCTGTTTCGGAGTCTGTGACTCCTCTCTCTGACCCTCTCCTGCTCATGCGGTCTCTCTCTCTCTCCTAGAAATAAATAAAACATTAAAAAAAAAATCTATATCTATTGCATAGGATTTAACTGAAACAAAACAAAGGTGGGCAAGTGTAGAGTGCATTTGGGCGAAGTGGAGTCCAGGCAGGTATTCTGAATATAATCCCCACAGAGAAATGGGCAGGGAATAACAAGGAGGTGGGGAGAAGGAAGAGGGAGGACCATCCATTAAGAGCTCTGGGCACTGCCATTCAGATATATATCACGTTGTACATATAATTAGATTTATACCTCTGAGTGATATGTAATGTCACCAGAAATACCTGAATAAACGGCGGTACCCCTACACTTACGGATGATGAATTTAGTGTGCAGCAGTATCGATCTCCATTATTTTCTGATAACTAAAAAAATAAACTGGACTCCTAAAGGGCTTAGAGGCATGCTAGAATTCTCAAAAGGGCTGAAAACAAGACAGGCTGAATAGAAACATCTAATGTAGGTGTTCGCTTTATGGAAACTAAAGGAATTTTGTTTAGTAAACATCTACTATGTGTCAGATACTTCGTCGGGTACTTATTTAATGACATGTTAATCCTGACAACCCTGTGAAAAAGGTATGCTAATACTATGCTTCCAGTGTAGACGCCCCCAAGGAGAGTGTGTTATCTGTGGCAGAACTCGTGGTAGGGACCCCTTCCTAAGGAAAGGAAAAAAAAAACAAAACCACAAGGCAACCTGGCTATCCGTGTAAGTACATGACAGTATCTCTCATGACCTTGTAACATGAATCCACTTCATCAGACTACATGTTTGTGTGTTACCATATGTGGGAGACAAAGTAGTAAAAAAATATACAAAAAACTATGCCACATGGCGTTGGGGGCTCATTTCTTTGGATAGAAACCCAAATGAGCAGTGCTGGCATGAACAAAGTTGTTTTCTGGAAAGAAAAGCCTGTGTCACGACTCTGTGCGAGAATCCTGCTACAGACTGAGATTTGAACCAGGTGTGCTTCCAGGTTCCTTCTTGGCTCTCCTGTCTCTTGCGCTGTTGAAATGGCCTGAGTATTGCTTGGTCTTTGTTTACGTGACATCAGAAAAGACTAACTGGAAAAAAAATTGCAGAAAATGGAATTCGTTTTTCGTGCACATTTTTACCTCCCTTTTTTTTCACACATTCATCTTCCTCTCAACAAGCATTTGGGTAGATGATTTTATTTTACTCAATGAATGAACACTGTTGGCCAAAAAAAATCAGCAGTTTTGGCAGCATGTTATTCAAGGTTTCAGATTATTGAAAGGACTACGAGAAAAGAATATAAAATGACAGAAATATTCTTTAATAGGCCCCCAAAAGAACCGTTGAAGTTATATGTTGCAGATAGTCTTTTGGAAGGACATGGCATTTCATATTGAAATAGCTCATATAAATCCCTCAGTTCATCATGAAAATAGTAGTAAAACATGGCAGGCGTTTGCTGGTACCAGTAACCCAGGCCCAACAGTTTACAACCACAGAATGGTCAGTGCAAGTACCAATAACTAGCTACCTGACACGGGGTAGAGGCAGCACGTGCTTTTGTAAGAATAGGACTTCCAAGCTTGGCCACTCCTGGAAATTGATGTGACCTGAAATAAATGAATGATCCTGCAAAAAAAAAAAAAAAAACACAAAAGAACAAAAAATTGTAAAGTCACATGGATATAAATTCTACTATTGTAGTTTTAGTAATTCTTTGCTCTTACCTCTTATCCTTGCACACATTCAACTGTCGATCAGATAAAGAAAATTACATCTGTGGTTATTTACCATTTAGCTCTGTAGATACCCAAAAGTTCTTTCAAGTGGATAACATTAAATATTGAAAATAAAATTCGATTAAAATCAACTCTTGATCTTAAACCCCCTAAACAAATATTTTTATTGGCTTAAGTCATGTCGTAAATAGAATCTGAAATCAAATTAGGTGACACTTCTAAGTTTACAATTGGATACTCAACGTGTGCATATGAAATTCTCCTGAGAGCATGATTTTTAAGTTTCTTCACAAAGCTAAGGATGCCAGCCTGTGGAATGCGTTTGGTTTCTCCTGGGGCTTACTTGTTTGACACTGTTGTCTGTGTCAAAAGCTTAATTAAAGATCTAATCTGAGCGTTAACAAAATAACTGCTTTTAGATTTTAACTATAGTAGATGTACTCATGGCAAATGTACAGGGATAACATCTCTTAGCAGCTCAAACGAGCACACATTCTGAACTGCTGTCAGGGGTAGCTTCAATGAATACTGAAAATTTGCCAGGAAGGCTATGCAGAACAATGTCAAGGTCTGATCCTGCCCTTTGATAATCACCAAGTGATGGGCAACTTGGAGAGCCAACTATTTTGACTGAAAAATACCATATTCAGAGGGTGATTTTCCTAGACACAGGTACACAGAAAGGCAAGGATTTCAGAATTAAAATGTATTATTTCATAGATACCACCATGTATTTAACTAAACAACCAAGGCCACAAATCAGCAGTATCATCTCTGAATGAGAAAAACAGGAAAGCTTATATGGGCTTTTTTAAAGTAGGCTCTATACCCAACAAGTCTCATCCAACATGGGGCTTGAACTCATGACCCTGAGACCAAGAGTCACATGCTCTACTGAGTGAGCCGGCCTTTAAAATCCCAAAACCATTGCATAGGCTTTAAAATCCCAAAACCAACAGGAAAGAATAAAAGCTCGCATTCCCTAATTTCAAACTAAGAGTGAGAGAAACTATATAAGCTCGTTAAATTCCTTCACCTATAAAAGAATAGCACAGGAAAAGAGGATTTTGAAAACAAAATTATTCCAGCGTAAAAATCCTCAAGTTCAAGTGAAACTCAGTTGAATACTTTTAAAATTTTATAAGTTAACAAATACACAAAAATCTTGAGCCCCTGATCATTTAAAAACAATACGCACAATTTCAAGCAAGCTGTTAATTGTAGTCCATATAACTAAAACTGCAAAACCTAAAAGAAACGAAAGGTTTGAATGAATTGGCTTTACCATAAAATTACCTGTAAAGTGATGAAAAAAATCTCCTGGTAATGTGTAGTACCACAGTTGAGTTTTAATCGGTTTTTAAGGAATATTTGTAATATTACTCAAGGGATCTTAAGTCTTAGAGAAATATGGACCTCAACTCATTTTACATTGCCAGATAGCTCTAATTTTAAAACTATGGAAATAGGAACATAAAAAATAAATTGCAGAGCAACGTCACTCATGATCATAGTATAAAATTCTAATTAAAAAGTTATCAATTCATTCAAAATCCTTATCCAAAAATATGTCCTGACCAATCAGACCTTTCCAGGAATGGAAGCTTAGTTTAATCTAGCCACTGTATCAAAATAGTCAAGCAGATAAAAAATTACAGGGTAAAATCAGACGTGGATCAACAAACATCGAGAAGCCTGTGGCCAAAAAATAGCCATTGCGAACAAAAAAACCTTAAGAAAATATTAAAAGTAAACAATTAAATGAAGATTAATGATCAACCCCAAAATAAATATCCTAAATGGTGACCAAAGCTGTTTTCATTAAAATGGGTACAGATTTCCGTCCTCATTATTAATCACATAATATTAATTATCTTACACTAAATTATATATAGGTCTAGTAAATATAGTAGTCAAGAAAATAATATACTTAGTAAACATAACAGAAAAATAGAGACAAGAGTTTTCATGTTTTGCCAATAATATAATCACAAAAGTAGATACTGCCAAGACTTCTGTTTTTAAATAATGACAAGTATGAATAAGAGAATTTGGTAAGGTTAACCTATTTTTTTAAACTTTAACAATAAGACCCTAGACATAGAAACGGTGAGAGAGATTCTCTTCATAATTACATTAATACAAAATATGCAGGAATAAGTCTAACAAGAAAAGGACAGAACTTCTCTGAAGAACATTATAAAAACTTGTGAAAGACCATAAAACTTACGATTACATAAAAGGAGATAAAATATTTTTATATGGAAAGATGTTATTAAAATATTAATTAAGTGAAGATTTATTTGGAAGCAAAATGAAATCCTAAGAAAACTTCCATATTTAGAAAGCATATAGTCTTTTTTTAATATTTATTTATTTTTGAGAGAGAGAGATAGAATGTGAATGGGAGAGGTGCAGAGAGAAGGGGAGACACAGAATCTGAAACAGACTCCAGGCTTGAGCTGTCAGCACAGAGCCTGATGCAGGGTTCGAACCCATGGACCGTGAGAAAATGACCTGAGCCAAAGTCAGACGCTTAACTGACTGAGCCCCAATAGTCTTAATAATTATACAGGCAGGTAAGGAGTAAAGAGAATATGAACTCTGAACTCAGACCCAGGGACTTCTAAAAATATGTCTCCAAATTTATTTTAAGTCTGGTTTGCAGAATTCCATAGTACTAAGAGAACTATGGAATTATAGCATGTTGATTAGATTGTCCCTGGTAATCTGCATGGTTCATTGTGAAACTCCTGTACAACCACACACCCCAGAAGGGTGACATGAATAACACAGCATAAAAATTAAACAATGAGAGGATCAGCCTCTGTGGGTTAAACTGTCCATGCCAGTCTCAACCTCATCTTTTGCAGAGCAAGCATCCTCTTTTAATGAAATGGTCAGAAGGGACTCCTTACATGATGTGAAAACATTAGGGACCAGACTTTATAATGACTCAAATATGATACAGATATCATAAATAAATATTACCATATAGAATAAAAAATCATGAATACAATAAGTAAAACCAACCAAATGAGATGATTCATGAATGCAAGGCCGGTTTAATAATTGAAAAATTCATGTTGTGAGTAAACAAAAAAGATAATATGATGATCATATGACTACTGTGATATGGAAAAAGCACTTGACAAATTTTTATATTCATATATATAGATATGGATATAGTTAGATATAGATATAGATAAACCACATTATGAACAGAAGGGAACATCTCTATCTGATGAAGCAAAACAATCTTTCAACAAATATAGCACTTAAGGTTGAGTTATTGACAGCCGCCTTCTGAAATAAGAACAAGTTTAGAAGCTATCACCAGTTCTATTTAACATTTCCCCACAATTACTAGCCACTGAAATTCAACAAAACAAAGAAAACAGAAGGCTTAACATTTAGATAGAAGGAAATAAAATTGTCATTATTTGCAGACAAAATAATTGTGAACCTAAAAACTAAAAAATATACATATATATTCACAATTATTTTAGGTATAAAATTTTAATAAATACAATTAGCAAGGTCATGGGACACAAGATCAATATATAAAATACAATTGCTTGGGGCGCCTGGGTGGCTTAGTCGGTTAAGCGTCCGACTTTCGCTTAGGTCGTGATCTCGCGGTTCGTGGATTTGAGCCCCGCGTCGGGCTCTGTGCTGACTGCCAGCTCAGAGCTGGGAGCCTGTTTCAGTCTGTGACTCCCTCTCTCTCTGACCCTCCCCTGCTTACACTCTCTCTCTCTCTCAATTAGAAATAAATTAAAAAAAGATTAAAAAAAAATTAAAAAAATAAAATAAAATAAAATAAAATACAATTGCATTTCTCTATAGTAGCAACCAAAAAATAATTTTTAAAATATAATTATAAGAGCTGCAAACATATCAAAAACCTAAGAATATATTAACAAAATATTTGTAAACATACTAAAAGCTTCAGAATTTTATGAAATTAAAGAAGCTCTAAATAAACTAAGAGATAAGAAATATTTGAAAAGATCATTTTTCAGTAAAATACAATAAATATTACAAATGAACAACCATTTTATACCCACAGATTAGAAAATTTTAAGAGACTATAATGCCTGATGCTGGTAGAAAAATGGGGGGGAAAGCACTCTTATTTTGCTACTGGAATTTTAAGTGTTAAGATTTGAAGGGAAAGTACATATCTTTCTGTAAAAATATAGTAGTGTCACTCATAGTTGTTTATTGCATAGAATTGAAAGTATCCTATACAAGTAAACGTGTACAAGAATGGATTTTAAAGCACTGTCACTCAACAGGAAGATAGCTTAACACGTTGTGGGATACCCAGACCAAAGAAATGAAGCAAGCAAACAAAAAGAATTAGACTTCTTGTACTTTGAGGCAAGGCTGAGTATCAGGGAAAACATTTAGTCTTCTTAAATTAGCACGCACATACATGCACAGAACGTATTAGACAACAGTTTTTAAATGTAAGACAATAAGAACGTAGGATCACAGGATAATGATCTCCAGAGAAAGAAGACAGAGCTATGCCATACAATTTCCCCTGTTTACTGCCTAAATGGTTCCCAGCTTACCATGTACGGAGGGGAGAGCCAGAAGGAGTGTGACGATCTCTTCAGACTGAAAAGATGGAGATGCTACTTTGGGGATGCGCAAGCGGCTAGAGCCACAGGGCAGAGGACAGAAGGCCAGGGCTGCAGAGAGAGCTGCAGAGATCCACAGAGTCTCCCCCCTCCCCTGAATCTCCACCTGAGTACTGACTGGCACATGCATGTGAGGAAACTAAGGGAGGCTGGAAGTTAACCTTCTAAAAGGGGCACTGGAACATTTCCCAGAGAAAGGGCCAGAAATCAAAGCCTCTGTCACTCAACACCAGAATGAAAAAAATTAATTAAACCGAGGATCTAGATAGAGTACTCAAGTCAAATGAAAACTTATGTCCAAAAAAAAAAAAAAAGATACACAAATCTTATAGAATGTTCATAATGATCAAAATTTAGAAGCAAATGAAATATCCTTCAGCGATCAGCAAATAAACAAACTGCTTCATCAATGCATTGGAATACTACTCTGTAGTAAAAAAGGATGGAACTGCAGTCAACAAGGATGAAAGTCAGATCTATTAAGCTAATTGAAAGAAGACAGACTCAAAGGCTACATAGGCTATTAATGTCTTTATATGACATTACGTAAAGGGTAACATCAGATCAGTAGATGTCCGTGGCTAGAAGTGAGATGGGCATTGACTGAAAAGTGGAATAGCCCTGGGGGGAAAAAGGAACTCTTTCAGATCTTCAGTTTTCTGGTGGTTGAACAATTACATATGTTTGTTCAAACTCAGTGAACTGTCTTCCAAAAAGGTTGAATATTGCTGCATTTAAATTATACTTTAACAGATGGACAATACTTAGCAGTCCTTTCTGTTTCAAATTTTAATCCACTCCATCACAAAATTGTAAAGGCAAAAAAAAAGGTTAACTGGCACACATACAAAAAAATTTTTTTTTAAATAGGACCTTACTCCACTGTCAAATAATGAGCTAGGTTTATAGTTTTAGACAAAAGATGGCCACAGTCTCCCTCCCCATCCATTGACATGCTTCCCCCACCAACCCCAGTTTGCAAGGACTATAATTTAAAATACGGTCAGCACTGCTAATTTGGAATACTTCCTTGGAAATCTCAAAGGAGAAACAGAAAAATGTTCAAGAGGGTTATATGAGCCTAAAGAGGATCGACAATACAGGTGTATTAGTGTAAAGTTTTAATAGGATACTAATATACCTAGGCAATGACATCTACACAAAAGAGGGAAAACAGAACAAAACCCTCCTGTTTCCCTTGGAGATTCACAAACCTTGATTGAAATGTCATTATTTTGTTATAATTGCTCTGTTTTAAGAGGCTGTGTGAAAAATCGTAATGGTGCTTAAAAATACATGAGAAAGAAGACTGTTACAAAGAAGGCTTGAGAGTGATTAAATTGCAGTCAAGTATTTGTCAATTTATGTTATAGATGGTGCTTAATCTCTGTTCTCTGTTTCCAGAAAGAAGTGAAAACTTTCTGTTTTGCAAAAATTGGATTGCTCTAAAAAGAAGGCACACTTATTGTACATGAGTTCTGGCAACCAGAGAATATTATCAGAATGCCCCCCACCCATGCCTTCAGCCCAACCTTGTAAAAAACGTGGCAAGAGGGGTGCCTGGTTGGCTCAGTCGGTTGAGGGTCCAGCTTTGGCTCAGGTCATGATCTCACGGTTCGTGAGTTTGAGCCCTGCATCGGGCTTGCTGCTGTTAGCACAGAGCCAGCTTCTGATCCTCTGTTCCCCTCTGTCTTCCCCTCCCCCACTTTCTCTCTCTCTCTCAAAAATAAACAAACATAAAAAAATTATAAAACAAAAAGTAAAAAAAATGTGGCACGAAAAACACTGGTTACTAAAACAATGTTTTTTGGGAAACTCAATTAATTACAAGTTATTCTGTTGATCAGGAGAGTTTCAAGCAAGATAAACCAGAGTTCTATGTATACAGCCTATAGCTAGAAATGAAAATACGTAGTACCATCATTCTGCAACATGAAAGAAAGATAACAAAAAAAAGTGTTTCAAGAGGAAAACGTCCTACCATGATTTGTGTTTGCTACATGATCAGTATCAGGAAGGTGGCTGTCTCCACTGGCCGATCCTTTCATGAACTCCCAGTGTGAATCTTCTGTGAGAAACGGTTCCCAGCCGCAGAAACCGGATTCAAAGTCACACGTGAGATGATTTGCTGTTATGCATGGGAGGGGGGGGTGTGGAGGAAGGGAAACAGATAAGGAGAAATTAAGTAGGAAACTTAATTCCTGAAATACAGACTTTACATTAGCCAATTAACTTCGAGGGCAGAACAAGCATTCCACTTTGTAATAATTGTTTTCTGAATATCTGGATAGCTTTGCTTTTTTCTCAGTTTTCCATGTGGTGTGTGAGACAGCACCCTTCTAGATTCTTCTGACCGCAAGTCTGGCACGTTGCATCCTAGCTGTGGCCAGCTCTGTGGTGCTGAGCGATGCACAGTGAAAGGAGAGCTTTTCAGGGAATGCCTGATGCATCTGCCAAGACCACCAAGACTCAACTGCTGAGTCAATAGTTTCAAAAGATCCAGTTGAAAGAGGGGAATGGACTCTGGACACCCAAACAGTTCGTGGTTGGTGCCGCGGTATTCATTCTGTTATGCTATTTTGATAGTTTCTTCAAAAAAAAAAAAAAAATGCCTACTCACTTTGGAATTGCAGGTAAATTAGACGTTCTGAACTTCACTTTTTGTTTCCCTCTTAATATACGCTAAAAAGTTGGGAAATACTTAAGTTTCCATATCGATTACGAAAGAAAACACTATGGAGTTTCCTCAAAAAGTTAAAAATCGAACTCCCATATGGTCTATCAATTGCACTACTAGGTACTTACCCAAAGGACGCAAAACCACAGACCTGAAGAGATACGTGCACCCCAATGTTTACAGCAGCAGTATTTACAACAGCCAAATTGTAAATAATGGAAAGAACCCAAATGGCCATCATTTACTGATGGATGGGTAAAGAAGATATGGTGGATATGTATTCTTCAAAAAGAATGAAATTTTGTCATTTCCAATGAACTGGATGGAGCTAGACAGTATTATGCTAAGCTAAATAAGTCAGTCAGAGAAAGGCAAATACCATATGATTTCACTCATACATGGAATTCAAGACACAGATGAACACAGGGAGGGAAAAGAGAGGCAAACCAGGAAACAAACTCTTAAATACAGAGAATCAACTAATGATTACTGGGGCGGGGGGGAGGGGGAGGAGGGTGTTAAATAGGTAATGAGTATCCAGGAGGGCACTTGTCCTGAGGTGCAACGAGTGTTATATGTAAGTGAGGAACCACTAAGTTCTACACCTGAAACTAATAAAACACTGCATGTTAACTAATTTGAATTTAAATGAAAACTTGGAGAAAAAAATAATAAATGAATAAATAAATGAATAAAATGAAATACTTTGAAACAAATAACTAGTTCTAGAACATCTCAATTTGGGGTGAGCTACACAGCATCTGTACCAGCTTTGGCACCAAATTAGTGAGAAAAATACAGCAGGACTGGACAGTAAACTAGAAATTCCAACAACCTGATTTGGGCTTTTGAGAAATTAGTTTTTATGAGCCTCAATTTCCTTTGCCTACAATAAGAATCATAGCATCAGGCTATCTTAGGTATTAGCTTGAGGAGCAAATTAATACAATTTAAGAATTTATTTCCAAATACTCTTTTTCATGCATATGCATTTTTAGAACACTGGGACAAAATATTCTTGGTCAGAACATACCCAAAGTCTTGACAAACTCAAAGTTTTAGCAGGCTCCCTAGGATCAAAATGCTAATATCTAGGGGTGCCTGGGTGGCTCAGTCAGTTGAGCACCCAACTTTGGCTTAGGTCATGATCTCACTGTTCGTGGGTTCAAGCCCCTGGTTGGGCTCTGTGCTGACAGCTCAGAGCCTGGAGCCTGCTTCAGATTCTGTGTCTCCCTCTCTCTGTGCCCCTCCCCGACTTGTGCTCTGTCTCTCTTTCAAAACTAAACATTAAGGGGCACCTGGGTGGCTTAGTCGGTTAAGCGTCCGATTTTCGCTTGGGTCATGATCTCGCGGTTCGTGGGTTCAAGCCCCACGTAGGGCTCTGTGCTGACTGCCAGCTCAGAGCCTGGAGCCTGTTTCAGTCTGTGACTCCCTCTCTCTCTGACCTCTCCCCTGCTCACACTGTCTCTCTCTCTCTCTCTCTCCTAGAAATAAATAAAACATTAAAAAAAAAACTAAACATTAAAAAATATTTTAATGCTCTCTTTAGTAATTAGAACAGACATGTGACCAGAAGTGCCCAGTGTGGTGCCAGGTGTTTTACATATATTCCCATGTGTCCTCTCAAATACCGGGCACAATAAGTGTAATCATCCTTCTAAGAGAAAAGCTACTCTAAGTACTTGTCTGTGATAAATTAAGTAAACAGAACATCTGGGCTTTGAAATGTCTGTCACCAAAGCTCATACTATGAAGCCTCCCTAACCCAGGCACTACATCACCATATGCCTGCTCCTAACCATTATTTTCAATTTTACATCAGATGACCAAATTGACCAGTATATTGAATAAGCTCACGATATCTTAACAATCAAAGGACCAAGTTTCTATAAACAAGGATACCTGGTTTCATGACCAGATAGTTCATCACTAACGTGTCAACTCTTAAAACACTGAAGTCCACTATGCAAGTAACACTACCACTTGAGTTTTTTCTACATGTAAACATTTAGATCTCAGAGCTATGCTTGTTTAAAGTCATATAATTGATATGTAATGCTACTTTTCTTCTTTACAAGCAAATACTGCCTTCTTCCTGAAATGGATTTCCCCAAAAAAGAAACACAACTACATTATAATAATGAAAAATGTTGCATACTACCTAATGGTAAATCAATAGGACAAGGAAATGCCACTCACCCATGCACTTAACTGGAAATGTTAGAGATGCGTTTTTCTTTACTCAGCTCTGGCTACAGAGTTCAGAGGGTACTACTGATAAAAGTTAATCCTCAAAGAAGAATCTCTTCTGTTTTTTTTGACAGTCTTAAGCACCAATAACCAGCAGTGACTGTTTCCCCAGCCATCTGGAAAATCCTCTGGTCTAACTCCTTGGTTCTCTATGAACTTTGCCACTTATTAGGTGACCTCAGACTCTTCTCAGTTGGTAGAGTGTAGAAATACGCAAGTCAGGATACCTACCTGACCTCTAAATGTGCTTAAAGGTTTTGGAAATGGTAAAGAACTCTTCCCCTACTCCCAAGGGTACCCAAAATTATTCCTTGAAAGAGAAAATCTTCGGGGCGCCTGGGTGGCTTAGTCCGTTAAGCGTCCGACTTTCGCTTAGGTCATGATCTCGCGTTTGCGGGTTCGGGCCCCGCATCGGGCTCTGTGCTGACTGCCAGCTCAGAGCCTGGAGCCTGTTTCAGTCTGTGACTCCCTCTCTCTCTGACCCTCCCCTGCTCATGCTGTCTCTCTCTCTCTCTCTCTCTCTCTCTAGAAATAAATAAAAATATTAAAAAATAAATAAATAAATAAATAAATAAAGAGAAAATCTTCCATGGGTAGGGTGACCATCCATCTGGGTTGCTTCAGTTTATGCCTGTTATCCTAGTATAATAATTAATATCTCTTTTTTCCCCCTCTTAAGCATCTCTGTTTGGGTAATCAATTCAACACTGCCCTGTTGGGCAATATAAATTAATATACTAAATAAATAAATAAATAAATAAATAAATAAATAAATAAATCCATGCAAACAGCAATCTTATTCACTGCAGGTAGCCGCTGATGTACCCAGCAACCATCCTATTACCCAACTAGGCAATACTATGAAATGGCAATAAAGAACTCTGGATTGTATAAATGTTGAAATGTGGCTTTAGGAGAAAAATTGATTTCTTTCATTATCTGGACGTTTCACCAGTTAAAATGTCAATCGTCGCACTTTCCACAAAACAGGAGAAACACCCTGTCCTTTGAAAAATGAAAATTTGTTCTTCAAATTCATCACCCTAAAGACATGTGGAAGCAAAATGGTACAGTCACCTCTGTAAAAATGTAACTGAATCACTCAGCTGTTTATACCAATGACATTTATCCCAGTATACATCATGAGACGTTTTTTAAAGCTAAGTATTGTAGAAGTTAACTGTGCTATAAACTATATCAAATTCCAGTCACCAAAGTTTAGGTTTTTCCATTAAAATTCCCCTACATAATTCAACGAGTTTAAGTTGTAATTGTAAATATCTGGGAAAAAACCAGGAGAGCCAAACACATTCTGGCCACTAATAAATGCCTGACATCATGTGTGTTAAATGCTAAACATTTAGAAAACCTAAAACATCATCTATGCATATTATAAGCAGAAGGTGTTCATCACAGTGATTTTGATTATTTGGTTGCTTTTATTTTAACTTCCTGTGATTATAGAACACACTTCACTATTTCTAATCAGACCATGAGAAATGCCACTGTTCATAATTTTAGTGAAGTTTTGCTGATTTCATCAGAGTAATATTTTAAAATTATGACAAAGCTTTCTCTTGCATATTTAACCACTGCAGCATATTGGCAGAAGAAAAAATTCACTGTGGTAGCTGAGGAAAATTCTTTTGGATTATGAACATTAAAATATTTATAAATCTTCTAGTTCAGAAGTAAATCACTTTTTTGTGATATAAGAGAAAAATTTATGGGAATAAAAGAAGAATGGAAGCATATATTAGATCTTAACTCTGATCATATTATACAAACATTTTAAAACTTATTGAAAAACCACAAGGATCTTTTCTCCACTACATGTATATTTCCCTTTCCTGCAGAAAATTTTTAACATACCTCTTTTTTTCAAAATATGAAAGATATCCAGAGGCAGCACCACGGTAAACATTAAATGTGCTGCACTGGATTCTTAGTTAAAACTTCTTACACTTGAATACTGTATCGACTTCTTTATTTTTTTCTTCCTTCTCATTTAAAGTGTCACCATTCTTACCAGCATTTTAAATGCTCTTAAAAAATCCTACAATTAAAAGAATGTCTTTTCCTCCAGAATTTCCCATACCATTTGATTCAAACACAGATCTGTCCAACTTTCCATCCTTTTTGAAACACACATACAGTCTTTTTCCATGCTATGATTGAAAAAGACATACATAGTATCTTATTTTTGTGTGGTAAAAGAGAGGTGGCATAAACCTGATCTTTTTAACCATTTTACACATACAGTTCGGCAGAATCGAGTACATCCACGCTGTTGTGCAGCCATCACAATCATGCATCTTCCAGACCTTCGTCTTTGCAAAGTGAAATTCCATCCCTAGTAAACACCAATTCCCCATCTGTCCCTCCACCACCTCCGCAGCCCCCATTCTGCTTTCTGTCCCTATGAACCTGACTCCTCCGTGGACCTTATGTAAACAGAATTATACAATATTTGTCCTTTTGTGACTTTTTTCATTTAGCATAATGTCTTCAGAGTTCATCCACGTGGAATGTGTCTGGAAATTAGGTATATTTTATATGTAAATTGCTCAGCTCGCGAATGTATGCCTTTAGATATGTTTGGGGCGAGGTATATTTTAACTATTTTATTCGTAATATTTAAAAAATAGGGGCAACCTGGGTGGCTCTGTCAGTTAAAAGTCCAATTCTTGGTTTCAGCTCAGTTCATGATCTCACAGGTCTGAGGGATCAAATCCCACATCAGGCTCTGCGTGGACAGTGCAGAGCCTGCCTTGGATTCTCTCTCTTCCTCTCTCTCTGCCCCTGCCCCACTCATATTTGCTCTCTCCTTCTCTCAAAAAAATAAATATTTTTTAAAAGAAATCTTTAAAAATACATTGCAATGCAATGTCCCTCTTTTACACAGGAGCATATTAATAAATGTCAAAAATCTATCATTTGGAATCATGCAGTATTTGTCCCTTAGCTGGCTTATTTCACATAACATAGTGACTTCACTTATATGAGGAATCTAAAATATTCAAACTCCTAGAAACTGAGAATAACACAGTGGTTATCAGGGGCTGGGGGTACAGGGAAATGGTGAGCTGTTGTTCAGTGGGTAGAAAGTGTCAATCAGGCAAGATGAATTCGTTTAGAAATCTCATCCACAGTACAGTCAACAAGACTGTATTGTGCATTTCTTTTCCAATTGTTTCACAACACTTTGTTTAGGGCTTTGTCAAAAATACGACCTTTCATAAGTTATTTTCAGAAGAGAGGGACAGAACAGGGGTGGGGGAGAACCCTCACTTGTCTGCTGCTGGCTAAGACACGTTGGGCAGGACCGGTTTTCACGTTCGTTTAAATGATGTCCTTGAAGCTCAAAGTGCTGCACAGGTATTTGCCTTTGAAACTCCCCCACAAATCTCGATGGTGGGGACTTAGAGGGTCGGCGTGGCGAGGTTTACCGAGCAGGAGCTCTGAGTCTGCTTCAACGTTGGCAGGTGCGATCTTGCGCCGGGGAAGAGTTCTGCGCCTCTGACGACTTCTGCAAGCCGGGCCGAAGGGAGCCGCGGGGGTGCCCCGGACACGCCACACCTGGGCGCCCCGCCGTCGGACGCTGCAGTCCTTGCCGAAACCACCCTCTCCCCGCTCTAAGAACTGGAAGCGGGGCGCTCCCTGCCGGGTTGGGGGCTCCCCGGCGAACACCTCTCTCCCTCGGGGCTGGCTCCCTCCCACCCGGGCTCCCGGCACCCAGGGGCGCGCCGCTGGGGGGCGCCACGCCTCCTCGCACGCTCCGGCGCGCGCGCGCTCCCCAGGTCTTCCCGCCCGCTTCCTGCAGGCGGCGCGGCGGCCAGGAGGTCACGGGCGAGGTCACGGCCGCGGCGCGCCCGCAGGACGCAGCCCAGGGGGCCGCCGCCCGCGCGCACGGCAGGGGTGGGGGCGGGTCGGGGGGCCCCCGCACAGCAGCGTGCGCGCCGCCCCAGCGAACGCGACACCTCGGCCTCGCGGCGCGGGCTCACCCGCACGGCCCGGGGGCGGCGGCTGGGGCCGCGGGGAGCACTCACCTGCGGCCGGACGCTGCGGGGAGGCGGGGAAGGCCGCGAGGCCGCGGAAGAGGAAGCGGGGCGGTGGTAGTCCCCGCCCCGGTGCCCCCGGCCGCCCGTGCGCTACGCCCCGGGGCCCCGGGCGGCCGACGGTGGCTGGGCTGCGGGAGCGCGATCCGGCATGTGTCCCCACACGTGCGGCCACACGTGCCGCCCCACCACGTTAAGGGCTAAAAATCTCACGTTCAGGGGTTTTACAACAAGAAGGGACACAGAACACCTGGTAGAGGTGAAGGACAGAGATTAGGTGTGTGCGTATTCCAGACTCAGTAGAGTATATGCATTCCTCAAGTGCATTTGCTGTGTGTCCATTATACTTCAACAAAACTGTTTTTAAATCTATTGTTTGGGGCACCTGGGTGCCTCAGTAGGCCAGCATCAGACTCTGGGTGTGGGCGCAGGTCCTGATCTCAGGGTTTCCTGAGTTCGAGCCCCTGGTCTGGCTCTGCACTGACAGTGTGGATCCTGCTTTAGATTCTCTGTCGCCTCCCTCTCTCTCTACCCTCTCCCTCTCGTGCTGTCTCTCAAAGTAAATAAACCTAAAAAAAATAAAAATAAATCTATCGTTTGGTATTACACTGATGCCCTTAGGAATTAGTTACAGAAGTTTTAGCCTTAAAGATCTCTTGACTGGGGCATCTGGGTGGCTTAGTTGGTTAAGCGTCCAACTTCGGCTCAGGTCATGATCTCACGGTTGGTGGGTTCCAGTCCCGCATCGGGTTCTGTGCTGACAGCTCAGAGCCTGGAGCTTGTTTCGGATTCTGTGTCTCCCTCTCTCTCTGATCCTCCCCTGCTCCTGATCTCTCTCTCTCTCTCTCAGAAATTTAAAAAGAAAAAGAATCTTTTGACCAGTTTGCCTTAAGTCTGCTTCTTTCTATATACCATCTCTTATCTCAGTTGTGGCTTCATTTCTGAAGACTATTTGGCTCAGTGGTTCTCAAACTTTAATATACAAAGGAACCACCTGAGACACTGTTAACTGTCAACTTTTGGTTCGGTAAGACTGGGCTATGGCCTCAGGTTCTGTATTTCAAAAGAGCTCCCAGATGCTGCTGATGCTGCTGGTCCACAAGTTACACTAGAGTAGCAAAACCCTAGCCACACTCCTTTTCACTTAACAATTAACTGCTTTATAAAAGGCACAGGGCTAGAGGCTCAGTCAACTACTCTTGTTAAAAGTATCTAAAATTAAGAGGGACTTGGTAACAAAAGAACACCTGAGTTAGTGTGACTAGGGAAAAGCACACTGACTCCACAATACCAACGAACTGTATTCATCAGTTAATATTTCCTGAGTCTCCAGTAACTACTCATCATGCTATTCAAACTGCATATATAAGCTACACTGTCCTAGAGATTCATCCTAAAATGGGATAAATTGAAGGGATAAAAGCATGTTTCTTGTGCTGTATGAACTTGGGAATACTATTTACATGAAAAGTTTGCATTACGAATTCACTTACTTCATAACATACAAATTGAAAAGTAGGTGTAGAATATTTCAAAGTGGTTCTAAATTTCAAAGGGAAGCTTCTCTTATTTAGTGATTATATATAAGCACTTATATATGCACAAATATATTAAGTATTTTAGTGCAGAAAACAGTGTAATGTTATATCAATTCTAATAATTTGATTGCTGTATAATTTCCTCAAAACAAAAATGATTGAATAAATATATACATGAAATACTCATGTCAGCATCAAAATATATGGAGATATATGCATCAAAATATATATTTCATAATGCATAATATGGCTACATTTTTACATCATACCCCTTTTATTTTATGAAGTTGGTCTCAATCAAGCAAACATACCAGGTTTTCTTTGTTCAAATGAAATGACATAATTTGGAAAATTTAACACACTAAGAAGTAACACTATCTGTTGAAAAGCACAGACATCTTCCCCTTTGTTCAAGTAAAGCAAATAGCAGAATGGTATCAGGATATACTCCCCTAGAAAAATCCC
Source organism: Proteles cristata cristata (assembly GCA_017311185.1). Taxonomy (NCBI): domain Eukaryota; kingdom Metazoa; phylum Chordata; class Mammalia; order Carnivora; family Hyaenidae; genus Proteles; species Proteles cristata. The sequence goes on along the minus strand of JAESUZ010000193.1, from coordinate 721,373 downwards.
ACATATGTAACCAGTGAAACTTCAACAAAAAAAGAGAAATGGGAAAATATGTTCAAAATCAAATGCTAAATATCTATTAATGATCCAAGTGGAATTTGATTTTTAAAAAATTAAAAGAAGAACATAAAGAACCCTTCACTGGAGGGGAAAAAAAAGAGGGGAAAAAGCCAAGTGTCAATATGTACAACTGAAAATATATTTACATTCAGCCAATGAATCCAAGAATAATACAAACTATTACTAAGGTGAATTCCTCCAGAAGAAATGAACCAAATTGTTTGTAAGAAATGTTAAGGCATAGAGGGGTTCCTGGTGGCTCAGTCAACTAAGTGTCTGACTTCAGCTCAGGTCATGATCTCATGGTTCATGGGTTCGAGCCCCGAGCCGGGCTCTGTGATGACAGCTCAGAGCCTGGAGCCTATTTCAGATTCTGTGTCTCCCTCTCTCTCTGACCCTCCCCTGCTCATGCTGCCAATCTCTCTCTCTTTCTCTCTCTCTCTCAGAAATAGATAAAACATTAAAAAAAAATTTACATGAAATGTTAAAGCATAGAAAAGAAATTGACAGGGGTGCCTGGGTGGTGCTGTCAGTCAAGCAACCTACTCTTGATCTAGGTTCAGGTCATGATCTCACAGTGAGTTCAAGCCCCACATCAGGCTCTGTGCTGATGGTGTGGAGCCTTCTTGGGATTCTGCCTCTCCTTCTCTCTGCCCATCCCCTACCTGTGCATGTGTGTGCATACCCGCTCTGTCTCTCTCTCAAATAAATAAACTTAATTTTTTAAAAAAGAAACTGACACATTAGAGAAAATGAATTGTCCTTACATATTTTTTGAGTGAAAAAAGAGAGTGCCCAAACATTCCACCAAGATTATACTAGTAAGTAGATTTTTTTTTATGTCTATTTATTTTTGAGAGAGAGACAGAGCATAAAGCAGGGGAGAGGCAGAGAGAGAGGGAGACACAGAATCTGAAACAGGCTCCAGGCTCTGAGCTGTCAGCACAGAGCCCAACATAGGGCCTGAACCCTCGAACCCTGATTTCATGGCCTGAGATGAAGTCTGACACTCAACTGACTAGGCCACCCAGGCACCCCTGTTATTTTAAATCTACTATTAAAAGCAAGTGTCTGAGGCATTGATGGACTTGCTGTTTACAAACAGGCAGAGGATTCCTGCCTCACTTTCCCATCTCCTCTTTCCTGCATCCTTTTCCATTACTCTTACTAAAATCCTTACCCATCAACAGAAAAGCATTTTGTACAAAGAACTTTTCATTTAAAAGGTGACACTTAACCTTGCTGCAATATTTTTTTCAACAAAATATATCATTAAAATAAAACTGCAGCAAAATAAGTGACAAGTTTTTAATAATTAAGAGAACACACGTGATTGTGATATGGGATTTGGATTCATTTAGTTAGAAGACATCATTTCCAAAGAGATGCAAGTATCCTAGTTGCTAAGTTACCTGATATGAGAACCATGATGTGGGTTGTAAATTAAATTATATTTCCTTTCAAATACAACTAGACTTGAATAATAATGGGACTTCTTGTCATCACTCCTATCAAAGACTCTCCATAAAAATCCTAAAAGGCAGGTGCTGGACCTAAATTTTGTCCAGTCATGAATATCAACCATGGCTGACATTTCTACAGTCATCATGGCTGCCTAGAAGGCAATGACAGCCCTTTTCTTTAAACTCCCCCCCCCAAAGCTTTCCATATAATTGGTCAGAATGCAAAATGCCCTATACTTAATAGAGGTCAGCAATCCATAATATATATCTCCAAAGGGAAAAGTATAAAGAGGTTCCTTCTCCCACCCATTTTCCTCGTCAACATGCACACACGCCACAATACAATTATTCACTTGTTCAACAAAGTTTGCAGTGTTAACAAAAAGTACCAAGCCTTAAATTAGCTTAGAGACCCACACAAAGAATAGTGTTAATAACTTCGGAATGAGAATATCCATTCATTTTACTTCATACATATTAACTTAACCTCACTCAGTGCAAAGACTTTTAAGTCCAACCACAGTCATGAATGTGAACATGTGAAGAAGTAAATCACTAATTCACTTACAACAGGTTGCTGGGTCTTCATCACTGTCATCAGAACAGTCCCACTGAGAGTCACAGACCAATTCTTGGGCGATGCACTGGCCACTGGCACAAGTAAATTCACCTGTAGAGCAAAGCTTTCTGGATGGAGCATGTACACAGGCGTAGACCCAGAGCTGATCCAGCCCAATGAAACCTTTTTGGCTCAGAATAGTCCCTTCAAAGATAATCTTCAAAAAGCAAAACATGAACAGTTTATGAGTTGATAATCTCCTTTAAAAGACCCCTCCAAAAAAGAATAGACATTTAATAATTACTGAGAAAAACACCTGTTAAAAGAGAAGCAAATACAACCGATAAAGTTCCTACTTGAGAGGCCTGACTCACATGCATAATCGGTCTGAATGGAAAAAGCCCTACATTTAGGAAAGGTCAGCAATCCGTAACCTATGTCACCAAAGGGAACAGGATAAAGACTATGGGCACAGTAGATCCACTGACACCTCTGAGAAACCACCCATGAGCACTAGAAATACAACATGCCACTTCACCCTTGGCAATGTCCCTGGCTGCAAACTTGATACTTGAACGTCATCTTCACTGCTCTCTATCTTAAATATTCAGGGAAAAAAAATAAATATTATCACTACTTAGATACCAAAAGCTCTAACTGCACCTGGTTTTTAAATGACTGAAATCAGCATTGGAATGCTAAAAGGGAAATGTTAGGCAATAGTAAGAGGAGACAACAGAAGAATAGAAAATTTAAAAGAATAAATATAAGGGGCGCCTGGGTGGCTTAGTCGGTTAAGCGTCCGACTTTCGCTTAGGTCATGATCTCGCGGTTCGTGGGTTCGAGCCCCGCGTCGGGCTCTGTGCTGACTGCCAGCTCAGAGCCTGGAGCCTGTTTCAGTCTGTGACTCCCTCTCTCTCTGACCCTCCCCTGCTCACGCTGTCTCTCTCTCTCCTAGAAAGAAATAAAAACATTAAAAAAAAAAAAAAGAATAAATATAAAATATAAGAATCTACTTTCAGAGAAGAATTTCCCTAATAATCAAACAAGTGCTAATTAAAAGAAATAAGTCTCATTTTCTCCAATTGAATTGCGAGAAGGTATACAGTATTAGCAAGTGAAATGGCCATACTTGTTAGTCCAGTCTAAGATACTATCAAAGGATTTTCCTTGAGCTTCTATCAAGAGCAATGATAAGCTAACACCAGAGTGAAGGAGAGGTATGAATAGCTGACTCTACTAAATAATGAATTCTCTGCCAACCAGAATGGTAGCCACAAGCTAGAAATGGCAATTTCTAATTAAGTTAACTAAAATAAAATTAAAATTCCATTCCTCAGCCATACTAGCCACACTATAAGTGTTCAGTAGCCACATGTGGCTATTGGCTACCATATTGGAAAGCACAGATACTTAAATTTCTCCTTACAACAGAAAATACCAGTGAACAGCAATGAACAATATGCTGTTAATGTACAAGATACTAGAAATAAAGACTAATTCCTTTGAGTTTCTTCTAGCTAAGAGTCTCTGAATAGATTTTCTCCTTTGCAAAAATATGAAATATATATACATATATATTTGTTAAGAATTACTTAAGGGAGCACCTGGGTGGCTCAGTTGGTTGAGTGTCCAGCTTAGGCTCAGGTCATGATTTTGCAGTTCATGAGTTCATGCTGGCAGCTCAGAGCCTGGAGCCTGCTTTGGATTCTGTGTCTCTCTCTCTCTTTGCTCTACCTCCACTCACTGTCCATCTCTCTCTCTCTCAAAAAGAAATAAAAACTTAAATAAAAAAATTACTTAAGATCAAGACTCAGTTTGCAAATATATCTAACAATTTAGAAAATTATATTACATTTAAATCATATCTAACAATAGAAAAACTTTGTATGCTGCTGTATACATTCTACATATGAATATCAAAGTATAAATACATATAAATTATTGGATCTATTGCTATATGTTGTTATAACAGCAGGAGATCAGCTATGCATAAATGATATCAGTTTGGGTTTCAAAATTGATGAGTTTAAACTCAGATTTCAAAAGGGTGCTATTATTGAAAAGTTAATTACATCTAATATGTACTTGGAAATCTAGAATAGCTCCCAAATTACCTTCTTTATATTTTATCTTTGATTTAAATAACAAAACAAACTTTAATATCCAGTTTATAGAAAAGGAATGAAACTCTAATCATTTAGTACCTCTTTCAGAAGTTATAAAGAGAAATATCAGCTTAGAAAATTAAAATAGTGTCAAATGTTATTTCAATAGGCTATGATATAAACCTCAACTTTGCTGTGATTAATACAAAAATGCTATGGTTCAGAAATTCCAATCTGAGCAGTAAATGGGATTCTAAAAATCTGCATGGTTACGGTTCAGTTTCATTTGGATTCCCCCTTTCAAACCTAGAAAAATGTACATATGTGGTATTATCATAAAGGAATGAAATTGGTTTCATGAGACACATGTCCAATTAGTCTTATTATTTTACATTCACAGCCCAGCATAAACATATTTATACACTCTATATATAATACAATAGAAATGGAACCTTAGGTAAAATAATGCCCTTCAGAAATAAAATTATGAATGGCAATTAATAATACCAGCTATATAAATGTTGATCCCCCTGTTATTACTACATTTTATAATATTGTTTTATTAGAAAAGAAGAAATGACAGGCAAATTTTTAATATGAAAGTTAAAAAACATCAGATATATTTTTCTGCACAATCTCAACTGTACATACAACACGAAATCCCGAGTTAATGTTTTTCAGAGACACATTTCCACTATCATATGTATATTTTAGATATATCTTTGCAAAGGTAGAGTTATCCATGTTTCATAAAGATGTGAATTACTGTATTCAAAACATTTGCAGTCTTTACTGATTTTCAATACCAATTTATTATTTATCTGGTTCATAAAGCAGTTTGCTTCCTTGTTTTCAATGCATGGTGTTGGAGGTGGAGGGCGCTAGAGACAGAGCCCATGTAAAATGAAGAGGCTTTAAACATGAGTAGTCACTCTCTGGCTCTTCCTCTCATGGGAAATGTGGCCTCAGAAGGGCTAAGTACAATGAAAAGAAGTAGGCAATTGCTCTCCCCAAATATACAAATCTAAATCATTAATTTAAATGCTAATTTAAATTTAGAAATGGGTGACAAAATTCACTATTGCAAAACTACAAATTAAACTTACGATATAAAAAAGTACTTGTTTTTCCATTTTGTACCTTAAATGTCGTCAGTCCTTCTGGTATTAACACCTCTGCTTTCACCCATTTTCTGTCAGTTGATGTGTTATATGTCCAAGATATTTCTTCTTCCTTTGATTCAAAGAAAATGACATTACTCATTTCCCAAACTCTACTCTCATGTTTGCGTGTGTGCTCTCTCAATTACATTCCGGGAGAGTTTACCCTACGTATATGATACGAAGTACTAGGAAGCCTAAAGTATTGGTAAAAAGGTGCAAAACACTTTTTAAAGGAAAGATAAAATGGAGGCCAGGGAGGATAAAAACGCAGAGCCCAGAGGATTGAAAGGCAGTGAAAATACTTTGTATGATAACACACAGTGGATACATGTCATTATACATTTGTCCCAACCTATGGGATGCACAACCCCAGGTGGGAACCCAAATGTAAACCATGGACTCTGGGTGATGATGATGTGTCAAAGCAGGTGCATCATTTATAATAAAGGTCCACTCTGAGGGAGGATGTGAATAGTGGGGAAGGGATCAGGGGGAAAATGGGAAATCTCTGTACCTTTCCCCTAATGTTGCTAACAACCTAAAACTGCTCTATCAAAACAGTCTTAAAAAAAATAAGGAAATAAAGCATGACTATAATAAAGCTGCTTATATTTTTTAACAATGGAGAGTCAGTACAGGACAATAATTTGAACAGAATCTTAAATAAAGTCCTGTACTTCAAAAATACAATTCTAAACAGAAATTCATAATGCCAGCTATTTAAATGTGATCTCACTAACATTACTACGCTTTATGATATTGCCATGATATTAGAAAAGAAAGAAAGAACAAGCAAACACTTAATATGAAAGTTTAAAATACAACATTAGGAGCACGTGGGTGGCTGAGTCAGTTAAGTAGCTGACTTCAGCTCAGGTCATGATCTCATGGTTCATGAGGTCCAGCCCTGCATAGGACTCTGTGCTGATACTTCAGAGCCTGGAGCCTGCTTTGGATTCTGCGTCTCCCTCTCTCTCTCTGTCCCTCCCCTGCTCACACTCTGTCTCTCTCTGTCTCTGTCTCTCTCAAATATAAACATTTAAAAAACACAATGCTATCAGATATGTTCTTTTGCACAATCTCAACATATTTTTTCTATGGAAGAATTCATTTCGAGTTCCAAACAATATAGTTATTTTCTGGAGAATAGATTTCTATGTGACTCTCTTGTTCTTTCAAAGACCTTTCTGTGCCTTCTAGAGCATGCTCTGTCATGCTTTGGTAAAATGATCATTTTCCAGGTTATGAGTGTATGCAAAAGTACGTTCCTACTATACACTATGAGTTAAGATACTCCATAAAACTCTATAATGTACTCCAAAACTTGGCCTATGTTATTGTGCTTTATGGCGTACGGCCATGGTGTTATATTCTGACATAATATATTTCTTTAGATTCTACCAAACACACAAGTTCATTTGACATTTCCCTGCTGAAGATAGACCAGATCATTCATAATGTTTGCCCATAGGATGCACTGATTTTTTTCAAGTTTCAATATAATGAAAATGCAGAGTGGCATAAATATGTCAGGTGAGCTCTGAGACTGCCCATGCCCTCCTTCTGCTATGAGACAGAAAACAGCACTGGAAGATGGCATCTCATTGCAATTCAAATTTTACATGACACTTACGCTTTTTCGGACTCTTGTAAGCATTTATCTCCCCTCAGCCTCACTTATTTCATTCATAGCCAACACTTCCTAAAAATGAATCTATTTTCAACTCGGTCCTTTACCCTCTGATGTCTACTCCAATTTCCAAGTCTTGAATATTTCAGGAGATAGTCTAAACCCATTAAAAAAAGTACTTCATTTCATTACTTATTCACATCAACTGTTAAGACTTCCACCAGACAGTGAAGCATCCACAGTAGACATATTTTCAGCTGACAACCTCCAGGTCACTCCAGGATGAACCGGAGTGACACAAAATTGGGACACAAAATTAATTTTTCTTTGAATAATTTCCTATTCAACTTCAGCTATTTAGCATCAAGACACTAAACATTCTCCACAGATGTTCTTAGGGACACTGCCTAGCAAGCTGCATTCAGCATATTCCTTTCATTTCATTTATGAAGATAACTTCATAAAAATCAATTCTGTTTTTTTTCCCCCACTGACAAATTAATTCCCTTCTCTTCCACCCAAAGAAGAATGTGTTTACAGTTTTCTAAAAAGTGTGCAGCATTCTTTTAAAACTTAAATGGCTTTTTATACACTAAGTTAATGGCATGTTGTATATGACATACAGATTTTTCTAGCACATTTTCCTGTCTGACAGCATAAAGAATGAAAAAGAAAAGGAGTCTATTCCAACTAAATAAAATCAGCTTTTATCTTATTCTCTTCTCAACCTCAGACTCTTATGTAGTTACTTTGCACAGTTGTCAACGTAAAAAAAAGAAAGCCTCAGCTCAGGAACACCTTTCAAGTGAAGTTCTAATTTTCTATTATCTTAAAATCGGTCAATCAACCAATCAGTAAAAGTTTTAAAAATGTCCTTCCTCTCCCAGGCCAGGACCAATAATGCCATTTTACCTTTCAAGGCAAGAATCACTATACCTCCTGGAGGCCTAGGCTAATCCTTCCCTCTTCCAATGAAGAAATCAAACGTACCAAATTCAAGGTTATTGTTTGTGTTCTTTTTAAACCCTTTCTAAGACATTTTCCTCCCTGCCCCAGCTATGTGTTCTTCCCATCTGTCATTGGGAGGCTTTTTGTTTTGTTTTGTTTTTACCAGTTTTAATTTTTTTTTCTTTTCCCCCCTTTTTCCCAGTTTTATTGATATAGCTGACATATAACAATGGATATGTTTAAGGTGTTCAATATAATGATTTCATTTATGTTCTGAAATAGTTACCACTATAAATTTAGTTAACTTTCGTCACACCATGAAGTTACAATTTTTTATTCCTTTTGGTGACTTTTAAGATCTATACTCTTAGCAAATTTCAAAACCATACTGTTAGCTATAATCATCATGAATAACCAGTTGTTTTTAATGTTAATCAAAATATGTACAATGTACCACAAGCTGACTCATTGACAATGGAAACTCTCTTCGGGGTAAAATATAGGCTGTTACTATGATTATTATTTTACAGATGATAGAGACCTAATCTCAAGGATCACTATATGGCAGAAATTAGAGCTGCCACACACTTAAGCTGACCCTAAAAAGAGTCAACTTTTTATTTAACAACTTGCCTTTCACCTGTATTTTCTACTTCTCAAGTTCTAATGTCCTCTGAAAATAAAAAAACAACCTTTAGCTTCCTTACTAGATATTTCTCTATTTACCTGCCTATATCCTAAGACTGTTTTCTTTATTGTATTCATGGGAGATACAAATGATCATTTTCCTCAAGAGCTAATTGTTTTTAATGATAGCACTGGAATCTTTTTTTTAAGTTTGTGATAAAACTTCAACATGTAATTTAAATGTATTTTGATGCAGACTTTTCATTGGTGACTGATACGTTATGTGTTATGTATACAGAGCAGAGCAAATAGAGTACAAGATAGTATACTGTCTTGCAGAATCCTGGGTAAACTTAGGAACCAAACATTATTTAGTGTAAACCCAACCGGTTCTGATTAATACATTAGAGCAGTTCTCTGTGATTAACTTCTTTTCTTTCAATGTGGGAGATGGAGTTTTGATAACTCTATTCTTATTATATGGTATATCTGAAGTCAATTTGTTTATAATATTTTCTTATACAGTCTCAAAGTCCCCAGAACACTGCTATTGTTCACTTTCAGTAATTCGTAACTCCATATATGTATGTGCATACATATATATAATATACACATATTATTTATATATATATACCTTTCCATATATTCATATATATATGTATTTATATATATACTTTTAAAATCCATCACTATTGTTCAGGGTAGATTAAAATAATCTTTAGGATTAGAAGATATATGAAACAAATTTCTACTTAAATTTAAGATACCTCATTTAACACTTAGCGAATATTAATCACTTGTCATGTGAAAAGCAGTATCATGGGACCACATTATTTAATGCATCTTTAACTATGATATGAATTCAACAAAATTCATCTAATGCCAAATACCACTGCAAAAATGTCACAAAAATAAAATGCAGTACAGAATGCTACCAATTGTGTCCCATCCACAAAAGACAAACAAGAAAACGTATTAGGCCATCTAATGAATGCACTCATCCAATTTTATGCTTTGGAACTCTGTAAATGTTATGGAAAAGAAGAGGTTGAAGAAAAAAGACTGGAGACAAAGAAAATGATATCAAAGAAAAAGAGAGGGGTGTTGTGTTAGAACTAGGATGAAAAAGAGAATTTCGCTGGGATTTTCAGACCTCGTGGTAATAGGCAGGTAATAGGCAATACCTGAGGATTCATTATGATGGCACTTCTGACTTCAGAAGAAAATAGAATAAAAAAATGCCATTGACAGTGATTAGTGATACTTGATAAGAACAGATGCTAAATAAATACACTTTTGTAGGGAAATGCATTTGGTCAATGTCAAGAGGAAGTTCCAACTAGATCTCTTCAAAGCATCTCAAGCCAAAAGAATTTGACTTGGATGCTTCTACTATCTCCCTTTTTCCTCTATCAGAATTCTTGACGTTATTATCAAACGTTTCCCACTGCTAGAAAGACCACTATTGATGCCTGTGATTTTGTTTACTTCAGTCTATAAATAAGTTCTTCTTCACAATAGAAATTCTCAAAGCACCTCAGATGGTTGTTCACTTGAGGAGGATTGTTTTCATTTCAAATTAGGTTTAAAAAATTAAAAGGCCAGCATTTGTTTTATCTGCTGGTATTGACACCGCAACTTTCACTCTCCCACTGAGCCTCTTTTTACCCATTCCAATGACTCCTTTGTTTGTATTTAATCAGTAATTACCAGTCTCTAAAGCTGAATCTACTGGTGCCATAACAGGTAATTTGTTCCCATCATGATTATAGCTCTAGTGATATGTGGATCTAAAATCCAAAACAGATCTCATCAGAATGTCACCACAGAGCCAACAATAAAGAACCTCAAAAATATCACTTTTATTAGACCTTTAACTTTTTAAATATATTTCCATGAATTTGAACAACTCTGTAAAATAACATTATGCAAATTATAGCATTAAAGGGTCTACATGACAGTGTCTCTTAAGCTGATTCTTAGTATTTCTTTTCAAAGGTAGACTAAATAAAGTCAAGTTAAAGAATACCAGCTGAGAAAGAGAAACACAAACTGCCAAAAGAGAAATTTCACTTATTCAATGAATCTGAAATAAATGCATGTTTCTTCTCACCTTATCACTATAGAGTCCTACCCTCAGAATACTGTTTTCCATAGAGTAATAGAATTGAAGATGACATCTCTTGCCCAGGCAGTGACACATGGAGCTATTTAAATAAGCCTTGCTGTCTAAAAGGTGAAGAGTAGAAGCATCCTTAGCTTCTACCCACATATAGTAACCTGAAAAACAAAGGAAAAGGAAGCAATTTAGAAAAATTACCTGTTTTCCGTTTGGACAAAATTATCACATTTCTGGGGTTTTCAGAATCTGGCGTGAAAGACAGAGATCTCATTTTAAAGGATATGAGTTCTTAAAATGATTACATCAAGTACAAATATTAGGTTTTCATTTCCATATGTATTTTCAAATGCATTGAAATCCATTCCTACTTCCCGAAATTAGGAAATCTCAATTCATCATTCTTATAAAAATAAATCTACTGCTATAAAATCTCTATGCTACAAGTCATTATCATTTTCTTTAAAATGTCACAATTCAAACTTTCTTTAACCAAGAATTCCTCACCTCTCTTCCCAGACTTTTTCCCCTTTTATTTCTCTTTTAGTTTTTAGTTTTAGGAAAACCTTAATAATTTCAAGGAACTGTACCTTAAACTGCCCTCTTTCTTACCAAACTACATGGAAGTATCAGATATCTACAGGCCTATTTTCTACACCTATGAATTTCATAGTACGTAAAAATATTGTCAATCAATTTTAACACATCTGATACTTAAAACCAATTTACACTGTTCTTAAATACAATATATAGACAATGCAAAGTTATTTCTATGATTTTACAACCTCGCCTTTCAATAATAAAGCATTTTAATCCTTTATTTCTGTAAGTTAGTAAATATTCCTACAACTTCTAAAAATTATGAATTTAAGTTCAGTAAAACTCATATTTACTTAAAATGTAAGAGTTTACCAAATTCCATAGTAAGTTAATACTTTGCCTCTGATCTTTAAACAAAGAAAGGATAAATAAGATAAAAACACATGGGTATAAAAGCTGAGACAGACCCATTGCAACAAAATATCTAAAAAGATAAGGAAGAAACAATTATACCAAAAGATGAGTAGGGCTGAATCCACAGAACTCTTGAACTCTGAGACCAGACTCAGGCTCTGGAAGCTTAGATTTTGACTAATTTCCATATTGCCAAAGAAGCTGGAAGAACAGTCATAGTCTCTCCATGAATTTGAAGACTAGAGTTGGGGAATTCTGCTCATAATCTGAGATGGAAAATAGACCAGCATTCCCTACCTTGGGCTATGACTAAGTGACAGGATGTGAGAAACTCCGAGCATTAGCATGAAGTATAACACTCTAAACTAGCACTGTCACCCAGGTTGGTCTTAAGGAAATACACCTGAAAATACACCTGGAGTATTCAGGTATTAATAGCAAGGCTGGTACTCAAAAGTAATGATTTTACCACCACCTTGCTAAGTGGAGTTTGACTAGAGTCTAACTGACCTAGGAGAAGAATGAGAAGAGTGATATCAACTCCAGCAGGCTCTAGCCCTCCACATGAGAAGAGGAAATACCCAGATCCAGTCCCTTCTAGCTTTGCTGTCTCACTTAGGATTGGGAGGAGGAAGCATTTTTGAAGATCATGTAAGAGAGGAACAATCTCACTAAAAGACTGGAGAATGTTTCTCCTCCACCTCACAATTTACCACCATGTGAAAGGGGATCCTGTGTAATTACGGGGGATTGCTATTCAAAGAACTGTAGGACTCAGACCTCATTCTAGAACACGTCTTTAAGGAAACCCAAAGACAATAAGTAAGACAAAACCAAGGAAACCAGGTGAATTTTCAGCCTCAGACGTTTACAGTTGCAGCAAAGAGTAAAGAGTCTAATCTCTAGTTGCATAAACTTTAAACAACTATAATTAATAAGTTAAGAGTTCTAATGAAAAAAAGTAGAAAATATGAAAATAAGACTGAGAATGTAGTCAAAGAGCTGGAAATTCTAAGAAAAAATTTTAAAATGCTGGAGACAAAAAAATTAAAAATAAAAACACTCCAACAGAAATGAATTTTGTCTTTAATGTAGTGATTAAATAGACTGGCACAGCTGAGACTATGTCAATGGAAACTTCTTTTTTTTTTTTAATGTTTTATTTATTTCTAGGAGAGAGAGAGAGAGACAGCGTGAGCAGGGGAGGGTCAGAGAGAGAGGGAGTCACAGACTCTGAAACAGGCTCCAGGCTCTGAGCTGGCAGTCAGCATAGAGCCCGATGCGGGGCTCAAACCCACGAACTGTGAGATCATGACCTAAGCGAAAGTCAGACACTTAACCGACAAAGCCACCCAGGTGCCCCTGTCAACAGAAACTTCTAAAACTAAAAAGTAAATATGTTTTTAAGTGGAAATAAAGGAATAGAATGTTCAAGGACTGTGGAATGACTACAAAAATGACATATGCATAATGAGAATACAAGAAGGAGGAAGACAAAAAGGAACAAAGGCAGTATTTGAAGCAATATTCACTGACAATTTTCTCAAAATTAATGTCAGATTTTAACCACAGATCCAGGAAGCTCAGAAAATACAAAGCAAGATAAATACCCAAAAACCTACACATAAACATGTCATATTCAAACTGTAAAAGATCCAAAACAAAGAGGAAAGTTTGGGGAAAAAAAAAACACAGGAGGAACATCTGGATGGCTCAGCTGGATAAGTGTCCAACTTCAGCTCATGATCTTGTGTTTCGTGAGTTAGAGTCCCATGGTGGGGGTCTGTGCTGACAGCTCAGAGCCTGGAGCTGGCTTTGGATTCTGTGTCTCCCTCTCTCTCTGACCCACCAAGGTACATGCTTATCTCTCTCTCTCAAAAATAAATAAACATTAAAAAAGAAAAAGAAAGGAAAAAACCCAACCTAGAATTCTATGTCCAGCAAAACTGTTCTTCAAAAATGAAGGAGAAATAAAAATGTTCTCATTTTTATGTTTTATAAGTAATGTTAGGAGAGGAAGATAGCAGCAGAGTTGGAGGACCCGAGGCTCTTCTTATCCCATGAACACAACTAGGTAATCAAATCAAAGAATCTTAAACAGCCCAGAAATTGAGCTGAAGACTGACAGAACAAACCCCACAACTAAAGTGAGAGAAGAGGCCACACAGAATAAAGTAGAAAGTGCAGAGACATAATTTAGGGGAGAAAGAGATCACAGGTGCTGCAGGGGGAAGGAGCTGAGGTCACGAGAAGGGCAAGCAGAGAGGGGCACACAAGGGAATGAACAGAAGAAAGTTCCAAAGAGTCATTGGCTTGGAAAAGAAGAGGAGCTGAATTTTGTGAGTTCTTGCAACCAGAAGGGCTTAAAGCCTGGCGTTTTACAGGTCTGTGAGCTCAGTTGGGATGGAGCCCAGAGGGCACTGCACTGCTCCTGGAGAGAAGGCAGGCAAACAACCTGAGAGCAAACAGCACCAAGAGCATCTGGGAAACACAGGGAGATGATTTGCTTTTCTCAGAGCGCATCCCTGGGAGGCAGTGTCAGAGAGATGCCTCTGTGAGGACAAAGGAGTTGGCCAGGGTCATTTTCCTTCCCCTGTGCTCAACATAAACACAAGGCCACCTGCAGGAGGCAGTGCAGCTCCAACACTGGCAGCCTAACTAGCTTACCCTGAGTCCCAGCCCCTGCACCCTGACAGGACTGTGCTTCTCATGCTTCCCTTAGTCCCAGCATGGCATCCGCTCCCCCAGAAAACCAGCACAAACCCCTATCCACGCTACATCTCCCGACCATGGAGTTCTGCAGGGCTTCAAACATGGTGGAGGTGGTGACAGGTCTCATTTCACAAGAAGACCAGCGCACCCTTAGTTTAAATTCACCACATTGAGGCCAGGGGCCAAACACTGCCCAGAGCAGGTGAGAAGAGCCTCTGCAGATGACTGGCCTGAAGGACAGAGCAGCCAAAACACAACAGCAGAGTACACGCACCACACACCAGAGACAGGCACTAAAGCACCAGCCCTGGACCCTGCATGACCTCTTCTTCATATGGTGAGATCTCAGTGAAACATGAATAACATGTCTGATGGAGTATTTCAAGCAACAATTATAAGGATACTCACTGGGCTTGAAAACAAAAGAAGACATCAGGGAAACCCTTACCACAGAGAAAAAAGTTAAAGAATCAGAGACAAAGAGCACAATAAATGAGATTGGAAACAGGCTTGATGCAATAAAGAGCAGGCTGGGGGAAGCAGAGGAAAGAATTGGTGATCTAGAAGGCAAAACTATGCAGAATAATGGAGCTGAACAAAAGACAGAAAAAAATTATGCAGAATGAGAATAGCCTTAGGTAATTCAGTGATCCCAGTACACATAATAACTTTCATAAATAGGAGTCCTAGAAGAAGAGGAAAAGGAAGGAGAAGAAGAATGGGGAAAAGGAAGCAGAAAATATATTTCAAGGGGCGCCTGGGTGGCTTAGTCGGTTAAGCGTCTGACTTTCGCTTGGGTCATGATCTCGCGTTTCGTGGGTTCGAGCCCCGCGTCGGGCTCTGTGCTGACTGCCAGCTCAGAGCCTGGAGCCTGTTTCAGTCTGTGACTCCCTCTCTCTCTGACCCTCCCCTGCTCACGCTGTCTCTCTCTCTCCTAGAAATAAAAATATATATATATATATATATATATATTTCAAGAAATGAGAGCAGAAAACTCCCCTAATCTGGGAAAGAATAGAGGCATCCAGATCCAGGAGGCACAGAGCACTCCCATTAAAATCAACAAAGTAGGTCAACATTAAGACATTATAATTAAATTTTCAAAATATAGTGACAAAGGAATAATCTTAAAAGCAGCAAGACAAAAGAAATCCTTTACTTGCAAGGGAAGACCTATAAGGCTAGCTAGATTTTCTCAGCAGAAAACTGGCTTTGGAAAGCCAAAAGGGAGTGGCATGCTATATACAAAGTGCTGAATGGGAGGGGTGCCTGGGTGGCTTAGTCAGTTAAGCGTCCGACTTAGGCTCAGGTCGTGATATCACGGTTCGTGGGTTCGAGCCCCACGTGGGGCTCTGTTCTGACAGCTAGCTCCGAGCCTGGAGCCTGTTTCGGATTCTGTGTCTCCCTCTCTCTCTTACCCTCCCCTGCTTGCTCGTTCTCTCTCTCTCTCAGAAATAAATAAGAAAAATTTTAAAAATTTAATTAGAAAGGAGTAGCATACCATACCCACAAGTGATGACATATATGCCTTGTGAGCACTGAAAATTTTAAATAAAATATATTCACGTCTTCACTAACCACAGTGACATTTACAGACAGTAGAGATAAACATTTTATTAAATCTTCAAAAAATTGAAAAAATAGATGAGCTCATACTTCTTGATGACTACAGTAATTATCAGGAGATAAAAGAGGAACCATCACCATGTACTTAGAAATAAATGAACAGACTTTCATTCAAAAGTTGTATGACCAAATAGATTATTATTTAGGAGTGAGGCCATTAAAAACATTTTAAGTTTACAAATACTTAGCAAGACCATTGCTACAGATCTTTTCTAAGTAAAAAAATAAGTGAACTTTCTCAAGAAGGAAGGGAATCAAGCGCCTGTAGTAAAAGAAACAATGGTGAAGAAAGAAAATGATAAAGATAAAAGCCCAAAACCCGAAGATCTTAACAGACACCTCACAAAAGAAGACATACAAATGGCAAATAAACATAAGAGATGCCTCATATCATAAGGCATCGGGGAAATGCAAACTAAAACATTGAGAAAGCACTACACACGTGTTTGAATGGCCAGAATCCAGGACACTCCAGCCAAATGCTAGAGAGGATGTGAAGCAACAATATCTCTCATTGTTGATGGAAATGAAAAATGGTACATTCACTTCGAAGACAGCTTATTGGTTTCTTACAAAGCTACACATATTCTTACCAAATGATCCAGCCATCATGCTCCTTGGTATTGACTCAAAAGAGCTGAAAACATGTCCACCCAAAAACCTTCCCATGGATGTTTATACCAGCTTTATTCATAATTGCCAAACACTTGGAAGCAACCAAGATGTCCTTCAGTAGGTGAATAAACTCTGGTACATTCAGATAATGGAATATGATTCACTATTAAAATGAAATAAGCTATCAAGGGGCGCCTGGGTGGCTTAGTCGGTTAAGCGTCCGACTTTCACTTAGGTCATGATCTCGCGGTTCGTGGGTTCGAGCCCCGCGTCGGGCTCTGTGCTGACTGCCAGCTCAGAGCCTGGAGCCTGTTTCAGTCTGTTACTCCCTCTCTCTCTGACCTTCCCCTGCTCACGCTGTCTCTCTCTCCTAGAAATAAATAAAACATTAAAAGAAAAATTTAAAAAAAAAAAAATGAAATAAGCTATCAAGCCACGAAAAAGACATAGAGGAACCTTAAATGCACATTACTAATGAAGGAAGTCAATCTTAAAAGGTACCTACTGTATAATTCCTCTGGAAAGGCAAAACTATGGAAAAAGTAAAATCAACATGGAAGTAGAAAATATAGGTATTACTTTCTGCTGTAATAAAATTTCTTAAATTACTAATTTAAGAAAAGACTAACAATATTCCCCCCAAAAAAGGAATAAATAAAAAGCAGTGGAAAGAAAAATAAACCACCACAAACTTAATGTTAGATGAAGAGAAAGAAAATCATTGACAATGCTAGTGAAAAGAAGAGCTAGGCAGCTTTATAAAAGCTTTTTAATACTTTCCCTTTTTCTTCCCACAATATCTACTATCTCCTGGTGATTAAAAAAATAATAAAATTTACAAAATTAAGAGGTAACCTAGTATCATTCTTTCCTTACACTGTTTATTAACATAAAACATATAAAACATGTTATGTAAAAACATAATATGATTTTTTTACTTTCAATATCTATGCAAATACAGTTTTTTTAATACAATTTTTTAATGTTTATTTTATTTTTGAGAGAGAGAGACAGGACAGAGCGTGAGTGAGGGAGGGGCAGAGAGAGAGGGAGACAGAATCTGAAGCAGGCTCCAGGCTCTGAGCTGTTAGCATAGAGCCCTACGCGGGGCTCGAACCCACAAACCGTGAGATCATGACCTGAACCGAAGTTGGATGCTTAACTAACCAAGCCACCCAGGTGCCCCATATGCAAATTCAGTTTCAATAAAATATACTCAGTATATTCATCAAGATCCCTGATTAAATGTCTTCATACTACTCACAATAAATCACAATTCTATAAATCATATATACGGAAGATTATTTTTTTTATTTCCTACCTTCATCATCATTACTTTTATCTTGCTGGGGTACAGATTCTAATGTAAGCACTTCTCTTGCTTTTGTGCGCTTCCAGGAAATTTGCCCAGCAGATGTTTCTGATGCCCAGTCACACATGTCAGATTCAAATTCACAGACCTGGCATACTACAGAAAGGCATAAAAGACCTTGGTGAATCATCACAGTCTACTAGAGTAGCAGCTTAGCCATAGTTATGTGTTATAATCAAAGCTTACCACACACACACACACACACACACACACACACACCATTTTATATCTACAAATTTTGGCTCAGTAAGCCTTAGAATATACCCGCAAATGTGTTTTTCAAAAGTTCTTCCCTTGATCCAGACACGCATCCTCCCAAATGAAAATCACCACCATTCAAAAGTGAAAAGATGTTTCTATTTTTTCTTGTACGCTTCTCCAACTACAACTTTTAAATGGCACATATATACCTGATCTTACCTTCCTTATGAAATTAGTTTAAATCATTTGTTAATCATAATCATGTGGAAATATTAAAGAAGAAACACTCCATAATTCAAAGCTGGTCTTCAATGGAACTATTTTACAAAACATCACCTTAAAATACATATTTAGTATCTTTTGTGTTTTAAATAAACCACCAAAGACTTCCAACAACACTCCAGCTAAACTTGGGACTTAAATGTCAACAAAGGTTGGCACGTGAGTATTCTAATAGTGGTCTGAATGCCTAGCAATGGTCCAAGTCTCACAGACGGCTATATGTCATCATAGTGGGCATCTCAATGTAACACTTACACCTCAATCCTTCATCTGTAGAATCCAAACTGCAGAGACGTGAATCTAGATAGCACAGTTTCTGCTCCACATTCAATGTCTCTTGACATGGTACAATTTCATCTGTTAAATTTAAAGAGTGGCAAGAAGTGAGATGGAGGTGCAACTGGAAAGACTCACGTATTTCTTAAAATGTTAGCATTTGTTCTAGAAAGCACTCTTCACCCAACTTATTTCTGTGGCACCATCTCTCCCCAAGTAGCCCCATTACACAGAGAGTCAGAGTCAGAGAGAATAACACAACTACACCAGTGCTTCCTGAATTTAATCAGATCTCTGGGGCGCCTGGGTGGCTCAGTCAGTTACACGTCCAACTTCGGCCCAGGTCATGATCTCACAGTTCGTGGGTTCGAGTCCCGAGTCGGGTTCTGTGCTGACAGCCAGCTCAGAGCCTGGAGCCTGTTTCTGAATCTGTGTCTGCCTCTCACTCTGACCCTCCCCTGCTCGTGCTCTCTCTCTCTCTCTCTCTCTCAGAAATAAATAAAACATTTTTAAAAAGTTGAATTTAATCAGATCTCTGTGGTGACCAGCAAGCCCCTAAACCAAATCATCCATGACTCCAAGGAAGTAACATGGTCTAATGTGGAAACAAAGAGCCCGTTATTAGAAGGATAACTGAACGTGTGTCAACTATAACATATGATGGTATGCTATCGTTTTTAGCCGGAAGCTGATCTCCTGGAACTGCTATTCTGGTATTTGTCTCCCTGCACAATGTCTGTTTTTCCCTCCACCTCCCTCCCTACACAGGACTGGAAAGTGGACTAGGTATCCTTCCTGCTCCGTTGCCACTTCCAGACAATTCTCACTCTCACCTTCCCAAATGTCTGAGCTTTGAGTCTCTTGACATCAGAGATGTCTCTCTCTCTCTGCTCCTCCCCACCTCATTCTCTCCTTCTCCCTTAAAATAAAGAAATAAACTTAAAAAGACTTTAAATAATTATAAAAGAAATAAAAAATTAAGAACAAGAATTGAGCCAAGTGAATTTGAAGATCTAATTGGCTTTATTAGCAATAAATTAAAGCAATAATCAGACAGCACCCTAAGTAGACAGTAGAGGGGAGCCCTGAGGAGCCATACAAAATGGAAGCATTTTATAGGAAGGAGGGTGGAGCAAGGAATTTATTAGCAAAAGAAAACAAAAGGTTGTTCCAGGCAAGGTCACCTTCTCTTGGAGAAGGTCAAGGGGTCTTACTAGGTGGATTACCTCATCTTCCTTTGGGGGATGGTGAGGGCCCATGTTATAGAGTATGTCATTGGTGCTGATAGGAAGATTACTGATTGACACGTTAAGACTGACATTTCTGAAGAAGTTGAAACTGAAATCAGGTTAGATATTAAGCCCCAGTTTGGTGACTTGGCCTAGTGCAAGTGACACCATTTTAGGCCTGTGGTTTTCTTTTTAACAAATGAGAGTGCCTGACATTAAACTTTTGATGGATGAAGGCTCCATTTCAAAGACATCCATCTGGAATAAACACATCGGTAGCCATGCAACTAGATCAGGAATCCTTAAACTCAATGAAAGTAGACCCCCAGGTCCATGGTCTCTCTCCACAACATTGCTGTGTTACCATTGGACATACTATACACCCTCCAGGACCTGTGTGTAATGAACCTTGTTTTTCCAGAGTTCCCTGATGGTTGTTGATGAGGTGTGTCCCACAATCCTAACAAGAACAAGGTCTGGGTCAGCCACAACATGGGCTCTGGTCAGGGCAATGCTTGAGGGGTGGGGGGTTTCATCACAAACAGCGTGGGCCAGATGACTGCTCCAGGCATTTCCAACAAAGGGATCACTATTGATAGGCTGAGACCACCAGGAATTGGTCACCTACTCCAGCCTGCATTACTGTGGCTGAAGATGAGTGAGGAAGAGCCCACCACCATGCTGACTAAAATGGTTTTATATCTGTGACTACTCATTCCATCACACTGTCCACCATGTTTTCCTTTCTTTCCTTTTCCTCCATTCCTAGACAACTATTCAAAACTCTTTACCTCCTCCTTCAAATTCCAACTCCTTCCCCTATCATCATTCTCAGCGAATCTTCTTACTTCACATTTCATTGGGAAAATGAGAGAAAATAGCAGAAAACCTCACAAGTCCCATTACCCATCTCCCTGAACTGCTGCCTAAGTATCTTTCTTCCTGTAACTGTGGGTCAACTAGCCATGCTCTTCTCTGGGCTACTCTTTGTTACTACAGAAAATCCTCTCCTCTTCCCTGTTTCCAGAATCATTCCAGAAATGTCCTTCCCCCCTTTTACATCAACAGGTTTTCTTCCCCTTCAGCACACAAAGGGGCCAAAATTTCATCCATCTGAGGAAAATCCTCCGACCCTACAACCCCCTCCAACTAACTTTTCTAAGTTCTGACTATTTGCACTGACTCCAACACCAATTCTTCTCCCCACATCCTTCCTTGAACCTGTTCTAGTGAGGTATTTTTTTAAATTTTTTTATTGAAATAACATTCACATAACAAAATTCATTATATTAACCAATTTAAAGTATACAGTTCAGTAGCTTTTATTCATAATAATTATGCAATTATCACCACTAATTCCAAGACATTATCATCACCCCAAAATAAAACCTATACTCATTATTCATCACTCCCCATTCTCTACTCCTCCTCAGACTCTGGAAAACACGAATCTCCTTCCCATCTCTATAGATTTCCCTATTCTGGATATTTCACATAAATGGAATCATACAATATATGGCCTTTGGCGCTTGACTTCTTTCATTTAGCATAATATTTTCAAAGTTTATTCATGTTGTAGCACATATCAGAACTTTTTTTTTTTTGTACCCTTACCACACCACTGAAAGCACATATATCAAGAATGACCTCCATACTGTTAAATCCAACACTTAACCTTTCCTCCTTATCCATGTGACATGGCAGGAATATGAACATGCTTGAAACGTCCCATCTCAGTTCATGACATCTCCATCCTCTCTCTTTCTTGATCTGTTTTCTTCACTAGGTTCTAGTACATAACTCTCTCTTGGTTTTCCGCTTAAATTACTGGCTGTTCATTCTCAGTCACCTTTCCTGGTTTTTCCTCATCTCCACGTTATACAAACGTGAGGGTGCTCGAGAGCTCAGTCCTTGGATCCCTTCTCTTCTCTATACCACAATCTTGTTACTATCACCTCGTCTCATGCCTTTAAAACATTTCCTTCTTGTAAAATTATATTTTCAGCCCACCCTCACTAGACTCCAAAATAGACACCTTGTTGCTGCCTTGGCTCTTTCGCTTGAAGAGTTAACATGTATCTTGATAGAAATAGGTCTAAAACTAATCTTCTGATTCTTTCTGCCCAAACTTTCTCCTCCCGCTTTCCTTCCCATCTCAGTTCGTTACGTCTCCATCCAACCTACTTCAGGAGGAAATCTGGATCCATGACCCATCTCTTGCTCTCATCCATCACACGAATCATCAGCAAATCTTTGTTTTATCTATAAAACACATCCAGAATCTCACTACATCCCACTGCCTCTGCCACTACTACCAATTCTGACTCAAGGGAATATCACTCTTTCTGGATTATACTAATAACTTTGTATTTTGCTCCTTTGTTGCTGCCTTCGTCCCCTTCTGACCTTTAAATATATGAGTCAGATCATGTCTCCTCAGCTCAACATCGTTACATGGGTTTCTGTCCTTCATGAAATAAATGCAGAAGTCCTCACCACGGTCTTCCTCATACAGACAATGCTGACTCTGTCTTTACAGTTCCTTCCAAAATATGCATGGCTTTCTCCCTCAACTCCTTGGGGGTTTTTTCATCCAGAAACATATTATCCATGTGGCCATGTCTGACTAAAACTTCACCTTAATCTGTGCCACTTCTTAGCTTGGCTTCCTGCTCTACTGTTCTCCACAGCACATATCACCATTGACATATCTTTTCTTATTTGATTAGTGTCTTTCTCCCTTTGACTAAAATGTAAGTTCCATGAACACTAGGACTGCTGTTTGTTTCTCGTTGCTGTCTCCCCATTGTCTGAAATAACTCTTGGCATAACATAGGTGCTCAATATATAGTTGCTTAAGGAATGAATAAATACAATTCAACCAAATACTTGGTAATATCAGAGATCCTGTGTAAATTGCTTAGGTTTTTATTTGGAATACAATTGAAGCAACTGGTTATGAAACAATTTACGAATAACACCCATAAGCTGATTTCTTATAATGGGAGCTTACAAATAATGAATATGCAAAGCCTTTTGAATGTAAGATCCACTGAAAATAAAACTGCATATGCAATTAAGGGAGTGTGGGTAATAAACGAAGCTAAGATTGCCCAGTAACAATTAACGTGAAACAATTAAAACTGTAACTTTTGTTGATTCATGTAATAGCTGCAGATCTTCTGCCCCCTAGAGCTAGATAATTAAGTATTGGCCATAGTTCAATTAAATATTGTATATTATCTCTAATTTTTCACTGTTTATATACGACCAAAAATTCACAAAAGTACTATAAACAAAAATAGGCAAATAGTCAAGTATAAATTGTATGATATTAAAAACAGCTTATGTCAAATGGTGTTAAATATCGTTCACCAGTGTCAACCATTTTTACTATCTTCATCTCCCAAACTGAAATTTGTAACCATAAAAGAGTAGATGGGGCTGTAAGTTGACAGTTAAGCTCCTGGATACTTCTTTTTCTTTTAGTGCATTCAATCTCAGAGCTCAATACTATTTAAAGATGTCAGTTATCTATATTTATATTCATATGCCTTTTCTCTACATCTCCACCCTCTTTCTATCTCATTCTTACATTGCACCACAGTCTCACAGCAAAAAATTACTTTGAGGGCTTTAAAATCCTCCATCCATGATACGTGATCATCAGGATGAAGCTTTGCCAACCATTTCAAGGTCTCTATATCAATGAAGCCACATTTTCTTCAAATCTTATCTTGTACAAGCAGCTTGTGTAAAGTTGGCCAGACTCTCTCGGATGGTAGAGAATGAAGTCCAAGTCTCAAAGCCATTGCTGTAAAAGTTGCAACTGACATCCACTTTTGACTCCAGGGGCTTTAGACAATTTCTTTGTCAATGTTCTTAAAATAATAATGAATTTCAAAGGGACAGTTCCTAGATCTTAAAAGATAGCTAGAGATTAATAGGACAAAAAAGGTAACTAGATCCTTAGTTACTTAGCTGGATAATATGTATGCAACTTTCAGGTTCTCATTAAAGGATGACTTATATATTTGGGCCTTCATAAATGAGACTAAGGCAATGTCCTGGCAAACCAATCTAAAAATCTTCAGAGAATATTTACAATATTCTGATTATGAACCACAGCATGCAATTTTTATAAAAATTGTAATAAGCAATTTATTCAAGAATAAGTGTCATTCAAGAATCAGTGACTAAACACATATTTATTTATTCACGGTCAAGAAGCTTGACTTTTTTTCATACATGTTACTTTGGTAAAGTCTAAAAAGATTCTCCTTTCAATTAATGTGCAGGAATTTTCTTGGAAAAGGGTAGGATTTAGCATGATACTGTTTGAAGGTGTGGGAGTAACCTGAAAGATTTCCCTAATATTAGAAAAAGAATTTAGTTGAATTATCCTACTTACAAAGTGCTCAGAAACCATAAGCATGCCTGTACCTATACTCCAAGCACTTTTATAAACTTTATGTGTTTACAGTAAAGAGAAATATATACAGCAAAACTAGGGGCGCCTGGGTGGCTCAGTCGGTTAAGCATCCAACTTTGGATCAGGTCATGATATCACAGTTCACGGGTTCAAGCCCCGCCTCGGGCTCTGTGCTGACAGCTAGCTCAGAGCCTGGAGCCTGTTTCAGAGTCTGTGTCTCCCTCTCTCTCTGACCCTCCCCTGCTATTGCTG
The DNA here is from genome assembly GCA_017311185.1 of Proteles cristata cristata. Classification (NCBI taxonomy): domain Eukaryota; kingdom Metazoa; phylum Chordata; class Mammalia; order Carnivora; family Hyaenidae; genus Proteles; species Proteles cristata. Next base: position 696,748 of record JAESUZ010000193.1, on the reverse strand, counting down.
TCTCTCTCTCTCAGAAATAAATCAAAACAAAACAAAAAACTAAAAAGTTGTGCTTCTTCTCGAAAGATACTACTACTTAGTGTCCTGTGTAGCAGCTACCTCACCATCAAAATCTTTTCAGCTCTAAAAAAGTACTTTTCCTTCTTTAATTTTATTTAACTTACATACAGTAAAATTCATACTTTGGGTTATTCAGTTCTAAGAGTTTTGACAAATACAGACCCGTGATCTTCCAATCAATCAATACTCCATTTATTTAGTCAGGCCTTATTGATGTCTTTGATCATCATTTTATAGTTTTCAGAATACAAATCCAGCATATATTTTGCTAGATTTGTGAATATATATATATATATTTACTTTGTATCAAAATATATATATATATATTTACTTTGTAATACAAATGGCATCATTTTTCTAATTTCATTTTCCAGTTGTTCATTGCCATTGTATAGAAATACAATTAACTTTACACTGACTTTGTATCCTGCTACTATGATAAAAATAAAATTATTTTAAAATAATTTTTATTTATTTAAAAATAAATTCTATGATATTTCACCCACAATCACATCACCTACAAATATGGCAAGATTTATTTCTTCTGTTCCAATTGTATGTATGCCTTTACTTATGTCTTGCTTTATTGCATGGCTGGGATTTCCTGTATGTCCTTGAATACAAGTAGTAAGAGTGGACGTCACTGCTTGCTTCTCAATTTTAGAGGCGAAGCACTCATTCCTTCATTATGGGTATGATGTTAACTGTTTGCTCTTCGCATATGCCCTTTATTAGGTTAAAGATGTTAATAGTTTCTGAGATTTTTAATCATGGCTGTAGACTGAATTTTGTCAAGCGCTTTTTCTGCATCTACTGAAATCATCACGTGCTTTTCTTCTTTTGTCTGTTTACATGGTAAATTACAATGATTGCTTTGTAGACGTTGGACCAGTTCTGCATCTCCTGAATGGACTGTAATTGTAATCTCTTTCTAATATATTACTGGGTTCCATTTTTGCAGCTTTTTTGTGATAGAAATGTTGGTCTGTAGCTATCTTTTCTTATACTATTTTTCCTCAGTTTTGGTAGTAGGGCAAAGTTGCCCTTATAGAATAAGGTAACAAGTATGAACTTAACTTATATTTTCAAGAATAGAACGTATAAAACTGGTGTTATTTTTTCCCCTAAATATTTAATACAATTTTGTAGTAAAACTATGTGGTCCTGGAACCTTCTTTAATGAAAGATTTATAGTATGAGTCCTACTTCTTCAATAAACATAAAACTATTCAAATTATCACTTTCTTCTTGAATGGCTTTTGATCATTTGTGACTTAAAAGGAATTTGCTCATTTCACATACATTGTTTTATGTGTATACATAGAGTTTTATAGTATTTCCTTATTACTATTATCTTCTTTATACCTGTAGAGCCTTTAATATTAGCTCTATTTCACTCCAAATTAGGTAATGTGTGTCCTTCTTTTTCTCTTGGTCAACCCAGCTAGAACTTTATCACCTTTTTTTATTTACCTCTTCAGGGAACCAGCTTTTAGTTTCAAGTTTTCTCTACTGCTTTTCCATTTCAAATTCCATTACTTATTGTCTCCATAGGTATTATTTTTCCCACTGCTTGGTTTAGCTTTTATATGTTCTTTTTCAACTTTCATTAGATGAACAGCAAAATGTACTGGTTTGAGACCTTTTTTCTTTCCTAACAAAAAATTTATATCTATTAATTTTTTTCCTAAGCACCACTTTAGCTATCTTACACAAATTTTAGTAAGTTATATTTTCATTTTCTTTCAGTTCAAAATATTTGGCTCTTTCAAAGTATGTTTTATTTAAATGTGTGACATTTAATTTCCAAATTATTGTGAATGCCAGACTTGTACCTTAATTTCATTTTGCTCAGAGATATATTTTACACCATTTCAATTGTTTTAACATTTTTAAGGTTCCTTCTGTGGCCCCAGTAGTGCTGCTAAGCCATATTGGAGCCTGGAAAATTCTGGAAGACTAGTGCTTTCTTCATTTAACATTTTTATATTTTGTTTATCATTGATTTTTCATTAATTGTGAGCTTTTAATGTGTGGTATTAAAATATTACTTATCTTAATTAGTTTTTGTCTTACCCTGCTTGGGTTGTTGTGACACAAAGTACCATAGATTGGATGGTTTAAGGAGCAAAAATTTATATTCTCCTAGTTCTGGAGGCAGAAGTACAATATCAGGCTGCCAGCATGTCTGAGTTCTCATAAGGGTCATCTTCCTGACTTGCACACGGCTGCCCTCTCACTGTGACCTCACATGACAGAGGGACAGGGAGAGAGGAAGAGAGAAAGACAAGGGTGGTGGGGAAGGAGGGGAGAGAGAGACAGAGAGAGAGCTCCCTTCTTATAAGGCCACTCTATTAGATTAGGACCCCACTTTTATGATTTAATTTAATCTTAATTACCTAAGACACTATCACTGATATAGCCACACTGGGGATCAGAGTTTCAACACATGAAATTTGGAGAGGGTCACAGTCTGGTCCATAACAAGTTTTTAGCATCCTATTAAATTCTGCATCTGGGGGAGTATCTCCCTGGCCTCCTTGTACTCTTGCCACTGGGCCCAGGCTATAGTCTTAGTTTATTAGTGAATGTTCCACATGCACTTAAAAGAAGAAGTATCCTGCTAGAGTTTTAAATTACTTTTTATTTATTTTAATGTTTTATTTATTTCTGGGAGAGAGAGAGAGACAGCGTGAGCAAGGAGAGGGTTAGAGAGAGAGGGAGACACAGAATCTGAAACAGGCTCCAGTCTTTGAGCTGTCAGCACAGAGCCCAATGCGGGGCTCGAACCCACGAACAGTGAGATCATGACCCGAGCCGAAGTCGGACGCCTAACCGACTGAGCCACCCAGGCGCCCCTTAAATTACATTTTAAAAATGTCAGTTATCAAGTAGGTAGATAATTTTCTACCTTTCCATAGATTGCCTTTTCATTTTGTTTCTTGTTTGTCTCTTTTGCTGTGCAGAAGCTTTTTAGTTTGATGTCTAGTCCCACTGGTTGATTGTGTCTTTTGTTGCTTGTGTTTTCGGTGTCACATACAAAAAAAAAAAAGATGTTGCCAGATTAATGTCCTAGAATTTTTCTCCCACTCTTTCTTCTAAGAGGTTATGGTTTCAGTTCTTATGTATAAGTCTTTAATCATTTTATGGTTAATTTTCACAAGTGGTATAAGGGTCCAATTTTCCCAACACGATTTATTGAAGAGACTATCCTTCTCTATTAAGTATTCAGGACTCCCTATCAAATATTAGTTGATCTATATGCAGTGTTTTATTTCTGGGTTTTCATTCTGTTTCATTGGTCTATGTGTTATTTTTTATGCCAGTACAAAACTGTTTTAATTAGCATAGTTTTGTAGTATAATTTAAAATCAGGAAGTATGCTGCTTTGCTCTTCTTTCTCAGAATTGCCTTGGCTATATGGGGCCTTTCGTGGATCCACAGAAATGCTGGGGTTTCTTCCCCATAGATTTTGCAAATTCTTGCTGATTTTTTGGTATACTTTTTCTGTTGATTACTGAGAGATGTGTATGCAAGTCTCCTTGTATAATTGTAAGTTTGTCTATTTCTTCTTTTAGTTCTAACAGTTTTGCTTCATGTATTTTGGAGTACTGTTTTTAGGTATATACATACTTAGGTATTCTGTCTTATTGAATTTACACTTTTATCATTATATACTATTCCTCTTTATGCCTATTAATTTTCCATGCTCTGAAGCACATTTTGTTGGACATTAATATAGCCATTCCACCCTCCTTTTAATTAGCAGCGGGCATTGGTGGTATAGTGGTGAGCATAGCTGCCTTCCACCCTCCTTTTAATTACATTGTTTATCTCTTTTAATCCCTTTAGTTCTTTTTTAATTGTTCATTTATTTTTTTTTTTAAAGTGTAGTTGAGGGACACCTGGGTGGCTTTATCGGTTAAGCAACTGACTTCGGCTCAGGTCATGATCCCACGGCTCGTGATTTGAGCCCCACATCAGCCTCTCTGCTGACTCAGAGCCTGGAGCCTGCTTTGGATTCTGTGGCTCCCTCTCTCTCTGCCCCCACCCAACTTGTACTCTCTCTCTCCCTCAAAAATGAAAAAACTGTTAATTTTTTTAAAAGTGTAGTTGACACATGATGTTACATTAGTTTTGAGTGTAGTTTTGAGAAATTCAACATTTCTCTGTATTAATGCTCACAAGTGTAGCTGCCATCTATCACCATACAACTCTACTAAAATACAATGGACTATATTCCCTAAGTACTTTTTAACTTCATGATTTATTCATTCTATAATGGAAGCCTGTATCTGCCACTCCTCTTCACCCATTTTACCCATCCTTCCCTCCCTCACACACCCATCAGTTTGTTCTCTGTATTTATGGACACTTTATGTTTTCTGTTTGTTCGTTTGTTTATTTTGCTTAGATTCCACATATAAGTGAAATTATATGGTATTTATCTTTCTCTGTCTGATTTATTTCAATTAGCATAATACCTCCTAGTCCATCCATGTTGTCACAAATAGCAAGATCTTATCCTTTGTTATACCATCTTTTGTCATAGCTGCATAATATTCATATATATATAATCTTTATCAATTTATTGATGGACACAGGTTGCCTCCATATCTTGGCTTTGTAAATAATGCTGCCATAAACATAGAGGTGCATAGAGCTTTTCAAACTACTGTTTTTGTTTACTTTGGGTAAATACCCAGTAGTGGAATTACTGGATTATATGGTACTTCTATTTTTAATATTTTGAGGAATCCCCATACTGTTTTCCACAATGACTGCACCAATTTACATTTCCACCAGCAGCATATGAGAGTTCCTTTTCCTCCATGTTTTCATCAATACTTGTTATTCCTTGTCATTTTGGATTTTAGCCATTTTGACAGGTGTAAATGATATTTCACTACAGTTTTTGATTTACATTTCCTGGATGATTAGTGATCTTGAACATTTTTCATGTCAGTTGGCCATCTGTATGTCTTCTTTACAAAAATGTCTATTCAGGTCCTCTGGCCATTTATTAATTGGCTTATTGTCTTTTTTTAGTCTTGGGTTGCATAAGTTCTTTACATATTTTACTATTAACCCTTTATTGAATATACTATTTGCAAATATCTTCTTCTACTCATTAGGTTGCCTTTTTTATTTAGTTTATGGTCTCCTTCAGTGAGTAAAAGCTTTTTATTTTTGTGTAGCCCAAGTAATTTATTTTTGTTTTTGCTTCCCTTGCCTGAGAAGACATATCTAGAAAAACACTGCAAAGGCCAGCGTCAAAGACTTTACTACCTATGTTTACTTCTATGAATTTCTCATGATTTTGGAAGCTAGAAGTCCAATATCAAGGTGTCAGCAAGGTGGGATGCTTCTGAGGGCCACTCCCTTGGCCTTGCAGATGGCCATCTTCTCCCTGTGCTTTCATGTGGTCTTCCTTCTGTGTGTTTGTTTGACTCTCTCCTTCTTAAAAGGACACTGGTCATTTTGGATTAGGGCCCACCCATATGACCCCACTTTAACTTAATTTACCTCTTTAAAGGCCCTATCTACAAATACATTTGCATTCTAAGGTACTGGGAGTTAGGATTTCAATATATGAATTTTTTAAAATATTTTTATTTATTTCTAGGAGAGAGAGAGAGACAGCGTGAGCAGGGGAGGGTCAGAGAGAGAGGGAGTCACAGACTGAAACAGGCTCCAGGCTCTGAGCTGGCAGTCAGCACAGAGCCCGACGCGGGGCTCGAACCCACAAACCGCGAGATCATGACCTAAGCGAAAGTCAGACGCTTAACCGACTAAGCCACCCAGGCGCCCCTCAATATATGAATTTTGGAAGGTGGACACAATTCGGCTCATAACATTCACTGAGCAAACAAACAGTATCAATAAAGACAATAATAACAGCATTAATATGTCCCTGAATGGCATGTGTTATTTACCTTTGTTCACTCTTACATATTTTTCTTTACTGTTGATTCTCAGAAGTTTGATTATGATGTGTGTGGGCATGGTTTTTATTTCAATGTTTCTGGTTTGTTGAGAAATCCTTGGAATTGTGATGGCCATGAAAACCAGCAGCCCAGCAGCTTTATTTTGGCTTTATTTGACCTGATTCTGAGCTCATTCGTCAAAAAGAGCCATTTCCCAGAGGCAATTCGTTGATATCATCTCTACCTGGAGACAGCTGTTGCAAACTGTCTCTGACAAACAAGGAGCTGACCAAAAAACTTAAAGCAGAAAGCCATGGGATGAGATGTCCAAAGGGGGCTTTGAAAAGCTCTGTCCCACCCCAGGATATATAGAGAAAGTGCAAGTTTATACACATATCCAAGAAAGACCCTTGAAGACTCTATTCTCTCATGTGTGGGTGACCTTGAGGCTCTGCACAAGCAGGAAGTGAATGTTAAGGCAGAGTTGAAAAAACAAACTATCTGACCTGCCATTAATGGAATGCTTCTATGCTACATTGAAACCCTCAGCACTGCTATAGTTTAGTTCATTACTAAAGCAGTAAGTGATTCTTACATGCGAGCAGTTATTAATTCCCCCTCCCACTGATTCTAACATGAAAACTTCAAAATATAGCTTTTATTATTATTTAGGAATGTAAACCCCAATGCATCAGAAGATAACTGCCATTGAAAAGATAGTTTGAGGGGCGCCTGGGTGGCTTAGTCGGTTAAGCGGCCGACTTTCGCTTAGGTCACAATCTCGCGGTTCGTGGGTTCGAGCCCCGCGTCGGGCTCTGTGCTGACTGCCAGTTCAGAGCCTGGAGCCTGTTTCAGTCTGTGACTCCCTCTCTCTCTGACCCTCCCCTGCTCACGCTCTCTCTCTCTCCTAGAAATAAATAAAAATATTTTTAAAAATTTAAAAAAAAAAAAAGAAAAGAAAAGATAGTTTGTTTTGCTGACATACCCATGCAGCATGCAATGAGTTGGGGGTGGGGGGAAGTCATGGGAAAGCACCAGGTTCGGTCAGAAGGCATAGGGAGAGAGGGAAAATATGGGCCAGGGCCTTTATGGTGGTTTCTGTGGGAAAGAACCAGTGAGGTAGGGAATGTAGGCTTAGAGTTGGCCAGTGGGAATAATTTTAGGGTGCTCGATGGCCAAGGGACTGTCCTTTATTGTCTGGTACCTTGATATTACAGGATGAATCATCTCCCATGACCCACCAATTCACATGTTGAAGTCCAAACTCTACTACCTCATTATGTGTCCGTACTTGGAGACAGGATCTGTAAAGGGGTAACTAACAAAAAATGAGGTCAAGTGGGTGGGCCTTAATTAAATTTGGCTGGGGTCCTTATAAGGTGAGTTTAAGAGACACATACATACACAAGGAAGACCATGTGAAAACAGGGAGAAGATTGCCATCCACCAGATAAGGAGGTAAGACTCAAAAGAAATCAAACTTGTTGACATCCTGATTTTGGACCTCCAGAGTCATGAGAAAATCTATTTCTGTTGCTTAAACCACCTAGTTGGAGGTACTTTGTTATGGCAACCGTACGATACTAATACAGTGACTCTGGGGTGATTACGGCAGGTGCAATGTGCCCAGAGTATGAGAGCCCAAAGAGGTGGTTGGGAATGTAGGCTCTGGATGGATTGCTAGGTATTTGAAAAGTACACTGTAGGGCGAGCTGGTTTTTGTAGCTCTAGGAATTGGCTAACCTTGGAAGAGATAATCTCTCCAGGGTCAGCAAGGCCCGCATATGTCAAAGCACCAGAATCTGGAAAATAAAAGGCATGGTTCATTGAATTGCTCCCTCATTTTAAAAAACTCAGAACAAAATCTTGAAAGCACAATAGTTTGAAGACATAAAAAATAAAGGAGTCTTGTCAGTATACCTTACTATCTTTAACAGAAACATTTTTATAAGCCAAAATGATCTATCAAAAGATAGCTACATTAGAGCACTCATTTCCAACTATTACTGCTTCCTAAGTACTGTATTTCTGATGTAAAATGACAAAAACATCTGTGTTTTCACTAAAATACAGGAAATTCTTGATCCAGATTATGTCCCAGATAAAATCACGTTAAATAGCTTGAGGAGATACCTTCATTTCTGATGTTAGAACAGAAACTGAAAAATCACATATATTCTTAGCATACATATAAGTATTGCTAAAAAAAATTAGTCCCATGATATTCTATTTAAATCTGTGTTCTGTGAAATGGAGCACATATAGCTCAGAGGAAAGAAGAATAATGCATTTGAATTCCCAAATAGTTGGGTTCTCAGAGGACTATAAAGGAGGAAGTTGGACTGGTGTGCAAGTGCAGGGTCATGGCGAGATTGAAAATGTGAATTTGTGAGAATTCATTAGAAATTTGAATTCTATCCAGGAGGCAATAAGAGTTACTGACAGATTTTAACAAAGTAGAGATTGGTCATATTTGAATGTTAGAAAGTATAATCTGGTGAACAGTAGATGATACTGGATAGTAGAGTAGATCAAAATCAGAAGTTTTGAAAATCCAGCAGAAAAAAAAATATGCACTTAAATGAAATCATGGTTGGGTACATGATAATGGTAAATAAGAGCAGACAATTTGAAAAATATAAGGACATGCCCTCAATGTTCTTTTTTGACCAGATCAATACAGGGGGAAGAAAAGGGGAGAACGATTTAAGAAGAATGATCCCTAGGCTACTTAATCTTAAGAGGGAAATTTAGGCAAGGAAGAGATTTTGAAAGAAAACTGGAATGCACTTATAAGTATGTTGATGTTGAGTTTCTTCAGAAAATATGTTTGCTCATTCAGCTCCTAAACCTGTTCTCCTTGTCTGGCTCTATTACAGAGGCTGAATCCAAATACTCAATTTTATTAGTCTCCCTATCAACTAAGGTTACCCATGTGACAATCATCTAGTCAATGGCATGGCCAAAAACATTGCTCTTTCCCATTTCTGTCTTCCTGTTACCTTGGATGGGAGATGTATAGAGTCTCAACAGTCACTATATGAACATAAGGTAGCAAGCATGAAGCAAATACCAAGGAAATCCCTTAGTCCCTGACTTTAATAGTATTCAACTTGAAAAATCTATGCCATGACTGTCCATCTCTTCTTTTTCTTAAGCCACCTAAGAAAATTTGTCTCTTTTCTTGCATCCACGTGCATTCCTAACTCCACTCCCCACTGGGGTAAGATTTCTGACTGCGATGTGGGGAAGACGTTGAGTGGACTTGTGCCAGCATGTCTCAGATGCACCCTGATCATCACCATCAGGCCCACATGACCCTGAAATGACAGCTTCTAGGCAGCCAGAACTCTGCCTCTAGGCAGTCACCACGAGTGCAGCAATCCAGAGACCAGGCTGTGTGGTAGACAAATGCTATTTTGGTCCTTAAACTGTCCGCAAAAAGTGTCCTGAGCACCTGATTTAAAGTAGGCCTTATCCTCAGTGATTCCCATCTAGCAGGTCTGGAGTAAAGCCCAGAATCAATCGCTCCTCTTTGCGATTCTGGGGATAGACTAGGGTTAGCCTATCATGATAGCATCTGAACTTGACTGGAGAGCATCATTTGCAAATTTAATGTTACATAATTTTATCATAGCTCACATTCCTACCATTTACAAAATGCAACTCCATCCAAGTGCTAATCCTATTCCATGACACTTTATTCTTTTTCTCCATTATTAGTCTTCATGCTGCTGTGTTTTCCTCCCAAAAGTTTAAATGTGCCGCCAACCCTCATTCTATTTGAAGAATAAAAAACAAAACTCCTTGCACCCTCACCTTCAAAGAACATACTTTGGGGGCAACCTGGGTGGCTCAGTCGGTTATGTGTCCGACTTCCTCTCAGGTCATGATCTCGCAGTCTGTGGGTTCTAGCCCCATGTTAGACTCTGCGTTGACAACTCAGAGCCTGGAGCCTGTTTCATAGTCTGTGTCTCCTTCTCTCTGCCCCTCCTCTGCTCACACTCTGTCTTACTCTCAAAAATAAATAAACATAAAATTTTTTTTTAAAAAAGAACATACTGTGGGATCTTACCTGAATGAATACTAGCTTTTACTCTTTTAATTATTTTAATGTCTTTTTTTTTTTTTTTTGAGAGAGAGAGAGACATACTGTGAGTCAAGGAGGGGCAGAGAGAGAGGAAGACACAGAATCAGAAGCAGGCTCCAGGCTTTGAGCTATCAGCACAGACCCTGACGTGGGGCTTGAACCCACAAGCCGTGAGACCACTATACTGGCTTTTTCTGAAAACAGACTAATTCCTTTACAATTCTCCGAAGGGACGGTACCCTTTCCCAATGCCCCATAAAACATAAGGCCTACAATTAAAGTTGCCACTCTTCTAAATCCCCAATGTCTATTCATTTGTTCTTCCATGTGTAGAAATATCTTGGCTCATAACATACAACTTCCTTCCCTAGATCTAGGTCCATGCATCCATATTCATGATGACTTCGGTTTGGGATTTCAAAATCTTCTCTAGCCCCAAACCTAGTGATGGTGTATAAATTGAATATCCATGTGAAAAGCCTGGCCAATAATGTAGCTTTAAAATTCATGCCTCATCTTCAGTAAATTTTATTTCCACACCACCTCAAAAACAATATGGTTATAATATTATCTGGAACTATTGTCTTAGAAATTGCAGACACCAATATTTTTCTATTTGGACACAATCTTTCATTGGATGCCCAACTTGCTGATGTCCTCACGCCTGAGAGTGAGCATCAGAGTGATTGCATAGGGCTCTTTTAAGTGCTTACTAAAAATCTGGCATTTGTCTTCTGAATATTTATCATGGCCCATCTACATTGGCCTTTGTCCTAGTATATGGATCACAGGTAATTAAGGAAATGGCTTTGGTTCCCAGGTCCAGAGATGGAGAGAAAGGTCATATCTGAAATGATAGCAGATTCCTATAACAGGCGATGTCAAGGCCCAGGCACAACCCCAGCCTGCTCCGGTGTACATTTGTAATGCAAACAAAGCTTCAATAGCAGCAGCCAGTTCCTAATCTTCCTTACAATGAGGAAAGTCAGGCCAAGGGCTGATCTCATTCCTTATTTTCTTTTGGGGTGATTAAGCTAGACTGAACAATAAAGAGGACTAGTTGGGGATCATTTAGTTTGCCAGACCTCAGTTTCTGCAGAAACTATAAAAATGGGATATATATGAAGATACTGCTGAAATGATCACGGTTAGGGACTAGCTGCCTCATCAAAAATCAAGTGTGAGCTGGCTGTGCTCTGGACCCAGGAACACCATGCAGGGTAACAGAAGACAGAGCATTAGGGGGACTGGATGGTAGAGCAGTCAATAGCTGAGTCTGTGTTGCTTGCAGTCAACAGTGTATGCTATACAGATACGTTGCTGCCCCTCTGATAAATCCAATAAACGTTACCTTCTGTTGGTGAAAAGACATTAAGATTCATACCTCAATTATTTACTTCTAGGAACAGGTGGAAGTTACAGTCTGCTCCCTTCAAGTTCTGCATTTCAATGTATCTATATTTCAACTTATCATATAGTGATTTCTTACCTAATATAGACCAAGAACTGATAATTTAAAGATAAAAGAAATCTTTATGTGTTCCAATGTGGAAAGAACTGTCATCAGGTCCTATAAAACTCTACCATGGTCCAAGTAGCAAGAGACACATTCCTATTAACACTGTTATCATACCAGCAGAAGTGGTATGATAAGAAAATCCAAGCATAATACAGATATCCTTTATCAAGGTTCCTTGGTCTCCTTTAGTTAGATCGACTCAACTCTTCTGCTCTTGAAATATAATTTACCAGAACTACCATATCTTTGTACCAAATTAGAACTTAAAATCCTCTCTACAAAAAAGCTATCTTTATTATGCTATACCATACTACAGTATAATAACATTTAAAAAAGAAAAAAATCTGTCAAGTATCTGCAATCATATATATATATGATTCTTGCTTGATTATTAGACTAAATTAATCTTATCCTGACCAGTTGATAATTTTAACATTAAACTCTTCTATTGAGAACAATGTGCATGGTAAATTGAATATTATTCACTTAATACAATCAAGTGGCCAATATGGATCATTTTTCAGACCTGCTATACATGGCTTATTGATGGAGTTGTTTCAGTCTCAATAGAAAATAGACTATATCCAATATTTCTCTTCATTTGCCTTTTGGTAGAAAAGTAAAATCAATTCCCCAAGAAGACAGTTTCAAGCCTATGGGGGCCAGTTTTCACATAGTCTCCTAGAAGGCAGGAAGTTCTCTTGGTGAGATTTAACTAGCCAGTGTAAACATTGCTACAAAGTTTCAGATCTGAGACTAAATTACCCCTTTAGCTCTCTATGGCATCAGAGTCAGTGGGAAAATAGCCCATTTTCACCTCTAGCATAAACCTAGACATTATTATGCAATGTAAAATAGCCCACTTTAAAACATCAGGCCAAAAAAAAAAAAAAAAAGGAAAGAAAGAGCAGATGAAAGTCATTACACAATGTTTACACAATGTTTAAATTGCACTGAGTTTATATACCTAACAAGGATCAAAATGAGAAAGTTCTTACCATTTGCAGGCAAGCAGCCTGAACTGAAAGATATATCATCAAGAGCTATGACTTCATCTTGTTCAGGAGTTGAAATTATTTGACCTTGAAAAACAACCTGTACAAGAAAAACAAGACAAAAGCACAAAGCAAGGGACATCACTGTCTCACAGTCTTATAGCACAGAGCCTACCAATAAAAAAATATATTGCTTCCTAGAAGCAGTTTAGGGACCATCCCAATTCCAAGTGGAAAGAGACCTAAGCATTCATTCTCAAGGACAAGAAAATATAGTCATCTCTGGATCTCAAATGTCTAGCACAGGTTATGTAACCTGTTTGTAAAATGAACCAGTATTCATCTGGTTTTCGTTGTCTAATCATATGTTTGGTTCATCTGTGTTCAATACTATTTAGTATCTACCAGCTCTTCAGCCCAGCTGCCTCTTGATCTCTGGTTCTTTACATTTTGCAAACTGTGCCCCATTTCCAGTTCTGGTTCTTTACTCCTTGTGTTAGATGTCCTTGTGCTATATCCTCCTGTGTGTTTTCTGCCATTATCTAAACAAAACTTGGGACAGTGACTAGAGATGTTTGTTCGGTGACTTATTATTAAAATGAGTGAATGTGATATTGGGATGTGAAGCCAGCCCATATATGTACCAAGAAGAAATATTCTGGTATTTCTCTCTCTCTCTCTCTCTCTCTCTCTCTCAGAAATAAATAAAACATTAAAAATTTTAAGAAAAGAAATATTCTGGTATAATATATCTGAGAACTTAGAAAGAAACAACTCTCCAATTTCCTACTTACTTAAATCAATTGAAAATTGGTGTGTAGGGTGGGAAAGTTTTATCCCAACCTCACTAATGAATACCAATGACGTCCAAGGCCTAACTCACGGACGCATTAAACTTGTGGGCATTGTTCAGCCTTGTTTATACATAAACATCTTTTTATTTCAAAATCTCCGCACTTCTTTTTAGCTTATCCATTAGTCTGAATATAGTAGACCCTAGCAGATCATTTTGCTGTGTTTCATTCTCTTTCCTTTCCTATATAACAAGATGTACTGATATATTTCTTTTCAAACCAGATGTACTAGACTATTAAAAATATGATGTGGGGACACCTGGGTGGCCCATTCAGTTAAGCCTCCGACTTCGGCTCAGGTCATAAACTCACGGTTTGTGAGTTCGAGCCTCACATCAGGCTCTGTGCTAGCAGCTGAGAGCCTGGAGCCTGCTTCAGATTCTGTATTTCCCTCTCTCTCTCTCTACCCCTCCCATGTGCTCTCTCTTTCAAAAATAAACATTCAAACGAATAAAATAAAATAAAAATAAAAATGTGACATGAAATATCCATAACGTATTGAGTAATGTGTCAATACATAGCCCTAGGAAAGTCAAATTTTCTTCACATAAAACAGAATAACAACATGACTACTTGTAAAGCAGGACTATGTTGGAAAAGGCCTATCAAAGATTGTTGTGTAGGCAAAATCACCCACTTGGCATCTGACAAGTTGAACGCTGGTTATACATTTGAAATAGAAAATTTTGACCAAAAATAGAAGAAATAGGATGAGAAAAGTACTCAGCAAACAGTAGTAACCAGCTCCACATGTTTTTATTTCAGATGTGTGTACCCTCTGCTAGAGACTAGATTTGGGGGGGTACACATATGCAAGGGGATTAAGTGTGACTAACCTTATACCAGATCTAGAAGATAACAGTTACAAAGAGTTCAATCTCAAGGTTTATTTGTAGCACCCAGGCAGATCAATGTTTCAAAATCCCTTTAGAATACCTTAGTATCAGAGTCATGAGTAAAATGGGAGAGTTTTGCATGCATACTAATTGATACTTTCTCAGTACACTACTTCCAGAATTGTCTGTAAACCCAACTCCTCGGTTGGCAGTTTTTGTCATTCTTTGGCAGTTTCTAAAGATTTAGTTTGTAGAATCCATTTGGTAAGAAAATTAGTAGGTCTCTTTTCCTACTTAATGCTTGAACATTATTGCTGATGCTAATATGGTTTTGGTCATTATACTGGGGCTACTCTTTGTTTTTAATCTTTATTTATTTGTTTTGAGAGAGATGTGGGTATAAGGGTAGGGGCAGAGAGAGAGGGAGAGGGAGAATCCTAAGCAGGCTCTGTAGCTTTCAGCACAGAGGCCGATGTGGGGCTCAAACCCATGAACTGTGAGATCATGACCTGACCCGAAACCAAGAGTCAGATGCTTCACTGACTGAGCCACCCAGGTGTCCCTGGGCTACTCATCATCATGGAATAATCTTATGTTGGTATTGGTGTAAGGTTTCGATGGATGACTAGGTAGTTTTGTGAATCTAAGAGTTATACTGCAAACATTTTGCATCCTTCTGTGACCTAATTTACAAACATTTAAAATCATGTTGCAATTTTGTTCTGCTGTTTAATAAAAAGCTGTTTGGGGGGTGGGGGAAAGACTGTTATATAGGAATGGCTTTATGTGAGGGTAGTAGAGCACAGTGATTAATGTATTTGGAACCAGACTAATTGGGTTCGGATCCCAACTATACCACTTAATAGTAATAGGACTTTGGAGAAGTCATTTAACTTCTCTGTACCTCACTTTTCTTCTTTGTATAAAGTTATTGATAAAAAATAATAAGTTATTACCTAGATGACAAGATTTACTCAAGGATAAATGGGTTATTACATGTATATCAGCCCTTGGTATATAGTTCACATTAAATAAGTGTTAGCTATTATTGTATCACAGAGTTATTAAAGTATTTAATCTGTTTTATGAATAGTGTGTTTATAGATTAAAAAACTCTATTCTCTACGGATTAACATTTTATCCCTCTTAAAAGCCTTTTCCCATTAAATACATTCCCTTGTTCTTGCCAAACTAGAAACACACCTGTGGTAGCCATATTTAAAGAGAGAAGCAAACACAAATGTTAACTAATCACCAGCTTCTTTCTTCTTTCTCCACACTCTTCCCACAAGCCCATTGATCTTCAGGGTTTCAACAGTCACCCAGGCTCATAAAACACAGATTTATGTTATAAATGTCAACCTCCCTCCTGAACTCTCTGCCCATATCTCCAAAGACTGCTGGACATTTTCACCAGACGACACTAAGTCACTTCCAAATCATAATGTTTTCCCCTCAAACTGGAATGTTTTCCCCTGTCCCCTGACTCCTGTTCTCTGACAAAGGCACTCGAAGCCTGCCACTTTTCAATGCTCAAAATTCCAAAGCGACTTACAGAATCACTTTCTCTTCCAGCTACACCTCCAGTCCATCAAGACCTGTTAAGCCCTCTCTTCTTCCATCCCTACTTCTACTCCTGTATCTTCACACCTGATCTAATGAAAAGGTTTTTAAGTTACCTTCTCACCTTCAATTCCTTCCCTCAGTTTGGAATATGTATATTTGTTTGATTCAATTAAATCATATGTTAACTCAGTCTAACTTAAGGAAAGTTAGAGTGAAAACTGGCTGCCATTTGAACCCACTGTTGCAGCAAGAGGAAATGTTTTGTCTTAGGGAGAACACTATTTCTCTAAATGTAGGGAACTTCACCATTGGGTCTGCGTAGCTATAAAACATAAGACCTATCAGGCATAACTTGATACTCTAGGTAAATATATTTAAACAGAAAGATGTTCCAGAGATTTTTGGTTGGGATCCTGAAAAGGATGTGTTGAACTAGCTCAGGAAAGTGGAACCGCAAGACCATTTTTTTTTAAAGCGCCATCTGTGGTCAGAAGCCATGTTTGTGTATGATAGTTGTATTTCTAAGAAAAGTGACACCCAGCATTCCTTTTTTTCCCTCAAAACTTTGGTAAGTAAGTGTTTCCAAACATCTACCTCATTTTAACTGTGTTAGGGGAAATCAAGCAAAGAGTAGCAAACAAGTAGATAACATAACACAGACAATAAAGTTAGAAGTTGGGCAACATCACAAAGTCAAGTATGAGCTGAGCTGATCTAAGGGTAAATAATAGACAAACTGCTTTCACCTCAAACATTTTAAGCAAAGATGGGCTCTGAGGAAGGCAGGAGGTCAGCACACAAGCCACTTGATTTAAATCTCTGATGAAATTGGACAGACCCAAATAATAGATACAGACTCACTTGGACACCACTAGTAACTACATGAACAGAAACTCTTATATTTATTGTATTAGACGTTTCTTAATTAGTAGTGTGCATTCAACGTAATTTCTTGAACATGTGAAACACAAAAAGATGACAGTAATTTTTTACCGTCACGTGTTCACATAGTAAATGTCCTTATTTTGAGAGAGAGAGAGTATGTGCACAAGTGAGCAAGGGAGGGGCAGAGAGAGAGAGAGAGAGAGAGAGAGATTGAGAATCCTACGAGGTGCAGAAAGAGGAAAAGACCGTGGAGCTGGGAGCGAGGCTCAAGCTCATCCAATGCAGGGCTTGAACTCACAAACCATGAGATCATGACCTGAGCCAAAATTGGATGCTTAACCAACTAAGCCACCCAAGTGCCCCAATATTCTTGAATTACAAGGTAAAATGCCTCAGATTCTTATTTAAGTTTGAGAGTAGAATTTTTTTAAGTTAATGATTTATACTTATTTTTATGAATACCTTCTCTTTTGTCTGTGTTAATAAAATGTACGGTTTCTGATGAGGACACTGCTAAGTACTTGTTGGCATATCTAAATGGAATATCAGAGAACTGACAAGCAGATAATTGCATATGAAAAACGCTGCAGTATTTTTTAAAATCCAAGCAGTAATTTCTCATTTACTTTAAGAATCCAAACATTCAACCTGAAAGCCACGGTCAGGGATACACTTAATAATACAGTATTCATTCCTTACTACCCATAAAACGAATACATAAGCTCTCTTCAGGAACAAAGAAAAGGAGCGTGAGAAAAGGTGTCACTTGCATCTGAGACTACATTTCTGCTATATGTTGAGCCTGGTTTAGTCTTTGCTTCTGCAAATATTTTAGGGCCATAGCAAAATTAACTGCTTAAGTCTATAATTTTAATAATGCAATAGCAGTCAATTGGTAGAATAATGTTTAATAATGTTTTATCCAACACAGCAGACAAAAGAATGCTTAATGAGTCACAAGCAATGTATTTGACCAAATCTAGAAATCAGATTTTTTTCTGTCTTTTATAAATCCTTATAATGTTTTAATATGATAAAAAAAATTATCATGGTTCAGTGAGTAAATGATTGAGATATGAAATCAAACTATACTGGGATCTAATCTGGATGGGGTTTAATAAGTTAGTACACTCTCTAAAGCTCGTAATCCTCATGTTAACAGTGGGGTATATTATAATTCGGATTCAGAGGACTGCCATGAAGTGTCAATAAAACAATATATACAAAGGACTAAACGTAGTGCCTTACACATAGTAAGTAATCAGGAAATACTGGATATTAATATTCCTTAAACACCTTCTGAAACTTTCTTCAATGCAGCTATCTTTGTTGACAAAATGCATAAATACCATTCTTTGTTTATGTAGCAGTATTCCCTCAATAATGAACGTGCTTCGATTTTATTAAGGAATGGACCCAGTACTTTACAGATAAAGGTGATAAAGCCCCCACATGACAGCTATATCCAGAGGCTTTTGCAAAGCAGGGTTTGGTTTTTTTTTTAATGTTTATTTATCTTGAAAGAGAGACAGAGTATGAGCAGAGGAGGGACAGAAGAGAGACACAGAATCCGAAGCAGACTCCAGAGTCTGAGCTGTCAGCACAGAGCCCCATGAGGGGCAAGAAGGCACGAACTAGGAGATCATGACCTGAGCCGAAATCAGACACTTAACCAACTGAGCCACCCAGGTGCCCCCAGAAGTGTTGTTTTTGTTTTCGTTTTCCATAAACCCTTACAAAGTGAGGCTCCAACTGAAACTAAAATCTCTTATATGGATATTTCTAAAGGAAGCATGATTGGCTTTAAAAATGCCAGAAGGTGGGGCGCCTGGGTGGCTTAGTCGGTTAAGCGTCTGACTTTCGCTTAGGTCATGATCTCGCGGTTCATGGGTTCGAGTCCCGCGTCGGGCTCTGTGCTGACTGCCAGCTCAGAGCCTGGGGCCTGTTTCAGTCTGTGACTCCCTCTCTCTCTGACCCTCCCCTGCTCACGCTGTCTCTCTCTCTCTCTCTCTCCTAGAAATAAATAAAACATTAAAAAAAAATGCCAGAAGGCAGCACGGAGGGGAAATTGAAGAAAACAGAGGCTTGTAAACTGATGGGGCAGCAGACACTGTCTGGAGATGCTGATTACAAAACGCCCTCCAACTAGCCGCTCGCTAGAGCTTTCCAGGACCAAGCTAGGGCTGGGTGTCGGGCAATACCACGCGCACAGCGCATCTCTGCGCCTCAGCTAAACAAAAGCATACAAACCTGTGCTTCCTTGCTGATGGGAGAGAACTAACACATACCTGCAGTCTTAAAGACTGCTGCAGCCCAAGGATCCCCAGAGAGTCATATGGCTTCCTAAGTTTTACAAAGCCTCTAAGGTAGAGGCAAGCTTTTCCTATCGGCAATAAAGTATTTTGGCAAACAAGTTAATATACTGCACATGCATCTGCTTTTGCTGGAATCACTGCTACATTTTAAAGCACTCAAGTGAATAACCACGCTGCCTCAGCTACAGCTGAATGGCCCTGGAGGTGATATACAGGGGAGTTTTAAGTTTTATATCTAGCTGCTACACATATTTAATCACCCACCCCTGCAGTGCGCCATTTGGGAATGGAACACTGAGGACAAACAACAAGGAAGTTGTTTTAAAAGGCTTAACGCTCAAGACACAGCAGGTTCCAGCTCTACCCAACATCCAGATCTCTGTTGAGCTACTTACTAGTAAAGACCTTGACCTTCAGTCAGAGACAAAGATACAAAGGCACAGACAATGGTAAGTTAAGACTCGTTCAGCATCCACTCTGTTTCGAAAATGGGAAAGATGTGTAAATGCTGACAAGGTTCACATGCAGATAAAATTCCATTCCCCCGTTTGCGGGCATACAGGCAGAAGGGACTTCAGCAAGTCCATCCTTTAGCGTCCAGTCAGTGTGACTCAGTCCCCTCAAAAGCACTCTTGGCTCTGGTTGGTTGCTTTTGTTGTTGCTGTTGTTATTGAGAGAAGACAGAAAGCCAGAGGGGAGTAGAAAGAGAAGTGTTCAGAAATAAACTAGAAACTTCTCAAGCGGTTAATGACACCTGAACCTCCACAAAAAATCAGGTGCATTATTGGTACTCAGAGTTCTCATTCTGCACACACACCCTCAAAGCCAGGAACAACTAGTCTGCCTTCCACATGCCTACCAAAAATCTTCTCCTTGCAAACCATTTATCAGATAAGGGGTTAATACCCAAAATACATAAGAAACTCATACAACTTGAAACAAGAAAAAAAAAGAAAGGAAAGAAAAGACACCTCATGCACACACACACATACACATATATAAAATGATTAGAGAACATCATTCCAAAGATAGATATCATTCCAAAGAAGACATAGAAATGTCCCAATGGGTACATGAAAAGATACTCAACATCACTGATCATCAGGGAAATGAAAATCAAAACCACATACTTCATACCTCTTAGAATAGTTGTTACCAAAACGACAAGAAATAATGTGTTTACAAAGGTATGAAGAAAAGGGGACCCTAGTTCGCTGTTGGTGGGACTGTAAACTGGTGCAGCCCTTATGAAAAACAGTATGGAAGTTCTTCAAAAAATTAAAAATAGAACTACCATATGATCCACCTGTCCCACTTCTAGGTATATGTAATCAACGGAAATGAAATCACTATTGCAAAGGGATGTCTGCACTCTCATATTTACTCAAACAGTATTCACAGTAACCAAGACATGGAAACAACCCGAGTATCCATCGACAGATGAATGGATAAAGAAAATGTAGTGTGTACACACAAAGGAATAAGTCAGCCAAGAAAAGAAGGAAATCATATCATTTACGACAATATGGCTAGACTTCGAGGGTATTATGCTAAGGGAAATAAGCCAGAGAAAGACAAATACTCTATCATTCACTTATATATGGAATCTATAAAAGCCAAATTCATAGAAACAGAATTTTTTTTGAGAGAGAGAGAGAAGCAGAGGGAGAAAAAGAGACTCTTAAGCAGGCTCCATGCCCAGTGTAGAGCCCAACATGGGGCTTGATCCCATGACCCTGAGATCATGACCTAGCTGAAATCAAGAGTCAGATGCTTAACTGACTGAGCCACCCAAGCACCCCCAAACCAAGTCATTTTTAGTTGCCAGGATCTGCATGGTGTGGGAAATGGGGAAATGTTGGTCAAACACCAAAAATGGTGGTTACAAACTTACGACTATAAAATGAGTTAGTTCTTATAAGCAGCATGGTGCAATATAGCTAATAATACTGTATTTTGTATATACTTGAAAGTTGTTAAGGGAATAGATCTTAAATGTTTTTACTCCATGAAAAACTGTTCATGGATATGTTAACTAACTTTACTGTGGTAATCATTCCACACTACAGGTTTATCAAATCATCACATTATATACCTTAAAATTACACATATGTCAATTATATCTCAATAAAGCTGGGAGAAAAAAAATCTTTTCTTTACCTGTGCTAGGAACATTCCCTGAATCCCACCTAGTGCATCCATAGTGCCCCAAGTGAGTCTTTGTTAAGTAAAAGGATCAGTCATTCACCTGAAGACTTAAATGCCTGAAGGCTTAAGATACCCTGCCCCCACCCAACACACACAAATCTATTTGACTTCAATAGAGTGCAAAGTTCAAATGACAGACCTGTGTTTCTGACCATACAGTTCCTCTGAAGTCTTATCATCTACGTGTCATTTAATAACCTACTAAGTAATTTTCTTGGATCCTCTTTGGATCCCCATTTAGTTTATAAAAGCCTAAAATTTCAAACTACAGTGAATTTATGGCAGATCAATTAAGAAAATGTACCATTCTCACATCTCACAATACAACTTTGTAACAGAACTCCTACTCATTTTCCCATCCTTCCTCTTAGCCACTCAAAATAACTGAAGTTAAAATTCAATCCAATTCGATCCCTATACTTAAGCAAGTGCTAAATCCATCACGTATCAGATGATTTTCTACTCTGTATCAAAACTATAAAATTGATTATTATGCTATTCAAATAATAGATGATAAAGGAAACTTGCTTGAGCCGAGTTGGTTAAATTGGCCTGCAAACCAGGTTTAAAAAGCAAATTCATTCAGAATAAAATGCTTTGATCCTGTTTTTAATGGGAAATTTTTCTTGGCTCTCCCAAATGTAAAAATATGCAATGCTTTACCAAGAACTCTGGTAATAATCATTAGATTATAATTTCCACCATACATAAGTTTTATTAGGCTGCATAAATAAGTTTGTCTTTTATGGGATTGCCTGGGCTTTCATTCTCAAAATTATTTTGGAAAATAAAGGCTGTATTGAATAATTTGAATCTAACCATGAAATGAATATGACAATTATTCTACTTCAACAGCATTCGGAATTAGTATTTAAATCAAATAGTCCACTTCCTCATTACCCAATATAACCCTGTTCTTTCAAAAGCATGAGTGATATCTGGAAGATAAGTAATTCTTAAGAATAAGAAATGAAAAGAGAGAGAAGGTTGGAATAGTAAGAGAAATATCATTAGAAAGTTATACTTTACTGATATATTAATATATGTTAATAAGTATCAACTCTAGTTTTTATACACTTATTTAAAACCTTCCTTTAAAAGTGTCTTTTATGGGCGGCACCTGGGTGGCTTATCGGTTAAGCATCCAACTTCAGCTCAGGTCATGATCTTCTGGTTTGTGGGTTTGAGCCCCGCGTCGGGCTCTGTGCTAACAGCTAGCTCAGAGCCTGGAACCTGTTTCCGTCTGTGACTCCCTCTCTCTCTGACCCTCCCCTGCTCACGCTATCTGTCTGTCTGTCTCTCTCTCTCTCTCAGAAATAAATATTTTTTAAAAAGTGCCTTTTAGGGTGACTGACCATCACAATTTCCTAAGACTGGCTCTGGTGCTTGAAAAGTCCTGGCAAATCCCTCAGTCCTTGACCAGCTGGGATAGGGGTCATCCTACTTTAATTCACCTATTGTTAAACATCTGTATTTTATCATTCTTCCTTCCATGATAAAGTTAGGAACTAGAAAGCACGCACCTGAAATTTCTGCTTGCTCTGGATCCTTATTACATTTCTCTCCCACTGATTCTGAAGCCCAGCTGTGTTCTGCCATAAAGGCCGCATGGGACCACCGCATGTAGTTTGAAGGCCGGCTCTTAATTTGCCACTCGCTTGACTGGAGAAGTAGTAAAATGTAATCTGTGAAAAATAAGGAACGTCCAAACAATTATAAACCAGAAGTGCCCAAATGTGAAAAGTATTTAAAACTCTGTGTGTTTTCAAGTACCTGACAGGCATGTTGGGTATTTGTTGGAAGAAATACTCTGCTTCTTAAGTTTGAGGGAGTAGAATCCACTTTGGCGACCAAGGAGAGGAAGTGGGCTGTTAACAACAATAGTCAGCATGTTACAATCAGAGCAATCCTTAGTAAACTTATGTAGTACACCAGGCAAAAATCAGGCCCATATCCACATTAGGTCAATATATTTCTGTTTAAAGAATGAAACATTTAACCATATCATCTGCTTTTGCAAATGGTCTGACTGATAGTTTTACTTCATTATATGACCCAGAGAAATAGCTCATTGTGATTATACTCCCTATAACACTATTCTTGGCTGCAGTCCACAACCCAGTTTATCTCCTATAACATAGAAAGATATAGCCTTGCAAAGATGGTATCCAGGGAAAACATTATGCTGGGATTGCCCACCAAAGTAGGCCATTCAATGACAAATCCAAAGGGGTTCATCGTTTGCTGTGATTTTCTTTAGAAAAAACTGGATCCAAGAGTCGCAGCTTTCCCCAGGACCACCGCGAACAATACAGAATCCTGATGCTCTCCCACATAGTACGGTACAGACTATCCCAGTGGACTGTTAGTGTTTAGCAGGCTATAAAATAAATGTAGAACATTTTCTGGGCTTTCATAAATGTCCTACAGTGCCTGACAAGGTTACAGTGTGTAATCGGGTACCACTGTGTTCTATTACTCTACTTGGCATTTTGCTATTTGTCAAAAGGAATGACAAAATGATATTTATGATTATGATAACCTAGCTTCTGAGTTTATTCCATGGTAGTTTATTTATTTTAAAAAGGAAATTTTTTTATAGTTTATTTTTGAGATAGAGAGAGACAGAGCATGAGTGGGGGAGGGGCAGAGAGAGAGGGAGACAAGAAATTCGAAACAGGTTCCAGTCTCTGAGCTGCCAGCCCAGAACCTGATGCGGGGCTCAAACCTATGAACCACGAGATCATGACATGAGCCAAAGTCGGATGCTTAACCAACTGAGCCACCCAAGCACACCATATTTCATCGTAGTTTATTTTATTTTATTTATTTTAGACTTTATTTTTTTTTTAATTATTTCTGAGAGAGAGAGAGAGAGAGAGAGAGACAGCATGAGCAGGGGAGGGTCAGAGAGAGAGGGAGACACAGAATCCAAAACAGGCTCCAGGCTCCAAGCCAGCTGTCAGCACAGAGCTGGACACGGGGCTCGAACCCAAGAACCGTGAGATCATGACCTGAGCCGAAGTTGGACACTCAACCAACTGAGCCACCCAGGTGCCCCTCGTGGTAGTTTAAAGCTGGATTGAAAATCAAATTTAATTATCATGTCATTGAGAGACTCGATAGTAAAATTAAGAAACCTCTTCTTCTCTACAGTTGCTCCAAAATTGTACCCTAATTAAGTAGAAAGTAATGACATTAATGATTGTTACAGATATGGCCAGAGACATAAGTGAAGTCCCTGCAATAATGGAAAATCATTCTGAGGATGTATTTCCTGGAATAATGATATAAACATAATTTAGATGAACTGCTGGTGTCAAAATGATACAAGTGGACAATTATTACAAGTTTGCTCTTGCTTCATTTTCATAAGGTAAAGCATATGCCAAGCAACTAAATAATCAATGAGTCATATGAGAGATTATATTTATTTTCTATTATTATTTACATATAAGTGTTATGAAAATAATATTACTAGCAATACAAATGGTAATAGTATTCAACAGGTACTAAATTATTATTTATAAGTATTCACCTACAAAAACCATCGGTGAGATATACAGAAATTTTTCATTTATCAAGGAAATAAATTAATTATATTTATTTTAAAGAGTTTAGGCTTAAAAATAAGATTTGACTCATTTACATTTACAATAAAATAATAAATTATTTAAATATCTTTTTTTAATATTTTTTCATTTACTTCTAGGAGAGATTGAGAGAGAGAGAGGCAGCGTGAGCAGGGGAGGGTCAGAGAGAGAGGGAGATAGAGACTCCGAAACTGGCTCCAAGCTCCGAGCTGGCAGTCAGCACAAAGCCCGACGCGGGGCTCGAACCCACGAACCACGAGATCATGACCCAAGCGAAAGTCCGACGCTCAACCGACTAAGCCACCCAGGCGCCCCTAAATTATTTAAATATTTAAGCAGCTCATTTTATAAATATAAAGTACATCATTTGGTACATGCTATCACATTGTAAATTATTCTGTATTTGGTCAAAAACTCCAAACATTCATCTTCAGGTTTTCATAAAAAGAAAAGTTTGAAATTCAAAAACAGCTTGAGACCTTTTGACATTTATTGAGTAATATACTTTCTTTTCATGGGAGTGTTCAAAACGCACCCAATGCCAAAATCTATTTTCTACCTTCAATTCCAACTTAGTGTCCATAGGAAGCATTTTTAGAAATGCACACTCAATTTCCCCTTGCTTCGTCCCTGCAGTGTGAATATAGAATTTCTTTAATTCATAGACAAAGATGCTCCTCAGGGATAAATACTATCTTATGGAAAACTCCCTCATGTTTTCCGTAAGACCTTACTCATCATGTCTATGGAAATAAAAGAAAGAAGCACATTTTTGGCAGCATAAGTTTTTCCCATATGTCCATTCTTTCATCTTACACCCCCTTCCACTGTTGCTCTGACCACTGAGAAGAGACTTAAGAAGCTGATAATCAAAACTGTATCCAATGTTTTCTGCACACAGAACCTCATCCATTACAATAGCCCTACGAGCAATCACATCACACATATATATGCAAATATAATTGTCACCATTGTAAATTTTCTACTAATCTCTACCATATTCATTTCAGTTTGTTGATATCATTCATAAATTCCCATTTTATACCTGCATCTATAAAAACCACTGCATAGCATATCTTTAAAACATATTTCAAAGAATCTCATGGCAAATTGCTAATTATTCAAATGACGAAATAACAATAGCATCATTTTATTGATAACGTTAAATATTTATATTAAAGGGCTTTCAAAAAAATTTTTTTCTCAGTTGCTGGGTAAGTGTTGGAATAAAATCCCAACATAAACCAAGATTGATAACCAAAAAAAAAGGAAGTATATAAAACATGGAAGCAACATAAACCATAAATCAAGTCTGCAGGGCTAAATCCAATAACTTAGGCAGTGAATTTCTCCAACCTTGATTCTCAGGAAAGATAAGGTAGAATTTTCAATGTCACTGTCTTCAACTGTTATTGACAGGCAACCTTGCATTTCTTCCATTTCCCAAGTTCTAAGAGATTAATAGGAATGAGTGTGAGCAGAAGGAACATAAATCCTATTGGCATGTTACAGACTAACCAACTGGCTCAAAGGAACTTAAAAAAATTGAGTATTATGACAGTCAGATAATAACGGTTCTCAAGAACATTTCCACAAAAATCATGCTGCAAGAATGGATCATCATGACAAAGCCCAAGGCCTAAAGCAAAGGTTAAAATGTCAAAACTTTTAGAAAGGCAAAAGCGTGTTCTTCTATGACAGAAATGTGGCTGAGTTCAGATAACAGAGAAGAAATGATAGTCTTCTATATAAACTTCTTCAAGTTGGTAATTTCTATTTCTTAAGTTCTCTTTCCATTGAATCATAAGTTTGTCTCATACCTGCTCATTAAAGCTAACAAGCTCAACACAACCACATAATATTTGCTAAAACTGTATCTCCCAAAGGATGTCCTCAAATAGTAATCTCTTAAAAAGGCTGGCAACTTATAACTGAATACAGTGATAACAATTAAAGCTTGCCTCAGTGAAAAAGAGCTAGAGGAGTCACTTTAGTGGATCATGAAGCTTGCTTATACACATGAGGGTGATGTTAACCAAAATGCCAATGAGAAGACCTCTACAAAGTCACTCCTCTATAAAAGCAATAGAAAAAAAAAAAACCTGGCCAAAAAAAAAGGTCATAGCAAGGCTTAGCAAACTGGAGAGCTTTTATTGAGGAAATAGTGGAATCACAGTAAAAACAGTGAGTTTTATGTTTTTTTAACTTGCCTATTCCCATTGTCCACTTGCAGCTCCAGAACAACTTTGAGAAGTAGCAGCCCAGTGTGGCAGGCATAGCAATGAGCAGCATAGAATTAGAGCTCTTTCAAACCCACATTAACAAATAATTGTCATCATTTGACATGTCTGTGTTTCCTGAAAGATCCCACTTACCAGGCTGTCTGAAATTCACCCCATTAATACCTTGCCCAGCAAAAAAGTCTTCTTTGCAGCAAGTATTCAAGCCAGTTGGTCACTCTGTGACACATAGTAGGATTTATGTTCCTTTTGTTCACACTCCTTCCTATTAATCACTTAGAGCTTGGGAAATGGAGGAAACCCAAGGTAAGTATGTTAACTTTATGTTTGCCTGAGGTAGTGTATAATAATAGTGGGGGCTTAAATAATCTAACCACAAAGCTTAAAGCAAACTCTGGGGAATGGGATGATACACAGGAGCTTTGAAATGCTCCTATTTTTCCTACAAATCTAAAGAGACATGTTCATGCACAGGGCTGTGCACAGGCTCTAGAAAGACCTGAAAAGGCCCTCCACTCTCATCTCTGGCTGACTTTGAGGCTCTATGAAAGTAGAAAGTTAAAACTAAGACTGAGTTGTGAACTGCCTAGTTTTATTGAAGGTGCCCCCCAACAGGTACACAAAGTCCCTCAACAACACTGGGGGATATATTGACTTCAGGGATTTAAGGAACTTACTTTTCTTTTCTTTCCTTTTCTTTTCTTTTTTCTTCTCTTTCCTTTTTACCATTTATTTATTTTTGAGAGAGAGAGAGAGAGTTAGTGAAAGAGCGAGAGAGAGAGAAGGGGAGGCGAAGAGAGGGGGAGAGAAACAATCCCGATTAGGGCTCAGTCCCACAAACTGTGAGATTATGACCTAAGCCAAAATCAAGAGTCAGATGCTTAACCACCTGAGCCACCAGGTGCCCCAGAACTCTCTTTTCAATCAATAACGGATCACTAATCTGACCATGCAAAGAATGCAATGACGACACATGACAAAAATAAAGACTACAAAATTGATCTAGAAAAGTCACTAAACTAAACAACAACAACAAATAAAACAAACAACTACAACTGCAAACTGTAGAAAGGAGGAAATCAGACTTTCAGATTTGCAATGCTATATTGTTTTAAATGTCATGCTTCAAAAGAAATTGTGAGAAATGTAAAGAAGCAAGAAAATATGACGCATACAGAAGGAAAAAAATCAACAGTAAATGTCTCTGAGGAAGCCAAGGCAAGGGACCTACTGAATAAAGACTTTAAATCAGCTATTTTAAATATTTCAAAGAGCCCATGGAAACCATGTATAAAGTACTAAAGAAACCATATGAATGATGTCTCACAAAATAGAGAATATCAATAAAATAGAATATCAAGAACATCAAGAAATAGAAACTATAAATATCAAAAACTAATCATTATAATTTGTTGTTATAATTGATAAAAATAAAAATTAGAATTCACTGTTGATAGACACATAATATATAAAGATGTACTTGAGTCAGTAAAGGTGTGGAGAATAGAGATAGATAAGACAAATTTCCTTAATATACTGTTGTAATTAAATTGGTATGACTCAAACCTAGATTGTTGTAATTGCTAAGCAGACACTAATAAAATAATTCAAAAAGTACATAGTAAAAAAGTAAATTAACATGATACACTATAAAATATCAATGTAACAGAAAATAATAATGGAGGAAAAGAGTAACAAGAAAGACATGAGACAGACAGAAAACAAACAGGCAGCAGTTGTGAAGTCCATATTATCAGCAATTATGTTATATGTAAATTTGTTCAAGTCCCCATTCAAAACTCCAAGGTTGGCACATTGTATAAAAATATGATCCAATAATATAACTATCCAAAAAGGGTGAAAATAAAAGGATACGAAAACCATAATATACAAATAATAACTAAAGAAGAGCTGGAAGTACAGGAAAAAAAGTGTTAACAAACACGCACAAAAATTTGCTATTAGAGACAAACAAGCACAGTTTATTTATTTATTTATTTTAATGTTTTATTTATTTCTAGGAGAGAGAGACAGCGTGAGCAGGGGAGGGTCAGAGAGAGAGGGAGTCACAGACTGAAACAGGCTCCAGGCTCCGAGCTGGCAGTCAGCACAGAGCCCGACGCGGGGCTCGAACCCACGAACCGCGAGATCATGACCTGAGCGAAAGTCGGACGCTTAACCGACTAAGCCACCCAGGCGCCCCAAACAAGCACAATTTATAATGATAAAGAATCAACCCATGAAGAAAGTATAATAATTACAAACACATGCGCCTCAAAACAGAGCCTAAAGTATATGAAACAAAAGTCAACAAAAACAAAGTGACAATAGGCAATTCAACAATAATAGTGGGAGACTATGGTACCCTACATTTAAGATTGGATAAAACACTTAGAATATCAGTAAGGAAATTAAAGACTTGAGCAACATAATACACCTCTTAGCCCTAACAGACATATAGAACACTCCATCCAACAAGAGCAAAATACATATGCTTCTATGGCGCTCACAGAATATTCTCCAGGAATGACCATATTTTAGTGATAAACAAATCTCAATATATTTAAGAAGATATGAATTAAAAAAGTAATGTTCTACAGCCACAATGGAGTCATTTGAGTCAACAGAAGAAAGAAATGTGGGAAAATCCCAAATATGTGGAAATCAAATACGATACTCCTAGTGACTAATGGGTCAAAGGAGAAATTAGAAGAGAAATTAGAAAATATTTGAGAGATAGGGACACATGGGTGGCTCAGTAGCTTAAGCATACTACTTCAGCTTGGGTTATGGTCTCCCAGCTCCTGGGTTTGAGCCCCATGTCGGGCTCTGTGCTGATAGCTCATAGCCCAGAGCCTGCTTCAATTCTGTGTCTCCATCTCTCTCTCTCTCTCTCTCTCTCTGCTCCTCTCCTGCTTACGCTCTGTGTCTCTCTCTCTCAAAAATAAATGAACATTAAGAAGTATTAAAGGGGCATCTGTGTGGCTTATTTGGTTAAGCGTCCAACTTCAGCTCAGCTCATGATCTCACAGTTGGTGAGTTTGAGCCCCACGTTAGGCTCTGGGCTGACAGCAGCTTAGGCTGCTTCAGATTCTGTGTGTCTCTCTCTCTACCCCTCTCCTACTCATGCTCTGTCTCTCTCTCTCAAAAATAAATGAACATTAAAAAAATATTAAAGGAGTGCCTGAGTGACTCAGTTGGTAAAGCATCCATCTTTGGCTCAGGTCATGATCTCACCATTCATGAGTTTGAGTCCCACATTGGGCTCTGTGCTGACAGCTCAGAGCCTGGACCCTCTTTCAGATTCTGTGTGTGTGTGTGTGTGTGTGTGTGTGTGTGTGTGTGTGTGTGTGTGTCTGCCCCTCTCCTGCTTATACTCTGCCTCTCTCTCAAAAATAAACAAACATTAAAAATATATATATTAAAAAAAGAAAATACTGGAGATAAATAAAAGTGAAAATACATTGTATCAAATGTGTGGGACACAGTTAAATTGGTGCTTAGAAATAAATTTGGAGCTCTAAATTACTAAACTTAAAAAAAGGAAGTTTTTAAACACAGCCTAACCTTCCACCTTACAAAGCTAGTAAAAGAAGATCAGACCAAACTCAAAGCCAGCAGAGGAAGAAAACAATAAATATTAGAGCAGAGATAAATGAAATAAAAAAGAGACAAACAACAGAAACCAATTAAACCAAAAAGTTGGTTCTTGGAAAGGTCAGCAAAATTAACAAAACTTTTACTAGACTGACTAATCAGAAAGAAAAAAGAAAAGACTCAGTTTGCTGACTGAAGGATCAAACAAGGGTCAGAACTATCAATTCTATAGAAATAAAAACCTATAGGATGATATCATCAACATTTGCAAGCCAACAGATTAGATAATGTAAATGATACGGACAAATTCTTAGAAGGACACAAACACTGACTCATGACCAAAACTGACTCAAGAAGAAATATAAAATCTGAATAAATTATAACTAAAGAGAATGAATCAGTAATCAAAAAACTTTCCACAAAGAAATTCTCACTCACGGCAGGATTCCCCGGTGAATTCTATAAAACACTTAAACAAGAATTAAAACCAATACTTCACAAACTCTTGCACAAATTGAAAGAGGAAAGAAGACTTTTTGACTCTTTCTGTGAGGCCATTATTACCTTGGTTTTACCTAACAAATGACATCCACAAAAACCCTCACCTAACCATATGTGATTGTAAAAGATTGAAAAACTTCTCCCTAATAGGAAAAGGATAAGGATAACTGTTACTACTTCTATTCAATATTTCACTGGAGTTTCTAGGCAGGCAATTAGATAAGGAAATGAAATAAAAGGAATCTAAAATGGAAACAGAAAGTAAAACTATATCTGCAAATGACATGATCTTGTGCATGGATGTTCCTAAAGAACCATGTGTTTACACCAGGCTCACTTAACCATCCAGATTAAATTTATTTTAAGGTCAGCTAATTAGTAACCATAGTACATCTATAAAGACTTTTCAAAAAAGTACCTAGATTCGTTTTGATTAAATAACCAAGGGATGGGAATCTTGGGGAGTCTATCTTTAGAATTTCTGCTACCACAATTAAGCAGGCAGTAGTTTGATTCTCTTTTCCACTTGCTACATTTTAAGGTGGTTGACCAGAACCTAAACTAGCTGAGTTCTTGTAAATCCTTCCTTGATTAATTCGGTTGTAGGACACATTGAATCAATGTATCTACTCATCATGGTTGCCAGACTTCATTTTCAAAGAACTGAAATCCCCTGGGTCCCTTCCAACTGCTTGATTGGTGAAATTCCCTGCCTACCTTACTTTGGGAGCATGATATTCTACTGGGCGTTTGCCTGTGGTTCCAAAGATATATTCTTTGAAATCTGTATTATATTTATACAAATATACCACTATTTGATTTTATGAATTTCTGTCGAGTATATATTTTTGCTTATGGCTAAATTAATTTGAAGAATATATACCCACATAAATTTAACAAATAAAGAAGCCATCTGCCTATAAAGATAAAATTCCTACCAAAAGAAAAACAAATGATGCATAGGAAAAAATTTCTGTATTTTTAGAGAAAAATTATAGAATGTATTATTTTTAGTTCCAATCAGCGGAATAATATTATTTACTTAAAAATATTTGACAGCTTGACTATTTATGTTACATGGAAAAATTTCACCAATGTCATATCAGTTAATTCAAAGAATCATCTAAGTTGTCAACTATGATTACCTGACTGATGTATTACTCTGAATTTGAAATAAAAGAAATGAGAAAATAAACAGATATTATATTATCTAATAAAAATAGACACCAATTTTGTTCAGGAACTCTGAAAACTTCATGTAGCTCACTAATTTAAAATGCACACACACGCAAGCACACATCCAGGACCTTGATATTATTAGCTTGGCAATCAAAGAATTTGTGGAAGAAATAAGGCTCTCTGCAAATTACTACTGGAGGCAGAATGAATCATTAAGTACCAAATATGTATGCCCTTGAAATTCGTTGTTCAGCTTCTCAGCCACTGTCATACATCGATCAACGTCTCTCATTTCTGCTGCCTGGTTGACCAAGAGCAGAAACAAGACCGTCAACTGTGAAGGAGTTGGGTAGAGGAGGGAAAAAAGGGAAAACAATAATATTGATGAACAAAATCAGTAACTTTTGGGTGACATAATTCTTGACATTCCCAAAAACACTTTTGGCCTCATCTTCATTTCCAAAGCCAGTGTCCTCTAGCCAGAACAGACTGAATATCACTGCCTGAGCACATCCAGCATCTCTACACGGTCCTTATGTGTACGATATTTCAGTAGCAAATATCGTGTCTTTCACTTCCCTGTCCGCTGAAATAGCATTCATCTTTCAAGTCCCTTCTCAAGTTCTGTCTTAAAGTGATGACATAAGGGGGCGCCGGGGTGGCTGAGTCGGTTGGGTGTCCAACTCCTGATTTTGGCTCAGGTCATGATATTGGGGTTCTTGAGCCCTGCACTGGGCTCTGTGCTGATGGGAGTGGAGCCTACTTGGGATTCTCTATTTCTCTCTCTCTCCCTCTCTCTCTGTCCCTCCCTGACTTGTGCTTCCTGTCTCAATAAATAATAATAATAAAAAAGAGTAATAACATCAGTTTCCATTTGGAGTGGCCTTCTTTCCAGTGTCAGAATCTGCCTACATCCACAGAAAAATATGCTCAGACTAACATCCCAGCAGTTTTCAAATTTCCCCTATATTATATAACGAATTGTTTTATTCTCAAGAATACTTTCCAAAGAAATCATATCATATGCAACATATATTGTAATAGTCTTTATAGTATTCGCAGCATTTATCATGCCTTACACTCTAGGATTAAAAAGAGCTTTTGAACTGAAATTCACAATTGTCACCACCATATATAAATACATGTACATAAACAGATAAATTTCATGTTTAATTATTTTTTTTACTTTCAAAATGATGTAACTACAGTATTGAAATTGGAACAAATGGGAAAAGATACTGAATTCCATCCATAATACAAATCATATTTGTGTCTTTATGATAAGGAACAGGCCTAACTACTATAATAAAATATCCTCCTTAACTGAAAATTCAGGTGAATTTTAAAATAACAGCATAATAAAGCTGATTCTTAGAATCAGAGTATGCATCAAGGCATGCCTCACCTATGTTTGCTACAAAAGTGAACACTAACCACTAAAATTAAGATTATAACTTATCTGTTAGTTCTTGAAGGAGGAGCTGTATCTTTTACTCATACATCCCAAATAGTGCATATAATCAAATGCAAAAATGCTCAACTAACGTTTATTGACAGCAAACTATAGCTCATAGATATGTCTCATTTGCCACCAGATTTTGCACAGTCTGAGAGCTAAGGTTTTCACGTGGGTTAGATGGTTGAAAAAGTTTAAAAGATAACATTTTCTGATATGTGAAAATTATATGATTCATAAACTCCAGAGTCCATCAATAAAGTTTTATTATAATACAGCCATGCTTTATCTCTATGTATTATCAATGGCTACTTTCACAGTATAATGGCAGAATTGAGTAGTTGGGACATAAACTGTATGATCTAAAACTATGTACTATCTGGTCCTTGAAGGAAAAAATATGCAGATTCCTAGACTAGGAAAGGTATAAGGTTCCATCCCTAGATTGTGAGTTCACCGAGACAAGAACTGTGTTCTTGTTTACTCATATCTGCAGGTCCTATAATAATATGTGGAGCAATGTAAACACTCAATAAAAAGTGTTGGAAATAATAAATACAGAAAAGAACAAGTGAACATTACTTTTTCACTGATTTTGGAGACAAAGACTTTATAAAAAGACTGCAAAACCTTGATCTAGGAAGTGAATAGGAGATTCTTTTCAGCTTCTGTCTCTTGCTATTTCTTATTAGTAAAACAATACAACACACTGTCTAAATAATGCAGCTTGCTAAGTATTCAGAAATCCATTATGGTTCTCAGCGCCCTTCACAAAGGGCAGCATGGGACAATTTAGGACATGCTGATGTGAGGACACCCAATGATAAATAGAACGCTTCTACAGAAAAACCTAACTGCTGAGATCTCAGAAGGCTTTATAGATAAACCATAGAGGCATATTTTTATGAGAACAGAAATTTGGTGGAAGGGATCAGAACAAATTGGATTCCTTCAGGCTTTTGCCTGAGATTAGGCTGCGGTTGTAGCTGGAGTGGGTGGCTAAAATTCTGATAAAAAGGCTGTTCTCTTCTGGGCCGGAAGAATCAAAGAAAGGAAGGTAGGAGAGCCAGGCCCATGATGAATAAAGGCAAGAATTCTCACAAGAAAAGAGCCAGAAAAAGAGGTGGCCTGTATTCTATGAATAAACTACCCAAATCTCTGGCTAAAATTAAAACATGCCTGTGCAGGAAAGGCACACTTCTAGTGAAGTTTCAAAGAACCAAACTGATATTTGAACTGCTGCCCACACCAAACTAAACAGAGTTTTCCATTGGAGGCTAAGCAACTTAACCAGCTACTGAATCAAGACAAATTAGAACCACCTTAGAAAAATCTCTGGCCGTTCTCATAAAACTGAACATACCCTCAACACACATTTCACTTCAAGGTATTTACCCAAGAGATTTAAAAACATAAAGCCACAAAGACATATAGGAATGTTTATAGCAGTTTTCTTCATCATATTCCAAAACAAGAAAAAAAAAAACCACGTGTCCTTCAGTGGGAGAATGGATGAATCCATCAGTTCATACAAGTGCCTACTACATAGCACTAGAAAGGAAGGAACTGGTGGTACATGCTACCACATGAGCGAATCTGAAGCATTAAGCTAAGTGAAGAAAGCTTTGCACAAAGTGTATACACTTTATGAGTCATTGTATATGAAGTTCCAGAACAGGCAAGACAAATCCATGGCAGAAGAAATTAAAACGGTGATTATCTTCAGAGTGAAGGGCAGGAGCAAGGATTGACTAGGAACGTATATGAGAGAACTCTCTGGCGTGACAATAAAGCTGTACATTTTGTTAGCTGCTTAGATTGCACAGGTGAATGCACTTGTCAGAACTTATCAAATAGTACACGTATGACTAGTGTTTGCATGTAATGTAAATACGACCTCAAAATAAAAAAAAAAAAAAAGAACTATAATGAATATTGAATTCTAGCACAGGATAAACACACTTTTCCTTAAAGTGCCGAATAGTTTAGGCTTTGTGGACCCTGTGGTCTCTGTCACAACCACTCAACTCCAAAGTTGTAGCACAAAAGCAGCCACAGGCACTTTGTGAATGAGCAGGAGCGGCTGAATTATGATCAGACTTTCTTCTGGAGTGTCTGGGTGGCTCAGATGGTTGAGCAACTGATTCTTGGTTTCGGCTCAGGTCATGATCTCACGGTTTGTGAGTTTGAGGCCGAGTCGGGCTCCGTGCTGAGAGTGCACAGCCTGCTAGGGATTCTCTCTCTCTTTCAAAATAAATAAATAAACTTTTAAAAAGGCTGTATAAAAACTCAATTTATTTACAAAAACAGGAAAATGACCCACAGGCCATGTTTCGTTGACCCCTGGGTCTAGATGATACCATGCTTGCATACTTGGGGTAAAGTGATTCCTGCAACTTCTTCGGAATGCATTGAAAAAATGATGGATTGATAAATGGAGAAAGGAATCGGCAGATGGATGGATAACTGATCAAACAAATACAGTACATTTAGATGTATAACCTAAGTGGTGGGTATATGGCTATTTAGAGTAAGGTTTTCAGGAAACTTTTCATATGCTTAAAATAACTGTAATAAACTGGGATAGGAAACCATACAAATTAAAACTAAGTGGGTACATAGACATTGCTTATAACTTACTTGGCAAAATAGAGTTAATAAGGCCATGAATTAAGAAACACAGCATAAACAAAACTTTCAAAGTTATTCTATGTTTCCCACCAATCCCATATGATCAAAAATATGTCCAGCAATGGGTCATTGCAGGTGCAGTCACAGAGAACAGCAGGCTAAGACCATCACACTTTCTCAGAACAACATTAAAACACAGAATGATGTTTAATAGTTTGTGTGTTTCATAATGAGGTATACGGATTTTAGATCCAATATAATTGGTCAAAATATCAAGAGCTCTAATATTTCCATTTAAACTTGATTTTAAATAACCCCAAATAAAAATAATCTGTGATATAAAAGGAAGTGTTAACTTCTCAAATAAGTTATTTTTGATCTTTGATAACCTACACATTTTAGCTTTATAGAGAAAAGTATGCATTAAAAATTTTTTTTACATTTATTTATTTTTGAGAGACAGAGTGAGACAGAGCCTGATGGCAGAGGGAGAGAGAGAGGAGACACAGGATCCAGAGAAAACTATGCATTTTAAAAGCCTAACGTCTCATGAGGTATCTAGGTGGCTCAGTCAGCTAAGCATCGGACTTGACTCAGGTCATGATCTCAGGGTTTATGAGTTCAAGCCCCACATTAGGCTCTGTGCTACAGCTCCGAGCTTGGAGCCTGCTTTGGATTCTGTGGCTCCCTTTCTCTCCGCTCCTCCCCCACTTGCACTCTGTCTCTCTCTCAAAAATAAATAAACATTAAAAAAAAAAACCTCATAGGGGCGCCTGGGTGGCTTAGTCAGTTAAGCATCCGACTTTCGCTTAGGTCATGATCTCGCGGTTCGTGGGTTCGAGCCCCGCGTCAGGCTCTGTGCTGACTGCCAGCTCAGAGCCTGGAGCCTGTTTCGGTCTGTGACTCTCTCTGACCCCCCCCTGCTCACGCTGTCTCTCTCTCTTCTCCTAGAAATAAATAAAACATTAAAAAAAAAGTTTAAAAAAAAAACAAAAAAAACCCCTCATGTATCATCTTTAATATCACCTGACTGTTAGAATTATTTAAAACTCTATGTTCTGATAAGTTATAAGAAAAACTCACATTTAATTCTTTTTTATAAATATAAAGTTTTACCATTGTTGCAAAGACATATTTGATTTTCTGTAGTGATACCATTTTATCTAAATGCGATGCTATATACTTTTTAAAATCAATACTATGTTTTAATCACTCTGCCCTGAGCTTTAGTAGACTCCAATTATTGACACACTGATGTTTTTAATGTTCTAATAGATTTTCAAACTTAACTCTGAAAACTTCTCAAGGCATTGATTGCATGATGAAATATATTATTTTGGAGCACTAGCAAATTATTTCAAGAGGAAGCTAATCAAAAATTTTATTAATACTCATGAAATAAGGATTTTTGAATGAAGACAAGATTCCAATAAGATTATTTTTCTATAAACGTTTCAAGCAGCTAATATCTAAAGGAAGGACATTTGCTTATTTAAAATTATATGTACGAAAATACCCCTATTTTAACATTTAATTGTAGCTACAAGAGACACGTCACTGTTATTAAAATCATCAGCCTTCGATAACTATGCCAGGCGATATTTTGCCCCTTTTTCCTATGAGGCTTTTCTTCTTATTATTCCCACTTTACAGATAAGGAAACTGAGACTAGCGCTCTCAACCCAGACCAAGCGTTGTCACTGCAATGGTGTCTGTCTATATAACGTCGCAATTTTGAGGTGAATTGCCCCCATTTTCTCTCTTGACTGAATGAAAAAAATCAGCATGAGAAAAGAGTAGGAAGAGAAAAAAAGAACAAGGGATGAGCAGGAGGAAGGAAGGAAAGGTGGGCCAGGAACACAAAGACAGAGATCCCGGTTGTCTAACTAGAAGATATGGAGGCCCACAAGGAGACTCGAACAAGAGCCACGTGCAAGAAGAAAATATGAGGTATTCTGCCCATGAGGAAGACTAGGATAAACAAATGCATGCTGTGAAACGTTTTTAAGTGAAGAAAAAAGCAGTGGGGAGATTCTAAAGGAGACATGCACAGAATCAAACAATTCACAAGGTATTGCAATGGCTAAAAGTTGAGAACCAGAATCAATATCGTCACCATCTAACACAACTGAATACGAAATAAAAATTTTATGTATTGCAGTGAGTCATTGGTTCTGTTTGTGAAGCCGGTCGGTCCCTTGTTTGGAGAAAGTTGGCTTATTCCTAACAATTGTTAAAAGGTCTTTTTTAAAAAGCATTTTTGCCACCAAAGCCAAGCAAAATAACAAACTCCGGTTCACTTATATAGAAGTTCAAGTCAGGAACACCAAAATTATTCAGAAATGTACTAAATCGCAACTTTTTTTGAATGCTGGATGTTTTATGGAAAATTTTACCAACAACATCCTATGTAGCTTTTGTATTAACTACCTGTAGACTAAGAATCATAATTCCCCTCCTCGGAGTTGAGAAAACCACAGCTTAAAAAAGTAGATTGCTCAAGATCATATAGCTTGTAAGTCATTAGCGAGGATTCTAATCCACATGTATAAGGATTTACGTAAACATTTCCAAAGGATTAACACCTCAGACCCGAATACTGGCTTTAAATTATCTCTAGGGAAATACATTTAAAATATGATTGTATTTATTTGAGAGAAGCACTACTTCTATAAAAAAAAAAACAAAAAAACACCAGCCTTTAGTCAGTTATGCCAGGTCATCTACTACCTCTTTTCATATCATGGGTAAGCCCATCAGAGGAAGAAAGGCATACAGTTGATTTTTGTTCACTAAAATCTCTTAATCACCTCGTACAAAATGGTGAATGAATGTGAAGTTTGTTAGTTATCAAAAAAAGAAATGAATAATGTCTGGCCCTGGAGCCACCTCAAAGGCCACTGAGCAGTCCATCAGGACTTTCTAGATAGCCTAAGAAAACAATGTTATAGAGCCGAAATCAGCACAACCAATAGCAAAGTAATTTAACGAATTAACCTCTGTAGCATTATCACATTAAATTTTACATTTTCCATAAAGAATCGAAATAGCTAGAAAATCCCATGGATTGGTTAGACAGACCTTGAGGATCTCAGGAACCCGGTTTTGAAAATCTAACGTGATATTTTATATCGTTAAATATCCTGAAAATGGTGAACAAATGCATAAAATTAGACATCATAATAATTGATATGTAAATTTCACCCAATATTCTACTCCCCTAATCAACCACTTGACAAAAATTTAAAAAAGGGAAAGAAAAGAAGAAAGAAAAGAAATTCAAAGCATTTACCAGACATATCACCACTGTGATCATAAAATGGAGGTGAAGGACTAGTCATCCCATTTCTCTTTGTCCAGCCAGGTTGTAGACTCTGATCTTGTGTCATACTACAGAGCCCGTTCTCAAAATCACACCTTTCATAGTCTGAGCCTAATCAAAAAGAAAAAAAAATTAGCTTTCAGAACCCATTTGGCTTCTTAAGAAATCAGACAATACTAGGAAAAACAAAAGGTTAGCAGCAAATGGCAAGTGTAGATTAACATAAGGACTATCTTCCACATTTTAAGTCTACTTTATTAATGTAGAGCTTTTTTTGCATATGACATCCCAATAAATCACCACACACAGAAGCCAGCGTGGTCAAACAGAAAGAAGGCCACTTGAGGTCAGAAGACTGAAGACCTAAACCGGTTTTGTCTCCAATTACCCAAGAGCTTTCGCTAAACCACTTAACCACAGCAACCTTTTTCTTCCTTTGAAAGATTAGAATAATGACATCCTGCCCTCTCTCCCTCAAATGATTGCATGAGAATCTAATGACATAATTCATATAAAAATATGACTCTTAGAACCATAAAATATGAGGAATTAATTTTAAGGTTATATCTTCAACTTCACCTTGATATTCCCCAGGCATATCAGAATTTCAGGTGTGGGCAGACCAAATCACCAAGGACTGAATCTCAACTACATGTGACTGTGAGGCACTCCTGGAATTAAACATAGCACCTTCCTGTTGAATATCATTGTTTCTGGAATTCTTGGTGCTTTTATCACAACAAAGGCAATTTCTGGCTCTTTCTGTCTTTGTCCTGAGTTTAAGCGATCCAAGAGGTTTGGTAGAAGCTGAAGGATTTGGACATTTGGTTGTTCACAATAACACCAGGTAGGCGTTATCTCATTATCCAACATCTGCAAAGGTCCCTCTCTGAAAAACAGATGATCTCAACTACAAATGGTCCCTGCTGGGTTATAGTTCTTAGCAACTGTGGAGATTTTCCTTTGACAAGTTTGTTCTTCCCCTGACTCGTTGCATTAGCCACTGTGGGAATACAGATGCTGGTTAATAGCTAGGTGGTACTTGGCAACCCAGGTGGTACTTGGCAACCCCAGTACCCAGGTGGTACTTGGCAACCCAGCCACTGTGGGAATACAGATGCTGGTTAATAGCTAGGTGGTACTTGGCAACCCAGGGTACTTGGCAACCCTTGCCAGGTGGTACTTGGCAACCCAGTTAATAGCTAGGTGGTACTTGGGCAACCCAGTACCCAGTGGGTACTTGGCAACCCAGTGGCCAGTACTTGGCAACTTGCCATTTTGGGCAAAATATTATTTAATAATAATAGATCTGGTGAATGTTCTTGAAATCACACATAAGAGTACTGAAAGCTGATTTAGAAATATCACTTAATGATCTAAGTAGACTTGCTTTATTACCAGTGGCCTATTTCATTTATTTTATTGCTAGATCCCTTATTTTGAAAGATTTCATGGTCCGGCTGTATTCTATAATAACAAGAATCTTAATAGCTACAATTTATCAAGGTAGTTTGTTCTATGAGAGGCATTCTATCTGCAGTTTATTTATTCCTTATATCAACCTTAGGAAGGGGGCATTTTCTTCAATTTTAAGAAGCGAGGAAGCTTAAACCACGTGTTACAAGACATAAAGTAACTTGCCCGAGACAGAATAGCTAGTGAGTGCTGGTGCTAATATTAGAACCCAGAGCTCTTAAAGCTCATGTTTTGAGGCCTGATTATTAGCCCACTGTCCTATTTTTATCAAAAAACTTACAGTTAGAGTTCTATCACAATTTCTAGTCAGCCTGAAGGAACCAGTATTTCCAGACAGAATTGATGTCATTCTATCCAAAAGCTAAGGAATTTGATTAGTCTATGAATCATACCATGGCTAAATTTACAATCCCCATAAGGCCTTTGAAATATTTAGAATAACTGTAATATCCCAATTATTACCTCATGGACCTCTCATAATCCAGAGAATCTGATTGAACAAAAAGCGAACTAAATTGTACAAATATTTGTATGTGTGTAGGTGTGTCATTCAATAAGCTATGCGTGTGCCTACATTAGCATATTGTCAAGATTCCTAGCAATTTTTACAACAATCTATTTGTGATTCTAAAGTATTCTAAACTATTTTTATCACCAGGTTTTAGCAATTGTGTGTATGAGATGTACATACATTCTCACATAAGTGTCAAACATTTTTTAAATATCAAGAAAATACTTTGCATTACAATTACTTAATTGACGTCTATTTGCGATGTCTTTTGTTCCTTGCAATACACAAAGGTTATGATAATGATTTCTGGAAGTGTTAAACCGAGAAAACTAGCTAAGTAGAACACTTTTCTTTCTGAATGTCCTCCACGGGCGTTCTTTTAGTTATAAAATAAATCTAAGGAGCACACATTTTCAAGTAATTCTTTTTTTTAAATTTTTAACGTTTTTTATTTATTTCTGAGAGAGAAAGAGAGAGACAGTATGCCCAGGGGAGGGGCAGAGAGAGAGGGAGACACAGAATCTGAAGCAGGCTCCAGGCTCTGAGCTAGCTGTCAGCACAGAGCCCAATGCGGGGTTTGAACCCATGAACTGTGAGATCATGACCTGAGCCAAAGTAGGATGCCCAACTGACTGAGCCACCCAGAGCCCATCAAGTAATTCTTATAAAAATCATGAGCTTCTAATAACCACTGAATTATTCGACAACTGCATCCGAAAATTTTCTATTTATTTTCCCCCAACGGAGAATTGTGTATTTTAAACCATTTGAACGATGTTTTTGAAATGCAGCTGATTTGCCTTTTTATTCCATATGCCACACACCTACATTAAAATCTAAAACCATTTGTGATATGAAACTCTGCCTGCATAGAGATTTCTGACACCATAGCCATCACTAAATACTGTTGAGTAAGGTCACAGTTTGGACAGGCTACAGAACAGTAAGGAGCAGCTTGCAAGAACTTAGTAGAATCCATGTTCCTGGAGTTCTTGAGTCTGCGGAACTCATCCAATTTTGCAATCTCAAATATCAGACATACTTTGGTCAAAGAGGGAGGGTGTCTCAGTGTTGTGATCTGAGGTTGCTTAGAAGGCCCTGTTATCCCCTAACTCGTCTTCCACTGTGCCAGCCTGATTACAAATTCACTGAAGAAGAGTTCCTTAGGATTCCATCATCAACAGCATCATGGGAAGAAAAATATTAACTTCTATCCCTCAGTGATAGTTAACTTAGGGCACTTTTCTGAGAAAATGTGAACAAACAGAATGAACTTTTAATAGTGGTATTCGTGAAGAAATTGGTACAGACCTTAGGATTAAGTATGGTATGGGTATATCGTCACACTATAAAGTTCTTAGAAGACAGAAAATAGAGGAATTAGGAAAAATCTAGAAAGGGAGGAGGAGAGGTACTAAAAGCAAACCATTTATTTCACAGTTTTGCTTGGGCCTGTATTAATAATGCATATGTCTCTTCCTCCTGAAAGATCTATGAGGTACAATTGTAGTCTTAATGATGAGTCCTCTTTTCTGAAAACTTGTGGCAAAATACATGACATAAACGTATGGGTTTTTTTTTAACATTTTATTTATTTTTGAAAGAAAGAGACAGCATGAGCAGGGGAGGGTCAGAGAGAGAGGGAAACGCAGAATCCGAAACAGGCTCCAGGCTCTGAGCTAGCTGTCAACACAGAGCTCAATGCGGGGCTCAAACCCACAAACCGTGAGATCATGACCTGAGCCGAAGTTGGACGCTCAACCGACTGAGCCAGCCAGGCGCCCCATAAAATGTATGTTTTAACCATCTGGTAAGTGTACTGCTCTGTGGTAATAAATGCATTCACATTGCTACACAACCATCACCACCATCCAACCCCACTCTTCTGTTTTCCAGCTGAAACTCCATACCCATTAAGTAAATACTCACTTCCCATTGTCTCCGTCGGGAACTCCACCATTCTCCTGGCACCCACCATTCTTTTCTGTCACGATGGATTTGACTGCTTTTTTTTTTTTTAAATGTTTTATTTATTTCTGAGAGAGAGAGAGAGCGCGCGCATGAGCAGGGGAGGGTCAGAGAGAGAGGGAGACACAGAATCTGAAGCAGGCTCCAGGCTCTGAGCTGTCAACACAGAGCCCAACGTAGGGCTCGAACCCACGAACCGTGAGATCATAACCGTGAGATCGGATGCTTAACTGACTGAACCACCCAGGCACCCCTTGACTGCTTTTTAAGTACCTCACATAAGAGGAATCATATAGTATTTGTCCTTCTGTGACTTGCTTATTTCCCTTAGTATTACATCCTCAAAGTTTTTTCCATGTTTCAGCAGATGTCAGAATTTGTTTCCTTTTTGAGACTGAGTAATATTTCCATGGGTAAATGTTGTGTTTACCGATTCATCTTCTGAATGGACATTTTGGTCGCTCCGGATGCTGGGAGTACTGTTGCTTATGAACACAGGAGTACAAATAGTTTGGAGTTCCTGCTGTCATTTTTGGGGGGGGGTATATCTCCAGAAGTAATACTGTTGTATCATATAATAATTCTGCTTTTAATTAATTAATTGAGGTATTGCCATGCCATCTCACAGAAAA
This sequence comes from Proteles cristata cristata, assembly GCA_017311185.1. NCBI lineage: Eukaryota > Metazoa > Chordata > Mammalia > Carnivora > Hyaenidae > Proteles > Proteles cristata. Next base: position 652,387 of record JAESUZ010000193.1, on the reverse strand, counting down.
GCTAAAAGATATTGCATTCCTGGCACAATGCCCAAGTGCTCCAACATCTCATCAGCTTTGCCAACACTGGTTATTTCCTGGGGTTTTGTTTGCTTCTAAAAGCCATTCTAATGGGTGTGAGGTGATAATCCCATCTTTGCTTTGATTTGCTTTTCCCTAGTGATAAGCAATGTTGAACATCTTGGACATCTTTTCATGTGCTTACTCACATTTGTATATCATCTTTGGAGAAATGTCTATTCAAATCTTTTGTTCATTGTTAAATGAGGTTGGGGGCACCTGGATGGCTCAGCCAGTTCAGTAGCCGACTACAGCTCAGGTTGATCTCACAGTTTGTGGGTTCGAGCCCTAAGTCAGGCTCTGTGCTGAGAGCTCAGAGCCTGAAGCCTGCTTCAGATTCTGTGTCTCCCTCTCTCTGACCCTCCCCTGCTCACATTCTGTCTCTCTCTCTCTCTCTCTCAAGAATAAATAAACATTAAAAAAATAAATCAGGTTGTTTGTTGCTGCTGAGTTATGAGAGTTCTTTATATATTCTGCATATCAACTTCATATCAGACATATGATTTGCAAATACTTCTTTTCTTATTCCATGAATTGCCTTTTATTGACAGTGTCCTTTGATACACAAGAGTTTTTCATTTTGATGAACTCTAATTTATCTAGTTTCTCTTTTGGTACCTATGATTTTGATATCATATCCAAGATATCATTGCCAAATCCAGTATTGTGAAGCTTTTCCCGTGTTTTCTTCTAAGAGTTTTATAGTTTGAGTTCTTACATTTAGGTTTTCAACCCATTTTGAATTAATTTTGTATATGGTGTTAGGTAGGGACCCAACTTTAATTGTTTTTTGCATGGAGATATATACAGTTTTGACAACACTCCTTATTGAAAAGGCTGTTCTTTCTCTACTGAATGGTCTTGGCACCCTTGTCAAAACTCATTTGACCACATACAAAAGTTTATTTATAGGCTCAGTATTCTCTTCCATTCGCTAGCTGGCTGTCTTTATGCCAACACCACACTCTTTTAACTACTGTAGCTTTGTAATCAGTTTTGACATCAGGAAGTGTAAGGGCCATAGTTTGGTTTCTTCCAAAATGGCTTTCATCACTTGGGGTCCCCTGAGATTCCATATGCATTCAAAAATGGATTTTAGTGTTTGCACAAAAAATATTCTTCGGACTTTGATAGGAATTACATTGAATCTGTACATCACTTTGAATGATACTGACATCTAAAAATTACTGATTCTTCTAATCTGTGAACATGAGATGTCTTTCCACTTATTGATGTCTTCTTTAATTTCTGTCAGCAATAATCTTTAGTTTTTTATGTACATGTCTTTTACCTCCTTGGTTATGTTTTATTTTGTAGAGGAAGAAGAAATATATTTTGAATGATGTATCATTTACATACATTATATTAGTTTCAAGTGTCCAACATAGTGATTCAATATTATACACATTACAAAATGATCACCACAAAAGTCTACTTGCCATCTGTCACTGTACAAAGATTTTGCTTTATTGACTATATTCTCTTTTTAAAAATTTTTTTCAATGTTTATTCATTTCTGAGAGACAGAGTACAAGCAGAGGTGGAGCAGAGAGGGAGACACAGAATAGGAAGCAGGCTCCAGGCTCTGAGCTATCAGCACAGAGCCTGATGCAAGGCTTGAACTCATGAACTGTGAGATCATGACCTGAGCCGAAGCCAGCTGCCCAACCTACTAAGCCACCCAGGCACCCAGACTATATTCTCTATGCTATGCATTATATCCCCATGTCTTATTTATTTTATAACTGGAAGACTATACTTCTTAATCCCCTACATGTATTTCATCTATCTCCTCATCCCTCTCCCCTCTGGCAACCATCAGTTTGTTGTCTATATCTATGATTCTGTTTCTGTTCTGTTTTGTTTATTCACTTGTTTTGCTTTTTAGACACCACATATAAGTAAATTCATATGGCATTTGTCTTTCTCTGTCTACCTTATTTCACTTAACATAATACTCAGTAAGTCTATCCATGTCATCACAAATGGAAAGATTGCATTCTTTTTTATGGCTAATATTTCATTATATACCACATCTTTTTATCCATTCATCTATTGCTTGATATAAGTGGCATCCATATCTTGGCTATTTTAAACTATCCTATGATCAACATAGGGGTGCATATATCTATTCAAATTAGTGTTTTCATTTTCTTCAGATAACTACCTAGAAATTTGGGGATCACATGATAATTCTATTATTAGCTTTTTGAGGAACTTCCATACTGTTTTCCACACTGACTGTATCAATTTACATTCCCACCAACAGTGCAGGAGGATTCCCTTTTCCATACACCCTCACCAACATTTGTTACTTACTGTCTTTTGTTAATAGTCATCCTGAGAGCTGTGAGATAGTGTCTCATTGTTATTTTGATTAGCATTTCCCTGATGATTAGTGATGTTGAGCATCTTTTCATGTACCTATTGGCCAAATCTATGTCTTGTTTAGTAAACTGTCATTTAGGACCTCTGCCCATTTCTTTTTTAAAAATTTTTAATGTTAATTTTATTTTAAGACAGAGAGACAGAGCATGAGTGGAGGAAGGTCAGAGAGAGAGAAGGAGGCACAGAATCTGAAGCAGACTCCAGGCTTCGAGCTGTCAGCAGAGGCCAACAAACCCACGCGGTGCGGTTCAAACCCGCAAACAATGAGATCATGACCTGAGGCGAAGTTGGACACTTAACCAAGCCTCCCAGGCCCCCTCCCCACTCATTTCTTAACTGAAATATTTTTGGTTTTGATATTGTGTTCTATGGGTTCTTCATACATTTTGAATGTTAAACCCATATCAGATATATCATTTGTGAATATCTTCTCACATTGAGATTTTGTCCTTTCATTATGTTGATGGCTTCCTTCACTGTGCAAAACCCTTTTAGTGTGATGTCTTCCTATTTGTTTATTTTCGTTTTTGTTGTTCTTGCCTGAGAAGATAGATCCAAAAGAATATTTATAAGATGTGTCAAAGAGCTTACTGCCTATGTTCGTCCAGGAGTTTTATGGTTTCATGTTTTACATTTAAGCTTTTAATCCATTTTTAGTTCATTTTCTTCTATGGTATAAGAAAGTAGTCCATTTTCATTAGTTTGCAGGTAGCAACCCAAATTTCCCAACACCATCTATTGAAGACACCGTCTTTTCCTCATTCTATATGTTTGCCTTCCTTTTTATATATTAAGTGACCATGTAAGTGTGCATTTATTTCTGGGCCCTCTATTCCATTCCATTGATTTATGTGTCTGGTTCTTTTGTGTGTCAGTACCATAGGTTTTTTTTTGGGGGGGGGAGGTTTGTTTGTTTGTTTGTTTTTTCTATCTCAATAGGTTTGTAGTATAGTTTAAAACCTAGGAACATGATGTCTCCAGATTCGTTCTTCTATCTTAAGACTGCTTTGGCTATTGGGTTTCTCTATGGCTCCACACAAATTTTAGGATTATTTGTCTTAGTTCTATAAAAAAATAAATTGCCATTGATATTTTTATAGGGATTGCATTGAATCTGTAAATTGTTTTAGATAGTATGGACATTTTAACAATGCTAATTCTTATAATCCATGAATACAATATATCATTTTACTTATTTGTGTCACGTTCAAGTTCTTTATCAGTTTCTTATTGTTTTCAGAGCAGGTCTTCCACCACCTTGGATAACGTTATTCCTAAGTATTGTATTCTTTTTGATGCAATTATAAATTACACTAGTTTCTTAATTTCTCTTTCCAAGTCTGCTATTAGTTTCTAGAAACTAATTTCTGTATATTAATTTTGTATCCTACAATTTTACTGAAATCATTTAGTAGTTCTAATAGGTTTTTTTTTGGAGGAGTCTTTATGATTTTCTATATACAGCAACATATCATATGCAAAGAATAACAATCTTAGTTCTTGGATGCTTTGTATTTATTTTTCTTGCTTAATTGCGATGGCTAGTACCTCCAGCACTAGTCTGAACAAAAGTGGCAAGAGTGAGCATCTTTGTCTTAGCAGAAAAGCTTTTCTGATTTTAGGAGAAAAGTTTATCAGTTTTTCCCCATTGAGTATGATGTTAGCTGTGGGCTTGTCACATGTGGGCTTTTTACTATGCTGATACATATTCCCACTATAACCATTTGGTTAAGAGTTTTTATCATAAATTGATGTTGAATTTTGGCAAGTGTTTTTTTTTCATCTATTGAGGTGATTCTTAAGTATTTTATTCTATTTGATCTTACTGTAAATGAAATTGTTTTCTTTTTTTTTTTTTTAAATGTTTTATTTATTTCTAGGATAGAGAGAGAGAGAGACAGCATGAGCAGGGGAGGGTCAGAGAGAGAGGGAGTCACAGACTGAAACAGGCTCCAGGCTCTGAGCTGGCAGTCAGCACAGAGCCCGACGCGGGGCTCGAACCCACGAACCGCGAGATCATGACCTAAGCGAAAGTCGGACGCTTAACCGACTAAGCCACTCAGGCGCCCCTGAAATTGTTTTCTTAATTTCCTTTACATGACACAAAAACAGACACATAGACCAATGGAATGGAATATAGAACTTAGAATTGGACCCATAAATGTATGGCCAACTAATCTTTGACAAAGCGGGAAAGAGTATCCAATGGAAAAAAGACAGCCTCTTTAACAGATGGTGTTGGGAGAACTGGACAGCAACATGCAGAAGAATGAAACTAGACCACATTGTCATACTATACACAAAAATAAACTCAAAATGGATAAAGGACCTGAATGTGAGACAGGAAACCATCAAAACCCTAGAGAAGAAAGCAGGAACCAACCTCCTTGACCTCAACCGCAGCAATTTCTTACTTGACACATCCTCAAAGGCAAGGGAATCAAGAGCAAAACTGAACTATTGGGACCTCATCAAGATTAAAAGCTTCTGCACGGCAAAGGAAACCATCAATAAAACAATAGGCAACTGACAGAATGGGAAAAGATAGTTGCAAATGACATATCAGATAAAGGGCTAGTATCCAAAATCTATAAGGAATTTTCCAAACTCCACACCCAAAAAACTAATAATCCAGTGAAGAAATGGGCAGAAGACATAAACAGACACTTCTTCAAAGAGGACATCCAGATGGCCAACAGACACATGAAACGATGTTCAGTGTCCCTCATCATCAGGGAAATACAAATCAAAACCACACTGAGATACCACCTCACGCCAGTCAGAGTGGCTAAAATGAACAAATCTGGAGACTATAGATGCTGGCGAGGATGTGGAGAAACGGGACCCTCCTACACTGTTGGTGAGAATGTAAACTGGTGCAGCCCCTTTGGAAAACAGTGTGGAAGTTCCTCAAAAAATTAACAATAGAACTCCCCTAGGACCCAGCAATAGCACTGCTAGGAATTTACCCAAGGGATTCAGGAGTGCTGATGCATAGGGCCACATGTACCCCAATGTTCATAGCAGCACTCTCAACAATAGCCAAATTATGGAAAGACGAACGGATCAAGAAGACGTGGTTTATCTATACAATAGAATACTACATGACAACGAGAAAGAATGAAATCTGGCCATGTGTAGCAATGTGGATGGAACTTGAGGGTGTTATGCTGAGAGAAATAAGTCAGGCAGAGAAGGACAGATACCATATGTTTGCACGTACAGGTGGATTAGGAGGAACTTAACAGAAGACCATTGGGGAGGAGAAGGGGAAAAATAGTGGGGGAGAGGGAGAGAGGCAAACCGTGAGAGACTCTTGAATGCTGAGAACAGACTGAGGGCTGATGGGGGTGGAGGAGAGGGTAAGGGGGGTGATGGGCATGGAGGAGGGCACTTGTTGGGATGAGCACTGGGTGTTATATGGAAACCAACCTGACAATAAACTATTTAAGAAAAAAAATTTCCTTTCCAGATTGGTCATTGTTAGTATACAGAAACACAACTAATTTTTGTGTATTGATTTTGGTATATTGCAATTTTCTAAATTTGTTTATTTCCTCTAACAGGGGTTTTTTTTTTAATAACCATTGCGAGTTGCCTATATTAAGTTCACATTTTCTGTAAAGAAATTATTTTATTTGTTCATTTCCAGTTTGAATACTTTACTTGTCTAAATGCTCTGACTGGGACTTCCAGTAGTATATTGATAAGTGATGAAAGACAGCATCTTTGCTTTGTTCCAGATCTTAGAGGAAATGCTTTCAGTCTTTTAACATTGAGTATGATGTCAGCTGTGGGGTTTTCATATATAGACTTTATTATGTTGAGGTAATTTCCTTCTATTCCAAGTTTGTTAAGTGTCTTTAACTCCTTCCTGTTTGAGCAAAGCTATGTATTACATAGCCACAAAATTTTATATGTCATTCATTTTACCATTTAGAGAATTATTTCCTTCATATAGATAACATATTAAAACATTTTCCAAAAAAATTATCTCCCTCACTCTTATTTAATATAAAAATTAATGGCCAGGTCCTACAAGGAATAAGTTGAATCTAAAATCTAAAATCTTTAATCCAATTAAATAAGAGTAAAATTTAATTATTTTCAAAAGCAAATTTCAGTGAAAGTTTATAATTTTTGGCCTCATAAATTGAAAATATTAATTAATCTTTACAAGGAAATATTTATCTTTCACATTGAATTAATTTTAATATTTTCATTGAGACAGAAACAGGAAAAATCCTAACTCACAAAGGTACGTGATAGCAAATGGAATGAGCACTTTCGGAGCTCACACCAGAATTATCCAGCATTATTTTGGTTGGATTCTTATAATACAGTCACCCTTATTCTCAAGTCATTGAGATTGTCTTTGATAAGAATTGAGTCGTTGATGGTATCAAGACAATGAGAAAAGGATTTCCAAACCATGTTTTAACTTCAACATTGTTTCAGGATTAGTAACCTTCAAAGTTAAAAAGGAATGGTCGTAAGTGCCTGGTGCTATCTACAGAAATATTGACAGGCCATGACATTAACTCCAGTCTGCAGTGGTATTCACTAGAGCATTATCAATGTTGCATAGCTGTTTACATATAATTTTCTATTCCAGGGTAGTAGCTTAGCCAAAATATCTTACAGCTTTTCAGTAGTCTCTATAATGATGAATACAGGGACTCTAATAGAAAGTTATATCATCTGGTGTGAAGGAACTTTGCGTGACATAAACTAATTTGGAAACAAATAAACTCCTGTCATGGTTTTTCCTTCCCTAAATAGGGTTTCAATTTCTTTCAAAATAAGCAAAATTTTTCTTCCAAATCCAATCAAGCATTTCAAGACTTAGGCATTCACTGGAAAGTCACAATTATTTCTGGGTAGTAAAGAACATTATATTTTATCCCCATTCTTATGGAAACTTATTTAAAAAGCCGTGATTCAAAGTTCTTGCCTTCATAAATTTGGTAACTTTAACAAAAGAATGCAAAGCTTTTCTCAGGATTCCTAGCCAAGCCTTTAGTGTCAATATGCACTAAATGGGGTGCATGTAGAAACAGGGTTTATTGACAAACAGAAAAGGTACGTGGGATAACAAGTATTGTAGGCGCTCTAACCATGTATGTATTTTGGCTTCAGAGGATATTTTGCTTGTGGAGAAAACAATTTGCCATTTGATGTCACCAGGTGTCCTTGAAAATTTTTAAGCGGGGAAGCCTGTGAGGCTCAGTGGTTAAGCTTCAGACTTTGGCTCAGGTCATGATCTCATTGTTCATGTTTGAGCCCCATATAGCACAGAGCCTGGAGCCTGCTGCAGATTCTGTGTCTCCCTCTCTCTTCCCTCCCCTACTTGTGCTCTGTCGCTTTCTGTCTCTGAAAAATGAGTAAGTTTAAAAAATTTTTAAAAAAAGAAAATTTTTAAGGGGACTCATAAACCAAATGTGTTTCTTGGATAATGTCAATTTTCACACTTGGGCTTGCAGAATAAGTAGGGACTGCACTGTGAGACCGAGCAGTTTCATACAATTCCACAATGAAAGAAAGCAATGCAACTGACAAATCCAACCAGTTAGTATACCTGTAATCAGCCAGTCTGTCTAATATTTATTGACTCTATGTGCCAGTCGAGGAAATGGGGTGAATGAGACAAATTTCCTGTCTTTATGAAGTTAGTATCTTGCTTTCCCATGACCTCCTTCAAAATACTAATGAAACTTTAGGGGCGCCTGGGTGGCTCAGTCGATTAACCTTCTAACTTCAGCTCAGGTCATGATCTCACAGTTCACGGGTTCGAGCCCCGAGTCAGGCTCTGTGCTGACAGCTCAGAGCCTGGAGCCTGTTTCAGATTCTGTGTCTCCTTATCTCTCTGACCCTTCCCTGCTCACACTCACTGTCTCTCGCTCACGCACTCTCTCTCTCTCTCAGAAACAAATAAAACATATAAAAAATATTAGTGAATCTTTAGACAGCTCGGGAAGGATAACACCCATCCAGGCAAAGACTGGAGACTTTGAAGATTTTGGGTGTTTTTGTAAAGGTCTTATGACTCTAGAACCTACAACCCTCTTTGGTCATCTTAAGGACTAAAATTCTAGAATGAGGACCTGCTCTCTTCTGAAACCAAATCAGAATATTGTATCCTACCCTCCTCCCCCCCCCCCACCTAAAAATGAGTATTTCTCTGGGCTTACCTAGAAATTAAGACACAAATTCCAACTTTCAGAATATGAAGATAATTCTTTTTTTAAAAGACTTTTAGGGTTTTTTTTTTTTTTTAGTTTTTTTAGTTTATTTATTTGTGTGAGAGAGAGACAGCAAGAGTGGAGGAGGAGCAGAGAGAGACACACACAGAATCTGAAGCAGGCTCTGAGCTGTTAGCACAGAGCCCAATGCGGGGCTCAAACCCACAGACTGTGAGATCATGACCTGAGCTGAAGTAGGATGCTTAACCAACTGAGCCACCCTGACGCCCCTGAAGATAATTCTTCATAGTCTCACTGTTTGCAAGCCCCAGTAGAGCCCCTTGCTGTGACTCTATTCTGGTGAACTCCACAGTTATGCCTGTGATATCCAGGCAGAAGAAAAATTTTAAAGGCAGTAAATTGGAATACATAAAATAACAGTTTCAGTATATCAAAAGTGTTGTAAATAAAATGAAAGAGGAACAATGCTTTCAATATATTTGACAAATGATTCTCTTCCAGGTAAATATATCAAGCCAAAGATGTGTTCTCTCATAGAAATATGGGTAGAAGTCCTGAAAAGGCAACTCGCAAAACTTACAGAAAGGGAAACAACCACATATGATGAAATGATCAACTTCACTGGCAATCATAAGTCATAACTGAGTTTTGAGAAAAAAAGAAACAGAAAGGAGAAAAAGACCAAAGGAATTCTGTTCAGCATCATGCGGCCTACATGTCTAATATGACTTTGCATTCACTTCTATAATAAGCACAATATGGCAGCTAATAGAAAGCCATTTATTTATTGGAAAATGCCATTTTATTTTCATCTTAAAAACAATAGATACTATTTTAGAAAATTTGAAACCTATGTACAAGAAAGAAAAGTCACCAGTAAGTCTAACACACAGACATTATTCTATCTAGCATTTTTTAAGTTTATTTATTTATTTTTGAGAGAGAGAGAGAGAGGAGTTGGGGCAGAGACAGAGGGAGAGAGAGAATTCCAAGCAGGCTCCTCACTGTCTGCACAGAGCTCTACTGGGGGCTCAATCTCACGAACTGTGAGATCATGATCAGAGCTGAAATCAATAGTCAAACACTAAAATGACTTAGTCACCCAGCTGCCCCTATCCTATCTAGAATTTTATAGGCAGTGCCATACTATATTTTTTGGCATATGTATTGATCAGTAATTGTGATTTTTTCCTTTGACAATATATCATGAGCTTTTCCCCATTTTCAAATAGCATCGAAAATTGACAGATGGTGGCACAAATGTCCATAGTACAGATGTATTATAACTTATTTAAGCATTAACCTGATATTATGAAATTATATTGTTTCCAATTGCCACCATCTTTTTTTTTTAATGTAAGTTTATTTTTGAGAGAGTGAGAGAGAGAGCGAAAGAAGGAGGGGGCAGAGAGTGAAAGACCCAGAGAATCTGAAGCAGGCTCCTTGCTGCTAGCACAAAGCCCAATATGGGGCTCAAACCCACAAACCATGTTATCATGACCTCAGCCAAAGTCAAATGATCAACCACTGAGTCATCCAGGTGCCCCACCCATCATCTTAAATAATGTGTTTACACCTTTGACATGAACTCCTTCTAAATGCTTTCTTAGAATGAAGTCCTATAAGTGAAATTACTAGTCAAGGGTATGAACACTTTAAATATCTTATTCATATTTCAAAGACACTATCAAAAATGTAAGAGTTTATAACACCCCTGACTACAGTATATAAAAATGGTCATATTCTAATACCCTTCAAACCATGGACATTTCTTTTTGTAATTTACATGCATTTAGTTTTTTAAAATATTGAGACTGTGACATATGATTGACAGTGATGTTGATCATAGGTGGTTGTTTCCCTTTCTTGAAGTTTTAGAAGTTGCCTTTTCAGGGGCCGCCTGGGTGGCTTACTCGGTTGAGCGTCCAACTTTCGTTTAGGTCATGATCTCGCGGTTCGTGGGTTCAGGCCCTGCGTCGGGCTCTGTGCTGACTGCCAGCTCAGAGCCTGGAGCCTGTTTCAGTCTGTGACTCCCTGTCTCTCTGACCCTCCCTTGTTCACACTGTCTCTCTCTCTCTCTCTCCTAGAAATAAATAAAACATTAAAAAAAAAAAGTTGCCTTTTCAGGTCTCTTACCCATATTTCTATGAGAGAATGCATCTTTCATTTGATATATTTACCTAGAAGAGAACGATTTGTCAAATATATTGAAAACATTGTTCCCCTTTCATTTTATTTACAATGTTTTTGATACACTGAAATTGTTATTTTATATATTCTAAGTTACTGATTTTTGTACTTTCTTATTTTCATGAAGTCCTTCCTCATACAAATATTTATTCAATATCAATATTCAACAAATACATATTGAGGATTTATTATACCTCAAAGCAAAAGAGAAACTTTTCCTGACTTCAAAACAGACCATCAAGAACAATAAAGACTATGGCTTTACTTATTACACTTGACACTTTACCTTTTGGAAATTTTGATACATGGAGTAAATAAGAAATTTATTCCACGAAATTGCTTTATCTTCATTTGTTGCACATAAAAATACAGTCAGTGTTGTGTGGTAGTTAGAATCAAGGGTTCTAGAATCAGACAGAATTGGTTGTGAATTCCAGTCCCACCACTGAATAATTCTGTGTACTTTAGCATTTTAGTTTACTTAATCTGAGCCTCATTTTATGAAGCTATAAATTGGGACCAATAATAGTTCCTACTATTTTTATGTCTGGTGAAGATTAAATGAGATACTCTATGGAAATTTTTTACAGTGCTTGGCTTATAGGAAGTACTATAAACTGACTTGGAATGCCACCATTAATTTTAAATACATTAGGGACAGCATATTTCTTAATATTTCTTATATACAGAAATATTAATATTTCTAGTAATCAGATTCTTTTCTAATGTAAACTTTCACAATGTTGGAGTGATTTACATGATACTTCTTAGAAATCTACTAATAAAAGTTATTCCTTGTTACTAATCAAATTCTCCTCCCCCTTTCCAGCTACTGTCACTCATTTTTTTGGGTGACCTTGCAAGTCCCTTTAATCAGATTCCAAAATTTATCCTGATTATACTCTGTATTAGAATTTAACTAGATTGATTTCATAAACCTGAAAATGTATCTATTTACGCTGTTGAAGCACCACAATAACCAACAATCTTATGAGTCTTTCTCCCATTTGTCAGTCATTTTTTAATAATTTTTTCAGCTAGGCTCTATGGATTTATTATTAGATTTATCACATATGTAATTTTGTTGTGCTATGGACTTCACATTAGTATCCCTTCAAAATTGATATGTTGAGGGGCATCTGGGTGGCTCAGTCAGATAAGCATCTGGTTAATTTCAGCTCAGGCCATGATCTTGCTATCCCTGAGATGGAGCCCTGTGTAGGGCTCTGTGCTCAAAGCTCAGAGCCTGCTCGTAATTCTCTCTCCTCTCTCTGCCTCCCCCTCCCCCACCCCACTCACATTTTTTGTTTCTCTCTCTCAAAATAAACAAAGTACAAAATCCATATGCTGGGCCCCTAATCCTCAGTGTTATGGTATTTGGAGGTGGAGCCTTTAGGAGATGACTTCATCCTGACTATGGGGCCTTCCTAATGGGATTAGTGCCTTTATAGAAAAGGAAGAGAAGCCAAAGTTCTCTTGCTCTCCACCAAGTAAGAACACAGTGAAAAAACGGCTCTCTGCAAACCAGGAAGAGAGCCCTCTTCAGACACCAAATCTGCCAGCCTTTGATCTTAGACTTCTCAGCCTCTAGAACTATAAGAATTAAATGTTCTTTTTGTTTAGGCCACCCAGTTTATGGTATTTGTTATAGTAGCTCAAGCTAAGACATTGTGCTTAGGATTTTTAGTTGTTTCATGAAAATAAGCATCAAACATTTTGCATACAATGTAGTAGTAACCTAACCATTGTGCATGAAATCTCACAGTTCACTCTATTTAATGCTTTGACTTCAAGTATTTCAATGAAGCAAATACTTTTTTCAAGTAGTTGACATGTCATACTATTGGGGAAGCAATGTTTCTACTGAACATCATCTGATTAAACGCTGTCACTTCTCAGATTTTGATAATGCACCTCTCAGGTAATTTTTACATATTTAACATACAAAAATTAGATTTATACAAAGTAAATACCTTTTAGAAAAATCTTGTTCCTGTTGGTGGGAATGTAAACTGGTACAGCCCCTCTGGAAAACAGTGTGGAGGTTCCTCAGGAAAATAACAATAGAACTCCCCTAGGACCCAGCAATAGCACTGCTAGGAATTTACCCAAGGGATACAGAAATGCTGAGGCATAGGAGCACATGGACCCCAATGTTCATAGCAGCACTCTCCACAACAGCCAAAACATGGAAAGAGCCTAAGTGTCCATCAACGGATGAATGGATCAAGAAGATGTGGTTTATCTATACCATGGAATACTACATGGCAATGAGAAAGAATGACATCTGGCCATGTGTAGCAACATGGATGGACCTTGAGGGTGTTATGCTGAGCGAAATAAGTCAGGCAGAGAAGGACAAATATCATATGTGTGCACGTATAGGAGGATTAGGAGGAACTTAACAGAGGACCAAGGGGGAGAAGGAGGGCGGAAATGGTGGGGGAAAGGGAGAGAGGCAAACCATGAGAGACTCTTGAATGCTGACAAAAACTGAGGACTGATGGATGTGGGGGGAGGGGGGATGGGCATGGAGGAGGACACTTGTGGGGATGAGCACTGGGTGTTATATGGAAACTAATTTGACAATAAACTATTTGTAAAAAAAAAAGAAAAAAGAAAAAGAAAAATCTTGTTCCTAAATTCAGAAAGTTTGCAAAAGAAATAAAGTAAATCCTCAAAACTTTATGATGTATTCCATCAAATCAAAGTATAAAAATAGATACCTATTCCTTATAAAAAATAAAAACACTAGGCCACATGGGAAGTTCTTAAGCATGACATGTAGGCAGGAGAGAAAAATGTCAGATTAACTGAATATATTTTTTCTGAGCCACAGTTAATTTACCTCTGAAAGTGAATATATAATGGTGAATTTTAATACTAACTTCAGGTATGCAAAAGTAATTATCTAAGAATACTTTCTGACAACACTTTTGTTGTGAGGATCCATTGAAAGAGATATATCTACACAATGAATCAACAGTAGTTTATAATCTTCTAGTGGATGTGGATCTGAATGGTAGCAATATAAGCAAGACTACTATCTTTATTGCTAAGTAAAAATAAAACAGAATAAAGCCTCTGTACTCAAATAATTTTGAGTCTTTGCTAGGAGAGAAGCCAGACTCTCTCCATACTTGATATCATGATTCTGATATTAAAATAAACAAATAGAAATCAAAGAGAATGAGAACGGGCAATGGGGATCAGCAAGGAAGCAATGACTGCAACACTTGAAACATGATTTTAAAACAAAATACCCAGGGGCCACCTGGGTGGCTCACTCAGTTAAGTGTCTGACTCTTGGTTTTGGCTCAGGGCATGATTGCGTGGATTTGTCTGTGAGGTCGAGTCCCACTGACAGTGCAGAGCCCACTTGAGATTCCCTCTCCCTCTCCCTCTCTGCCCCTCCCTAGGGCTCTCTTTCTCTTTCTCTCTCTTTCAAAATAAATAAATAAATTTTAATATGTTTTAAAAAATGAAACAAGATACCCAGTACTATGACCTTTATTTCCCTGACTGAGGATGTCAATAAATTACAATGAAGAAGAATTCTTGTCAACATTAGAACCAAACAGTTGCTATACCTAAAATTTATTTTTCTTGATCACTATATATTAAGTGCTCAATATCAAATATAAATAGAATTTATTTCCTTGTGAGGATTCAGTCTTTCTAAATAAACCTCATCTCTTAAAAAAAATTCTGAGTTAAAACAACAGGCTCAAGTGCTCTGGAAAAAAGAGGCCCATCATATAAAATAAGAAAATTCTCAAAAACCTATTAATAGGGTACGTTGCATCTGAAATTCAACTATCCCAATTTCATTAAGGAAAGTCAACATAGTAATCTATTTCTTTAAAAGTCATACCATTTGGATGTTAAAATGGGGCATAGACTGACTTTTTTTTCCAAAAGTGACTGTTTCAACATTATTAAAAAATTAGCTTTTTTTTTTTTTTTAATCTCATCCCTAAGTTTAGCATCACAAATTTTTAGGGAAAAAATTGCTTGGCCATCATTATTCCTTCACAGTCTTTCCCCCTACTGTGGTGTTACAGAAGAAACTCAGACTTCAAAGTGATTCTCGATTTTATCTCCGGGTTGTGGTCCACATTTGAAATAAAATACCAAAGTGGAACCTTCTCAGAAATAAAAATGAAAAGCGAAAAAGCCAAAAGGTGATCTCCTAATGGAACACTGAAAATGAAATCTGTTTATTGGACAGATCTGGGCCCTCGTTTTCTTCCACAGTCGCGAGTTATTAGAATTTTTCATGCAGCCAAGACCTTCCGCACTCTACTGCTTCCTCCTTCTTTCACATTAACCTTTCCTGCAGCAGACCTGTGCGTGGTATCAAGGCAAGCGTGCTAAAGGAAGCTTAGGAGAGATTAATAATGGAAGGGACTTTGCACTTCCTGTCAAACCAGCCCAGTGGTTCCTCTTTGTTGATCACCAAAGAGTAGTGAGGGCTTTCCCTAGATGGGTCAGAGAAAGGGCAGCACACCAACATGCAGCCTCTCTGGGCAAACTGGACAAATAGAAATGAATCCCTGTCTTTGCCTTTATTTTGTATTTAACAGTTACTAACAGCACAATTGCTGTCCTGAACTACGGAGGCGAATCAGTAGATCATTTTACTCTGCAGAGAAGAAATCTTTGAGTATTCACTGCTCTTGTTCTAAGAAAATAACAACTGAATATGTAAGTAGGGAGTCAACAATAGCAAAGCTGAATATATAGAAACATGTTTTATTAGCAGAATAAAATGAATAATTCTGTAAACAAGAATTCACATAGCATCTGAATAAAAAATGGAAAATAAGAGGAAGGTGCTCTAAAATACTAGAATTAGTGCCTCCAGATAACTGACCCAATATTACAAACAATGAACCCATTTAACTTTATGAAAATTTGGTTCATGCCCTTGGTTCCTTTTGCATATGATACCAGTAAGCAGTGGAGCATTTTCCCAGTGCTGGGAGTCAATTTATCTTCCTTGACAACCATTTGTAATCAGATGGAGGTACAAGATCACACAATTAGCACCTAGTTTATGCAGGATCCAAGTCTAAGTCCTGCGCCCTAAAGCTGGTGCTGTTTCCTGTGCCCCAGAATCAAAGGGGTACAAACCAGAGTTGTGTGATGTGTGTAATCGGTACCAACTCACTTGGAGACAGTGTCCTATCAGCAAAAATCAAATCTACTCATCCCACCTAAAATTCATTTTGAACATTTCCATGTTGAACCTAAGTTTAAACTCATCATTTTCATCACAGCATTTTTTACCTTCAGGATTGAGCTTCTTTTCAATTTTGCTTCCCTAATGCATTAAAAGTTATATTACTGCTTATCGCTCTTTCTTCATAATCCGTAAAAACTGGTTTAAAATACATTTCCTCCAGCCAGAATCTTAGCAATTTGATTGTTTAAGTAAAGTCATTGTGATACATAAACCCATCTCTTTATTAAAAAGTATATTTTGGTTTCTGATGTGCACTAAAGGCGTATCAATGAAGTCCATACAGGCCAGGGATCTAGCTGAATCTCCCTGCGCTGCCCATCATCAGCCCCTGGTCTGAAGGTTGGGATCTGAAGTTGGAGAAAGGAGAAGAATGGCACTTACATTGCTGTTCATCGCTCTTGTCCCCACACTGATCTGTGAAGTCACACACGTTGTCAGGAGGCAAGGACAACCCGTTGCCACACTGAAAGGCTTCGGTTCCTTGCGGAACCCCTGTAGAGCTGAAAACACAAGAAATCCAAAGGAAACAAAAGGTTGCCTTCCTTGGGAATGCTAACATTTCGGCCAAGCAGAAGAGCAACCTGTGATAGACCTCTGGGAGATCAGGCGGCTGTGATGGGTGAATCCATAATCAGAAGCATCGTTTCTCTTTACTTCTTCTTTTCCAGATTTGCCTCTTATGAGTGGATACTATTGGTAACTACCTGCAACCCTCACAAACGACTCCCAAAGCAGTTCATTGCTCTTTCGGAGGAGTGTCTTTAGAAAATATTTAACTTGAGCAATTGCACCATTGCTGTATCTAGCTCAACATGGATATTTATTGCCCTGTGTATGTCCTATTTAAACAATGTCAGCCTTTATGACCATGCTATATCTCCTGAAAGAAAATTTTAAGAAACAAAGGGCAGGCCTGTACATGGGGGGTGGGAGGAGGAGCTACAATAAAGTTCTAAGGCACACAGCAATGTTATATATTCATTCCTATGCGTCCTTAATTGCATTCATGTAATTTAGAACATTATTGCAGTCACTAACACTTATAAAAATATTTCAGGCCCAATTATTAGATTCTCTCCATGAGCATGAAGTGCATATCCTTGGTTATGAGGTAGAAACCCTTCATGGGTTTGTTTGGATAAATTGAGAAACATAGGATTTTATAAGCTGGAGGACCATTGGAGGTCATTGTTTTAGGTATCACATAACTTGGGTGCCCAAAGAAGTTAAGGGTATTTATGAAGAAATATAGTAATTTGGTGTTAGAAACTAGAAGTCAAGTTTCCGACTGCCAAGGGCAATGTTCTTTGTTCTCTAGCACACTCATCTTCTCGTCAACTCACGTTAATTTGCTGCACAACTGAACATGATTGCAGAATGCATATTCCCAATGAACAGTATACTGAAGTTCGGGACACACTGATGAATTCATAATAAAATTCTCTGAAGCTGAATAATCATAGAAATTATATGACATTGAATATTCAAAATACCCCTTTATATTTGATTTCTTAAAGGCATACTGAAGCTCTTTTTCAACGACTTTCTTTTCACTTCTGCAATATAGCCACAAGAAACAAAGATACTCCGTGAATGTATAAGAAGCAAATGGGGAATGTAGAGTTAAGAGGACCACAGATCAAGGGCAGGGATGCACCTCCCCATTGAATAAAAATGTTGGGAAAACTGGGGCGCCTGGGTGGCTCAGTCATTTGAGCGTCCAACTTCGGCTCAGGTCATGATCTCTCAGTTCGTGGGTTTCAGCCCCGCGTCCGGCTCTGTGCTGACAGCTCAGAGCCTGGAGCCTGTTTCGGATTCTGTGTCTCCTTATCTCTCTGACCCTCCCCTGCTCATGCTGTCTCTCTCTCAGAAATAAATAAAACATTAAAAATTTTTTTTTAATGTTGGGAAAGTAAGAGTTTCTCTACACTCTAGAAAAAAAACCCACTATACATACAAAGGTCTAAAGTGTGGGCATCCCGGCTTCTGGAAGGACAATCCATAATTTCGCCCTATCGTTGAACACTCCATGTGGTCTGGCATTTCATTGCTCTGTGCTTTATCCTGATTTCAGAGATACTTCTCCTTATTTCACTTTATACATGAATATGAATTAATACCTAACCTACTTCTCTCTTTTGTGTGTCCCTTAAATGTTGATTATCCTCAGAGTTCCATGTCAGTCTTTCTCTTTGCTCAGATTATATTTTTTATCTAGGCTTTTTCCTTTACTCTAGTGATTCTGAGTATTATCTACATATTGTCTCAAATCTATATCTGAAGTGCTGATATGATATGCTCCTCAAATCTATACTCTAAGTTTTCTTTTTAAAAATGTTTTAATGTTTATTTATGTTTTGAGAGAGACAGACAGACAGACAGACAGGGGTGAGTGGGGGAGGGGCAGAGAGAGAGGGAAACAAAGAATCCAAAGCAGGCTCCAGGATCTGAGCTGTCTGCACAGAGCCCAAGGCAGGGCTCAAAGTCACAAACCATAAGATTATGTCAGAGGTTTAACTGACTGAGCCACCCCAGCACCTCTTTCTTTCTTTTTCTTTTTCTTTTTTTTTTATTTGAGAAAGAGAGAGGGAGAGACAGAGAGAGTGCACACACCCACACTTGAGCAGGGTGAGGGGCAGAGAGAGAGATTAAATCTCAAGCATGCTGCGAGCTGTCAGCATCAAGCCTGATCTCAACCTAAGATCATGACCCGAGCTCAAGTCAAGAGTCTGATGCTCAACAGACTGAGCCACCTAGGAGTCCCATATACTGTAAGTGTTCTTTCTGAGGGAGCACGCGAGTGCAAGGCCCCCCCGCCCAACACACACACATACCACATAGCCAGGCAACCCAAGAATCCAAAAGTAAACTCTTCTTCATTCCCCAACCCACTCAACTAGATAATACCCATCTTCTATATTTCAATGAACAGCACCTTCTTCCGTCCCAAGCCAGGGAATTATACATTGCTCCAGGACCACTCTCGTCCACTCTACCTATGAATCATCAAGTCTTCTGCCCTCTGTATTTCAGTTAAAGGCTCAATCAATTCTCAAATCAGCAACACCACGAACCAAATGTCACTGCTACCCACACTCATTTTCTGTCCCTCAGCCAGAATCATCATTTTATTTATTTATTTTTTAATGTTTTATTTATTTCTAGGAGAGAGAGAGACAGCGGAGCAGGGGAGGGTCAGAGAGAGAGGGAGTCACAGACTGAAACAGGCTCCAGGCTCCGAGCTGGCAGTCAGCACAGAGCCCGACGCGGGGCCCGAACCCACGAACCATGAGATCATGACCTGAGCGAAAGTCGGACGCTTAACCGACTAAGCCACCCGGGCGCCCCCAGAATCATCATTTTAAAGCACAAAGATATTCCTACATATCTTCCTCTGAAATCAGTATCAATGTCATATTCCTTAGCATGACTTACAAACACAGCTAGTCTTTCCAGGTTCATTGTTGAGCCCTACCTTATGCTCACTCACTAGATTACTGAATTATGGGGGCACCTGGGTGGCTCAGTCGGTTGGTTGGGCGTCTGACTCTTTATTTCAGCTCAGGTCTTGATCCCAGTGTCACGGGATAGAGCCCCGTGTCGGGTTCCGTGCTAAGCATGGAGCCTGCCCCTCTCCCCGACTGTGTGCTCTTTCCCTAAAATAAAAAAAATAAAATAAAAAACAGCATTACTGAATTACGGTGCTAGCAGTTTTCTGAACATGCCATCTCTTGATGCCAGATCTGAGATCTCTTCCCCACTCCATTCACCAGAAAGAAAATTAATACTAACATTCCCTTATTTTTCAGCTTCAGGGACTTTCTCTAAATCTTGGCTGATTCTCCAAGGCTGAGCTAAGTGTCACTCCTGGACTCTCTCATAGGCTGCTGTTCCAGGACCTATGGCTCTGGAATGGCCACTGTATGTTTATTTCAGCGATGCCTCCACTATTCTGTGAGAATAAAGCAGGATGGTGACTTTCTCACTACTGTATGCATCCCCAGTGACTAGCACAGTTCCCAGCAGATAGTAGAAGCTCAATAAGTAATTGCTAACTGAATGGAATTAATGAGAGCTTTACAATCATTTTAACTTTTGCTAGGCACATATAAATAAATGCAATGAAGATGTGAAACTTTAAAACACCAGTACAGCGTACTGGTGTTTGGGGATCAAAAGTGCAGCATAGGGAATATAATCAATAGTATTGTAATAGTTGCATTGTAAAAAAGCAGTCAATTTATGAAGCTTGTGCAATTTTAAGAAGCCTTTCAGATTTTGAAATTGCAATTATGTGTTACATTAGCAATGTGCTCCACCCCCCTCCCTGCACTAAATAAGTAAATATCAAGCTCATTTCAGGTTCCCTCTAGAAGGAAGGAAAGAAGGAAAAAAGAAGGGAGTGGGAGGGGAGAAGGCAGGAAAGGAGGGCGGGAAGGAAGGGAGGGAAAAAGGGAGAGTGTGAAAAAGGAATAAAGGAGAAAGAGAAGGAAGATAAGAGGGGAAGAGGGAAGGAAAGCGAGAGTGTAAAGAGACATTCAAGCCCAGAAACATCTCCATTTTATATCCTGATTCTGAATTCAGGTCCTGTGACATTGTATATGTTCATTATTTTCCATTTAGAAAAAAGAATTCACATATTTTGTTGCGACACAGCTGTCTATTGCCTCATTTCAGCTGGGCAACTCCTTCATTAACTGTTACTGCCTACTAAAAATAACACTAGCCTATACTGTTTCAAGTGGCATTCATCATTTAGACAAGAAATGAACTGGAATCATCCAAAGTAAATCAGAATAATCCAGTAGCATAATATTTTATAAGGCAAATTTATATTTTGTTGCCAAAAATCCAATTATTTTCAATTGAGATTTCCTTCGCACTTTTTCTCTACATGCACCAAAAAGAATAAGGGATAAATAGATACTGGTAGCAGGGTTCTCCTTTCCTGTTTTTATGATGTGGGGATAAACGCCCTGGGGATCCCAAAGTTCTATCACTGAGCCAGGTGCTTCATACATATTGTCTCATTATGTCCAAAGCACCCTCTTCTGCTGTTCTTGACTTCTGCTTTAAAAGTGTTACTCAGTTGTCCAATATCACATGAGTATTAAATGACAGAGCTTGGTTATAATGCAAGACAGACAAAAAATGACCATATAATTTTAACTGAATTATATGGCCAACAGTTTTCACGAGGCATTTAAAAACCTCTGAGTGAGACGTTCAAACAGCAAATTATTCAAAAGTGACACAGCGAACTCATTTTCAAGTAGACACAGTTTTACCTTATTTTTTTTTAAGACTGAGCACCTATTTATACTAGACCCTGGGAATGGGGTACAGTAAGAATAAAACAGTGTCCAGACTTAAAATAATATACAAGCTGGGAATGGAGATATGAGACATTTACAAAAACTGTACACGTGCTGCTTCTAGTTTTGGCAAAAGCAGGGGGTTCTAGTTTCTGTAAAAATATATAAGCCAACTTTCAAACTACAAAAATGTTAGCTGTGGAATATAAAATGCCTTTAAATATATAGCTGAGTCCCGAGGCTGTAGAGTGTAAAGCATATCCCAAGAATTGAAAGGGAGATGGGAGGAGATGAAGCCAAAACAATAGACAGTTTATTCCTGAACGACCATCCTCGATGATATTTTCAGAACAATTCCAAAATTAATGCAAAGTAATCCCTGGAAGATGACAGAAGATGCAAGAACAGTGGGGAAAGACTGAAGCTGTATTGCAGATAAAAGCAACCCAGAACCCCAGTTGTGAAAGTGGAACTCAGAAGGGTAATAAAAGAATTTAGATTTGCATAAGATAAGAAACTAGAACTGACATGTTTGCATAAAGCCAGAGGAAGAATTAGCGAGGAAAAAAAAAAAATTCCTGGCACCTTCGTAAGGCATGTCAGAATTCCCATAAATTATGATCCTCCAAATGAGGGCTCATGGTGAAAAATTAACTGGCAAATGACAAACACATCTCTTATGACTCGGAGCTAGCACAAATAATCAAATGAACAAGGGCGCAATTAGATACCCAAATATTTCATACATTGGCATTATGGCATAATAAATTTAAAAATTATGTATGAAATATATACAAGATGAAATTTTAAAAATAGAGGGAAGAAAAGACCAGGTATGAGTTTGCAAAAGCGACCAGGAGAAATGCAACCATTCCAAAAGAAAATAATGAATACATATACCATATATATATTTCCTATTTATACTATGTTTTACATTTTTTAACATTTATTCATTTTTGAGAGACAGAATGTGAGTGGGGGAGGGACAGAGAGAGAGGAAGACAGAATCTGAAGCAGGCTCCAGGCTCTGAGCTGTCAGCACAGAGCCTGACACAGGGCTTGAACTCACGGACTGTGAAATTATGACCTGAGCTGAAGTCAGACACTTAACCAACTGAGCCACCCAGGTGCCCCATGGACTGGCAGGTAACTTTCAATAGCAACAATACAAGCCAATAAGACTGTGTCATCTGTAACAAATGTAAGATAATGGAATGATGGTTTTATAGCGATAAGAAAAAATCACAATGGAACTTAGAGTTAGCAGTGGCCTAAATGTTTATTCAAGATAGGGGATAAAATAATTTTAAATGACTGAAAAGTGAGGGACTTTGTCTCCAACACACCCTAAAGCAATGAATATATGCTAAACTCTGCATCCAACAAGAATACATGGAAATGAAATACTAGTCCTATAAAACTCATTTCAATCTATTTCAGTGACTCAGTGTTACCCAGATGACTTTCTCTGGTGCCAATGACATTTATTGAGAAATCAGAAATTTGAAACAGATTTTAAAAAATAAAGGTGCTCATTTAAAAAATACCTATCTAGGGGCGCCTGGGTGGCTTAGTCGGTTAAGCATCTGACTTCGGTTCCAGACCATGATCTTGCGGTTTATGAGTTCGAGCCCCACATCGGGCTCTGTGCGAGAGCTCAGGGCCTGGAACCTGCTTCCGATTTTGTGTCTCCCTCTCTCTCTGCTCCTCTCATGCTCACATTTTATCTCTCTCTCTCTCTCAAAAATAAATAAACACTTAAAAAAAATTTTTAACCTATCTAAATGACACGGTGCTGTGAACAGACACCCTGGGAGTGTGGGCCCTCTGCCTGTGGTATTTTTCTGACACTGCAGCCCCTACTCAACTCTGTCTTATATATACTGCTCTCAGGAACGTTGGATTGCTACTTGGCACACTCAAATTATATCACATTTCATTTATTTCAAGTGGCTCAAGTTGCAGGGTCATTGCTGTCACTTGGTCAGGAATTTAGTCTCAATCTGCGCCCAATAGCTACTTCTTGAGAAGATACCCCTGTGATGGCTTTACTCCAAAATGACAGGCACCTATAATGTGTTTCTCTGAGTGTGACATACTCTTATCAAGCGGACTAAATGTTCACAGACTCTTGATTCAAGAACTTTGCCTTGTATTAGGTGCCACACAGACATTATGTTTTGTTTTACGTATCGCTTATATCCAAAACTCAAATAAGCCAACCGAGTTTCCCATATCTTTCTTAGAGGTGGAAGATGCAAGATGAGGCAAATTTTCTCTCATTCTGAGAGTTATCTTTCTTTATTCCAAGTAATTTCATGAATGTGCTAGAACTCTGAATATCTATGGGGTTTATTACCCAACCTCTTTCCTACATGAACTTTTCCAAAGTATTTTCAAAAGCTGCCAACCTGTGCTTATCAAATTCTGTCAGATTACTGCCATGTCTACAGTGGATACGCATGATGTCCCTTACAATGGTGAGACAATCTGGGCATCTACAGACCATATATGACTCAGAGAGAGTGAGTAGATTACGCTCCGTAGTACCACAGTGAAGGCATATTGCTGTCCCTCTTAACTGAGAACAAAATTTTTCTACAGTTCTCTACTTATTGGAATAGAACAAATCCATACATTTTCTACATAGACAGCTACCCAGAGGCTTTGCAGGCTTGCTTCAGGGAAGAAACTACATCTGAAGAGCACTGTTATCAAAATCATGATTTGGCTATACTTTTGATGATCATCTACTACTTTCCAAGACCCAGTCACCTGTTCAAAGACACTTCAGCAAAGGACACAAAAGCAGGTCAAATTAATTGACAGGAATTAGTGCCCAAGGTGGTACCAATCTCTGCAATTCCCCCAGAGGCAGGGTTTCACTTTATTTATTCCTACCTATGAAGAAAGAGTTAACATAGCAGGACCAGCTAATATCCTTCTTTGAAAGGCATACTTTTAATTGTTGGCCTTGGCTGGCATCTGAGAATTACCAGCTCTCACCATCCTAACTGATTAAGAGGAGTTCACTATGGCTAAGCTGTCTGTACAAACAAAAATACAGTTTATGCTAACCACCTGCTTTTCTTCCAGGAGTCTAGAATTTTAATATGTTCCAGGCAGAAGCTGTTTAATGACCAACCACCAATCCTAGCAAATACTGAGTACATCTACTCCAACTACTCATTGAGCCAGTAGAAAAACAACCACAGCATGGTTTTATAGAATACAGGAGCCACTGAGAAGTGGATTTGGACCTAAATTCCATTCATCACCCAATGACCAATAGAACCACGGTGATTTTCTAGGTATCCAGGAATTAATACCAGCTTAGAAACACCACTGGAGTATTTCCCATTTTCCAGTGAGCCATTACCATCAAATAGCACAGGCACCAGACCCAGAAGAAATTTTGGTTGTTGTTTTTATATCAAATCATGTAGGATTTTTATAAGTGGTCCACCTCTTTTATTGCTATGGATCCCAAATTCCATTAGCCACCAACAAAGGTCCTGTAATTCAGTACCTGGCTTTGCTGACTATTATGATAACATTGTAGTAACCATGCTAACCTTGCCTCTAACGATTACATTTTGTTACTGGCCAGAATCACTTTGAAATACCATAATCTCCACTTCATGTGAGATCTGAATAGGTCAGCCATTACAGCATTTCATAAGAATTCTCACAGTCTACTCAACAAATGTTTTCTTACACATGGTCTTCCATGTCAGTTTATATGGAATAGGAGAAGAATAAACACACTACACCAAAACTTCTATTGGTTACCATTTGGTGTTGGTTACCAGACAACCCACTCCAACATTCCTATTTTCCTATGTCTTGATTTCCTGCCTCTTCACTATTAGCATCTCTAATTCATTTATTGTAAACCTCCATAAGGTCTAGGTCCTACTCAGTTGAACTGAGCAACTAACTACAACTTACTCTAAATGATCAAAAATGAAGAAATCTTCAACCCAATTCAAAGTACTTACCTGAACGAGGTTCTTTATTTCCACACACATAGTTCCCATTTTCTACTGATATGAGTTAGCAAATAATCGAAATCCTTTTTGTGTGTTAGTTTGCCCTTCACAGATCTGGTTATAGTTTAGAGACCAGCGAGGATGGTGAGAATGAGATGTGGGGAAAACATGCATGCACATGTGAGGTGATCCCCAAATGAGGTGATGGCATATCTCCAGAAAAGGTAGAACCTGGCTTATAAGAGGAAAAAGGGCTACTTTATTTGTCAAGGGAAGCTGGGAGTGGGGGGTATCAGGCCATAGAGGTACTTACAGTCATTCAGATGCTCCCCAATTCTCCATTCTGGTTCTTAGGAACCCACACTCTCATGAACCATGCCCTAGCTTTTCCATAAGAGTCTTAAGGAGTCTCTCAATTCAAGCTACCTTTTAAATGAACAAATTGCAAAAACTAACTCAGTCTACAACAACAGCAACAATATCAACAAAGGTTATTTTAGGTAACCATAAAGTTTCCTGGTCCTCTGACCATGTCTAAGCTTTTTTCTTTTTTTTAAGAATTGTACCCACCCAATACTAAATTCTTGACTTGTTCATTCTCAACCATAATGGTTTTCGGGGCATCTGGGTGGCTTAGTCGGTTAAGCGTCCGACTTTCGCTTAGGTCATGATCTCGCGGTTCGTGGGTTCGAGCCCCGCGTCGGGCTCTGTGCTGACTGCCAGCTCAGAGCCTGGAGCCTGTTTCAGAGTCTGTGTCTCCCTCTCTCTCTGACCCTCCCCTGCTCACGATGTCTCTCTCCTAGAAATAAAAAAAATAAAAAAAATAAAAAAACATCAACCATAATGGTTTTCGTAGCAGCAACCTGATCTGCTAAAGAAACCTGATCACCTTCAATATGTTCCTCGGTCCATATTGACACAGATCAAATTGTACCACTCATTCTTTGCCACAAAATACTGTGTCAAGTCCTTTAACATTAATAGGATTTTCACTGCTTTCAACCCCAATCAGGTCAGATACCCTCTAGATGAAGTTTCTTTTAGAAACTACAGTTGGCAACCATCCTTGTGAACAAGTATATTATCAATTAAGGATCAGTAGCAAATAATAGGAAGTGTCCCATTGGGTTAAGCAGCAGTAATTTATTAGAAGATTTTAGATAGTTTCAAAATAATATGCAAGGCCTGAGGGAGTAAAATTTACAAGGCATTTCTAAGAGTAACTCACAGATTCCAAAATTACAATTCTGTCTTGGAGTCTACTTCTTGACCTGGATTAACACACCCAATATAAAGTACACCTAAGGAAACGTTCAAGGGAACTTTGAGGAAGAGTTTGGAGAATAATGACAGCCTATAGTTTTCATGGTGTTGCATAATTATTCATCCCAGGGACCTGGACACTTTTTCAGTCAATGAGTTCCAGATTGAAAAATTGACTCAAGTCAGGCCTATATTTAATAAGGAAATACAATTGGCCAATAATCTTCAAAGTGGAAAGGATCAGGCCCAGATGATAACATTGGTAAACTGTACCAAATAGTTAAGGAAGAAATAATTCTAATACTCTACAAACTCTTCCAGAAAACAAAAACAGACAAAACACCTCCTAATTCATCATTACAACAGCATTACCCTAATACCAAAACCAGACAAAGGCATTTAAAGAAATTTCAAACCAATATTTCTCATGAACATAGATGTAAAAATCCTCAACAAACTTTTAGCAAATAAAGCCCATCGATATATAGAAACAATTATATATCATGACCAAGTGAGGTTTATTTCAGGTATGTAAAATTAGTTCATTATTCAAAATCAATTAATTTAATTCATCACATCAACAGTCTGAAGAATAAAACTCATATAATCATATCAAATGATGCAGAAAAATCACTGGACAAAATCTCACACCCATTTACAATAAAACTCTTAGAAAACTAAGAATGGAGAAGAATTATCAACTTGACAATCAATATTTACCAAAAACCTATAACTAAAATCACAATTATTGATGAGAAACTAAATGTTTTCTCCTTGAGATTAAAAACAAAGCAAGGATGTCCCTTCTTGCCATTCCTATTCAACCTCATACTGGAAGTTCTCGGTAATGCTGTTAGAGAAGAAAAGGAAATAAAAGACAGACTGGGAAGGAAGAAATAAAACTGTCATGTTCACCAGGTGATGTTGTTTTCTATGAAGCATATCTTTAAATATCACACAAAAAGCCTCAAAACTAAAAGATTACAGCCAGGTTGAAGGATACAAGGTTAATATACAAAACTGCTTTCCTATATGCCAAGAATGAACAATAAAATTTGAAATTAAAGGGCGCCTCGATGGCTTAGTCGGTTAAGTGTCCACCTTCCGCTCAGGTCATGATCTCACAGTTTGTGTGTTCAAGCCCCGCATCGGGTTCCGTACTGGCAGCTCAGAGCCTGGAGCCTGTTTTGGATTCTGTGTGTGTGTGTCTCTCTCTGCCCCTGCCCAGTTCATGCTCTGTCTCTCTCTGTCTCAAAAATAAATAAAAACTATAAAAATAAATAAATAAATAAATAAATAAATAAATAAATAAATAAATAAATAATAAATAAAATTTGAAATGAAAAACAAAAAAAGCTATTTTTATTAGCACCTCCAAAATGAAAGAAGTCTAAATCTAACAAGATATGTACAAGATATCTTGTAAGCAAACCAATGAAATTCTGATGAAAAAAGAAAAGAAAACCTAAATAGAGACATATCCCATGATCATGGATTGAAAAACTCAATGTTAAGTTGACAGTCCTTCCCAACTTGATACACAGATTCAACACAATCTCAGTCAAAATTTGAGCAAGTTATTTTACCCACAGAGTGACTGTAAAGTTTCTATGGAAAGACAAAGACCCAGAATAGCAACACAATACTGAGGAAGAAGAGCTGTCAGAAGAGTGACAGTACCTGACTTCAAAAATTAGTATGGGGCACCTGGGTGGCTCAGTCAGTTGGGCATCTGACTTCAGCTCAGGTCATGATCTCATGGTTTGTGGGTTCAAGCCCCGCGTCAGGCTCTGTGCTGACAGCTAGCTCAGAGCCTGGAGCCTGTTTCAGGTTCTGTGTCTCCCTCTCTCTCTGACCCTCCCCTGCTCATGCAGTCTCTCTCTCAAAAATAAATTTTAAAAAACATTTAAAAAATAGTATAAAGCTACAGTAATTAAGACAGTGTGGACCTGGTGAAAGAATAGACATATAAATCCAAAAAGAACAATGGAACAGAAAAGAGAGTCCAGAAATAGACCCACATTAATACAATCAACTGGTTTTGACAAAAGGGCAAAAGCAACTGAATAAAGAAAGGATAATCTTTCCAATAAATGGTTGGGAAAATATTAATATAAAAATATTTTTTAAATATTAATCTAATACATACTTTAGATTTTTCATAAAATTAACTCAAAATGGGTCATAAATCTAAATGTTAAAAGCCTAAATATAAAGTTTTAAGAAAATAACACAGGGGAAAATCTAGGTGACTAAGGTTTGGCAATGAGAGCTTTTTTTTCTTTTAAGTGAACTCCATACCCAACGTAAAACTCGAACTCACAGCCCCAAGATCAAAAGTCACATGCTGTACCAACCCAGCCAGCCAGCCGCCGCTGGCAATGACTTTTAATATACAACATCTAGAGCAGTATGCAAGAGAGAAAAATACAGATATGTATGATTTCATTAAAATCAAAACTTATTCTCTCTGAAAGTTGCTGGTAAAAAAATGAAAAGACAGGCCACAGGCTGGGAGAAAATATTTGCAAAGCACATATCTGATAAAGAGCTTTTTTTCAAACTAAGAACTCCTAAATTTCAATAGTGAGAAAACAAATAATCTAATTCAAAAATGGACAAAAGGAAAATGGATTCAAGACTTGAAATGTAAACTTCTAGAAGAAAGCATAGGGGTAAGTTCCTTGTCATCAATCTTGGCAATAATATTTCTGGATTTGATACTAAAAGAAAAGGGAAGAAAAACAAAACTAAACAAGTGGGACTACCTCAAATTAAAAAGCTTCTGAAAAGCAAAACAACAATCAGACTAAACGGCAACCTACCAAATGGGAGAAAATATTTGCAAATCATATACTGGATAAGGCGTTAATATTCAAAATATGTAAAGAACTCACAGAATTCAATAGCAAAACAAACAATCCAATTAAAAATGGGGAGAAGGACTGAATAGACATTTTCCCAAAGATGTGCAAATGGCAACAGGTACATGAAAAAGTATTTGACATCACTACTCATCAGAGAACCATTGTGCACTGTTGGTGGGAATGCAAATTGGTGTAACCATTGTGAAAATAATGGTATGGAGTTTCCTCAAAAAAACTGAAAATAGAAATACCATATCATCCAGCAGTCCTACCTCTGGGAATGTATCCAAAGGAAACAAAAGCAAGAAATTGAAGAGATATTTACTCTCCCATGTTCATTTAAGCATTATCGCAATTCGAAGATATAAAAGTAACCTCGGTGTCTATCAACAGATGAATGGATAAAGGGGGGCTGCCTGGGCTCTCAGTCAGTTAAGCAGCAGACTGAGCCTCAGGTCATGATCTTGCAGTTGTGAGTTTCAGCCCCACATCAGGCTCTATGCTGACAGCTCGGCCTGGTGCTGATAGCTTAAAGCCTGGAGCCTGCTTCAGATTGTTTGCCTCCCTTTCTCTCTGCCCCTCCCCAAGCAAGTGTGTGTGTGTGTGTGTGAGTGTGCGCGCGCGCGCGCGCGCATGCACACATGTGCACTCTGTGTCTCAAAAAATAAACATTAAAATTTTTTAATAAAATAAATAATACCTGGATATTATTATAGACATGAAAAAGAAGGCAATCCTGTCATTTGCGACAATACAGATGGACTTTAAGGGCATTATGCTAAATGAAATAAAACAAAGAAACACAAATACTGTGTATCACTTATATGTAGGATACAAAAAAGGCAAACTCATAGAAACAGAGTAGAATGGTGGCAGCCAGGGACTGTGGGGTAAGAGAAATAGGGAGATATTGGCCACATAGTACAAACACCCAGTTATAAGAAAAATAAGTTTGGTGATCTGATGTACAGTATAGTGATTATAGTTAATAACATTACATACTTAAAAGTTGCTAAGAAAGTAGAATGTAAATCTTCTTACCAGAAAAAAATGAATGGAAACTATGTGACATTATGGAGAGGTTAGCTAATGCCACAGTGGTAAGCATTTTGCAATATATAAATGTAGCAAATCCACGCATTCTATACCTCAAACTTACAAGATGTTATATCAATTTTATTTCCATAAAGCTAGAAAAAAAATTTAAATGGCAAAAAGACATGAACAGAACCCTCACCTAAGAGGATATACAGGCGGCAAATAAGCATATGAAAACATGATCAACATAATATGTGTTCAGAGAAATGCAAATTACAACAATGGTATGATACTACACACCTATTAAAATGACTAAAATCCCCAACAGCAGGAATTCTCATTCCCTGCTGATGGGAACGCAAAATGGGATAGTCACTCTGAAAGACAGTTTGGCAGTTTCTTACGAAACTAAACATACTCTTACCATATGATACAACAATCTCACTCCTTGGTATTTACCCAAATGAGTTGAAAACTGGGGCGCCTGGGTGGCTTAGTCGGTTAAGTGTCCGACTTTCGCTTGGGTCATGATCTCGCGGTTTGTGGGTTCGAGCCCCGCGTCGGGCTCTGTTCTGACTGCCAGCTCAGAGCCTGGAGCCTGTTTCAGTCTGTAATTCCCTCTCTCTCTGACCCTCCCCTGCTCACGCTGTCTCTATCTCTCTCCTAGAAATGAATAAAACATTAAAAAAAAAATGAGTTGAAAACTGTCCACACAGCTCCTTCACATAAATATTTAGAGCACTTTATAATAACCAAAACCTAAAAATAATCAAGATGTCCTTCAATAGTTGAATGGAAAAACAAGTTGTTGTATATCCATACAAAGGAATATTATTAGGCGATAAGAAGAAATAAGCTATCAAGTCCTGTAAAGACATGGAGGAAATTACATGCTTATTATAAGTAAAAGAAGCAAGTCTAAAAGTTATACACTCTTTGATTCTGACTATATGACATTTTGGAAAAGACAAAAGCGTAGAGATAATAAAAGATCAGTAGTTCCAGAAAGTTCCAGTGAAGGAAGGGAGGGAGGAGTGAATTGATGGAGAGCAGAGAATTTACAGACTGCTGAAATTATTCTACATAATACTGTAACGGTGGGATACATGACATTACGGGGTAGGGAAGAGAGCGTATCTCAGAACTCTCTATAGTTCTGTGCAATGTGCAATTCTCCGTAAACCTAAAATTGCTCTAAAAAATAAAGTCTATGAAGACAAAAAAAAAAATTTGGCATGAGTTGAGGAACTGAGCAAGTGACCATGATTTGTACGATGTCAACCACCCTCAACATTCTGCATGTCCATGTTTGCTTGTTCCATTCGCAGAAGTTAAGCAGCACCCTCACTGGCTGCCCATCTGCATTTCCCCTTAGGATGCCAAGTCCTACTGACCACATTCACAACTCACTGTGGGTCAAGACCCCCTGGCTTCCTCTCTGAACTTGAGAATCATCCTGGACCCTCAACTGCAGCCTCTAGGCTTCTGGCAGTCAGAACCGGCCACCTGGTCTCCATTACTCCCGGGCCTCATCATCCCCTTTGATAAGAATGAGCCCAGTTCTGTGACCACGTCTCCTGCCGAAAGCTCCCGCCTACAGAGGAGGGCTCCCACTGAACGTGCTCAAGTCCTTCTCAGCAGCACGGGCCTCATGGTCTTGGCAGGCGACGTGTCCTCCGGGTCCTCTCGTAACAATCTAATGCATCTCTCTCCATTACTATCCTCTACCAGGGAGGGACTGGGGCACTTCACTCCACCTGCCTTTGGCCATCACTTTCTATGGGCTTGTAAGGGCCACCCTAGCTATGAGTTCATCCCATCCCCTGGGCCACTTGCTAGGGTTAAAAATCCTGTGTTCTGAAAAAGTTCTCCCCAGTCAATGAATTACTGCCTTTTTGGTCTTACATTTTGCCACCTTTCAAAATCCAATGGTGGGGGGGGGCATCGGGGAGGGCAGTGGGAAGGCATGTAGGGAAAGGAACACCGAGGACAAGAGTGCCAAGTGCAGCCGGTACAGCCCCGACAGGAGCCACCCTGGCGAGTGACTGAGTGAGCAAGGAGACGGTGGCCATGCCACAGAGGACAGTAGAGCCTGACCCACCACCGCGGCAGGAACCAGCCCAGGAAGCTAAACCACAACTGCTGTGGTGACTGACACAGACGGGGCAAGACTTGCTCCACGACCACCAGCTTCACTCCTCTTTTGCCCCAGCTTCCAACCCAGGATCAACCAGAGAAAGTCAAGTGTGCTCCCCAAACGAATCATACAGCAGGCCTCCCTCTACCCACGCCAGCAATGACCAAGCAGGCAAACCTCAAGCCCTTTCTCCTTTTTCTCATCATATAGCTTCCCTACCTCTCCACTCGCCTTTGAGTCTCTCTGCGATTGCCGGTGGCTGACTCTCTTCCTGTAGCAAGCTCTGAGTAAATAGGCTCTGTTTGTTCTCATTTGGGTGATCTTTGTTCATTCCCACACCGGTAAGAGGGTTAACACTTTTGTCTCCCACGCTCCTGCCGTCCTGACCACTCTGGGAGAGAAAATGCATCAGCTTGGGAGCTTGGGGATGAAAATGCATCGGAAGTGTTTAAAACCTCATCTTACCACCTTGTCTTCTTAGACCAGTCACAGTACCATGTGTGATTCAGGTCCCCTAGGAGTTGCTACTAAAATGGAGGACAAGAGGTTGATTGTGGGGTCAATAAATAAAGGGCTGGGAGCTGGCGAGAAAGGAAGTGCCTTCTAACACCTTGCAGAGAAGACGGAAGGGGACTGGACAGCAAGGATCTGGACTTGCACAGAGAATTTTCCAGAAATCATCTCTTAACTGTTTAGATGTTATAACTAGCTAATGAAACCGCCTTAGAGAAATAGTTTTATATTGTAACAGTCATTTCCCCCCAAACTAAACATAAAATCTTTGCCTTTAAGACTTGAAAATGTTTTGTTGATGATTTTGTTCCCACAGGACTTGAGCATATAGTGCAATGATCACATTCCTAGTTGAAGAAAAACCATCCGGAGACCCTGGAGTAATCAAAATTGTATGATCTCTCAAACTGCGGAATTCTACTGCCTTCCTCCACAGTGGGGTGGGTGTCTGTTATTGGTTTCTGACTTAAATAAATATAACCCTACAGAGAGATAACTGTGCAGAAGTGAAGAGAGTGCAAAAGAGATCAGATTTCCCACACATATTAGACTTTCTCTTTTCAAGATATCTTTAGCACACAGTTACACTTTTTCACCCACTTCTCACTCAGGGCATTCAGGATGCTGACTTTCTTCCTCTCCAGTAGAAGAGATGACCTGTGCCAACCCAGTGCTCCTGACCCGAGTTCCTCCCCAGAAAACCTGAAGCTGATGTGGGAAGTACCATCTCTCCCACTGGGTCTCCGGACTGGGGCATTCACTCCACATGGCAGAGGCCCAAGAAACAATTATTCCATTGATTATGTCAACTCGTGAGCAAGTAGGGAAGAAGGAAGACATATTGAGTTGCAGGGAAGAAGGAAGAGGTATTGAGTTGCTTTGAGTGTTAAATTTTTGTGGTTCCTCACTCCTCTCTCTCCTGGAACCACTTCCCCATCTTCCATTTCTATTATGACCTAGCGACAGAACAAGTGTTAAGTATCAGGTTTAACCAGGAGCTTCTGTTCAGAGTTTAGAAGCTGGCCTCTTCTCCTATTGCCTACTCCATTCTGTCCCTAGATACATAGCCCTGTGTCACTGCAATGTCTCCCCTCACTTTCCACCTTCGCAACACCCAGTTACCTAAATCGCCTCACTCTGCCCCTAGAATGTCTTCCTGATACCTTCTAAGCACAGAAATCTGTCCTCTGATAAGTTAATGCACCTTGAGAAAACAATGGACCTCCCAGCGAATTAGCACTATTTAATGGAGTTTAAAAATAAAATAATGTATTTAAAGATGTTGAGTTACGATCAGTATTGAAAAGGGTCAGGATCTCTGGCTATTTGGGGGAAACGGTTTCCATCAAGAGGAATTATCATAAACCGGACTCTTTTAATGTTGTAACACAGATGAAGAAACTGCTTCACAATATCAAGAATCACACAAGCATTATCACACACAGTCTCAGTTCTGTTAGTTGCCAGTAACAGCATTATTCAAGTCACCTCCGAAGATGGGTAAGGAAGGAGGTTTTATTGGAAATACCCATTAATTCGATCAACCCATTTCTAACTGATAGCCAAGCACTTTTCTAAGTTTCAGGGACACAATGATAAATAAGTCAAACAAATTTTATGTTTTTGTGTACTCATGTATTTTTTTGAGAGAGAGAGTAGGAGCAGGGGAGGAGCAGCAGCAGATGGAAAGAGAGAATCCCCCCTTTTTAAAGGCGTTTTCTTCACTATTTTATTTTGAGAGAGAGAGAGAGAGAGAGAGAGAACATGCATGCATTAGCAGGGCAGGGGCAGAGAGAGAGGGAGAGAAGGAATCCCAAGCAGGATCTAAGCTGTCAGAGTGGGCCCCACTCTGCAGTCTCATGACTGCAAGATCATGACCTGAGCCAAAATCGAGAGTTGGACACTTAACCAACTGAGCCACCCAGGTACCCCAGCATACTCATATTTTACTAGAGGAGTCATACAAAGAGAAATTAAACAGTTAATATAGAAAGAAGAAAGAGAGAATAGCAGGCAGGGAGGGGAAGAGAGAAAATGAAGGAAGAAAAAAAGGAGGAGGAGGGAAGACGGAAGGAAGGAAGTGGAGAAGAAATTTTAAATACTATTAAGTTCTATGAAAGAAACAAGATACGGTGATAGAAAACCGATAGCAAGGTGATTTTTCAGAAGGTGCCATTTAATCTGAGGGTTAAAGAGTCACCATGGGAAGATCTGGAGGAAGTATATTCCAAACAAACAGAACAGCGAGTGCAAAGGGCTTGAGGTGGGAACAAATATAGCCCTGAGGACATATAGGAGAGGGGACAATGTGATGTGTATGGCATGCAGGCAGCTTGTCAATGCAGCTGAGTCCATGAATGGAGGAAAAGAAGGGCCACAGTGAGGCCAGAAAGGTGGGAAGGAGCAACATTACAGAGAGGGTTTTGCCTGTAGCGTATAAGCAAAGGAAAGTCATTGGGGAATTTTTTTGGCAGAAGCAGTCCATCATCTGATCTACATTCTAAAAGGTCGTGTTGGCTCCACTTTGGAGAATGGGTAGGTGAGGAACAGGAGTGGAAGCAGAAGAATCATCTAGAAGGCTGTAGCAGGACAGGGGTGATGAGAAGGGGAAGTCTGCATTAGAAATGAAGGAGTATGATGAGAAATTCAAGAACAGAGATGTCTCCGGAGATGAACACCTCCCCCCAGTCTCTCTTTCTCTTGTTCTCACCCTGGTGCTTTGAAAAGCATGGAGTTTTTCAGGCCAAAGAGCTGCTTGTTTCTCTTCTCTACTGGGAGCTTCAGGTGCTTATGCATTGACATTGCTTCCTCAACTGTTCAACTGGGGCTTAAAGATACTCCCTCTCTGGGCCACTCTGACACCCTAGATGCCAGGAGCTTTCAGTTTTAGTTTTATCCCTTCATTCATTCAGTCCTGATGCTGATTGATCCATCTTTCTGAAACAGAGTGGTCCAGCTTTTCATTTTCAGCCAGCCCAGTAAAGTCATGTCAGTAACCATCCTCATGATGGCTCGTCTCATGATGGCATGAAGATGTTCCATGACCCAGCCAGCTGCCTCAAGAAAGGATGATCCTAGAGCCAGAAACATGGCCCTTGGGAGCACAGGTTGAGGTTAAGATAGAAGAGGTCAGAGTGCCCCTTTATTTTCCCCTCCAAGTTCACCTATCAATTTGTTTCTTCTGAATCCATTTACTTATTTAACTTTCTGGAGAGAATCTGAAGAGCTTATGAAGCCAAGTTCATTATTTAAAAATCCCAGGCAAATGCCCTAAAAAAAAAAAAGAATAAAAAAAAAAATATTGAATTAGCCCTGAGTTACTAAGAACATGAGGCAAAGGTAAATTATATTGGGCCAATATCATCCTAATTACTATAAAACTGCTCAGAAGTCTCCATGGAGGAAAGTTCAGGCATTTTGACATTGCAGATGTTTCTGCCTTGTGTAACATGTCCTTGTAAGTCATGTGCCTGAGTTACTCCAGCTCAAGACCCTCAACTTCATCCTAAAATCCTTTGAAAACTATCCCTGGCTTCTCCTTATAGTTTGTTT
The DNA here is from genome assembly GCA_017311185.1 of Proteles cristata cristata. NCBI lineage: Eukaryota > Metazoa > Chordata > Mammalia > Carnivora > Hyaenidae > Proteles > Proteles cristata. Next base: position 615,621 of record JAESUZ010000193.1, on the reverse strand, counting down.
GTTTCCATGACAGCCAGCTTACATTTCTGTTATAGACTCCATTTTTATAGTTTCAGTGTCTGACCCTCTCCTCTAAACTGTGACCTCTTCAGGACTTTGAATTTATTCATCTATTTATCCTCACTGCTAAGTATAGCATTTGTCACATATTAGTGCCCTATAAATATTCATTGAATGTATACATGAATGAATAAGCATTATATTATAAAAATAACTGCCTCTAATTCTTACTGGGTTTTTTAATTTTGGTTTAGCTGTCTAGCATACGTTTGACACTTTTGATGACAGCAGACTGATTTTTTTTCTTTGAGAAACCACATAAACTAATTCTAAGTTCCTGAGATTTCACCAGAGTTGGAGATGTTGACAGAGGACTCAGTCTTGGACAATCAGACCCGCCTTCCCTCCTTCCCTTCCCACAACAATTTGTGCCAGGGCAAACATATGACCCAGGACAAACTGTGGAGGAACAAGTCCCAGACATTAGAAACTATCAGAAAAAAAAAAAAAGGTGTTCCTTGTGCTGAGGCGGCCGGGCCAAGACAACATGGGCCAGATTTTCTGGTGGCTATCTTTCGTAATATTTGAAGAGAACTTTTGTTAGAATGAGGCCAGTACAGATACTAGCTGAGCCAAGAGATGAAGATGGATAAATGTCTGTGTTGCTGGTTACGTCCCTAAACACAGCCATGCTGAAAGCTGAATCCATACCCGAGAGTCTTCATTTACAGAAGCTGAGAGAATTTTTCATTTAGTTGGATTTCTCTCCTAGTCAACCAAAAACATTTGGACTAACACATACAATTTTGTTTTTTTCTTTTACTATATTTAGTACTGATTCTGAATTTAAGAAAAAACACATATTTTTTTTCCTTTCTTAAAATTTTTTTTTTTTTACAAATAGTTTATTGTCAAATTAGTTTCCACATAACACCCAGTGCTCATCCTCACAAGTGCCCTCTTCCATGCCCACCCCTCCTCCCCCCCACATCCATCAGTCCTCAGTTTTTGTCAGCATTCAAGAGTCTCTCATGGTTTGCCTCTCCCCTTTCCCCCACCATTTCCGCCCTTCTTCTCCCCCTTGGTCCTCCGTAAGTTCCTCCTAATCCTCCTATATGTGCACACATATGATATTTGTCTTTCTCTGCCTGACTTATTTCGCTCAGCATAACACCCTCAAGGTCCATCCATGTTGCTACACATGGCCAGATTTCATTGTTTCTCATTGCCATGTAGTATTCCATGGTATAGATAAACCACATCTTCTTGATCCATTCATCTGTTGATGGACACTTAGGCTCTTTCCAGGTTTTAGCTATTGTGGAGAGTGCTGCTATGAACATTGGGGTACATGTGCTCCTATGCATCACATTTCTGTATCCCTTGGGTAAATTCCTAGCAGTGCTATTGCTGGGTCATAGGGGAGTTCTATTGTTAGTTTCCTTGAGGAACCTCCACACTGTTTTCCAGAGGGGCTGTACCAGTTTACATTCCCACCAACAGTGTAGGAGGGTGCCCGTTTCTCCACATCCTCGCCAGCATCTAGAGTTCTCTGATTGGCTCATTTTAGCCACTCTGACTGGCGTGAGGTGGTATCTCAGTGTGGTTTTGATTTGTATTTCCCTGATGAGGAGCGATGCTGAGCATCGTTTCATGTGTCTGTTGGCCATCTGGATGTCCTCTTTGGAGAAGTGTCTGTTCATATCTTCTGCCCATTTCTTCACTGGGTTGTTTGTTTTTCGGGCGTGTAGTTTGGTGAGTTCCTTGTAGATTCTGGATATCAACCCTTTATCTGATATGTCATTTGCAACTATCTTTTCCCATTCGGTTGGTTGCCTATTAATTTTCTGGGTTGTTTCCTTGGCTGTGCAGAAGCTTTTAATCTTGATGAGGTCCCAACAGTTTATTTTTGCTCTTGATTCCCTTGCTTTTGGGGATGTGTCAAGTAAGAAGTTGCTGCGGTGGAGGTCAAGGAGGTTGTTTCCTGCTTTCTCCTCTAGGGTGTTGATAGTTTCCTGTCTCACGTTCAGGTCCTTTATCCATTTTGAGTTTATTTTTGTGCATGGTGTGAGAAAATGATCTAGTTTCATTCTTCTGCATGTTGCTGTCCAGTTCTCCCAACACCATCTGTTAAAAAGGCTGTCTTTTTTCCATCGGATATTCTTTCCTGCTTTGTCAAAGATTAGTTGGCTGTATACTTTTGGGTCCACTTCTGAGTTCTCAATTCTGTTCCATTGGTCTATGTGTCTGTTTTTGTGCCAATACCATACTGTCTTGATGATGACAGCTTTGTAGTAGAGGCTAAAGTCTGGGATGGTGATCCCTCCCGTTTTGGTTTTATTTTTCAGGATTACTTTGGCTATTCGGGGTCTTTTGTGGTTCCATACAAATTTTTGGATAGTTTGTTCTAGTTTTGAGAAGTATGCTGGTGCAATTTTGATTGGAATTGCATTGAATGTGTAGAGTGCCTTAGGTAGTAATGACATCTTAACTATATTTATTCTTCCTATCCATGAGCATGGAATGTTTTTCCATTTCTTTGTGTCTTCTTCAATTTCCTTCATAAGTTTTCTATAGTTTTCATCATACAGATCTCTTGTATCCTTGGTTAGGTTTATTCCGAGGTATTTTATGGTTTTTTGAAAAAACACATATTTTTAAATAAACCTCTCCTAGTTCTCAATTTCCTTCTCCATCCAATTGGTTTTACTTTTTAATTGTTCTGCTTAAATATACTTTTCCAAACCAGAGATTTATCTCATGGTTTTCGATATGAGGCTACTTAAAAGCATGGTTTGCGTAAGATAAGTTTATATTAAGATATAATGAGAATGCCAATAGCACTCTCTTGGACTTGCTATAAATTCATAGGAAAGCTGGTCTTATAGCTACATAAAATAACATTTTTGGGGGGAGGGTGGGAGTTAAAAGTGACTCCCTGATAAACTACTAATGGCAGAGAACCGAAGTAGCAAATAGAAGATGAAGATGACTGGCCCCTTTCCGTAATAGGGGTGCACTCCATATAATACTCAGCTTCCTTTTTTTAATTTTTTAATGTTTTTTATTCATTTCTCAGAGAGAGAGACAGCGTGAGCAGGGGAGGGTCAGAGAAAGAGGGAGACACAGAATCTGAAGCAGGCTCCAGGCTCTGAGCTGTCAGCACAGAACCCAGAGCAGGGCTTGAACCCATGAACCGTGAGATCATGACCTGAGCTGAAGCCAGCCGCTTAACCGACTGAGCCACCCAGGCACCCCATGTAATACTCAGTTTCATTGTGAGCAGGACTGAGCAGCCAAAAGGTATTCGTTGGCTGTTGGATCCTAGAAGAGGAGAACATAGAGTACAGTACTTGAGGTCCAAGTAGAAGTCTCACGATCTCATGCTGGGACAGCAAGCAAGCTGGAATAGAAATGTCTGCATATTTCCGTCTGAAACGTCTGAATGACACAACACAATCACGTAAGGACTAGGATAGGGGAAGGTGGGGAAGTTAGGTAGTTATCCACGTCCAATAAGATTTTATCTGAGGTTGACTCACTTAATTAATTTTGTATATACCGTGAATGGTGTATAGGGAAAGAACACTCTCTTTTGGTATAAATAGAAATTCCTGGATAAAATCTATCCCAAAGAAAGATTGTGGGTATATGAAACCCTTAAACTTGGCAATGAATACTGAAACTCTGTTTTGCAAGAAGAATCCCATTCAACATTAAATGTAAGTTTAATTTGTAAGTTCACCATGTAAATTTATAAAATCTTCATTAACACATCCTATATAATTTATAAGACCTTCACTCTAGTTTTCTGTTATTTCATTCTATACTTAAATCACCTTCATGGGCCTCTAGTACAGCTCTATTCCTTCACTTAAGAGTTATTGAGTATCTGCTATTCCAAGCACCCAGCTTGGCACTGGGTAAACAAAACTAATCACGGCACTATCCCAACTTCATGGAAATAACACTAAATACTCAAGACCCGCACACCAATGTATCCCATAAAGGATGTATTTTAATGGATTCAGTCTGCATTCAGAATTTGTCTGAAGTCTACTGAAGACACAAAGAATACCTCATTTAGTAGGATATCAACAACAGTGTAAGAGGCTGTCATCTTTGCAGACCATATTGCCGGGGCAAATGACATCCTCATTTCTCTCTTTCAAAACTTCCTCCCAACTGTAGCTTATGGATAATTTTTACTGAACTCATGTGACTCTAAAAATTTGCAAATATTAATAAATATGTTTCAAAATAAGAGAATGTTACAAACTTTCCATTAGGCGATAAAGCACAATACAAAACCAAATCTAAAGAAATGACAATCACTGCAGCAAAGAAGTCTGAGTTAGTGATGAGAATCTGGTTCTAGCTCAGGGGGAACACTTGTACGGCAGATTTATTTTCAAGGGATGAAATACAGCCTCAAAGACTCAAATACATCACAGGAAAGAAGTTTGATTTCATCCCCATCACAGCCTCTACATAACCCATCTACTGAAGTCCAGGACTCACTCTGTCTTCCTGATATGGAAGCTAATACATTCGGTTATAACAACATGCTCAGAGCTCTACTTCTAAAAACTTTGGAGTGATTTAGCTCCACTGAGAGACATAAATGGTACTCTGTACACAAAACGCAGTCAGCTATTGAAACTAGGAAATCACCAGACCAAGTGAAAAGAGTCACGGAGTTTTTTAAAGTAAAGATGCTTTCAAAAGGTTCTTGAAATCTCACTTTTGAACATTTCTCTTCATATCAAAATGTTCTGATTTTCTTTCTCTTTCACGCTTAAGTAAGTCTTAAACAGAAAATCCATACTCTGGTCTTAGAATCCAGAACCAGTATTGCTGTGATCAGTCTATATTGTAGGTTTTCTGTTAAACCTGCGTAAGTCTAAGACTTTCATTCACCCATAAGGTTAGCTCTGCACCCATATGATCAATGGCGGTGAGGTAATTCATGCGTCTTAATTGGTTCAGCTCTCCTAGAGTACTGAGGCAACCCAAGGAAAACATTACAGAGATTGAAAGCTGGCAGGTGCTTGAATGTGGTTGCCACACAAATGAAGCCTTGCCTTGTATAAATCTCATGCTAATTATCAGTAATCACGTATCATGTAATGACCCATGTGCCTGCTCTCCACAAGAACTGAGGACAAGGGTGAGATGTTCTTCAGTGTGTCCTCAGTGCAATGAGAGAGTAACCCCACAGCAAATGTACAGACAGCTAATAAACAATGGCAACTCCACAAAACGCAGGCTAGGTTTTGATATCGATCCAGGAACAGATTTTAGAATAGTTCAAAGAAAGTGTACGAGCCATTAAAGAAGAAAACAGTCCTGATTTCACCTAGCCTTTTGATAACCTCTGATACTGGGAGTTGGCTGAGAAAAATGTGTGTCTGATGTTAACTACAGTTATTTTGAATTCCCTTCTCGTTTAAAAAAAATGTTCCAAACAATTCCAAAATATATGATGTCAAGGTAAAAGGAGATAGGTAATTGCATGCTGTTCTATTCTGCTTTGACCTCACTACTGGCTTAGATGAGGTACTTCTGAAGACATTCTCCAGTAACCAGAAGCTGTGGAGAAATAGCTAACAATTTAGATGACAGAATCAGGTTCTTAATGTAGTGGCTAATACTCAGCTTAAAAGATAACATTTTCAATATGTGCCAAAAAGGTTTTTTAACCAAGGCATGCTATTTCTACAACTTTCTCTAAGGCAAGAGGAAAACTGTTCAAAAACTTTGTTTACTTCTTAAACTAGGGGGAAATGTAAATAGTGAAAGGGTTTAATAAATTTGATATTTACAGGGCACCTGGGTGGCTCAGTCAGTTAAGCTTCAGACTTTGGCTCAGGTCATGATCTTGTGGTCCGTGAGTTTGAGCCCCACAGCTCAGAGCCTGGAGCCTGCTTTGGATTCTGTGTCTCCCTCTCTCTCACTGCCTTTCCCCCACAAGTGCTCTGTCTGTCTGTCTCTCCTTCTCTCTCTCTCAAAAATAAACATTTAAAAAATGTAACAAAATAAATAACTCTACATACATTTCAGTTATTGAAAAACCATTATATAGACCAGGGTTGGCAAAATATGGGCTGCAGGCCAAATTTGGTCTGTGGCTTGTTTTTGTACAGCCTGTGAGCTAAAAAGTGGTTTTTACATATTTGTAGCTACATAAAACAAAAATATAACAACAACAAAGCAAAGAACCATGATGTACCAGAGACTGCACATATCTCACGAGGCCAAATAAAACTCTTGCTCTCTGGACCATTATAAAAAAAGTTTGCTGACCCCTGATAAAAACCGACCTGAAAAGATGTTCATATAATAAGCAGGACCCAAGACAGTGTGTGTAGTATTTCATTTTATAAAATTATGCAAATGTATGTGTCTAGAAATATGTGTCACAGAAATACCTAGAAGAAAATATCTGGCAGTGGTGACTTCTGAGTTATGAAATTGTACCTTTTATCTTTTTCATTAACAGATTGATTTTTAAAGTAATGTACAGGTATCTAAAAGGCCATTTTTATTCTGTAAGAGGGCCACCTAAAATATGCTAAATACTGATACTTATCAGCCTTCTCTTACATGCCAACCATGGTTCTCAGGACTTGACATGCATTTACTCACATGAATCCGTGCAACAGCTAACAACATATATGTTTTTCTAATCTTACTTTCAATTTCAAAACTAAAAGAGAGCTAGTAACCTGTTCAAGTTCGAACTAGTATGTAGTGGAGTTAGGGTTATCATCTCAATAGTGCTGTTCCTAAGACCACGTGTCTAACTAGACAGTACCGCCTTACAAAGGCACAGATCAGATGTGGACTCACGGCAAAGCTGGGGCAAAACTCCTTGGTCTTTTTTGATATCAACCTTTATGCAATTTACTGTGTGATATGACATCCAAAAAAAAGATAATCCAATCATCTGTTTCATAAGCAAGTACCCAGGATCCAAGTTCCGGTTCTGCTCCAACATCTAGAGTGTCTGTAATCAGTTCTGAATGTCTTGCGTGGAAGTTAAAAAAAAAAAAAATGACAATCTGAAGCATTACAAAGAGAGAACAAAAGAATAATCAGGATGGTAAGGCAACTGAGTGTTTGTCCTAGGAAGTTTTGCAGAAGAGCTAAGTTAAGGAAAAGCACATAACGGTCTTCACTGTTTGAAGACCATCCATAAGAGAGACCTGTCTTGTTCTCTGTGACCTCAGCTGTAGGAATAAGACCATTAGGTACGAGTCATGAGAAAGTAGCTCTTATCCTAACATTTATAAAAATGTTTTTTCCTAATACCTATAGCACAAGAAAGGGACTGTTCACTTTACGGGTATAGTGCTTTATCCAAGCTTTTATAAAAAACAAGGCTGGGACATTCCTCGAAGGGGACTGAGTGTGCCAGCTTAGTCACAAATGGCATTGTGAAAATGGCAGCAGGCTCAAAGGTAAAATCATTCCATGCACTAGAAATAACTTGGATGCCTAACATTCAACCAATCAGCTCAGTGTATTCAAACTTCATCCTAGCAAATATCCATCAATGGCTCAAAAGTAATCATCTCTCTCTTCATGATGAGGATGTGAGAAAACGCAGTTTCATTTTTCAACAGTTTAATTCTTCAAGGATATATATAAGGCAGAAAGTAAGCACTAAAACTGTCAACTGCAACACTCAACCTGGATTTTGAAACCAAAACCACATCTTACTGTCTTCATAAATACGGCTCTGCTACTGTTTACTATTTTCATTGGCATTTCTTTACTCATCAGGATTGCCCTTGGGCTTGCACTCTATGATTCCTTGAATCGCTGCCTCAAAACCCTGACCTTGCTGTTTCCAACAAACCTGAACTCTTGTATCATGACCCTAACCAATTCTAACCAAGTCTTTGCTTTGAAAGACCTACCTCAAGGCAAATTGCCAATTCTCTGAGACACTGCCAAAGCTTTGTGAGGTGGGCTTCTTCCTTCCCACGTGGGCAATAAATTCAGCTTTGTCTCCTCAAAAATCTTTCTTGTGGGGTGTGTGGGTGGCTCAGTTGGTTAAGCATCTGATTCTTAGTGCCAGCTCAGGTTATGATCTCATGGTTTGTGGGATCAAGCCCCACGTCAGACTCTTTACTGACAGTGCAAGTCTTGCTTGGGATTCTTTCTCTCCCTCTCTGCCCTTCCCTCCCACTCACTCACTCTCTCTCGCTTGCTCTCTCAAAATAAATAAATAAACATTTTTAAAAATCCTTCAATAAAAAAGTTTTGTTGTAATGTTTGAGGAGCTGGCTTTTGACAAAGGCAGCTGGAGAAGAACGGCACCAAATAATGATGATTACAGAGAGAGACAGAATTAGCAATCAACATATAAGGAAGATTAAAGTAGTAAAGTATAAGCAACTTAGCAATCCTGTAACGACGATAGACACTGTGTGGTCTGGTGATCAGTTCATGAAATACGTGACTACACAAAAGCAGATTAATTTCATGTCCATGTGTGTTTGTCCTTAGGAAAAAGAAAAGTGGAAGTTGGATTTATGCTACTTTGGTTATCTAACAAATGACCAAGACTCTCATCCCTCCACAGGACATCTGGAAGACCTGGCACTGTAGGCTTAAAGACAGAAGCTAGACAAATACATCAGACATGGAATATTCCGAACGCTGTGATTAAATCTTGGTAATGCGCGCTTTCTTGACATTTGCTTTAGTACTTGCCCTTTACCCTTTGTTCCTTGGCAAGAGAGCAGAGATAGGAGTGAGAGGAAGAAAGCCATGGGATAAGCTGCTTAGTATTACAAACTTCAAACTTCATAGACTGAAACCTGAAAAGCTTGAAAGAGAACAGGAAGATGTTCAAGTGAATAATGAAGAATGATTTTCTTGTTTTTGCTCTTCAGTGGTAAACAAAGCCGCGTCTGGTATTTCTCACTCTATTCACCATTCTGTTTTCTAGTGCTTTTGCTTCAACCTCTTAAAGGGCCAGCTGTGTTAAGAGTTCTTAGACTTACAATTGGATAAACTCCAAGGTCAGAGAATACAAGATGTGTATAGGATGCGCTGGGGTGAGAAAGCATGCGCGGGTCAGACACTGTTGCAATATGACATTGTAAGAGACGTTTAAAGCAGAAGTTTAACAAAAGCAAGCTGGACTGGGAGAGAAAACCAAAAGACTCACTAAGGTAAAGAGAAGACCAAATCAACTATAAGAAGTTGAAATAGCACCTACATTGAAAGTTAGATAACTATGTGTGTTTAACTAGAAAGTGGAAAGTAAAATGAGGAAAGGGGGGGAAATGCCATTGTTTACTGCGTGTGGCTATGTTGTAGAAACATAAAGAAATTGCTTATGAAATGATCCAAAGGCACCAATGAGTATAATTTAACTTGGTAAACAGATACAGAGCATCCAATCCCAAATAAGATTGTAGAATACAATTGTTGTGAACAATTCTGGAATCTAATGAAAAGACATATGATATTTTCGTCAAGGCTTACGTGTGGAGCCTTTTACAGGAAAATGTGAATGGTATTCTTTGCTTATTCTCACTCCTGGAAACGCTGTGAAGAAGTAAAGAAAACTAAAGCACCAGGGGATGGAAGAGCAAAATTGACTGCGGTAAGAGAGCCGATAAGTGGGAAAGAGGAAAGAATTCATCCAGTGAATCTAGAGCCAGGTGATGTTATCCCCTGCTGGGTTGCAGAAGTACAGATGGGTAGCATGAACGGAGAGGTCTCCGGGTGGCATTAATAGCGAAGCCTCTGGTGCCATGCCAGTCCATTCAGGCTGCTATAGCTGACTATCATAGCCTGGGTGACTTATCAACAACAGAAAGTTACTCTCACAGTTCTGGAGGCGGGCAAGTCCAAGATGAAGATGCACTGGGTGTCTGGTGAAGACTTGTTTCCCGGTCCATGGACAGCCGTCTTCTCCATGTCCTCGCATGGGGGAGGGGATGAAGGAGCGATCAGTCTCTTTTATAAGTGCACTCATGTCATTCCTTATGACCTGATCACCTCTCAAAGGCCCTACCACCAATTGCCATCACCTTGGGGATGCAGTTTCAACATATAAATTTTGAGGAGACAGGCAGAGACTCAGTCTGTGGCATGGAGGAGATAAAAACCAAGAGGCGCAGGGGTGTGAGATAAAGATAATGCAGAGCTGGAAGAAAAGAAAGAGTCTAAAGGGATCTGAAATGGTACCCAAGAAAAGCTGACATCCGAACAGTAGTGAAAGCCATGATACAGGATGGGGAGTACCAAGGCAGTAAGAAGAGAGAGAAACTTTGAATCCAGGGTCACCGCAGTGTTCCAAAGTCAGAAAGATAAGGAACAGACGTGGCAGAGAGGCAATAGCTGGGGAGGTAGGATGAAAGAAAGGACAGTGTGACATTCCAGGAACTAAATAAAGGAAGGAATTCAGGGGGAGACGGTCATCAACGGTGTCAAATGCAGCCGAGGGAGAAGCTGAGAAAAGAATGGATGGCCACAGCACAACGTGAAGGTTAATGGGGACTTTGTCAAGAGCAGCAGGCAGGAGCCTACCAGGGGTTCAGGACTGGGTGCAAGGAAAGGAATTTGGGGAAAGGATAATAGGTAACATTTTCCAAGAAAATGGGAGAAAACATGGGAGAGTCACTGAAAACAGATGCGAGGTGAAAAGAGCTTCTTTTTTTAAGAATAAGGAAATAATATGTTCATGAGGATAACGCAGAAGAAAGGACAAAATCAATAATGCAAAGGAGGAGAAAATTGCTACGGGGTCATCTCCAGTGTAGGGAGGCCAGTTGGGGGGGTGAAGGTCAGGCAGGAGTTGCCAGGCCAGTTGATCCAGATTTACTGGAGGTGGGTCAGATCATAAGAGATGCAGACCGAGGTAGGCAGACAGTTCATAGCGGTGGAGTTCTCTCTGGGTTACTTCGATTTTTTTGGAGACATAGAAAGCAAAATCAAGAGCCAAGAATGAGCACAGAAGAGGGGGTCCTAGAGGCTGGAGGTAAAATGAGATGCAGACGATGGTCTTACCAGAGAGGAGGGGAGAGTCCATGCACGAGGACACCCGAACAACACTGAGACAGCATTCAGAGCCCCCTGGGGGATGGCATCGTAGCACAGACTCCAGAGCCGGCTTGAGAAATCGCCTCCACCGGCTTTCACTGTTAGTTCCCGTTTGTGAAAAAAAAAATTTTTTTTTTAATATTTTTTATTTATTTCTAGGAGAGAGAGAGAGACAGCGTGAGGAGGGGAGGGTCAGAGAGAGAGGGAGATACAGACTCTGAAACAGGCTCCAGGCTCTGAGCTAGCTGTCAGCACAGAGCCCGATGCGGGGCTCGAAGCCACGAACCGCGAGATCATGACCTAAGTGAAAGTCGGACGCTTAACCGACTAAGCCACCCAGGCGCCCCCCGTTTGTGAAAATTTTTAAGTCTTCTGTTACATCACAGAAAACCCTCCTTGTCTACAAAAATTGAATGCAACTCAACTATCAGGCTCCCTAGTTTGTATCAGACCAACTTCAGCGGAGGGACCTAAACCCTAACAGACTGTGGGATTTTTCAGGGCTCTACTGCCCAAATGACAAAATGCAACTGTCTTCACCGCCTTTCTTTTCCTGAATCTATTCCTATTTTATGCTAGAACCTTGTGACATTCACACACACACACAACTCTAAAAACTTTCTTTGGGAAAAAAAATTACTGGTGAAAAGCATTTTTTTCTTAATGTAAGAAAAAGGCATCTAAGTCAGTCAGGAGAAAAATGAGTGATGAGCTCTCAGAAGCAGAAAGGGAAGTGATGGATCCAGTGTGTAGAAAGAGCAACTGAGCCTGGGAGGGAGAGAACAAAGCTTCAGCAGGGACTGCTCCTGGGCCCATGCCTGAAGCAGAGATTTCCTGGAAAAATATCAGGAAGATGAGTGATGACCCACAGGAGAGGCAGAGCTCTCAAAACAATAGCAAAACAAAACAAAACCCTAAAGCAGTCAACTCTCACTGAAAAAAATAAACACAAAACCTCAAGTCTGAGACAATATGACTTGCATAGTTTCTCCTGCTACATAACTCCATGGATTCCACTCACTCACACATTGGTCCCATCCTGAAAGTTTCCAAACGATGGTGCAAGGATCCAGTGTGGGTCAAAAGAGTCCATTAAAAAGGCACCTTCACCCTTCTGAACAGGTTTGGGTAGAGAGTGGCAGGATGATGATTTACCTTTAAAAGTAAATGTGGCCACAGTTTCTGAGGAGCAAAAATATCATTTAAATTCAATGTGCTGCTTCGGTTTGCAAGGGAGGCCACATTTGCTGTAACTCCAAGCTGCCTCCCTGTAAACCGGGGAGCATGCCGGGTGGATACGCTCACTGCTAGGGTCCCAGGTCTCTGTGCTTGAGGAGAGCATTTCACCAACATAATCAATTTTAAAATATGCAAATGCCTGCTTATGTTTACAGAGAGACGATTTTATTTTCTAGCCTAAATGGCAAAAAATAAGTTTGAGTTCCAGAAGTCACTACCAAACTACTTCATTTTGAAGTTGAGGTGCCAAGATGCATAGGTAATCTATGTGATTTCTACACGTTAATTGCCAAATTCAAACTGAATGAACTATATTAATGAAAATCCAAGCAGTTGCAGTAACCCTCGATTTAATCCATATGTAACAAGTATTGACAGGCTTTTTCTTATTAGGAAGGCAATAATCACACACCATCTGCTGCCAGTTAAATGGAACTAATGCAATTGTTAAATTACAGATGTAAAGGACTGAGGTATAAATATATTTGGTTAAAATGGACCTTGGGCAGATTTCTTTTAATAGTGTCTGGTGCAACCAATTCTCAATCATTTAAGGAGGGATAATTCATTTCCTTTCCTTCTTTCTTCCTCTGCTTTGCAATTTCAGCATATGAACACTTCAGCCAGACAACGGGCGAGAGCAAGACGGGACGAGTGTATGGCCATCCATACAAGGTGCATGACTCCACGCTAAAAACAGCAAGCACACATTGTTTGGACTTGTTTTTCAAGGACAAAAAAGTGACCAAAATGCTATACAATAATAAGCCCCCTTATGGCAAATACAAAGCCGAATTTTCCATTGTACCGCAGAGTACAAATTCAGATTCATGAATTTCTAGACTCCCAGGCATATTGAGTAGATACAATCACTGCTTCTTAATTTATTCCAATCTCTCTGAGTCCGTTTATGAAATTTATATTCTCCACGGGTCAGTTTATAAAAATGCCTAAGAATTTTGGTTAAACATAGCAGATGGTCACTTTGAGTCCTAAGCTAACTAATATAAGATTAAAAGACCAAAAACACATATATAAATGTAGAAGTACAAAGAGATCAGGAAAGAAGAGACTAGCAGAATTGAGATTTCAATAAAATTTTGAAAGACAGAAAGTAGAGAAATTGTGAATGATTTTGCAGAGAAGAAGAGGAAAATTGGTTACACATCTCACAGAAATCCTGAGAATTCAACCACTGGAGGGACAGACACCATGGAAAGCAGAGTTGAGTTGCAGGAATAAAAATTAGGACTTTACTAAAAGCCGGCATACAAATCTTAGCCTTTCAGATATCTCCCTAACACAGCACAGCCATCCACTGTCCATTATTCTAGTCATTTTCCCTTCCATCCATTATATGGAAAAACCAAAGTTTGGCCTCAAAGGAGTTCTAGACTTTCCAGTTAGCTTTTACTTGCGTCATCCGTAAATGAGAGCAGAGCAAAGGAACACTATTATTTTAAGAAGTCTCAGAGCTAGATAGCCTCAATTTGCCTCTCTAAAATCACCCCCTTCCTCTCTAGGACCACCCCCTTCCTCTCCAGGACCACCCCGCTTTCACAAACCCTCAAGTGTGACTCAGAATACCAAGCCCCAGAGACTGTATGACCCAGACTCCCCAGTCCTGTCTCCCGTATAAATTAGATGAATGTGAGGCACCAGCCACAGACTAACCCTTAGCCCTGCAAACAGACCGCGCTGGAGAGTGCCAACTGATACCTACCAGAAGTCTATTGATAACATGATAACAGCCTCTGACTTGAAAGAGGCCGGCCAAGTCAAACAAGCAGAAACACCTTTTAAGGGATAGCTGATAACATAGGAACAGAGGATATAAAAAATAACATCAGAGAGTAAAAGGTGTTAAGATAATACATTTAATAAACAACAATAAGAACATAATGCTACAGGAAAGAAACCATCAGAGAACCAAAACACTCTTGGAAATTAAAACTTTAACTAACCGAGACAGAAACATAAGATGAAAGATAGAACAAAGAAAATCTACCAGAAAATAGATCAAAAAGGCCAAAATGGGAAAACGGGGGAGAAAATAGATCAAAATTTGAGCATTAAGCCAGGACATAGAATATCGCACAGAAAGGTGTTCCAGAAAGAGAAAACAGAAGGAACAAATTAACAAGAAAATAATTTAATAAATCAGGGAATCTGGCTGAGGGATACACAAGAATTCTTTGTACTATTTTTGCAAATTTTTTTCTAATTTTAAAGTTATTTCAAACTGAAAAGTTTATATATATGGTATATGTACACACATACATAAAATTATATTTGGCTATCTACACTGAAGGGAGAAAAAACATGCAATCTACAAAGAAGCAAGATACCTGGACTTCTCAAAGGCAATGGGGATGTGAAAGTAACGAAGCAATAATGTAATCCTGGGAGTCTAATATTCAGTGTGTATATTACTTTGATAAAAATAAAATTAATTGAAAAATAAAAATACAATGACCAAATACTCCTTATATATCCTATCATTTATAGCAATATATCTATGTCTATATTATTTGTGTCTCTATCTAAATATAAACCTAATTAACTTCAAGACGCTTCTTTGTGAAATAAATAAATAAATAAATAAATAGGCAGGCAGGCTCTGGCATGGAAATAATGATGTACCTTGAAATCACCTAGACAAATGCTCATCTGTTCATATCTCTTAGATTTTCCAGAATAGTCATAATTTCAAATATTTTATCCTACTGTCTTGATAAATATGCTTATCCTTGTCAGATAATGTGAACAATTTTCTGATTGAAAACTACTGTTACTCTACCTTTCACCCATCACTAATGTGATTTAGGCACATCAAAGGACCTAATGCTGTGCTATCACAAAACTTTTACACAAGATACAGAAAAATCTATTGCCTATATCTTCAGTGTGATAAAGGTCACCTTCAGACAAAACAATCATCGTGCTGGTTTAGCCTTGGCATTTAAAGAATTACAGCTACGGTTCTAGAAATATAGATCCATTTTGAAATAACCTGCCACAGTTTGCTTAACCTTTTCAGATGGCTAAATCATAAGGTGTGTTACAAGTAAAGTGAAGAGCTTTAAAAGAAAATATATACGTGGTGGATAATGAGGCAAGGGGGAAAAAGAAGCACCAATGCTTGCATATCCAAGATCTCTATTTTTTAGATATTTTTATTAAGATTTTAAATTTAATTCCACTATTGTTAACATACAGTGTTCCAATAGTTTCAAGTGTACCACATAGCAGTTCAACAGTTCTTTACAATACTTAGTATTCATCATCATAAGTGTGCTCTTAATCCCCTTAACCTATTTCACCCACCCCCACCCCCTCCCCTCGGCCGCCATCAGTTTATCCTCTGTAGTTGAGTCTGTTTCCTGGTTTGTCTCGCTCCCTTTTTCCCTTTGTTCATTAATTCTCTTCCTTAAACTTCACATGAGTGAAATCATATAGTATTATCTTTCTCTGCCCAACTTATTTCAGTTAGCATTCTCTCTAGCTCCATCCATGTCATTGGAAATGGCAAGATTTCATTCTTTTGTTATGGCTGAGTAATAGCCCATTGTGTGTATGTGTGTACACATACATACATATATTACATCTTTATCCATTCATCTATCAATGGACATTTGGACTGCTTCCATAATTTGGCTATTGTAAATAATGCTGCAATAAACATAGGGGTGCACATATCGCTTTGAATTAGTATTTTTGTAATTTTTTTGGTTATATACCCACTAGTGCCATAACTGGATCATGGGGTAGCTCCATTTCTACCTTTTTGGGGAACCTCCACACTGTTTCTACAGTGGCTATACCAGCTTGCACTCCCACCAGCAGTGCAAGTTCGCCCTTCCTCCACACCCTTCCCAACACCTGCTGTTTTTTGTGTTGCTGATTTAAGTCATTCTGACAGGTGTGAGGTGATACCTCATTGTGGTTTTGATTTGCATTTCCCTGATGATGAGTGATGTTGAGCATCTTTTTGTGCATCTATTGGCCATCGATCTCTCCAAATTTGTTGCTAGTTTTGTGGGCTAATATATGATCTCTTCTGGAGAATGTTCCATGTGCACTTGAATGTGTATTCTGCTATTTTAGGACGGAATGTCCTGAATATATCAATTACATCCATCTGTTCCAGTGTGTCATTTAAAACCACTGTTTTCTTGTTGATTTTCTGTTTGGATGATCTGTCCATTGATGTAAGTGGAGTGTTAAAGTTCCCTAGTATTATTATATTATTATTAGTTCCTTTATACTTGTTGTTGGATGTCTTCTGTATTTGGGTACTCTCTTATTGGTGGCACAAATATTTACAATTGTTATATCTTCTTGTTGGATTGCCCCCTTTATTATTATATTGTGTCCTTCTTTATCTCATTACAATCTTAGTTTTAGAGTCTATTTTGTCCAATAAAAGTATTGCTACCCCACCTTTCATTTGACATACATTTGCATGATGTCTCTCCATGCCCTCATTTTTAATCTGTGGGTATCTTTAGGTCAGAAATGAGTCTCTTGTAGGAAGCATATATATGATCTTGGCCTTTTTTTTTTAATCCATCCTGTTACTCTCTGTCTTTTGATTGGAGCATTTAGTCCATTAATGTTCTAAGTAATCATTAACAGATGTGTGTGTGTGTGTGTGTGTATTGCCATGTTGTTACTTGCTTTGTGGATGTTGCTATAGATTTTCTGTAATTCTTCTTATCTTGCTCTCTTTCATGGTTTCCTGGCTTTCTTTAGTGATATACTTGGATTCTTTTCTCCTTATTTTTTGCATATCTACTACTGGCTTTTGATTTGTGATTACCATTAGGTGTGTACATAACATCTTCTGCATATAGCAACATATATTAAGTTGATGGTCACTTAGGTTTGAACCAATTCTTTACTCCTTCCTCCCCCCCCAACACACATACATTTTAGGTATATAGTGCCATATTGTACAGGCTTTTATTTTGTGAATCTCTTCATTAATTTTTAAAGATATACTACTCTTCACTTTTTATCACTCCTAATTTTCATACTTTCATTTATGGCCTTTCCTATCCACTCAAAGTGTCCCCTCTAATATTTATTAGGGCTGGTTTAGTGCTCATGAATTCATTTAGTTTTTGTTTGTTTGAGAAACTCTTTACCTCTCCTTCTGTTTTGAATGATAGCCTTGATGCATAGAGTATTCTTGACCGAGGATTTTTCCCTTTCAGCATTTTGAATATATCATGCCATTCCCTCCTAGCACGCAAAGTTTCTGCTGAAATATTTGCTGAGAGCCTTATGGGATTTCCCCTTTCATGTAACTGTCTTTTTTTCTCTTGCTAACTTTAATTTTTTTTCTTTATCACCATTTTTTGCCATTGTAATTACTACATGTCTTGGCGTGTCCCTCCTTGACTCAATTTTCTGAGGGGATCTCTGTGCCTTTTGCATCAGGATATCTGTTTCCTTCCCTAGATTAGGGGGATTTTCACCTATTATTACTTCAAATAAAATTTCTGCCCCATTTTCTCTCTCTTCTTCTGGGATCCCTATAATGCAAATGTTATTATACTTGATAAAGTCACTGAGTTCCCTAAACCTATTCTCAATTTGCATATTTTTTTGTCTCACCTATTCATCTTGATTAATTTTTATTACTCTATCTTCCAGGTCATTAATTTATTCCTCTAACCTATTTACTCCATCAAGTCTATTTTTTATTTTATTTATTGTGTTCTTCATCTCTGATTGTTTCTTTTTTATCTCTTTGTTAGGGTTCTCACTGATGTCCTCCACTCTTTTCTGAAAACCAGTGAGTATCTTCAGTATTATTACTTTAAATTCACTATCAGGTGTATTACTTAAATCTGTTTCTCTCAAGTCTCTTCCTGTGGTTTTGCCTACTAGTTTCAGTAGCAGAATTTTGTGATTCATCACTCATTATATAATACCTAATGCTTATCAGAGCAAGTTCTCTCCTTAAAGTCCATCACCTATTTCACCTATCCCCTTACCTTCTTCCCCTCCAGCAACTCTCACTTTGTTCTCTATAGTTAAGACTCTACTTTATGGTTTGCCTGTGTCTTTTTTCCCCTGTGTTAATCTGTTTCATATCTTAAATTCCACATATAAGTGAAATCATATGGTATTTGTCTTTCTCTGACTGACTTATTTTGCTTAGCATAATGTACTCTAGCTCCATCCATGTCATTGCACATGGCAAGATTTTATTCATTTTTATGGCTGAGTAATATTCCATTACACACACACACACACACACACACACACACATCTCCTTTATCCATTCATCAGTCTATGGACACTTAGGCTCTTTCCATAATTTGTCTATTGTTGATAATGCTGCTATAAACATTGGGGCGCATGTGTTCCTTCAAATCAGTATTTTTGTACCCTTTGGGTAAATACCTAGTAGTTCATTGCTGAAACCTAAGGTAGTTCTATTTTTAACTTTTTGAGGAACCTCCATACTGTTTTCCAGAGTGGCTGCACCAGTTTGCATTCCCACCAACAGAGCAAGAGGGCTCCCCTTTGTCTGCATCCTCACCAACACTTGCTGTTTCCTGTGCTGTTCATTATAGCTATTCTGACAGACATTTTTCCAGACTCTACTTATTTTTAAAATCTCAGGATTTAAGTCTCATTAGCTGTAAAACCTCACACTTTCTGGAACTTTCAAAGCCAGATGCTATAGGGATTTGTCTTCCCTTTGCAGGCTGCCCTGTGCAGTGTGATTGTCCACTTCTTGCCCCTCTGCACGGTCCATTTCACTTCCAAACCCTGTCCCTGCCCTTCCTACCTTCTTCAATGTGGCCTCTTCTCTGTCTTTAGTTGTAAAGTTTGTTCTTCCAGTCTTCAGTGTGTTTTCTGGTTTATTTATGCTGGTATGGGTTTTCCCTGGTTGTATCTGAGAGATGAGGCAAGTTCAAGGTCATCCTATTCTGCCACCTTCCCAGTCTCCTCACACTGAATTCTCTTAACCAAATGCGATGAATTATTTACACTTTAGAGACAAGGAAACTAAAGTTCAGAATGCTTTTAACTTACGAAGGATCCAATTTAATTAAACAACTTTGAGCAGCTACTGTGTACCAGATACTGTACCACCACACACTGGGAATATGATGATGATGGCTTCAAAGAGCTTACAAATTCAGGGAGAACTTGTAAGTAATCACTAATGGATAAGTAGGATACTATGGAATCATGTAGGAGAATCAGTCACCCAGGGCTTCCCTAGAAGATAGCAGTAAAAACTGAAACCTGAAAAAACAGGTATGAATTAGCTAGGTGAAATAGATAAGCTTTCATTCTGGTTATATTGCTTTAGTTTTTGTTGCTAATTAGTTTATAGGATAACCCAATACACATGATGCTTGGTTTCCATCTTTTAGGGACTAAATGTGTCTCCAGAACATTCCTAAGCTGAAACCCTAACCTCTACTGAGATGATATTTGCAGGTGGGGCCTTTAGGGGTTAATAGATAAAACCATGAGGGTAGTACCCTTATGATGGGATTAATATGTTTATAAGAAGAGGAAGACAGACCAGAGCTTTCTCTCTCTTCCTACCTTGTAAGAACACAGCATGAAGGTAGCCAGCCAAGAAGAAGGCTCTTACCAGGAACCAAATCAGCCATCATCTTGATCTTGAACTTCCATCCTCCATCCTTTAGAACTGTGAGAAAATAAAATTGTGTTGTTTAAAATTGTGTATCTCAGGGGCACCTGGGTGGCTCAGTCGGTTAAGTGTCTGACTTTGGCTCAGGTCATGATCTCATGATTTGTGGGTTCGAGCCTTGCGTTGGGCTCTGTGCTGACAGCTCAGAGCCTGGAGCCTGCTTTGGATTCTGTCTCCCTCTCTCTCTGCCCCTCCCCTGCTCACACTCTCTCTCAGTCTCTCAAAAATAAACAAACATTATGGGGCGCCTGGGTGGCTTAGTTGGTTAAGCGTCCGACTTTCGCTTAGGTCATGATCTCGCGGTTCGTGGGTTCGAGCCCCACGTCAGGCTCTGTGCTGACTGCCAGCTCAGAGCCTGGAGCCTGTTTCAGTCTGTGACTCCCTCTCTCTGACCCTCCCCTGTTCACGCTGTCTCTCTCTCTCTCCTAGAAATAAATAAAAAAACATTAAAAAAATTTTTTTAAATAAACAAACATTAAAAAGTTTTAATTGTGTATCTCAAATTGACTCATATATCACTTTTTATACAATTCAAAATCTACCTAGGAAGGAAAGACAGAATCACAGAACAAATTAATAGGTCAGACAGAATAGAATAAAGTCACCTAGTTTTGAATCAAAATTCTTCAAGTAACTGAATATCTCCAAGACATAGTTGTCACATCTTTAAATTAGTAATCATATGTACCTATAGAGATGCAGGGTGATGAATGGGAAGTCCCTTAACAGGTTCACAAAGTAATAACCATCACTATTACGATAATAAATGGTGTCATGAGATAATGCCCATTTATGTACCAAATGATTAGTTAGTACAAAAATATACATTCATTTTTCTCTTCATCATCTTTTCTCTTTCTTCCCTTTAGAACTTACTCCTATCAACTCCTCCCAGGCCTAACCTTTTATCATCTTTCAGATCCCCTCCTCTAACAACTTCCCTGAACTTCCCTGAACCAAAGGACACCTCTCCTTAACCTCTCTTTATAGCATTATCTCAGCTTCATATTCTTTAAGGATTTGTTACCACATGAAATTGCCCATTTTAATTGCCTATTTTCTTATCTATCTTCTGCTAATAGACTGTAAACTTGTGAAATAAAAAGCATTTTCTGATGCAGGGCCATATCCCAACACCCAGAAAGAGTATGTGCTGCATAGTAGTGGCTCAACAAACATTTTGAACAAATGGACAAAAGCTGTTGGATTAAAAAAGTATGAATCATGGGGCACCTGGATGGCTCAGTCAGTTGATGGTCTGACTTCAGCTCAGGTCATGATCTCATGGCTTTTGGTTTTGAGCCTTGTGTTGGGCTCTGTGCTGACAGCTCAGAACCTGGAGCCTGTTTCAGATTCTGTGTCTCCCTCTCTCTCTGTCCCTGACCTGCTCACACACATGTTCTCTCTCTCTCTAAATAAATAAATAAATAAATAAATAAACATGATAATAAATATATATATATTTTAAAGAAAATATGACCAGATACAGAGAATTCAGTGGTTTCATGGAAAGTAGACATCTATGTAGAATCTTGATAGTATCTGTGGGGGTCACCATAAGGAGAATAATATTCCATCCAGCAAGCCAGCCTCCACAGTTTTGGTAAGCTGTCACCATACAACATTAGAATTTATCTTGATCTTGACTTATTAGTGTGAGACCTTTACATCTCACCCAGCAGTTATTTACAAGGGACAATACCATCCCCTTAGGGCTTGTTTTTGTTTGTTTGTTTTATTTTGTTTTGGCTGTGGGGTATTTTTTGACAAATATACACAATGACCAGTACCTGGAGAGTTTTCTTGGCCTGAGACAGAGGAATCTAAAGATCCTGAAATGTACTGGGCAATCTCTCACCATGAAGAATTATCCTGAAAAAACAAAAAACATCAATAGTGTTCCTCTTAGAGACATTGCACAGCTAAGCTTCATTGCTTCATCGGCTGCTGCAACCAGAAACCAGAGAATTGGAGTGCTCTCTTTATGAACGACTGTACCTGCTTACTCTCTGGCAAGAGAATTCTCTTCCTCTGCCCACATGTCTACCCTCAGCCCAGAAACATTTCCTGGACTGCTTCTTCCAAGAATTCCTTACTTTTAATTAAGGTAAACCTCCTTATATCTCATGCCTTAAATGATCAACATTTTAGTAAATATCTGACAAATGATTTTTTTCCTACAGTCTATAGTCTCAAAAGGAATTGAACTAATAGCATTATAGCTAGTAAAAAAAAATTTTAAAAACAAGATTTGTAAAGTGCAAATATGCTAAGTTGGTATTAATATATATTTGGGTAGATGCGGACAATAGGAAAAGGCAATGTAATCAGGTATTTCAGTTTTTTGATATATATTTTCTTGAATCCCTACATATATGGGCAATGGGCTAGAAATATAGGTGACAGAAGCATACATCTGAATCAGTTTGGAGTATGGACTGGGTGGCTCAAACAACAGACATTTATTTCTCACAGGTCTGGAGGCTGGAAATCAGAGATCACGGGGTAACAAGGTCATATTCCTGGTGAAAACCCTCTACCCACTTTGACACACTTCCCATCTTCTTTCTGTGGGAACCCACTTCCTATTTATTGCTGTGTCCTCATATGGCAGAGAGCAGAGAGAGGAAGGAGGTTCTATCGTGTCTCTTTTGTATAAAGAGGCACTAACCCCATTCAGAATGGCTCTAACCTTATATCCTAATTACCTTCTAACTCTCCATCTTCTAAGAGTAACACACTGGGGTTTAGGGTTCCTACATATAAATGTTAAGGGGTGCAAATATTCAGTCTATCATAGTATACATGGTACTTTGTTCTTGCACTAATAACATTGAGAGACAATACTCCATTGGTTTCTCATGATTCTGCACACCTTATGAGCAGAAGCATTGCCTTTTTTTTAAATTATAGTTTATTGTCAAGTTGGTTTCCATATAATACCCAGGGCTCATCACAAGTGCCCTCCTCCATGCCCATCACCCATTTTCCCCTCTCTGTGACCCCCTATCAACCCTCAGTTGGTTCTCAGTATTTAAGATTGTCTCATTGTTTGCCTCCCTCCCTCTCCTTAACTATTTTTCCCCTTCCCCTCCCCTATGGTCCTCTGTTAAGATTCTACTGTTCCACACATGAGTGAAAACATATGGTATCTGTCTTTCTCTGCCTGACTTATTTCACTTAGCATAATACCCTCAAGTTCCATCCATATTGCTACACATGGCCAGATTTCATTCTTTCTCATTGCCATGTAGTATTCCATTGTATAGATAAACCACATCTTCTTGATCCATTCATCGGTTGATGGACATTTAGGCTCTTTCCATGATTTGGCTATTGTTGAAAGTGCTGCTATGAACATTGGGGTACATGTGCCCCTATGCATCAGCACTCCTGTATCCCTTGGGTAAATTCCTAGCAGGAAGCACCACCTTTTCCCTCCAGACTATATTTTCAAGGATGTTATAGAGTGAACATCCTTATAATTCTTATAAGGCAGAGCAGAGGACAGTTTTGCTAAGTACAACATTATATATATATATATATATATATATATATATATATATATATATAATATTGTTTTGCTAAGTAAAACATTATATATATAATGTTTTATATATTTTATATATATATTATATAAATTATATATATAATATATATAAATTATATATTATATTATATTATATTATATTATATTATATTATATTATATATATATATAATGACTCCTTCAAGAGAAAAAAATCTAGAAGACTTATTTGCAGACCATTATAAAATAATCAGATTTCTTAAGTCTGGTATTCCTCAAGAGTGACACAAAACTCCTGAGAACACAATCTCCCCTGGGCTTCTCTTTGTTACTCCAATGGCACTCAGGGAACAAGAAGAATCAACAATCCTGCAATGCCATAGTATTGAAGTCTTTTGTCTCTGACTCAGGAGTCTCATGAAATTGCAAATTGCTAACTTTTTAGCATACAAGTAGGATAAATTCTCAGGTTATTCATGGTACTTGACAAAATGAAATACTATAGTATAAACTAGCATAGAACATATACCTTGAAAAATATAATAATAATACTGCATCAGAGTTGACAGAAAGAAAAAGGATCCTCAACATCATTTGAATAAGATCTCAAAAACCAATGTTTAAATATATAAGGAAAATATACTTCAAACAGGAAGAAATGTCATGTGTGGAAATTCAGAATTGAGAACTATGGTACAAGTTTATGAAGGGACAAATATTCGTTTGGCTGAACCACAGCATTGATGAAAATAAAGCTAAATATAAAGATATTGCTCTCTGCCATGCATTATTTATTTCAGGACTTAGATTGGATAATGAGTGACGTGTTGCTCTCAGAGACCACTCAATAGTCCAGAATTTGTCCCTCCTACTCTTGGCAATATTCTACACCAATTCCAAAATAGAGACTAGCTACATACCTGATTCTCAGGGCACAGCAGCTCTCATTTGGATGACTGCATCAGCCTCCTAATTGGTTCTCCAACCTCCACATTTGTCCCACCTACCCCCATGCTTGTCTCCACAAATTGGTCAGAAATATCTTTTAAAATCATAAGTTAGATCCAGTCATTTCTCCTGTAAGACTTCTAAGAATTTCTAATCATACTGGAATAACACCTGAACTCCTACCCACCTAGTCTTAGTCTACATTTCTCTCACTCCTTCTGAAGTTGCTAGAGGCTCATTGTGGGTAAGTGTAAGAGTTAAAAACTGCAGAGGGACTTCAATCATGGTGGGTGGGGTGAGGGCTCACATTTATGTGAGTTTGGCCTCCAGGATCTCACAGTGAAGATAAGTGGAAAATCCATTTGGACTTTTAGGGAGAGGGAGGTAGACAAGTAACCATTTTGAAATATACCAGTACATTCTTTTCTTAACAAGGCCTGCCCTCAAGAGAAACTGTTTTATCAGAGCCTAACATATTGTAGTTTTACCAAAGGCAAACCAACCTGGGGGAAGGGAAATGCCTAATCCTAGTCCCCTCCAGCCATCCCAAAACAGAAAAACTAAGAAACACTTGTAAAGTCCTCAGCCCATGGGCACAGGGTCACTAAGAGATTGAGACCTAATCATAAGGCTGCTGTAAAATGTCCCTTCCCACCACACCTCACCACCACTTAACTAACAGCCTATTTACTATGGTTTGTTTTACCCAATACATCATACCTACGAGGAAAAACTTATAAGGTATATTAAAAGGCAAAAAACACAGCTTAAAGAGACAGAATAAGCATCAGAACCACAGTAATATATAGCAGGAATGTTAGAGTAATCACACTGCGAATTTAATACAAGTATGATTAATATGCTTATGGTTGTAATGGAAAACATAAGCAAATATAAGAATGGATGAAAAATAGATGGAGATTCTAAGAAAGAATCAAAAGGAAATGTTAGAGACCAAACACACTGTAACAGAAATAAAGAAAGTCTTTAGTATGCTCATTAGTAGACTAGACATGGCTGAAAAATGAATTTCAGAGCCTGAGGATTTGTCAATAAAACTAAAGAAAGTGTCCAAAACTGAAAAACAATGAGTCCTTGGGGTGCCTGGGTGGCCCAGTCAGTTGAGCATCTGACTTCGGCTCAGGTCATGATCTCACGGTTTATGGGTTCGAGTCCCACGTCGGGCTCTGTGCTGACAGGTAGCTCAGAGCCTGGAGCCTATTTCAGATTCTGTGTCTCCCTGTCTCTCTGACCCTCCCCTACTCATGCTCTCTCTCTCTGTCTCAGAAAAAAAGAAAAAAAACATTTAAAAAAATGAAAAACAATGACCCCACACTCGCCAAATTTGAGGAAAGATGACAACTTATAGATCTATGAAACTATAAATACAAAGAAAGAATATCATAACCAAAGAGCTACAATAAATAGAGATTCTAAAAGCAGTGTGAGGAAAATATTTTAAAAAACTATTGTTTAATAACACCAAAGATTAAAAGACAGTGGAACAACATTGTTTAAGTGTTGAGAAAAAAGAAAACTGTCAACTCAATAATTCTATACCCAATAAAACTATTCTTCAATAATAAAGGTAAAGCATAGACTTTTCAGATTATTAATAAAACGTAGAAGCATCATAAGAAATGCTAACAGAAGTTCTTCAGGCTGAAGGAAAATGACACCAGTGGTAACTGGTGGAGGAAATGATGAGAATATGAATATACTTTCTATAACAGTCTAACAAACCACCCTAAAATTTAGTAGTGCCAGAGTCCCACTGCGGCGGTGTCCAGGGATCCCTGAAGAACAGTGTTGGCAACGGAGGGATGAGAGAGGTGCGAGATTCTTTCTGGTCATCAGCCAGGTCTCTCCACACTGTCTGAGATTCAACTTTATTTTATGATTTAGTGTTTGGGGGATGGCACAGAAGTGGGATTCTGATGCCATAAATCCTTTTATCAGTAAAAACTTTCCAGAACATTGATATGCAAAAGGATGGAGAACAGCCCAGGAGTGGCATTAGTATAGTAAAGGCAAAAGTTAGTTCTTTGTGAGCAGGAGTCAACAGCCTGCTCATCACTTAATGGAAGGTATTAAGAAAAACCGGCCTTTCAGGAAAGCAGTGTTGCTCCCATAACCACAAAAAAAGTTCCTACAGTAAGTTCCTTCACAAAGTGCAATCAGCATATCAAGTCCAGAATGAGTCACTCCTAATACCAATTAACAAGGTGTCTTGGGGGGTGCTTAAGCAGAAACAATTGGGTGCGGGTGGATATCGGTCACCATCTGACAGTAAGAATCCGTGCAACTTACCTTAACCTCACAAGGAGTTCTTTCTCAACCTATGAGTTCAGAAAATGGCTCCCAACATGGTAGCTCAATTTCTCTCATGGTCCAGTAGATTCATTGGGATCAGCTGGGAAATACTTACTTGGGATCTTTTATGTGGCTGTAGACAGATGATAGCTGAGGCTGGAGTCATCTAAAGACAAAACTGGCAAAATGGCCAAACGGCTCTCTCTCCATGGCTGGCAGATGCTGTGGCTGCTGGCTAGGAGCTGACTGGAGACTTCTCCATACATCTGGACTTCTCGCAGCATGGTGGCTGAGTTCCTAGAGAGAATGTTTCAACAAACCCAAGTGGAAGCTGCAAAGCTTTTGGTGAGCTAGCATCGGAAGGCTTAGAACACTACCGCTATTACATTTTGTTGAGCAGAACCCAAATCACTCCCAAGTCGGGGAGATTGGAAATTAGACTCCACATTTCAACAGAGTAGCAGCAAAAATAAATATTTGTGGCTGTGTTTAATCCACCACAAAACATAAAAATAACTGATCACAAAATACCTTAATTTCTTTATGTTACATGGTAGTTTAAACAAAAATTATAACACTATAATATAGAGTTTATAATGTAAGTAGCTGTAATGTATATGTAATATGTATGTAAGTAGCTGTAATGTATATGATGCATGAAACAGTGGAGCAAATGGCATTATTCTGGTAGAAGAAGCCTATATATTTTATGGATTAGTATAATAATAACTTCTAAGTAGAATGTTATTAAATATAAAAATTGCAATTCCTAGAGCACCACTAAAATATTTCCAAAGGTAAAGAGCAAGTATAAATATCAAAATAGAATATTTAAAAACACTAAGAGTACCTGGATGGCTCAGTTGGCTAAGCGTCCAACTTCAGTTAGGGCATGATCTCACAGTCTGTGGGTTCAAGTCCCACATTGGGCTCTGTGTTGACAGCTCAGAGTCTGGAGCCTGCTTCAGATCCTGTGTCTCCTTCTCTCTCTTCTCCTCCCCACCCCTTGTCTATCAAAAATAAATAAACATTAAGAATTTAATAAATAAATAAATAAAAATACTTGGTTTGCCCTAAAGAAAATAGGAAAAGGGTTGTTATTCAACATATTTTTGAAAGTCTTTGCCTCAGCAATCCGAAAATACAAAGGAATAAAAAACCTCCAAATTGGCCAGGAAGTCAAACTTTCACCCTTCACAGATGACATGATACTGTATATGTAAATCCAAAAGATTCCACCAAAAAACTGCTAGAACTGAATTCAGCAAAGTCGCAAGGTATAAAATCAATGCACAGAAATTGGTTGCATTCCTTTACACCAATAATGAAGCAACAGTAAGAGAAATCAAGGAATCGATCCCATTTATAATTGCACCAAAAACCATATAATAGATATATATATCTATATCTATCTACATAGATAGATATAAAGATACCTAGTAATAAACACAACCAAAGATGTGAAAAATCTATACACTGAAAACTATAGAAAGCTTGTGAAAAAAAATTGAAGAAGAAACCAAAAAAATAGAAAAATATTCTATGCTCCCGGATTGGAAGAACAAACATTGTTAAAATGTCGATACTCTCCAAAGCAATCTACATATTCCGTGCAATACCTATCAAAATAACACGAGCATTCTTCACAGAGCTAGAACAAAACAATCCTAAAATTTGTATGGAACAGGAAAAGACCCCAGAGAGCCAAAGTAATTCTGAAAAAGAAAACCAAAGCTGGAGGTATCACAGTCCTGGACTTCAAGATGTATTTCAAAGCTGTAATCATCAAGACAGTATGGTACTGCCACAGGAACAGACACAGGGATCAGTGGAACAGAATAAAGAACCAGAAATGGACCCACAAACGTATGGCCAGCTAATCTTCAACAGAGAAAGAAAGACTATCCATTGGAATACATAATCTCTTCAACAAATGGTGCTGGAAAAACTGGACAGTGACATGCAGAAACATGAAACTGGACCACTTTCTTAAACCATACACAAAAATAAACTCAAAATGGATGAAAGACATAAACCCATCAAAATCCTAGAGGAGAAAGCAGACAAAAACCTCTCTGACCTTGGCTGCAGCAACTTCTCACTCAACATATCTCCGGAAGCAAGGGAAACAAAAGCAACAATGAACTACTGGGACCTCATCAAAATAAAAAGGTTCTGCACAGCGAAGGAAACAATCAGCAAAACTAAAAGAAAAACCAATGGAATGAGAGAAGATACTTACAAACCACATATCAGATAAAGGGTTAGTATCAAAAATTTATAAACGACCTATCAAACACAACACCCAAAACACAAATAATCCAGTGAAGAAACAGGCAAAAACAGGAACAGACATTTCTCCAAAGAAGACATCCAGATTATGAACAGACACATGAAAAGATGTTCAACATCACTCATCATCAGAGAAATACAAATCAAAACCACAATGAGATACGATCTCATGCCTGTCAGAAGGGGTAATATTAACAACTCAGGAAACAACAGATGTTAGCAAGGATGCGGAGAAAGAAGATCTCTTTTGCGCTAGTTTACTGGTGGGAATGCAAACTGGAGCAGCCACTCTGGAAAACACTATGGAGGTTCCTCAAAAAATTAAAAACAGAACTACCCTACAACCCAGCGGTTGCACTACTAGGTATTTACCCAAGGCATACAGGTGTGCTGTTTCAAAGGGGCACATGTACCCCAATGTTTATAGCCGTGTTATTGACAATAGCCAAAGTATGTAAAGAGCTCAAATGTCCATCGATGGATGAATGGATAAAGAAGATGTGGTACATATATATACAATGGAGTATTACTCGGCAATCAAAAAGAATGAAATCTTGCCATTTGCAACTATGTGAAAGGAACTAGAGGGTATTAGGCTAAGCCAAATGAGTCAGTCAGAGAAAGACAAATATCATATGACTTCATTCATATGAGGAGCTTAAGATATAAAACAGATAAACGTAAGGGAAGGGAAGCAAAAATAATATAAAAAAAAGGAGGGGCACAAAACATAAAAGACTCTTAAATATAGAAAACAGGATTGCTGGAGGGGGTGTGGGAGGGGAGATGGGCTAAACAGGTGAGGGGCATTAAGGAATCTACTCCTGAAATCATTGTTGCACTATATGCTAACTAACTTGGATATAAATTAAACAATAAATAATTTTTTAAAGTAGGAAAAAGAAAGGAAACAAAAAAGAGATAATATAAATAGAAAACAAAACGGTAAATTCAAATCCAGCCATGTCAACAATTCTATTCATCTTACATGGGCGAAACTTTCTTTCCAAAAGGCAAAAATTGTCAGGCTAGATAAAAAAGCAGAACCCTGAAGTATGTCTTTAAGAGGACCTAGAATATGTAAAGCAATCTTGCAAAAGTAAAACAAGTTGGAAAACGTACGCCATGTGACTACAAAATTAGTTTTAACTTTTAGTATTCAGTTTTTCCTGGGAATATAAACAGACAAATAAGAGAACTGGAACATGAGAGCAAGTCTAGAAATGGACCCACATTTGCATGGTTAATCGATAATTGACAAAGGTATCAAAGCAACTGAATGGGAAAAAGAAAACCTTTTCAACAAATAACACTGGGACCACTGGATATCCAAGTGGAAAATACGTCAAGAGACTCCACCCCTATTTCACATGATATACAAAAAATATTCTGAGATGAAGCAGAGTCGTAAATGAAAAAGGTCAAACTAAATTACTTAAATTTTTTTCAATGTTCATTTATTTTTGAGAGACCAAGAGAGACAGAGTGTGAGAGAGGGGTGGGGCACAGAGAAGGAGACACAGAATCTGAAGGAGGCTTTAGGCTCTGAGCTGTCAGCACGGAGCCCAACTAGGGGCTCAAACTCACGAACCATGAGATCATGACCTGAGCTGAAGTCAGATGCTTAACCGACTGAGCCACCCAGGCACCCCATTAAAATCCTTTTAAAAGAAAAGAGAGAAAAAAGTCCTTACAGGCTGAAGCTAAACATAGATTTATTAGAAAACAGAAAGAGCCAGAAAAGAAAAAAAATGAAAAATTAGACTTTGAGAAAGTCTAATTTTTAATTGTGCATAAAGAGACATCATTTAGAAAATAAATGGCAAAAACTATTCAAAATACATGTAACTGACCACAGTCTTGTATTCATAACATAAAGAATACTTAAAACAGACATTTAACAAATGAATAGATAGTAAGCATATGAAAAAATGCTCAGTATCATTTGACATTAAGGAATTGGAAATTAAAGCAATGAAACATCATTAATGGAAACATAAGGCAGTACAACAACATGGAGATTTGTTTAACATTTGTTATAGAGTTTAACATATACTACTTTGGCCTAACAATTTGACTCCTAAGCATTTATTCAAAAAAAGTGAATAAGTTACAAAAAAAAAGACTTCTAGAAGAATGTATACAGTAGCTTTCGAACAACAGCCAAAAACAAATTCCTTTCAATTGCACATGAAACATACAGCAAAATGGACCAGATATTGAGCCATAAAACAATGGCAAATATCCATCATTGGGAGAATAGAATGATAAATTGCCATATATTCATACAATGGACTACGACTCAGCAGAAAGAGGAACTTATTACAAATGAATGCAAAAATACGAATGAATCTCACAGACATTTTTCTGAGTCAAGGAAGGCAGAAAATGAAAAGAAGAGTCCCTACTGCATGTTAGATGACATAGATGATGTTCTAGAACATATGAAACTAGGTCATGGTTTCACCAAGAACCAAGAACATATAGATGATGCTCTAGAATGTGTGAAACCAAGTTATGATGGGGAAATGCAGAGCAGTCACTAGCTGGGATAGGAAGTAGGTGACAGTATCAGGAGCAGATTGCCTTGGAAGGGACATGACTAGACTTTCTGGGCAGGTGACAATGTTTCATATCATGATACAGGTGGGGTTTACTTAGGTATATACATTTGTCAAACACCATAGGATAAGATTTATGGATTTCAATATATGCAATATTACCTGAAAAAAAAAAAGAATTGCATCCCCATTAAATTCTTATTTAGTTAGA
This sequence comes from Proteles cristata cristata, assembly GCA_017311185.1. Lineage (NCBI taxonomy): Eukaryota > Metazoa > Chordata > Mammalia > Carnivora > Hyaenidae > Proteles > Proteles cristata. The sequence goes on along the minus strand of JAESUZ010000193.1, from coordinate 583,772 downwards.
TGGGCTCAGTGATAGAAGAATGGCAGAATGAAGATGATAGTTGAAGCTGGGTGACTGGTACAAGGGGTTCATTACACGATGGCCTTTGCTTTGTATATGTTTTCTATTTACTATGATGTTGATTTTAAACTATTGTATAATGATTCATGCAATAAATATTTCTTAGTGATTTCTACATACTAAGGTGCTCCTCTGATGATAGAGCAATTAATATGAGAAACATTGCTACCATCCTGGAGGGCCCATTGGAGCAAAGGAAGATTTAAAAAAATCAATAAAATGGCAACTAAATAAGCAATAAATAAGTAAAAGATAAAGCATAACAGGTGCTCAGAAGTGCTCTAAAGGAAGAGTGAACAGTGAGGGGAAAGAGCAAGTAAGAAGGGCCTGGTGATACAATTCGACAGAGTGATAAAAGATCCAGCAAGGAGGTGACATATGAGGCAGGCCTGGGGGAAAAAAAGGTGGGGGGGGGGGGCGGGTAAGAAATAGCTCATGAGAGAAAACAGGAAAAGCAAATGCACCAAAGTGGGACCCTCCTTGGTATGTTTAAGGGACAGCAAGGTAGGGAGGGGAGCAGATCATTTAGGAACCTTGTAGGCCGTTGGAACAATGTTTGCTCCTACTTGTAATGAGATGTGAAGCCATTGAAAGGTTTTAAACAGAGTAGTGACATGATCTTATTTACATTTTAATAGAAACATTCTTGCTCCTGTGCTGGGAATAAATTTAAGAAGGCCAAGGTGGGAGCAGGGAGAACATTCACATGAGAGAAAACCTAGATAAGAGAATGTCAGCTTCTACCAATGTTGGAACTATGAAAGTTGTGAGAAATGGTCACATTGGAGGCATATTCTTAAGTTCAAGCTGTCAAGCTGTGCTAAAGAATTATTTCTGAAGTCAAGAATGATCCCCAGACATTGCCCTGACAATTACAAAGAGGTACAGGGCTACCTCTTATGGAAATGAGAAGGGCCACAGGAAGAGGTGGTGTGTTCTATCCTAGGAGGGTAAGGTGAAACCCTGGGCATTCTAAAGATCCATCATGGTTCCCCTAAAGCTTCAATATCAGGTCTGAGGCTTTAGGGCTTTCCAGTGTTTAAGGGTCTAAAAGCTTCTCCCAAAAGGAGAGTGAAAGTTGGAAATCAAGAAAGGCATGAAAGAGAAAGGAAATCCAACTCTGATCCATGAAAAGCAAAGAAAAAGGCAGATGACTGTCAGATTTCAGACTGCAATTACTCATCATCCATAATGCGATTTTAAATCCCTAGTAAACGGGAAGAAGCAAACAGCCTATGAAAACAGTATTAAGAGATGGTGGAAGGGAGCCTGGGTGGCTCGTTGGGTTAAGCATTAGAGTCTGACTCAGGTCATGACCTCATGGTATATGGGTTGCAGTCTGGCATTGGGCTCTGTGCTGACAGCTCAGAGCCTAGAGCCTGCTTCCGATTCGGCCTCTCCCCCTCTATCTGCCCCTCCCCCACTTGCAGTCTGCCTCTCTCTCTCTCAAAAAAATAAACAAAAAATAAAAAAATAAAGAGATGGTGGAAGCAAGAGGGTATCATGGAGAGAAGTCGGAGTAACAGAACAACGGAAAGAAAAGAAAGACAGGCAGGAATGTAGGGAAGGAACAAGAGAGGAAATCACCAGAATGACATCAGCACTCAATGCTTTTGTGTCATCTCAAATACCTTGTGGAGAACAAAAGCTAGAAGACCTTTTCCTACCATTACTTCTCAGTGTGCCCATGATGGTTACTTTGGTTACTTACTAGCACTCATTTTAGTCTTTCCTCTTCTTCCTTTTTGGCGAAGAGTGTTCCTGCAGTAGATACTAAAAAATACCTTCTATCCCTCCATTTTTCTGCTCCTGAGGGCTGTTGCCCTGGTACCTAATGCTTAGGGCTGCCGCAGCTACCCAGTTAGAAGCGGAAAGTGATACCCAGCGGTATCAGGAAGACATAACCAACACTCACAGTCATGGTAGGAGGGACAGAGTGTAGGCCCTTGAGGACCCTTTGCCAATGAACCAACATCAGGACTTTGTATTTCTGGATTTCAGGTTCCGCGAGATAACTTCTATTGTTTGAACCACTGAAGTCAGGGGTTCTATTATTTGTAACACAAAGCATTCCCACCTGAAGCACTTCCTCTGTACCACGCGTTCTCAACATGGGATCCTCACATGAGCCACATTAGTCTCACCCAGAAACTTCACAAACACGCAAGATTCCCCAGGCCTACCACAGCCACGGGAGACGGCACCCAGCAATCTAGTTTAACAAGCTCTCCAGGTGATACCCCTACAGTTCTAGAACCCCCCTATTGTACTTTAAGCAGCAGGGGCCGAGGGATCATAAAATTTTCATTCGATTCTCCTCAACTCTGACTCAGAAGTGCAGGATCTGTCAGGGTAGAACTAAGAATCTACTTCAACGAAAAGATCTACGCTTATATCTTGGAAACTATAAGCAGTAAACCTATGGGCAAAATCATGAAACATTTGAAACAGCTGCAATCTTTGCCACAGGTTTATCCTCCTGAGTGTAATTATTCATGAGGAACACTGAAAACTCAACTACGAGGAGGAGAGAACGGTGTTAAGCCCTGCTACAGGCTGAAGAAAGGCCCTTCCCCTCAACACACCACATCAAGGCCAAAGCTAATTTCACAGCCACTGCTAATACCCTTTCTCTATGCATATTTTAACCACCTCACCTATAATTCCCCATCTTGGTCCCCGCTGTTAAATTTATATATCAGTTGCTGGCAGCAGCTAAGTTTTTTAAGCATGGCCAATCACATTCCATACATTCTGAATTTAAAGCATTTGAAACTAATTTAATGGTTATGTCTAGCATTAGATATTTTAAGTGCCACAATAAACGCTCATTGCTTTCCTGACTTGTGGAACACATAATACAATTGCCACCGTGTGTTTTTTGACTGTCAAAATAATTCATTACATCCTATATGAAACTTTTTTTTTTTTACAAAGAGAGAACAGTGACATCAAATAATTTGGATGAAATTTTAAACCCAAGGTCACCAAAGTGCTCGACACACCTCCTAGAATTCACTGAAAATCAAGTACATTCTCTGAAATGATTTGAAGTCGCTTCCCGAATACACAAGTCGTCTGAAAGCAACAACTTGTCATTGTGCTAACTGAGCTGTTAAGCAATTATCAGTGACAGCTGTAGCTCAGGGATACACCAAGCAAGACCTGCACGCAGCCAACTTTTTAAAATTCTTTCAGCTGACAGTACTGGATTAACATCTGACACCGTTCAATCAGCTCCACTCTATTTGTGATAATGGGGCCCCAAGATACAAAATCCGCTGAGAGCCTACTAAGTGCCAAGGTCAGTGCTGCATAAACTCACACATATGACCTCACACACATTTGTCATCACAATTTAAAGAAGAGGAAACTGACTGTTCCCACAACTCTAGAACTCGTGTTATTTGAGTTCAGATGTCTCTGATTCCAAAGTGTTGTTTGTTTTTTTTAAAGGTTTTGTGTGTGTTTAGGGTTTTTTTTAAGGGTTTTATGTATAATAATTTGGCTAATTCTTAAAACCATTTTGTCACATGAGAAACATATATCCTAATGTCTAAGAAATCAGACACCTTCCACATTTCACTGTAAATTTTAGAAAGAGATGTCCCATTGTTAGCCAGTCATTGACTAAATCATGACTACATGAAGCTCAGGGCCTGCCCCACTTCCTTTTAGGGGAAAAGAGAGTAGAGAGAGAGTGGGTAACGAAAGAAGGCAGGCAATGGCCCAGGCACTCACCCAGTCCCTACCCTGTGGTAGCCTGATCATTTCTGCACATGTTAATTCATTTAACATTATTCTCCCCACTACCCAGTGAAGTAGATATTTGTTCCAGTGGTGAAGCTGAGCCTTAAATTGCTAAAATAATTGCCCAGAAATTAGAGGAAACTACTCAGAGGTACAACTGGGATTAAAATTTAGTTCTGCTTGATCAAAAGTAATTGCCTTTCCCTTCACACCTTTAGGATATATGCACTCCCTCCTCTCTCTCTCTTCCTGGAATAAAGCTCTAACAATAAAGTTTTGGGCAACAGGGCAAGTCCCCTATTCCCCACTGTAGACAAATGCTTCTTTTGGCCACGCTGGCTTTGGTCCCGATTAATACTGAAAAATATGTGACTGCATCAATCAAAAACTTCATTCTTAGCCAAGCACTTGAACTGCTATTCTTCCTCTGTCTCTTTACTGCTGAGCTCTGTACTGGGTTTCACCATCTTTGATTTCCCCTGGGCATCTTTCTGATGGATTCACTGTGAACGAAGAGTTGAAAAGAGGAAAACAACCAACTGAAGAAGTTTACAGTATTGTGATTGGAAAATTAATGCAGCTCCCTTAGAACATACGCATTTTATTTAAAATGCAAATATTAATTACAGATGGATTTACATGAAATACTGCACAGGCATTTTCACTAAGAAACTGCTGGTTTGTAATCCATTCATTCTCCTACCAGACAGGAACTTTACAAAATCTAGGATGCATTAAAGGGACTGCTTTATAAGATCAGAGTAGAAAAAGTGTTACTGTAATGTTTTCTCTCATCTTAACAGGATTCTCAGCAGTTCCCCACGCTGTAGTTACCAGCACACATTTATCAAAATATGAAAGGTTTAGACCTCCACATACAGTTAATCTGCAATGATTGTCAAATGTATTTTAATTGATTTAATGCCCATTAAAATTCTATTTTGACATATAAAACACCCAGACATGTAATAAATAAATGATCAGTCATCTAGCACAACCAGAAAAATCACATTGATTATAAATTATTCAAAGTGAAATGGTGTCTCAGCAAAATCTTTAGACCATCTCTGTCTGAGAATTAGATAAATAAGGAAGAAGGAAAAATCAAGATTTTAAATGGATTTGCATGGACAAACTGGTATTATGCCTCAAATGCCCATTAAGAGTTACAAGAAAATAAGGCTAAAACAAGCTTATGTATTTACATCACTCTTGCTATATTCCACAAAAGTAGATAAAATCAAGAGTGTTTCATTAAAAGTATGAAGATTATTTATTTTGAGGTTTAATGTTAGATCAACTACTTTCCCAGAAATCTAATATGCCGTAAAATGAATCCTGAAAAGCATGAAGTTATTTTCAAGAAACAAGATGAATTTTGTGCTTGTGAGAAAAAGAAAAGGAAGCAGACACACGAGACTTAACACACTTGAAGCATTTCACTCTTTGAGAGAGAGTATTTGTAGATATATTTATACATCAAAGTGAGAGAGAGAGGGAGAGATGAAGGGAAAGGGAGAGCATGAGAGCAGAAAATTTGGAAACATATCAAAGATTTGGCACAATTGACCATATTAAGTGTGGTAACGAACTTGTCAGATGATAATGTATAAAACTGGATTGGATGAATCTAACAGCCAAGTGAAATGGGCTGTGTGCTTGCCAGTCATCGTTACATCATTTACTGCTTCTCCTGAATGTATAGGAATATTCAGCAAAGATCAGAAACACAAGTCATCTGATACACTGTGTCACATATTTATGTACAAGGATTGATTAAAAAAAAAAAGCTGAGTTAATGTGTGATGTTCATTGCAATTTTGTCCAGCACATCTAAGTATTTATTGCTTTTGGGCAAACTCACTATCCCAGTCCTTCTGGGATGGCTTAACCACACATGGCTAAAGAAATTCAATCTGGGCCCGAGGTTGAGGTGAATAGATTACAATTATTGGTTCAGAAATACATAGGTGACTCATTTGCTATCACCAAGATGCAAGACATTTATTGTGGCTTCTAAGAAAGATGTTTACCCACCCTTATGAGAGACCTAGAAGGGGACTTCTCTCTCCCTACTGTTGAACGGAAAACATCTATCCCTGGGAATGGTTGGATCATTACTTATATAAGAAAAAATAAGGATAAAGCTGACAATACTATCAAAGGCAGGACAAAGAGACATAGATGAATTCAGTCATTGATGACCTGAATGATCCACTATGTCAAACTGGGCTCAGAGACTCCAACCTTTATATTTACTGATACGTAACCAGTGAACTCTCTTTACTATTTAGGCATGTTTGAGACGATTTTCTCTTACTTAGAACCAAACCCACTAAAAGTGATGTAATTTACAGAGTGCCAATTCAATCAAAAATATGTATTTAGCTTCTACTTTTAAAAAGGAACTAACATTTTGGGGCACCTGGGTGGCTCAGTTGGTTAAACATCTGATTCTTGATTTCAGCTCAGGTCATGATCTCATGGTTCCTGAGACTCAGCCCCACATCAGGCTGCATGTGCACAGAATCTGCTTGGGATTCTTTCCTTCTCTACCCCTCCCCACTGTGCACAATCAACCTCTCTCTCTCTCTTTCTTAAAATAAAGAAATAAACTTTTTTTGAAAAAAGGAACTAACGATTATTAAAATTAAAAGGGTCATACTTCCAGACATGTAGTGAATAGAACTCTACATCACTCAGCCTTTGTTAAGTTACAGGATAGTAACCAAACACCCCAAGATTCCATGGCTTATAACAACACAGGGTTATCTCTCACCCTGGTTACAAGTCGTTTATTGGTCTCCCCCATATTGTCTTCATTCTGAACACCTGTTTTTGTGGTGTAGCCTTGAAGCCCAGCTTGCAATCACATCAAGCAGCAGAGCCTAACACGTGGCTCTGCCCAATTGCTTAACACAGTCTCCAGCCCCACTCAACTGTGAGGTATATTTCAAGGCCCTCCCCAACCAGAGAGGCTGAACAGTGACCTTGACCAAAGACAAAACACAACAAATGGCCTACTCAATTACAAAGCCTACCCTGAGTCCCTTTACGGCACACCTTCAAGCTACATCCGAAGATCAAGCCAAGCCTGTAGAACTATCCAGTCAAGGAATACAGCCGAAGATGTATTCAAATTACTAAACAAACAAAACTCAAGTAACAATACTATATCTGGCAAAGCTTAGAAATGAAGTAGAAATAAAGAATTTACCAAACAAACAAACAAACAAAATCTAAGGGAGTTCATCACCACTGGACCGGCTGCACAAGAAATGCTAAAGAATATTCTACAGGGTGAAATGAAACGAGGCTAATTAATGTCATAAAAACATATGAATGTGTATAACTCATCAGTAAAGGTAAATGTAGTCAAAGTCACGTACTCTAATATTGTAATGGTAGTGTGTGAATCACTTAAAACTCTAAAAGTTAAAAAATAATAAAAAGAAACTAGCAATAAGTTTATTATTAGACACACAATATAAAAATGATATAAACTATAATATCAATAACCTAAAATGTGAGGGGAGGAAATAAAAGTTTACGTATTCGATAAATTCATTATCAGCTTACAAATGGGATGTTCTAAGGTATTTTATGTAAGTCTCCTGGTCATCATAAAGGAACAGCTTTTAGTAGAAACACAAAAGATAATGATAAAGGTGTAAAAGCATATGCCCACAATATAAACTATCAATCATAAGAAATACAGCAGAAGAGGAAGAAAGGAAGAATGTATATATAAAACAGTCAGAAAAAAAATTAACAAAAAAGCAATAGTAAGTTCTTATCTATCAGTAATTACTTTGAATGTATTAAAATTCTCCAATCAAAAGGCCTAGGATGACGGAATAGATTAAAAAGATCCAAACAAAAAGCTGTCTACAAGAGGCTCACTTCAGCTTTAAGGTCACACACAGACTGAGAATCAAGGTGGTCAAAAGGCACAAGCTTCTAGTTATAAAATGATTAATTTCTACCAAGCTATTGTACAGTAGTATGGTCTTCTATTGTATACTTGGAAGGTGAAGAGTAAACTGCAAAAGCTCTCACAAGTCCCCACCAAAAAAGGGCAACTATATGAGAATGTGTTAACAAAATGAAAGAAAGAAAGAAAGAAAGAGAGAGAGGGGAAGGAAGGAAGGAAGAAATTTTCAGTATACTATAGATATAAACGGATTCTACGTGTCTTCAGAAGAAAATACACACACACACACACACACACACACACACACACACACACGATGGGAAATCACAATGGCATAAGACTTCTCCCTGACAACCCTAGACAATAAAAGTAATTCTATCATTGCTTTAAAATTATGAAGTAAAAATGATTTTTTAAATATTTATTTTTGAGGGAGAAAGAGAGAACAGAAGTGAGGAAGGGGCAGAGAGAGAGTGAGATACAGAATCCAAAGCAGGCTCCAGGCTCTGAGCTAGCTGTCAGCAGAGAGCCCGATGCGGGGCTTGAACCCATAAACCATGAGATCATGACCTGAGCCGAAGTCGGACACTTAACCGACTGAGCCACCCAGGTGCCCCAAAGGAAAAATAATTTTTAACCTAGAATCTGTGTGATCCTAAGCACTCACAGTTAAGGGGAGAAGGATATTCTCGGGATGCCTGGGTGGTTTAGTCGGTTAAGCGTCCGACTTTCGCTTAGGTCATGATCTCGCGGTTCGTGGGTTCGAGCCCCACGTCGGGCTCTGTGCTGACTGCCAGCTCGGAGCCTGGAGCCTGTGTCAGTCTGTGACTCCCTCTCTCCCTGACCCTCCCCTGCTCACGCTGTCTCTCTCTCTGTCTCCTAGAAATAAATAAAACATTTTTAAAAAGTTTTTAAAAAAAAGGGGAGAAGGGGGCGCCCGGGTGGCTTAGTCGGTTGAGTGTCCGACTTTCGCTCAGGTCATGATCTCGCGGTTCGTGGGTTCGAGCCCCGCGTCGGGCTCTGTGCTGACTGCCAGCTCAGAGCCTGGAGCCTTTCAGTCTGTGACTCCCTCTCTCTCTGACCCTCCCCTGCTCACGCTGTCTCTCTCTCTCTCTCTCCTAGAAATAAATAAAAACATTAAAAAAAATAAAAAAAAAGGTGGGGGGGGGGAGAAGGATATTCTCAAACAACATCACAAAAACTTTGCTTCCAGAGTAACTCTTCTTGAGAAGCATGGGAAAGATATGCTTTACCAAAAGCAGAACAACCGAGAAGGAAGAACATGTGGGAGCCAGGAAGCAGTAATCCACACAAGAGAGAAGTGCAATGTCATCACCTCATACATGATACCTGGAGCAGATGCAGACAACAGCAGCCTGCATTAGAGGAAACAGGTACAAGTCTTTCATCTCCAGGACTGATAAGCCCAAGGGAAACTGGCGGGAGTTGGGTTTGATTAACTTGAGAGGCCAGATAACACAAAAAAGGCAGCATCTTCCCAGGAAAACAAGACTGTACATCAAAGCAAATACTACCACTGAGAGCAATGTAGTTCACTTGTCGATAATATTTACATATTATCAATACCATCATATTAACAATAGTAGCAGATGGGGACAGGGAGCTGCTTTTTAAGATTACAATCCTCATGGTCCCACTTGACTTTTAAATTATGTCTAGCTATTTCTTTAATAAAATAAGTTTAAATAAAAGAAGAGAACAATTTCAATGCTTAAAATTCTTTTCAGTTTTCAGTCTATTTCAAATGAGCTTAATTTCCCGTCTCTAAGACGAGACGCTGGGCAGAATTCTATGTTCTCTCTCAATTCCATTATTTTTTCTGTGTCCATGTGTCCACAGTTAAAATTTATCTCATTCCACTGGTGAAGAATTACGAATGCGTAAAGAAATACACCACTGGATTCATCTTTTTAGCCTTTTCCCAGAGTTCACATTTGCTGAGTTAACAAGTTGCTTTTCATGAACCATCTAGGCATTGGCCTACCGTTTCTATTGTTCTAAGGTAACGAATCCTTATCTCTGTCCTTCAACCTTTAAGAAGTAGTCTATCCTTAAAAGCAGAGGAAGGTCTGTGAATTGCATGATAGAATGATATTTTAAGGAGATGGCTCCCTGGATACCAAGTAGTTCCCATTTCCTGAATTTGCCCACATTCTAAGTGACTTTTAAGACATATTTTTCTTTTTCTGAATTCATAGAGTTACATTTTTGAAAACGAATCTTGTGCTACAAGTAATGATACAGAGACAGCCCTGACTGCTTTATGACAAGGTGAATTCCAAAAACAAAGATGCACAATTTCCTTTTTCACATTAAAGGTCACACTTACAAAATGTCTCTCAAGGGCATGAGTATGCTTGTCATCTTTATCAAATAAGATCTGGATGTATTGATTCAATCATTTTGATTGGTAACCCAACTCTAAAGGATATGCCCTACCAGGAAGATTATCTAACGCTACATTACATCCTTCTTACAGATACTAAAGCTGAAAAAGCAGAGCCAATTTGGCAGAGTTGCGCATGAACTCATTCTTGGTACCTAAGTTTAATCTTTCTTATATAAAGCATCTTAGAACCCACGAGCAATAATACCTCAACCTTCCCCACTGAGACAACTAATCCTGTATTATAGAAATGATCATTTCAGTTTGGCCCATATATTTTATGGCTTAATCAATCAACCTATTCTAACCCTTAATGAAGAGGGATGTCAATATTTTTTTTCTCAAAACAGCAAAGAATTTTAAAAGTACAATCAAAATGCATCTGATGTGCACTTACAGTCAAAATATCCTAAAACAAGGTGAGAATTACTGCACCTTATGTAAAATAGTTTCAGCCTTAAATAGAAATGTAAACAACCAGAAAAACTGTGAAAGCTAATACTGAAGTAATATTTGAGAATCTCCTTGGTCATAGTCTATGTGGACTGAGCTTCTACAGGCCCAAGGTTAAACTCCTCACAAGGTCCGGAAGCATTGCTAGTTTATTCCTCCTTCAAAAATAAATTGCTGCCCACTTGTTTCTGTATGATGCTGAACAAGGTAAAATGGGAAATTTAATGCTAAAGCATTCATTGATCCTGAAATTTGAAACTTGTGATAGTTAAGTATCTTTTAGTTTTAAGTAAAAACCCTGAGTAAAATCAGGATTTTTAAAAACCAGAACAGGGCGCCTGGGTGGCTCAGTAAGTTAAGCGTCTGACTTCGGCTCAGGTCATGATCTCATAGTTCGTGGGTTCGAGCCTCACGTCGGGCTCTGTGCTGACAGCTCAGAGCCTGGAGCGTGTTTCGGATTCTGTGTCTCCCTCTCTCTCTGACCCTTCCCTGCTCACGCTCTCTAAGAAATAAATAAAAGACATTTAAAAAAAATTTTTTTTATAAACAAGGAAATTATTACTTATATTGCTGAAAAGTTCAGTCCAAAGTGTGAAAGCACTGTCTTAGGATTCAGTTTGCTTCTCTCAGCAAGGTCTTCTCTGTGTTGGCTTCATTCTCAGTGTTGAGGCAGGTATATCCCCTTCCTGATGGCCAGGGGCCCAATGGAGCAATGAAAGTATATGCTTTCCTCCCCATACAGTCCCAGCAGACATGCCCTTGGCTGTGGTTGGTTTCAAGCCCATCATTAAGCTAATCCTTGTGGCAAAGAATGTGTTGCTTGAAGGCGCCGGGACCGAGTTACAGATCTACCACTTCAGTTCACGGACTAAGAATGGGGGTGTGAAATAATTAGAAATATAAAGATATTGGGCCTGCCCTGGGATCCTGCTAATACTTTGTTCTTGTCCTGCTTCCTGACACAGAGCTCTTAAAAGTCTTGTAATTTCTTAAGTGATAACAGAATTCCTAAATCTCTTAGGATTTCTTTGGTGTTACGCGTGTAACACCACTTTTGTTCCTTTTTGTTCCCTTTTGTTCTAGGGATGCCTGGATGGCTCAGTCAGTTAAGTATCTGAATCTTTTACTTTTTTTTTCTTTTTTTTAATGTTTATTTCTTTTTGAGAGAGAGAACACAAGTGAGGGAGGGGCAGAGAGAGAGGGAGACACAGAATCCAAAGCAGGCTCCAAGCTCTGAGCTGTCATCATAGAGCCCAAAGCAGGTGCCCGATCATCCGAATCTTGATTTCAGTTCAGGTCATTATCTCATGGTTCATGAGAAGGTGCCCCAGCATTGTGCTCTTCACTGATAGTAGGGACCCTGCCTCAGATTCTCTCTCACTCTCTCTCTCTCTCTGCATCTTCCCTGCTCACTCTCTCTCTCTCTCTCTCTCTCTCAAAATAAATAAATAATAATTAAAAATGAAGTCAGGACACCTGGGTGTCTCAGTTGATTAAGCATCCGACTTCAGCTTAGGTCATGATCTCATAGTTCATGGGTTTGAGCCCCATGTTGGTCTCTGGGCTGACAGCTCAGAGCCTGGAGCCTGCTTCGGATTCTGTGTCTCTCTCTCCCTCTCCCCCTCTCTCTCTCCCTAAGGACACTACCCCACTCTCTCTCTCGGAACAAATAAACATTTAAAACAATTTTTAAAGAAGTGTCTTTTGTTCTAATAAGATGACTCTCAGTGGGCTCTTGCATGGGTGCTGGCCACCAGAGAGACCATCCATCATTAGAAGCTTGGAACTTTCAGCTCTACCTTCCATTTCCAGAGAGAGGAGGAGGGAAGGAAGTTGAGCTTAATTATTCATATCTACATAGTGAAGCCTCCATGAAAATCCCAAAAGCATTGAGTTTGGAAAACTGCCAGCTTAATAAACAAATCTATATGCCTGGAAGGAGGTGCATATGTGCCTTGGACCCTTTTGGACCTTAGCCTATGTACCTCTTCATCTGGCCGTTCATCTGTATTCTTTACTATATCCTTTTAATAAAGTACTAACCTGTAACTAAATACTTCCCTGAGTTCCATGAGCCATTCTAGCAAATTACCAAGCCCATGGTTCCCAAGATTTTCAATTCATAGCCAGTTGGTCAGAAGTACGGGTAACAACATGAGACTTGAAATTGGCATTGCAAGTTGGGGCAGCCTTTTGAGACTGAACCCTTAACTTGTGGGATCCAACACTAACTCTCACAATTGAACTGAACTACAGGACACCCCGCTGGTACTGAAAAAAAAAAAAAAGGTCATTGTGAGAACAACCCAATACCTTTGGTGATTACGAGTGTAATATTTACAAGTAAATTATTTAGTGAATGATTACAAGTGAAATATTTAGTGTAAAGGAATATACAGTGAACTTTTTTTCTAGAGATGAGTGTATGGTTCTCCAGAAGAAAACTGGAATATTCTCCCCCCCCAAAAAATAAATGGATACTGGATGGAAAAACCAAAAAACATCTATTAAAGTCACAGACTGCTCTCTCATTCACTTTCTACCTAACTACAACTTCCAATTTACTCCATAAATTTTTTTTTTAAAAGGTTTGTTCACTGTTTTGTCAGTGCTTGGCCAGAGAGGGCTCATAATCTCCTTCATTCACAGTTTCATCTAAAACATAATTTGGGGGCACCACTAGCCTCTCCATGCTATTTTAAATTTAAAAGGCACAAATGAAATTCTTAATTATGATAATGATATAACAATAATCACTGGTATATTCTATTCATGGTATAGTCTACTGTGCTAGAATTCCTGACACAAATAGATGCATTTCAAAACTTGGATTCTTAAAACTGAGAACTTAATCTTATCATACATCAGCTTTAAAGGGCACAGTAAATTCATTTTTCAGATCAAATATTAATGACACACTGGTTTAAGAGCAAATTTCCACTTTAATAAAATAGTTAAATAGTTTTCTTTTACAAAGCATCAAATCACCTTACATTCTGTATGTTCTTTAATTGCGTTTGAAGAAATAATTGCAAATATCACCTCAAGGTTTACAATGAGTCATTGTCAGATTGCTTATCTCATAAAACCCCCAACAATTCCATCCAGTCAATGAGAATCCAGGGGACAAATGGCATTCCACAAGCTGTTGTCAGATCTTCAGACAAAGAAGTAGTTTCAAGAGCCCTTTTCAATTTCATGACCCATATAGAGTCACCCTTACATGTGACTTCCATGCATTACTATTATTCAAATAAGACTTTAGGCCCTTTTGACCACCTCTTTTGAAATAATCATTTGAAAACAAATGACTTGACCTGCATAAGACTGGTCTTCTCAGTATATGTTTTCTTTCTGACCAACTCCAAGTGATTTCATATGACACAGCACTCTGAAGTGAGTGCATCTTTCAAACACCCTAAGCTCCCTTTTGTAACATTATATACAGTTAATCTCCATTATTCATTATAGTTATGTTGTATAAAGTCATTGTGAACATTGAATTAGTGAATACTGAACCATTGCTTCTAAGTGAAACTCAGGATTGGGTCCTATGAGTCCAACCAAACAACAGATAATCTTGTTCTATGTGTGTTTCTGTTTAAACCCCCCACCCCCGTTTTTTGTTGATCTATTATACTTATATTGTTAGACATATTGTTGATTCGTTAACATTGAACTCACAGCCAACAGCACTAGCATTCATGCCTGAAGGAAGCTTATCTAACACATGTATTTTCTCCGTAAAACACACTACACCTCCTTGCACTTAGGTACACTGGCCAGCACTTAAGCACTATCCTTGGAGACCACTGAAACAACAAAATCACCAATAAAAAGCACGAACATGTGGAATCTCCATACTGTTTTCCACAGCTGCTGTATCATTTTGCATTTCCACCAACAGTGAACAAGGGCTTTAAAATTTACACATCCTTGCCAACATTTGTTGACTTTTGTAATTTTTTTGATAATAGCTATCCTAACAGGTGTGGTTTTGATTAAGCATTTCTCCGATGATTAGTGACACTGAGCAAGAAACATGGGGCTAAATAGACCATGAAAAGAACACTTGTTTACAGTACGAAAGCTGACACAGGGTACAGGCATCACTTTGTTCAACGTCAGTTAGGAACATGAGCTCTGGGTAACTCAAATTTTTTGTGAATCTGCACATATCCATGCCTGCAAAAGCATGGTAAGTATTAATTAATTGGAGAGTTACAAATAAATTTTAGCATGTAGGTAAGTTTGAAAATATGGTGCCTATGAATACTGAAGATTGACTGTATCTGTGATCCATGCCCTTTTTGACTCCTTCTTTAATATTTATAATGTCTTTGTTTTACTAGGTCATAATAGTATTAATAGTTCTGTATTAATAGTTCATTTCATGTCACAAATTAGACATCGGTTGAGATTTTTAGGCTTCTCTAAAGTGGCAGCTTCTGAGGACTTGAGGCCCAAATGAGATTTACACAATACTGCATTTGCAGACTGGAAGCTAAACTGGTATTATTTGTGAGGAATGTCTCCAATACTGTCTCTTTCTTTTAAATCCACACTGAAGATGGGGTGTCTGGGTGGCTCAGTCAGTTAAGCATCTGACTTCGGCTCAGGACATGATCTCATGGTTTGTGGGTTCAAGCTCCATGTCAAGTTCTGTGCTGACAGCTCAGAGCCTGGAGCCTATTTCAGATTCTGTATCTCCCTCTCTCTCTACCCCTCTCCCACTCATGCTCTGTTTCTGTCTCATTATAAACATTAAAGAAATTTTAAATCTACACTGAAGACACAATGAACAGACACCTCAAACTAAACTATGAGGCCAAGAACCAACTTTGAAGTACTTCAACCCCCTCCATAATAAAGATAATACTTTTTCTTAACTGTATAGTTTAGGGCTACGAAGAGCCACCAAACTCCCAGCACCTTTAAGACTGGGTCCCCAGATCCATTTCAATGCCTGCTATAACTCTTTTCCAATTGCCTCTGCTAATTAGGTGTATTTTTGAAAACAGGAGAAAATATTTCACATCTTAACTTTTGGTTAGAAAAAAGGCAAATATTCTACACCTTTCCTTTTTACCAAACTATTTACTTGTAAAGGATTAAAATAGTTACTTTGTGTCCAGTCTAGATTGTACATTGACATATTAGCCTTAAGATATGTGAAGAAAGAATCCTTTAGTTGAAATGGTGCTAAGAGACCTTCTTGAATTTTCTTCATAGCTCCTGTTTCTTAATAGCTTCCTCTGATCCCTTCTCCCTCCTGCTGACACATGATACATTTTTGCCTGGTGTCGTCTCACTTGCCACTAAGTGCAACTAAATTTCTACCCCAGAGAAGCTGCAGCAGGTCAAAGTTCAAATCTATGTTACTTTATCTCTGTTCCTTGTGTCTGAACCTTGGCCTAATAATCCACAGCATTCATTCTAACCACAGGGAAGATCAAGATGTAGATAAGGGTTGAGTTAGTGCTAGTGCTATAAAAGATAAAAGAATCACAAACAACATCAATAGTGACTTTCATTTCAAAGTTAGCAGTCCATAGGTGGTTCTCGTCTAAGCTGCAGTTGACCAGTTATTAAACTTAGATGGTGTGTGTGTGTGTGTGTGTGTGTGTGTGTGTGTGTGTGTGTGTGTTTACGTATTTCACTGTTTGGGGAAACTAATTGTTCTCTTTGCTGTTGAAAGTTCGATCTTGAGAATGGAAACTATTATTTTAGATGTCAATAGTGTAGGTAAGGAAGTCAGATAAATTTGAAGTAAGAATGTATGCTGGTCTATATTATCTATCACATAAAGGACCTCCAAGTTGAAGGGAGAGCATCATAAGGACAGAAAATCCAAAGAGGTCGTGCCATTCATTTTCAATCCTCATTGACATCTGTCCCTCTACCACTGCAGGCAGATATGGGGACTGACTCACACTGACTCATAAGAGCTCAAAGGTGTGTGTCTCTTCCCAAACTCGCCATAACTACATTTGCTGTGGTAGCTTGAAATTGGCCACAGCGGAGAATTTACAGCTCAAAAATCAGAAATTATATGAATCAGGCTTTTTTCATGAAAAGTCACTTATTAAAAATTTATCATCCCCCACCGATACAACTTATTCTAGCATTCGTAAAGGGAGAAAATGTCTATTTCCCAGATCCGCTGGCTTCAGAAAGGAGTAAGACCACAGCTCAGTAGTGGTCACCTACACAGTGTGAAAGTCACAAATTGCTCCATGGGCTACTGAGTAGTTTGTGATAAAAGGTTACTAGACAGACACTGGTCCAGAGTGTGATAAATGGACACCCAGTTTCCTTTGTCTTATCTTTCTTCATCTACTGACCATTCTAGGGAGACTCTATCACATAGTCCAAGATGGCCACCTCCACAGTCCAAGCAGAGCAGGATGAAGGAAGGAACAAAGAAGAGAAGGAGAATGGCAAGGACTTTCTATCTCCTGAAAAGGGTTCAAAATGATTATAGTCTATTACCCAGAACTTGGCCATACCAAACCGCAGAAGCAGAAAACCAATTTTGCCAACTATTAATTTATATGTATTAATATTATATGATTTCTTCCCTTCATATATTAATGTAGAAACTTATATTGACAGATTATCTAGTCTTAAAGTCACATCACTCTTGGATTTCTAGAATCGTTCTGTTTGATCACTGGTATCTTCCAACATGTTGCTGAATTATGCTTACTAATATTTAGGACTTTTGAGGGTTATAATGGGCTACTGTATGTAAAACAGGAAAGTGCTGAGTTGATAAAAATATTATAAACTGTTGGCTGTTATTAAATTAATAATTCAGCATGTCATAATTTTTTGAGATAATAGCCCTTTGAATGTGTTGGTAAGTTTTTAAATTTTATGTGGAACGTTTTATATGTTTGTGTAAGCACACTATTTATGAGTATGTTTAAAAGTCCCAATTTAAATTTTACCAAAAAAAGATGTTGGTTTATTCCTGGTTTTTTCTTCTTGACAAATTTTTGCAATCCATATTTTTCTAGAATATTGTACATTTCATCTGTGTTAAAATTTGCGAGAAAAAAAGGTATGCATAGTGTTTTATGCTTTCTGAAGTTTTCAGAGTGTCTGCATTTATGAATCCTTTCTCAGTTCTAAAACTCTTTACCCTGGCAGTTTCATTTCCTCGGTAACATCTGATGGCATTTCCTGTTTTAACTAGTGTCAATTATGTTAATTGCTTTTAACAACCATACTGTGTTAAATCTCATTTTCCTACTGAATTCTGGTCCCTTCATAACGTCCTGACAAGACTGCATACCACTTAAGCTAGTAAATTTTGATATTTAATGAGCACTTACCTATTTGTATTTGTTGAATTTATTTTTCAACTTATTAAATTAATTTTTTAATTTATACTTTAATCTCAAAACTAGTAATTACTATATTTATTGTTGTTGTTGAGGTAATTCATATTGCTGTCTGTCACAGCCAGTGGTTAGTAAGAATGACTTCTATACTTACCAGTTCTCTTCACACATGATTGCTTCTTAAAACCCACTTCTTATTTCTGGGATCAAGGTCCTCCTTGTTGAAGCACAACTCATAGTAGCACTTCTGGAAATTATCTGAATTTTTTAAAAAATTCTCAGACTCACTTCATTATTCCTTTTTACTTCACTCTTAAGTGTTATGTTAGCTGAGTTTTGACATTTGGGTTCCAGCTTCCAAAGATACTGTTCCCTCTAAAAATACTCTAAAGATAAAAGTCTGTTATCAGTATAATTGTCATTCTTTTTAAACAATTGTTTTCTCTCTGGTTGCTTTAAGTGCTTTTTCCTGTGTTTAATGTTCTGTAGTTTCACTGCAGTGCATCTGTAGGGGATCTGTTTTATTTATCTTACTTCTTAAAAAACAGTGAGTGTCTTAGATTCAGATTCTTGTCTTTTGTTAATTTAAGAAAATCTCCACCCATTTTCTTCTTTGAGTACTGTGTCTTCCCTATTCTCTGTTTTCTCTTTGTAGACTTCTAATTGATTACACTTGGTGATCTATACATTACATTCATATTTTTTAGTCTGTCATACTTACCATTTCTTTATCTTTCTGGAGTCTATTCTGAGTCCCTCAGCTACATCTTCTAGTTTACTAAACCTCTTTACAGCCTTGTCTAATATTCTCTATAGCCGTCAGCTTGTTAATTTAATGAACATATTTTTTATGTCTATAAGTTCTGGTTGCTATTTACAACAATAGTGTCTATTCTTTCTTCATAGTCTTCATTAGAGTTTCAATTTTTTGCTGCTGGAAGAATTTCAGACTGATGTTGTATACTCTTCGATTTTTGTTTCTAATTTGGAGACTGTCATTTCTCTCACTACTCCATCCATTGACTTTACCTTCCAGTGGTTCCCTTCCTTGTGAGGGTTATAATTTTATAATTGTGCAGTTGCCTTTAATGCGAAATACCTATTTTGAGAGTCCAGTGTGCCCTGGTTCATGGATATGTTCACGTGTAGACTGCTTTCCCCTCCTTTTTCTGGAGAATCTGTTATTTCCCTTCCTCTTGGTTAATGTTTATAGCTCACTTTGGGTTTTCCACAGCAAGCACATTGTGTAAAATCAAACCTCACTTCCGTATCTTGGTATTTGCTCTCAGGGAAATTCTGTAATTTTTCCACTGACAGTTTGACATATCACTGCTTCTCCATGTTCTATAGTTTTTCTACTTCATTGACTTGGAATCTCGTCTAGTGTCTCAGCAATAAAACGCAGGTTGCAACTTTCCACTTAGTGCAGGACCAAGACCATAAACTCTGTTCCCATGGTCTGGTTACAATTACAGCCTCCTCCAAAGGCTTATATTCTTGTCTTGTGCCCTATGGATTGCTTTAATCCACTATAATTCACAACTATTCTTTTCATCTTTGTCTTTTAAGTTTGGAAATGTCTCCTACCTTTCTGTTTATTTTTTTCTTGTGGTAATATTTAAAAATTCTTTTGGGGGGTACCTGGGTGACTCAATCGGTTGAGCATCCAACTTTTGATTTTGAGTCAGGTCGTGATCCCAGGGTCATGACATCAAGCCCCATGTTGGGCTCTGCATTGAGTACGGAGCCTGCTTAAGATTCTCTCTCTCTCTCCCTCTGCCTATCTGTCCTGTTCACTCTCTTACTCCAAAATACAATTTTAAAACATGGTTTTATTATATTGTATTGTATCCAGAACTTCTCTGCATTTGTACTAGTACACTAGGCATGCATCAGCTTAGGCCATCTTCTTTTCTTAACATAGAGTTCCTCTTTCATGAAAGAATTTTCAGACTCCCCATTCTCTAAAATATACAGGTAAATCAGTGGAGGGAAATTCAACTAACAGATGCCATGTTACGTGCAGTATCAACCCACCCACAAGAACTGCTCTAATTTGTAACTGGGTCGGGCTTCTCCGCCTGACTTCTTCTTCTTTTCTGGGAACAGTTCTCCTTGAGGAAGCATCTCAGTCCCTCAGACAAGTAAGAGCTTAACACACATTCCCTATTAGTTCTCAGACATGGCAAATGTAGTCTGTAGACTAAGCATAAACTCAATCTGGGAGCTCCTATGCAGAGAGATCATCTCATAAACAAAATATGTGTGAGCAAAGTTAAAAGGTCCTCAATCAAACAGTGTACATCAAAGTACAGAGAAAGTGATAAGACAGTATGAATCATGAAGAAACAAAGAAAAAAGAACTGTTAAAATCAGTACCTTAGTCACTCTGGTTAAATGATACCACAAAACTTTTCTTAATGAAAAGGGACTAGACACATTAAAATCCAATGCAGGTCTTTTACTTTCAATCTGGTCTTTTTTCGGGTTTCTCTGCGAGTGACTTTGTCTTCTTTTCGGTTGTACAACTAGAACCCAACACTGTATTGGATTTATTAATCTTTGGTTATTGATCATGATCAACCTATGCCTGGCCTTACTTTAGTGAATTTAAAAAATATAATGGCCAATTTTAATTTACTGCTCAAAACAAGGAATTGTAAATTAAGAATAATTTAAATCTACCTATGTGCTCCTCCTTCCTTATCCCATACCCAGTTCCTCCCCCTTCGAACCTCTTCCTGGTGGTAACACCTAATCTGAATTTATGCTAATCATTCCCTTCTACATATACCAAAACAATATGCTGCTTACTGTTTACAGCTTTCCAACTGTGTATCTTATTGCATAATTTTTCCTTCAAAAGTATGCAATGAATATTATCTATTATAACATATATTTATAGCTGAAGTATCCCATAGTGGAAACATACCACAATTTATCACTTTTAGATAAATATTCAGGTTTTTAAAAAATTTTTTCTCTTAAGAACAGGACCATTAATTTTCATTTCTCCTGGTGTTGCTGGATAAAACTGTCTCTTTAATATATAGCTGGGATTGGAATTGCTACATTTTAGGGCAAGCAATTAAAATAGAATGGTCAATGCTTTTAAGCAGATTTATTCCCAGCATATAAACTGTCGGCAATATGTAAAGGATCCAGCTAATCCATATCTCAAACATTGGTAATTGTCAGACTTCTCAATTGTTGCCAGTTTGATTTTCTCCTTCTGTGAAACATCTATTCAAACATTTTACTCATTTTTATGTTGTGTTGTGTTTTTCTTATTAATTTGTAGAAGTTTATTTAAATAATCTTGTTACTAGTATTTTGTCAGGTATATTTCTTAGGTTATAGCCTGTTTTCAGGTTTTTCAAGGTGTTTTTTGGTAAACAGAAATTCTTAATTTTAATATAACAAACATACCCATAATTTCTCTACTGGATGGCTTTTTTTGCATGTTTTAAGAAATCCACTGCAATCCTAAAATTAGCAGAACGTTTCCTTATATTTCTTCCTAAAAGCTTTTAAACGTGGCTTATGATAGTATGTCCTTAATCCATTAAGGATTAAATATTTAGTGTGGTACAAGGTAAAAATTCAATTGTATTTTGTTCTCATATGGTTAACCAGCTTTTCCAATTTCATTTAGGGAAGAGTGTCTCTTTCACCAAGGATCCATTTTGTTACCAAATAATCAAGTTGCAAATATGCATGGTCTATTTCTTTTTTTTTTTTTTTTTTTTTTAGTTTACAAATAGTTTATTGTCAAATTGGTTTCCATATAACACCCAGTGCTCATCCCCACAAGTGCCCTCCTCCAATGCATGGTCTATTTCTAGTCATTCTATTCTTTTACATTATTCAATTTGCCCATTTCTGCATGAACACCATACTGTCTTAATTACTATAGTTCTATAGGAGTCTTAATATATGTTAAAGCAAGTACTTCTTCATTCCTTTTTGTGGTGTTTTGACTTTTCTTAAACCTTTGTTCTCCCATATAAACAAGAAAATGAGCTTGTCAACCTTCATGAATAACTCTGTTGGGATATTTGCTGGCCCTGCATGGATTCTATAAACAAATTAGAAAAAAAGTGAATTATTAATGATATTAAACCTCCTCATCCATGAATTTGATATAACTCATTTGCTGAGCCCACTTTAATGCCTTTAATAAAATTTTATAATTATATATCTTGCTCATCATTTGTTAGATTCATTTACATGTATTTTATAACTTTTTTCACTATTATAAATGATGCTTAAAAACTTTTTTTATGGCAAATTAGGATACAGTTGATTTGTTTGCATTAATCTTATATCCAGTCATCTCGCTAACTTTTCTTTTAGATCTAAAACCTTGTAATATTTCATTAGATTATTTTAAACATTTTTAGATAGACAATTATACCAAGCAAACCCAGCAATAGTTGCATTTTCTACTTTTAAACCTTTATGCTTTGAGTTTCTTTTAACTGACTTTCTGCATAGCCCAAACTTCCAGTGAATTCTTAAATACAAATAATGACAAGAGTATATCTGGATCTTTGTTGATTTTTAAAGAAATGCTGCTCATGTTTTTTCCTTTAGGAGGATGATTGTTGTGTGCACCTGGATGGCTCAGTGGGTTAAGTGCCCAACTCTTGACCTTGGCTCAGGTAATGATATCACTGTTCATGAGCTGGAGTCCCTTGTTGGACTCTACTCTGATGCTTGGGATTCTGTCTCTCCTTCTCTCTGCCCCTCCCCCATTTGTTCTCTCTCTCTCTCTCTCTCTCTCTCTCTCTCTCTCAAAATAAATACATAAAATTTTAAAAATAATGACTGTTGTGTCCATATAACAAGTGCTGTATATATATATTAGCATTATTTACAGCCTTTTTATTGTTAGCTACTTTTGCTGCTTTAACATGATTTAAAAAAAACTATCACATTCTTATTAATAATTTCTGTATTTTTCACTAGTATTTATAGCATATTTATAGTATAGTACAGTATAGTAAATACTATATCTGATAGTATTTACACTTAACATTTATATGATAGCATTCCTAATTACTTTTGCCTACCTATCATCCCTCCTTCCTTCTCTATTTAAAAAAAAAAAATAGACTAGGGCGCCAGGTGACCCAGTCAGTTAAGCATCTGACTTCAGCTTAGGTCATGATCTCACACTTAGGTCATGATCTTCATGGGTTTGAGCCCCGCATTGGGCTCTGTGCTGAGAGTTCAGAGCCTGGAGCCTGCTTCAGATTCTGTGTCTCCTTGTCTCTGCCCCTTTCCCACTCACATTCTGTCTCTCAAAAATGAATAAATGTTAAAAAATTTTTAAAAAACAGAATAGACTTTAAATGATTTATGCAGGGATGAAGTTTCACCTACCTGAACTGTCAACCTAAACAACCAGTACTTTCCAGCTATAGTAATTGCCAGCTGAATAAGAAGCCATCTTGGCTAAAACAGCAGAGAAAAGGAACATTTATCTCCTTCTAAGATCACAGGCTCTGAGGACAATGTAAACCAGGAGTACAAGGAGTCATCTTGGCTAAGACATGCAGAGAGCCTGACTGATAATTAATAAGCTACCCAAGAGGAAAGTGAAGCGGGGAAATAGGGAGTGACAGTTCCCTGGTCCAATAATGCCTGAAAAAGAACCTTCACCTTCAGTTACATGTGCCCCAAACTCCTACCCACATCTACCACCTTTATCTCCACCATGTTGATTTACATTTCTTTCACTTACAGTCAAAAGAATACTAAACATCACTTTTGGGTTTTTTTCCAAGTGTGTTTATTTTGTGAAAGAAAGAGAGAGAGAGAGAGAGAGAGAGGGGTGCAGAGACAGAGGGAAAGAAAATCCCAAGCAGGCTCTGCACTCTAAGCACAAAGTCCATCACGTGCTCAAACCCACCAACTGCAAGATCATGGTCTGAGCCAAAATAGGACACTCAACTACCTGAGCCACCCAGGCACCTGTGTTGTGTTTTTTTTTTAATTTCTGTTTTTCCCAAGTTTCAATTTAAATTCCTGTTAACTTACAGTGTCATATTACTTTCAGATGTAGAATTTACTGATTTGTCACTTACACTCAACACCAAGTGCCCTTTTTAATACCTATCACCTATTTAACCAATTCTCCCTCACACCTCTCCTCCAGCAGCCTTCAGTTTGTTCTCTGTAGTTAAGAGTCTCTTTCCTGGTTTGCTTCTTCCCCCACCAACATTCACCTATTTTGTTTCTTAAATTCCATATATATATATATATATATATATATATATATATATAGTCTTTATCCATTCATCAGTTGATGGACACTTGAGCTGTTTCCATAATTTGGCTATTGTAGATAACTGTGCTATAAACCTCAGGGTACATGTATCTCTCCAAATTAATATTTTTATATCCTGTGGATATTCAGTAGTACAATTGCTGGATCCTAGGATAGTACTATTTTTAACTTTTTGAGGAAGCTCCATACTCTTTTCCACTAAGGAGTGGCTGCACCAGTTTGCATTTCCACCAACAAGGTAAGAGAATTCTGCTTTCTCCACATCCTTGCCAATACCTGTTGTTTCCTGTGTTGTTCATTTTAGCTATTCTGCCTAGTTTGAGGTGAAATCTCATTGTAGTTTTGGCTTGTGTTTCCCTGAGGATGAGTGATGTTGAGCATCTTTTCGTGTGTCTGTTAGCCATCTGGATGTCTTCTTTGAAAAAATGTCTATTCATGTCTTCTGCTCAGTTTTTAACTGGATCATTTGTTTTTTGCATGTTCAGTTTTATGAGTTCTTTATATATTTTGGATACTAGCCCTTTATCAGCTCTATCATTTGCAAACATCTCCTCCCGTTCTGAAAGTTACCTTGTAGTTTTGTTAATTGCGTCTTTGACTGTGAAGAAGCTTTTTATCTTGGGGCGCCTGGGTGGCTTAATCGGTTAAGCGTCCGACTTTCGCTTAGGTCATGATCTCGCGGTTCGTGGGTTCGAGCCCCGCGTCGGGCTCTGTGCTGACCGCCAGCTCAGAGCCTGGAGCCTGTTTCGGTCCGTGATTCCCTCTCTCTCTGACCCTCCCCTGCTCACGCTGTCTCTCTCTCTCTCTCCTAGAAACAAATAAAAAATATTAAAAAAAAAAAAAAAAGAATTGTTTGTTCCGAGCTCTGAGAAAAATGCTGGTGGTATTTTGATAAATACTGCATTAACTCTGTAGATTGCTTTGGGTAGTATAAACATTTTAATAATATCTTCCTCCAATCCACGAGCATGGAATATTTTTTTCCATTTATTTGTGTCTTTGTCAATTTCTTTCATCAGTATTTTATAGTTTTCAGAATGCATATCTTTTACCTCTTTGGTTATGTTTATTCCCAGGTATCTTATGGGCTTTGGTGCATTTGTAAATGGGATTGATTCCTGGATTTATCTTTCTGGTGTTTCATTATTAGTGTACAGGAATGTTACAGATATCTGTGCATTAATTTTGGGTCTTGCAACTTTACTGAAGTTGTGTATCCATTCTAGCAATTTTTTGGTGGAGTCTTTAAGGTTTCATATAGAGAGAATCCAGTCATCTGCATGACGTGTGGATGCCTTTTATTTCTTTTTGTTGTCTGCTTGCTGAGGCTAGGACTTTCTATTATTTAATAGTGGTGAAAGTGGACATCCCTGTCCTGTTCCTGACTATAAAGTAAAAGCTCTCAGCTAATCATTGCTTTGTTATTATTCAGTCTCTATATACCTTAGTGCTCCATAAACCATGAAAACAGAAGCCGTATCTATTCTACTCACCACCGTATTCATGGCACCCATCATAATGGTTGGTACATAGTAAATAGTTCATTTTTAATGCATCAATGAATAGACTAAATATGTTAAAATTGTATTTATTTTTCTATATGGAATGTAAGCTGACATTCTGTCATATCAATCAAAGTTTCCTTTGAAAACTTAATCTTTTATGCACAACCCAAGAATAATAAAGAATAGATGTTTTATGAATCTTTTTCTATCATTTTATGGTTGTCACTCTTGGTTGTCATTTTTTCTCCTGCTTTTATTGAAGGCTGTAAACTCTTATTACTGGTCTCGTCTTCCTCTCCTTCAAACATTCAGTCAAAAAGCAAGTACCCTATGCCCATATGACATGTTAGATACTTCAGGAGGCTCAGGTTGAATAACATATTCACTCCCTTCAAAAATCATTTCTATTTTATTCCAAATGTCTTATGTGAACCTCATAGAAACAAAATACAAGGAGGGGAAGAGAATTGTGGTTACCAGATGGCTTTCTACTAATCCAAATAATAAAGGACTATAGGTAGGCGATCTTGCCTGAGACAAGTGCAGAGGGAAAGAAGAAAAACAACGGCAAGGGGGAAAAAAAGTAATATGATGAAGAGGTAAAAAAATAAAGAGAAATGAAGACAGCCAGAAACATGTGATTAGAATGGAAACAGATGCTGAGTTACCAGCAGCATCTTTAAAATCACATTTTACAAAAAGCCAATCATTTCTAAAATCTTAATCCATGATCAACATTTTTTGTACAAATTATCTATATTTATAGGCTAGAATTACAGGAGTCTGCATTTATGCCATAGACTCAAGAAAGCAATGGTCTTACACTGAACTTAAGCTGTTGTCGTAATTATTAATTTAGCCATTTAGATACCAGTGAGGCAAAATATCAAGTCTGAACATTCTCACCTGGAAATGTAAACCAGAGAATTTGCAACAATTCTAACTAAGATGGATACTGGGGAATCAGTCAAATGATGCATTCAAAAGTACAACACAACGGACTTGATAAAATTAAGCAGTGAAAACGGAGGGGTCACTACATCAAGAGAAATATTTTCTATTAAAACAAAAGAAGTGTCACAAATTCTGTGTGCCAAGATAGACTTCTCTAGGTTATCGTTAACCCCAGAAACAGTTCTTCTCTTTTTTCAAACCCTATAAACTCCTCCCACTGGCAAAGCATGGATCAGATACTTTATAGAGCAGCGATGCAGACAGAAATCAATAGTGGATACAAAGCCCGGTCCTAGGATAACAGACTGCAGGAACTTCTTGGGGGCTTGGATGAAGGAGAAAGAACCCTCTCATGAACCATCTTTGTTCAGATACTCACGAGTCATCAGAATTAAGCAGATCCACTTGCTGACTCTTAGGAACCCGCAGAGACCCCTTGCTGAGATCAGCACTGATCCTTGGTGAGGCCGCCTATCCTGCTGCCCAGACATGTTAAACAAAAGCTGAGCTCTCCTGTGCACACATTAGGAGTTGACAAAAATAAAGGACAACATGGTATAAAAAAGAAGATCAGAAGAGGATGGCATGGACTTAGGGCTGCAGAAGTGGAGCCAGAGTAGAGGCAATAGTGTGTCACCGACTGTTTATATCCACACTACCTAAAACTATCTTTAAGGTCACTGCAATCCCTATCAAAACTCCAATGACATTTTTCAGAGAAATAGAAAAAAAATCTTAAAATTTGATTCAAAACAGCATGGTATTAGTATGAAAATAGACACACAGATTAGCAAAACAGAATCTAGAGCCCAGAAATAAACCCATGTATAAGGTCAATGAGTATTTGACAAGGGAGCCAAGCATACTTAATGTGGAAAAGATAATCTCTTCAGTAAACGGTGCTTTCAAAGGATATCTACATGTAAAAGAATGGAAAAGCAATCTTGAGAAAGAAAAAGCTGGAGACATCATGCCTTTTGATTTCTAATGATACTATATAAAGTTATAGTAATCAAAATAACAACAATAAAACTTGAAATGGATTAAATATTTAAACATTGACCTCAAATTATAAACTTCTAAAAGAACAGAGAAAAAAAAACACTTTGACATTGGTCTTGGCAATAATGTTTTAGATAGGAAACCAAAACAAAGGCAATGAAGGCAAAAATAAATGACACTACTTTAAACTAAAAAGCTTCTGCACAGCAAAATATAAAATTAGCAAAATGAAACTGCATCCTATGGAATGGGAGAGAATATGTGCAAAGAAATCTCAAAAGAAGGGGTTAATGTCCAAAACATATGAAGAACTCCTACAACTCTATAACAATCCAATGTAAAATCCAATTTAAAAATGAACAGAGGAATTAAAGAAATATTTTCCCAAAATAAAACCTCTACAAATGGACAACAGGTACACAGACAGATGACTGATATCACTAATCATCAGAAAAATGCAAATCAAAACCACAACTCAATACCACCTCTCACCTGTGAAAATGGCTACCCTCAAGAAGACAAGAGGTAGCAAATGTCTGCAAGGATGCAGAGAAAAGGAAATCCTTGCACACTGTTGGCAGAAATGCAAAGTGACACACACACTACAGAAAACAGTAAAAGCTTCCTCAAAAAATTCAAAATAAAAATGCTTATAGGGTCCAACAATCCCACTTCTGAGTACACATCCAAAGGAAAGGAAAACAGGATATTGAAGAGACATCTATATTCCCATCATTTTGTAGCACTAGCTACTATAGTATAGCTGAGATCTAGGAATAACCTAAGTGTCTGTCAATGGATGAATGGATAAAGAAGCTGTGACACACACACACACACACACACACACACACACACACACTGGACCATTACCCAAACATAAGAAAGAAGGAAATACTGCCACTTGTAGCAACAGCTGAGCCTTGAGGCCATTCTGCTAAGTGAAATAAGTCAGACAGAGGAAGACAAATGCTTGATGACCTTATTTATACGCAGAATCTAAAAGAGCCAAATTCAAACATAGAGTAAAATGGTGGTTACCAGGGCTTGGGGAGGCAGAAATAGGGAGATGCTGGTCAAAGAGTACAAACTTCCAGTGAGAAGATGAAGACATTTGGACATAATGCACAACATTGTGATTGTAGTTAGCAATACTGTATTACGTACTTGAAAACTGCAAAGAGTGTGGATCTAAAATGTTCTTACCATGGAAAAGAAATGGTAATTATGTAACTAGATAGAGGTAGTAGCTAACGCTGTGGCAGTAATCACGTTGCAGTACATAAATATATCAAATCAACATGTTGTACACCTTAAACTTATATAATGTTATATGTCAATTATATCTCAATAAAGCTGGAGAAAAAAAGACATTTATTATATCTATTTGATTATATGTAAATATATATGTGTATAAATGTACATGTGCATAATATTTATATACACAGACACATTCATGTACATTCATGTTTTAGCTAATTGATAATAAATAAGCTAGCAGGTAAGTAAAAATAAACAGGGCTTATCTCAAGTGGACTCAGTCATTCAAACTAATTATAAGTATGTCTTTAAAATTCTTAAATTAGGGGCGCCTGGGTGGCTTAGTCGGTTAAGCGTCCGACTTTCGCTTAGGTGATGATCTCGCGGTTCGTGGGTTCGAGCCCTGTGTCGGGCTCTGTGCTGACTGCCAGCTCAGAGCCTGGAGCCTATTTCAGAGTCTGTATCTCCCTCTCTCTCTGACCCTCCCCTGCTCATGCTGTCTCTCTCTCTCTCCTAGAAATAAATAAAAATATTTTTTAAAAAAATTCTTAAATTAGGGGCACATGGATGGCTCAGTTGGTTGAGCATTCAACTCTTGATTTTGGGTCAGGTCATAATCCCAGGATCATGGGATCTAGCCCCACGATGGGCTCCATGCTGAGCACGCAGCCTGCTCAGGATTCTCTCTCTCTCCCTCTACCCTTCCCCCCAACTAATGCTCTCTTTCCCTCTCTCTCTAAAATAAAAATAAAATACATA
Organism: Proteles cristata cristata; assembly: GCA_017311185.1. Lineage (NCBI taxonomy): Eukaryota > Metazoa > Chordata > Mammalia > Carnivora > Hyaenidae > Proteles > Proteles cristata. The sequence goes on along the minus strand of JAESUZ010000193.1, from coordinate 554,047 downwards.
AGGAGCACCTATATTTTTTCTCAACCACATTTTATATGCAACGTTGAAATTATAAATGGTATTTCTTTCCATTGTCAGATCAGGATGATGAGAACATTCAGGAAGGTCTAGACAGCTTGGAAGGAGAAGACAGGGGAAGAAAGCCACTTAGAGGTATCAGGGAAGCAGCCTTCTCACAGCCAGTTCAGAAGTATTTGATTATTTCAACAACTGCTATGGTTAGATCAGTTTGTGCCCTATAGGCATCTCCAGTGAACATGTGCAGCTAGGATCATGCCACCCATGGTGGACAAACCAAATAAGCAACACCCCTTACGGCATGGTAATGAGATCTGAACAAAGTCTGCTGCTGCTTGGATGAATTACAGGAGAGCCCATTATATGACCAATCAGGAAAACAATGAAATATTCAGTATACATACATAAACACTCAAAGTAAATATGCACATGTTGTATGAGTATTCTGGGGAAGGAAAAAAAAAGATACTATTAACCCACCAATATTGCAGCATGTGTTTAAAGCTTTTTCCAGCCATGATGACAGCCACATGCTTGTTTCCAGACTCCTGCAATTTTCCCCAGAAGGCTGTATCCTTTCACACAAAGTGGCCAAGAGAAGTTCAACATGCCTTGTATTCCAACAGAAGCAGGCCCTGAGCAAAGATTCAAGTGCCCAGTGGTTTGACAGGGACAGGAAGTTATTGTCAGGAGGTACGGATGTGACAACAGAAGGAAAGCAGACAGAAAACGTTGTGTCACTAAGCCAGCTACTGATGTGGTTGAGAGATGACTTAGAACACACCTGCAGAGTTATCCTCCAGAGGCCAAGAGTCAGACACCGTCAGCCAGTGTTTGAGAGCTGCCGAGCGGGGAGATGGAACTGGTAAATTTCTTGGCATTTTCCAGACTGCAGACTAAGTTGCCATTTGATGCTTCGGAGAAAGCCCTTAGACAAGTTACAAGACATTCAATTGAAACATGACCTTCAAACAGTGAAGTGGGGTCTTAATCAGCTCAGGTTGCCACAACAAAATACCATGACTGGGTGACTTGAACAATGTATTCTGTGTACTTCCTCACAGTTCCGGAAGCTAGCAGTCCAAGGCCAAGATGCCAGCATAGTCAGTTTCTAATGAAAGCTCTCTTCCTGACTTGTAAATGGCCACCTTGTACAGAAAAAGAGGGTGGAGTAGGAGTGCAAGCTCCCTGTTCTATCTTTTCATAAGGGCACTAATCTCATCACAGTGGCCCCATCCTCAAGACATTACCTAAAATTACCTCCGAGGGGCGTCTGGGTGGCTCAGTCGGTTAAAGCAGCCGACTTCAGCTCAGGTCATGATCTCACAGTTCGTGGGTTCGAGCCCCGCATCGGGCTCAGGGCCGACAGCTCAGAGCCGGGGCCTGTTTCAGATTCTGTGTCTCCCTCTCTCTCTGACCCTCCACTGCTCACACTGTCTCTCTCTCTCTTAGAAAGAAAAACATTAAAAATTTTTTAAAGTTACGTCCCAAAGGTCTTATGTCCAAATATTATTGGGGGTTATAGCCTCAACATGTGAAATGTGGGGAACACAGTTCAATCTGTAACATAGGTAAGGCCCTCAAAACATGGGCAGAGTACAGGCTACAAGCACATTTCCAAAACTAACTTGGTCACATGGAAACGGGCTACGATCTTGATCCATCAGCCTTCTGGTCTAACCATACAGTCGTGAGACACCCACCTTTGCGTCCAGGGCAGACTTTAAATTAATCCCTTTCTGATGTGATTATAATCATACTTTCTCAGGAATATTTTACTAATATTTTACTCACAACTTTTCAAACATCAGATGAGCTGAATTATAATGTCCCCATTTCCCTATGAAAATGTAAGCTTCACAAGTTATAAGTGGGATTTTTAAAAAATTAATTAGCAATGAACATTAAATCTTATCCTAAAGAGTATTCCTTTTTATGATAAAACAAAACTAAGTAAAAAAATCAATGAGGATGGTTTAAACTGAAAAATCATTCACTGTGTAATAGAGGCACCAAATGGATTTGTAGATGGAAACTATATGGACTGGAAACGAAGGAGTAACATACGAGGGATGCCATTCTTGATGTAATGTCTCTTGTATCTGATGGAATCTGGGCTGACCATCTCCCCAACATCTCACGAGACGGAAATGCCAACACCAAAGAAAAATGCTACAACTAAAATTCTTACTGTTCATGGTATTCATTTATCTTAACCACACAAACCTTTAGAGCATAGTGATCTTTCCATGTACAAGTATATTATCTTCCTGCAATTAAACAACAAACTCCACGAGAATTAAGGCCACATCTCAACAGATCGTATCTTTAATTTCTTAAAACTGTATAACAATTCAACATTAAAGCGATTGAGAATACATAGTGATAACCCTTAGTGCTACCAATCTAACATGGTGCACTTTTTTTTTCTGTCTTCCTTTGAATATTCTCATCTATATTCACACAGTTTTATAGTTATCATAACACCTGACATATAATTTTATGTTGCCAGGTTACTATAGTGCCTTCGAATATTCCATCAAGTTGATTTAACAATTTATATAACCATTTCCCTTTGTCTCTAATTTAGCCTTTTCAAAACTTTTATATTACAAATGATTTTGCAACCAAACACTTCATGCACATAGATTTTATTTTATTTCAAACTATGTCCATAGGATATACTTCTGGAATGGGATGGATACATTTTTTAAACCAGCACTGGGTCCTGGAACTGCTTTATACACAGTAAGCACACAATAAATGTAAAACACAAAATGGGAAATACTCAAGGAAGAATATCGAGAATACTTATGAATCTATAGGGATAGTTACCTTGAAAACTAACCATTGAAAGAGGGCAGTGGAACCATAAGGGTCTTACACATCCTACTAATTGAACCCATCGGATGAAAATAAATATTTTGCATTGCCAAGAGGAAGAATATAGAATGATTTAATAAAATAAAGAAAAGATAATACAGTCTGAAAATCTAACGACTGAATGCTTACAATAGTTTTTGCAAGGTAATACAGTGTCGTCTGGGAAATGTTGCTCAGCAGGTGGCTGTCCTCTGACCTAACTCCTGGCCTTCCACAAGGTCATCCTTCACCTGCACTTGGCCACACCATGCATACACCGCCCTTTTGGATGACTCCCAGAGTTTCAGGATTAGGGGCTGAAAATCTGCATTTAACACTCATCCCTTCAGGGTAAATTCTCTCTATTCACCTCTCCATTTCAAGTAGAATTAACCAATGAGATAAATTAATTTAACAGGATTTTAGTAATGTCTCCTACCTCTGCTATTTCAACTCTTCTAATTGAAATTACAGATCAGACAGGGAGGAAGGCAATACTTGGACTGCTCAGTAGGAAAAATATGTTTTGATAGGTAAACAAGACCTTTCTGAATATGACCTAGAGATTATTGCATGGCCCACCTAATGTTGTGTAAAAGAAACATTTATGTTTATTTAGAGTCTATTTAGTTTCTCATAAACAATTCCAAACTAATAGCATGAAAGAAAAATACAAGCCCATTCACCCAATTGTATAGTTTTTATACTTAGAGGAAGATTAAGAAGGCAGAAGAAGAAGCTACCTAGACTAAGGAGACTTCAAACAGGGCTGGGACCACTGGACATCCAAGAAAATGAAACAAGTGACTGTACAGAATAGTGAGTGGCATAAATTTGTATAGTCCTTTTGAAAAACAATTTGACACTAGCTATCAAAAGATATTTAGGGGCGCCTGGGTGGCTCAGTCGGTTAAGTGTCTGGCTTCAGCTCAGGTCATGATCTCACAGTTCGTGGGTTCGAGCCCCGCATCAGGCTCTGTGCTGACAACTAGCTCAGAGCCTGGAGCCTGCTTCAGATTCTGTGTCTCCTTCTGTCTCTGACCCTCCCCTGCTCATGCTGCCTCTCTCTGTCTCTCTCTCTCTCAAAAATAAATAAAATAAAATACAAGATATTCAAATTTTTTTCTTATTCTTTCATCCACTAAATTTACCTCTTAGATAAATCCTAATAATCTCATATGTGAAAAGTTTCATGACCAAAACATTCTTCTTAGAAATATTCATAATTAGAAAAATAATTATAGGGGTACCTGGGATGGCTCAGTCCAGTAAGAAACTGGCTCTTGATTTCGGTTCAAGTCATGATCTCAGGATTCCTGAGATTAAGCTCTTCCCCTGCTCATGCTCATGCCATCTCTTTCCTTCTCCAAATAAACACATAACTTAAAAAATAAAGAAAGAAAAAAGTTATAAACAGCTTACATGTCTATAGGAACTTGGGTATGAATCTTGGCTCTTCCACTTTCTAGCTGAATAAGGGTAAACTATAGGTGTACCATTAATATAGTTAAAATGGTAAGTTTCATGTGTATTTTACAACTATGAAAAAATATCTCAAAAATAAGCACATAAAATCACATAATTAACAGACATCTTTGCTCTGGGGAAACATTAAACTCGACTTGTAACATAACACTAAGTTAGAAATGAGATTATTCTAAAAATTTTTCTTGTTTAAATGTAAATATTTCTTAATTATAAATCTTTTTTTTTTCCAGTATATAAAATTGCCTCTCTGCCTGTTTAATAGCGGAGATTTCCCAGGAAAGGCAGAAAAAGAGATACAGACAGAGACAGAGAGATCTCACCAATAAAATGAGAGATAAGGCTTAGATCCTTATAAAGAATAAAAATAATCAACTCAATCTGACATAAGCAGTAAAAGCCATTTATTTTCCCAGGAAACTGGAAAAAGCAGAGGTGGGCAGAAGTTAGGTTCAGCCTATTCTTCTTGTGGTATTTCTTCAGCCTCGCCCTCAGTGTGTCTCAGCCTTGGCCTCCACACTTGTATTTGTATTCCACAACAGACACAGAAAGAGAAAGATTCAGTCCTCGAAGCCTCCAGTAAAGCTTGTCTTTAAAGGTTATGGTTTCAAAGTAGATCACAACCCCATTCCAACCCCTGGCCAAGAGAGTGTCATAAGGTAACCAGCTGAAACTTCCAAATTCTGAATCTACCACCATGGCAAGAATAATCAAATTACCCAATGGCGTAGGTTTTTTGTTTGTTTGTTTAATGTTTATTTATTTTGAGAAGGGGTGAGGAGAATCAGAGAGAGAAGGGAGAAAATCCCAAGCAGGCTCTGAGCTGTTAGCTCAGAGCCCTGCATGGGGCTGGAACTCATGAACCCATAGGACCATGACTTGAGCCAAAATCAAGAGCTGGACGTTTAACTGACTGAGCCACACAAACGCCCCCCAATGGCATAGATTAATAAGTATCCCCTTTCCTGAAGTTGGAGCCCATGCTCAAGGGATTACCCTCACATCACCTATTTATATAAAAGAAAAGAAACAACCACAACAATTCATTAAATTCTTCATTTTATTTCATATCTTGGAGAAAGAACACAGTCACCATAGTCTAATATCTCGAGCAAAAACATTTATCAAATAACTACCATGTTTTCTTTCTAGGCAGCAGGGACATATACGAAGGAGAGGGATAGAGTGCAGGCCAATAGAAGAATGGAACATTAAACTTAATTATACCAGTAAATGATTAATGCTACTTAAATAAATGCTGATGGGGAGAATCAGGATAGTGTGAAAGCCTATACGTGGGGTAACTTATCTGTTCTGAATGTCTTCATGTTCTGAATAACAATGATTTTAAGCTGAGTTCTGTAGGACAATAGATTAAAGAGCCCATGTGAAGACTCAAAGAACCACAGAAGCCTGGCCTATTTCGGCACTAAAAGATGACCACTGTGCAGATGGTGAGATTAAAGTCCACCAATACTTTGACTTTTAAGCACTTAAGAGTTTTTCTTTCTAGTTTAATACTACTTATTTATTGGCATAGTTTTATTTATTATGTATCTTTCTCATTAGATAAAGAGTTCTTCAAGGAGGGGCTTTTTCTATCTTGCTCACCACCATATCTTACCATGTAGTCACACACAAATGACATGTGTTCCACAAATATTTGTGGAAGGAGGGAAAGTTAAAAGGGAAGGGAGGGAGGGAAATAGGTCAAGAGCACTAGAACCTGAGGTGTGGCCATTTAACACGCAAATACCAACACAACAGCCCTTGCCAACAGTGGCAATCAATCAATCAATAATACAGAATCAGGCAAAACCACAAGGTGGGAAATTTTGCAAGCTTCATCAGACCCCATAGAGATACTGACCAGCATCTTTGCCTCAAAAACAAAGGATCCTCCCAATAGGATCTGGCATTCCCTGTCAAGGTTAGATTATAAAATGGGAGTCTCAACTCCTGTGGCAGAAACCGATCATGATAAAATTAGAAAATAAAGCTAAATGTTACTAATTTTAATATTTCGTACTTTAAGAAGTGAGCATCTCAAAAAGGAAAATAATATTCAACCAATCAGACAATTAATGAGTTAAGTCCTAAGAAGTGGGCCTCATAGCTTGAGCATGGAGCTCTTAAGGTAAATTAGAAATGTAGTAAACTACTATGACGGGAATTAGTGGAAGGTGTTTTAGCAAACTTCCCTTGCCAGCAGTTATTTGCAGATGATCTATGAGCACACCACCAGAACTGAGGGCTCGCCCAAGTTCCTGGCCCTGATTCCACTTTAATCCTAATTCAAATTGTCCTTATTCAAATATCATATTACATTTTAGATTTTTTTATATTAAAACAGGCTTCTCAGAGGAAATAGTCTACACTTATACCAAATAATACCATCTTACAACATTTGTGATATTCTTGCGGTACCTAAAGCGAAGGATTCATGCTGAAGATTTGTAGCATTTTTTTTTATTTCAGTAGAGCCATGAGCAGCTCAGAGCAGAATGCTTCTTCCTTTTCAATTTTAGATATTATCTCTTAATCCTTGCCTCCATCCCTGCCCCAAATGATACCTGGCTCAATGGTGTGAGAAAAAAATAAATAAATAAAAAAACTCAATAAACTCATGTAGCCAGGGGTCCTCAAAGAGTTGATGCATTTCTGAGAGAAACAGGAGTTCAAGCTCTGGGTGACAAGATCAAGGCCTTGGTTTAATTTCGGAAATGTAATAAGAAGTTAAATAAGCTTAACTAGTTGGCAGCTCTCATGTGAAATATGTTGGAGGTCAGCAAATACTGGGAAATTGTGGAGTGGAGCTATGAGCTAGAGACCTTGATCCTTCATTCTGAACTTAATGAATATTTAACAAATTGACTGATGATGACAACCTTAGAAGTCAGGTGGAAGATAATTAACAAGTGAATTTCCCATGAGTAGTTTTGTTGATGGAATGAAGGCGGGAGGGAGAGACTTGTAATGTTGGCAGCAGGCCAGAGAAAAAGGCAATTTTGGACTATATTCAGGGGAATGTTAGGAAATATGGAAAGCTGAGACAGAGCAGAATGACACTGAGAAAGTAGAGAGAATTTGTGGCTGTGAATTTAGGGTCCTAGTGGAGCAAGAGGCAACTTCAAGACCTGGAGTGTCTTACTCAGAACATAGGCGGAAGAAGACAGTGAAAGCATTTCCTACCAAGTTAGGAACAAAGAATAAGTTGAAGCCATTATGGTCTGTTAATGGGGTCATTAGAAGTGGACATTTGCCCTTCCTTCACTTTGCTATTTCTGCTGTGTTTCTATTCTTGTGCTTTGTTTTGCTTTTTCTCTCTTTCCGTTTTAACTTTGAAGCTCTAGTTCATATCTTGTTATTCTTGCACTTTTTGATTAAACAAGATGTTATTAACTTTTGAGTAACAAAAGTAGTTTGAATGTTACATATATTACCCAATTTTTCTAAAATATTTTTCTTGTATAGAATATGACCCTGTTTTTACTTTCATTCATTGAATAAGTAACTCTTAATAGGTATATGTTCTAACTTTCTTCTATGTGACTATAATACACTTATTAATTTGTAACAATTTTTCTGATCACATTGTCTTATAGCACCAAAAGAAAGACCTTCTGAATTAGTATCAGTTGATAGAGCTGTATTATTTCTGAGAAGGATATAGAGCTCTAAAAATAAAACTCTTAATTTATTGTTTTGTATTAATATATTCCTTGGAATATTTGTTTCAAGGTAGTAATTAATTAAAGACAATATAACCATTTAAAAATATTTTTAAACCAACTACACCCAGCTAAATGCAGCTCTTTACTTTCAAATTTGTAAAAGTTTTTTTAAAAAGTGTAAAATCATTTTAAGTATAATCTTAAAATTGATAATACTAGAGAAATTCTGACATCTGTCCAGAGTGCTAAAATCCCAGTTCAGAAGGAAGTTTAAAAACCATAAAACTATTATGATTTTCCAGACACAGATTTTTGTCCTGGATATTTGCTGAGTTTGGGCTATTTACAGTCATTCCACCTTCTCTGATAATGACAAGCTAATTTCCTTGTGCAAAATCACCTCTTCCTAGTTTGATATTAGCGAGGAATTTTAATCAAGGTAAAACTAGCTAATGCTTATTTGTTCCAGCAATAATGACCAGAGCAGAATGACCCTACTTTGCCTAATAAATAGTGGCTACCAGACCTCAACAGCTGTCCTAGTCTCCATCCATTACCGAGTCTGGCTCTCCAGACTTTCCACCCATGACTTCCTTTGCCCTTCTCATAAATTCCTTTCTTTTTTTTTTTTTTAGGCTTGTCAGGTTGGTTTCTGTTGCTTGCAATTGAAACAGGCTTTGAATCAATACTTGGAAATATATCTTTCTATGAATTCTCATATTGATGATAACAAAATCTTGGCTTATCAGGGGGAAACACAGAAAGCAATCAGAATATCTTACAGACTCACCATGAATGAAGTATGGCAATGGGTAGGCAACCCAGAATGATCACAGGGATTAGACAGTTTATAAAAAAAAAAAAAAAGAACAAACCCTAGATCAGTAGAAGGAAGTGACTCGAGCTCGAGTCAGACGACAGGATGAAGACCAGGTGGCCACAGGAAATCCACTGGACCAAGGAAACGTAGTTGCCTGAGGTAGCAATATCATTCCTAAACTCATGCCTCCCTAAAGGGTAGTTGAAAACGATTCACTTTCATAACCTAATGTCATTATAATTTTATTTTTCAACTTTAGAATTTGCCAGAATATGCATACATTTCATAACAGGAGCAAATGTAATTTTAACCTATTGTAATGAAAAATAGAAATATATATATATGCCACATCACCTTTATCATAACACATTAGTTGTTTAGGTCCCTATAAGAAACTTACTGAGAACTCTGGATGACCTTCATATTTCTAGTAACAATAGCAATCACTGTAGTCTACTGCAATCTTCTCTTCTTCCAACAGGTAAAAAAAAAAAATAGCAATAAATTTGATTCAACTGTCATTATTTTTGATAGTCAGCCTTTTCTGAAGGGACCAAGAGACATGCAAGAGAAAAATAGTGAAACAGGAGGAACATGAAAAATTCACAAACTATATAATCATCAGCTGCGAAATTAGAGTTGCCTATAAAATGGCAATCATTTCTTCGGGAAGACAAATTAAACAGAAAAAGGAAAGCCTCAATCAATCATACAGCAGCCATGACTATATAGCAGTCTCCTGTGAATGTGGAAGTCTCCTTGGACAAAATAGTATAACTGAATATTTAGTCCTGGTGGAAGTCAAGTCCTCATAAGGCCGGCAGAAATGTGGAGATTTTCTTTCTGGGCTTTATGAGTCTGAGTCTATGAAGCTAAAGATTCTAAAAACTATCCTTATTTTACAGACGCAGTGTAGCCAGAACACAAATGCAACTGTTATACCATCTCAATCTTACAGTTCTCAAAGAAAATTCCTTCAAAAATACTTTGTCAGACGTATTCAGGAACGGAAATCTATTCTCTTGGGAAACAACAGAAAACTGAAAAGGCAATAAGAAATCAATTCTACCTAAGTCAAAGAAAAAAATGAAAGCTATTTGCTTCCTATGTCTACATGTATGTCATTCAATGTGTTGAAAAATAATTGGAAACACACACACACACACACATATAACTAAGTCTTTTGTCTTAGAATCTCTCTCTCTCTCTCCAAAATTGTCAGGAGCATAAGATAGGAAAGCCTAAAGTAACAGAAGCGTTCACTAAAAAATACTAACCTATAAACAAAACCCAAAATGTTTCTATTCTTAGCACCACCGAGTTTCTTTCTTCTAATTTGAAAAACCATAATTCTTAGCCTCACAGCGATATACCTGTAGCACAGAACTTTTTTAAATAATTCAAAAGAAAAATTATATGAAATGAAAACACTGATTTAAAAAAAGAGATTCTCAGAGAAGACAGATGGAGATCTTTCTGGTTTCAACTAGAATGAAAACATGGCGCATGCGGGTACGAATGCTCTTAAAATATTTACTATGTGAGATAACCAGAAGCAGGAGAGTCTTGGCACCTGATTCTGCAAGAGGATAATAAAGAGGACTTTCTTGTTTTACCTCTGTTTCCATTAGGTCCAGCTGCACAGTTGCCGGGGTCAGCTTTTCTCTTTCCTGGATCTACTTCCTCCCGCAACTTGAGTTGCTGTTTCTAATCGTTGTGACATTTTACTCAGGAGAGAGGGTACTCGGTGAAAAGGCAAGTCTGTAGGGCTATGTTTAGATTGAATCTCATGGGCCCTCTGGAGCGGCGATGTCCTCAGGTGGCTCTTTCTTCTGTTGGTGCACACGTGTGTGTGAAACACACAAACACGTCTCCTCTGCTGGTCACATATAACTGATGTGGTCCCTTTTCCTCTCAGGATGTCTTGTGTGGCATCCTAAAAGGACCAGAGTGTCCTCCTCACATACGCACACATGTCCATGTGGGCCAGTGACACTTTTTCATACCAGAGGTAAAAAAGGAGCTGATCAAAATGATGTTCAGGCTTCTGATCAAAGCATTGGTGTAGATACTGCTATTACATACTGGAGAGTACGGTGGCCATGAGAAGCAGGGAAAGGTGACATAGGTAAAGGTGATTTCGGTGTGGAGCATACCAAGATGTCGTTGCTGGAAACTGCTGGTGTAGAGTAAGGAAAACAGTGGCTGGAAAGAGAAGAGAACTTAAAGTGCTGAAGAATTTTCCTATTTGAATAGTCACAGGCAAAGGAGGAAGAGCCAATAAAGGAAGCCGAGGAGTGGCCAGAAAAATAGGGGAAAAAAGAGATGTGTGGATTTCAGAAGAACCCAAGAAAAAAGACGGCTTTGAACGTGTCGCAGTGGGCAGTTAGATAAATGTCTGCCGAGACGTCAAGTAAGCTGAGGACTGAAAATTGCTAATTAAATTAATCCACGAGGAAGCCATTTTTGATCTCAGTGTATTTGATTTTATGCAGCAAAACTCATCAGCTTGACTGCCGGCCAGGGGAAGGGTGATAATTAGGTTCAATCAGGAGTAGGGCTTTTGCCCAAAGTTGTGGCAAATGAGAAGGGAAAAGGAATTTAGTCCGTATTTTTTTACTAAGTTAATACTGTATATTGCTTCGTTTTCTTGCAGTCTTATGGATATCATGCTATCATAAGGAGAAAAAAGGTGTAGAGAGAAAGGAGGTTGGAGGAATTTAGTGAAAATATCCCCTTTCCAATTTTGCCTCAGCCCTACAGAGAAGGAGCTCTTCCTAACCATAGAGAGGAGGTCATCACGGTCAGGCTCCACTCCACTGTGAATTCTAAGATGGTGGATAACATAGCTGTGGTTCTCACTGCTTTCCATGCAGCGTCCTGAATGGATGGCAGATATTTCAAAAATTTAGCAAATAGTTAAAAGCTGAATATACATCATGTGCAACTTTTTAGGAACTGAAGGGGATGCACATATCTCTCCCCAACATGTTTCAAAATACTTAAACTCTATATGCTTCTGTGGACACCAAAAGTCTTAGTGTCTCCAATTAAGAGGTGAAGTGTCATAAACAAACCTACTCTATCATTATATATTCAACACGCTGGTGTACCTAGAACAAAAACTGAAAAAGCAACATTCACTATAAACTGGGAACATGTCTATAAAAACCTCTTAAAATGTTCAAATATTGACTTTATTTATATATAAATACCTCAAAAAATTGAGGAAAATTGAGAACACAATATTCGACTATAAACTGGGAACACTTCTACAAAAGCCTTTTAAAATATCCAAATATTGACTTTATTTATACCTCAGTTGAGGTTGCACAACAGAAAGTCACCCCAAAAGCTGGAGCGATGGGCACTCATGGAGAATCACAGCATACCAGGAGCAGAGACCGTAGTCGGGCCAATACAAGAAGGAAAATGTAAAGCGTAATTAATTTATTGCTGCAAACTGAGCATGGACAATATTGAGAGACAAAAATTCTGGGGAACCCAGCCTTATTTGAACCCCCAACACCTTCATGAGTTTGCTACCAGGAGTCCCACTGAGTTCTTAAGGTGAAGATTGGGGGGGAAATCCCTACATGTTTCTAGCACGGGGAGGCAAAGTCACCGCTTTTAAATATCCCAGAGCTCAATTTTTACCTGACTGACTAATATGGGTTCTGCCAGAGCCAACCAACTCCAGGAAGCTCTCACCTTTCTGCCTCCTCCAGGAAGATAGAAGGGATACATTAGACAAAGAAGCATTTCTGAAAGTTATAGCCAAAGATACAGGCTCACCAGAACACTGAGACCCAATCATAGGATTATAGGGATTCCTCCTCTCAACTTTACCAAAACATCAATCAAGCTCCTGTATAATAGCAGCAGATTACAGCGGAAAGAACTAGAAATATATTTAAGAAGAAATTTCTGAGGAAAGCCAAGGATAGCACAGGAGACGATAACAAAGGGAATTTTAGCCTCTAAGACTTACAGCTACAGCAAAGAGTAAGCACAGCCTAACTTCTAGCCAGATAAACATAAACCCTCAAACTGAAAGCCTGTTTACCTCTGTTCCTTTTACCCAGTTCGTCATGTCTCCCTTTCAACAAAGTATTATCACACATGCTAAAGCAAGAAACACAGGCTAAGATACTAAGCAAGCATCAGAAACAGACTTAGATAAGGCAGAGATTTTGAAACTTGTCAGATGAGGAATTTGAAGAACTCCTATTAATGTGCTAAGAGCTTGAATGGAAACAAAACTAAAGGAAAGGACAAAGTTGAAGGACTGGCATTGCCAGACATTAAGACTTACATAAAGCTACAGTAATCATGACAGTGTAACATAGACCGAAAAATAGATAGAGTCATGGAAGAGAATAGAGAGCCCAGAAATTGCCCCACGCAAACAGAGTCAACTGATCTTTGACAAAGGAGCAAGGGTAATTCAGTGGAGAAAGGGAAGTCTTTCCAACAAATAGTGTTGAAAAAACAGGACATAACACATGCAAGAAAACGTATCTAGAAAGAGATGTTACGCCTTTCACAAAAGCTAACTCAAATGGATCATACATCTAAATGGTAAATGAAAACGACAAATCCACTAGGTGATCCTGGGTTTGTCAGTGACTATTTAGAGAAGATAATAAAAGCATGATTCATGAAAGAAAAAACTTGGTAACTTGGACTTCATTAAAATTAAAAGTAATCCATCATCTGCATTCCTAGGTATTTCTTCAGAGGAGTTGAAAACTTACGCCTATACAAAACTGCACATGAATGTCAGTAGTACCTTTATTCATAGCTATTAAAAACTGGAAACAACCAATCGCTTCTCGGCCTTTTGGATAAGATCAAGTGTAAAAACTGCAAACAACCAAGCCATGCATCACTATGAATAGATAAATAAGCTATGGTACATCCATACAAAGGAATATTATTACTGAGCTGTCCAGTCATGAAAAACCACAGAGAGGGATGCCTGGGTGGCTCAGTCAGTTGAATGTCCGACTCGGCCCAGGTCATGATCTCACAGTTCGTGGGTTCGAGCCCCATGTCGGGCTCTGGGCTGACAGCTAGCTCAGAGCCTGGAGCCTGTTTCAAATTCTGTGTCTCCCTCTCTCTGTGACCCTCCCCTGCTCACACTGTCTCTTTCTCTCTCTCAGAAATAAATAAAACATTTTTAAAAAAAGAAAACTCACAGAGAAATCTTAAATACCTTATTGCTGAGAAGCCAGTCTGAAAAGGCTATATATGATATGATTCCAACTCTGACAATGTGGAAAAGGCAAACTACAGAGACAGTAAAAAGTTCAGTGGCTTCTGCCATTTGCAGCAACGTGGAAGGAACTGGGGGGTATTATGCTAAGTGAAATAAGTCAGTCAGAGGAAGACAGATACCATACGTTTTCACTCATATGTGGATCATGAGAAACTTAACAAAAGACCATGGGGGAGGGGAAGGGGAAAAAAACAAGTTACAAACAGAGAGGGAGGGAGGTAAACCATAGGAGATTCTTAAATACAGAGAACAAACTGAGGGTTGATGGGGGCGTGAGGAAGAGGGAAAGTGGGTGATGGGCATTGAGGAGGGCACTTGTTGGGATGAGCACTGGATGTTGTATGGAAGCCAATTTGACAATAAATTATATTTAAAAAGTAATAAAAGACAAAAAAACAAAACAAACAAACAAAAAAAAAGTTCAGTGGCTTCTAGGAATTCAGGGATGGGGGTGGTGAGCGGGACAGCAACGATTACATAAACCACAGAGCACATTTAGCTAAGTGAAGCTTCTGTATAATACTGCAATGGCAAGCAGGTGGCACTGTGCATTTTCAAAGTCCACTGAACTCCGCACCACAAAGAGTAACCTTAATGTAAACTGTGGACATTGATTAACAAAAAATGGACCAATATCGGTTCAATGTAGCATATACACCTACTAATGCAGCACATTAATAGAAGGAGGAAGTGTGTGCAGACAAGAGAGGAGGCATATGGGAATTCTCCGCATTTTCTGCACAACTTTTCTGTAAATCTGAATGTGCTCTAAAATGTGCAGAGAGACTCCTGGCTCAGTCGGTAGAGCATCTGACTTCGGTTCAGGTCGTGATCTCGCCATTCAGGGGTTTGAGCCCAGCATTGGGCTCTGTGCTGACGGCTCAGAGCCTGGAGCCTGCTTCAGGTTCTATGTCTTCCTCTCTCTTTCTGCCCCTCCCAAGCTCATATCCTCCCTCCCTCTCTCTCTCTCTCTCTCTCTCTCAAAAATAAAAAAAAAACATTAAAAATATTTTTTAAATGTGAAGTATATTAGTAAAAAATAGTAAAATCAAAATAAAGTATCATTATGGAAACCATGTAATCTATAAAAACCATACAATCTATAAATCTATAATCTATAAAATCTATTTATAATCTATAAGTAATATTAAAATGACCTATAATCGTATCCCCCAGCATCAAACATTGAGATTTTTTTCTACTTCTGATTAATATCTTCTGTCCTAGCTACAAGTTGAACAGGTCGCATCATATATTCATTCATCTATTCTGCTTTTCCCACTTAATATTATGAATAATATATTTCACTTATAAATAAAAATTGTACAAAGATGCCGGTTATCATAGATTTTGTGTTATGAATGTGCTTTGTTATTCTCTCTTCCCGTTGTTGCCTATCATTGTATCTCCAGGGACAGGTCGTACTTACTACTCCATATCTTGAAACAATAATGTGGTAGAAATCTTTGTCCATCTAATTTTGCCTGTTTTTTTTCATCTTTTTAAAAAAAGAAATTCATAGAAGTAGAATTGCTAAGGCTAACACTTAAGGAATTACTTAAGAGGGTGTGTTTTACACTTAGAAAACCTCTGATGAACATTTTAACTAAATATTTAAAATCTTTCACACAGAAGATATTACTAATGTTTGGCAATAGTTCTGATACTTGCCATTCTTCTTCAGTTAATCAAAACATGAAGCTATCTGATTACTCAACACATAATTTTAGAGCCATTTTGGTAACTACAAATGTAACTGGATCAGTAATAAACAGCTTTCTTTGTTGAAGTAAAATTAAAGTATAGGATTTTTAGGTCAGAAGTTTGGTCATCAACACTATATAAATGAATGAGATCAGGCGCAAAGAGATTGAACATTCAAAGGAGCTAAAATTATAAAGTACCTGAATGCTTTCATTCAGAAAGCTATCATAATGGCCTTTCATTGACCATTTTGGTCACATTTTCAACCTACCGTCTCCAATTTAATGATCCTCAAATAACGTTTACAAAATGGTATCTATTAAAATTTCCTATTTCCACAAGCATATAACCGCTTTGAACAATCTCTGTTGGTTTTATACATTACCTTTCCTGGTTACTGACGAATGATAAATTTGAGAGATACGGTAAAAATTCTTTTAACTATAATTAGTTTTATTTGTTAAATCTACTATCAAATTAACAGAGTCAAAAGGAGACTTTTCTCATTTTTTTTCAAATTTTGGCATACTGAGGCATTGCTAGTATTGAGGAGAGTAAATAGGAACGATTATGAAACTATATCAGGTATAAACAGGGGTACGATTAATGTCTGAAGATGGCAATATGTTTCATATGACTTTCTAATTTTCTAACACCATAAAAATCTATGCCATGTATTCATTGTATAAATGAGTACTTACTACTTGTAGAGCACTATGCCATAACATGGTAATTTAAGTGCCAAACAGATAACAACCCAGTATGGCCTTTAAATAGGACACGTTGTGTCCTGATGGAATGACTGAAATGTAAAATTACTTTAAGAGCTATGTCATTCCTGGTGCACCTGGGTGCCTCAGCGTTTGAGCATCCAACTCTTGATTTTGGCTCAGGTCATGGTCTCGTGGTTCAGGGATTCTAGCCCTAAGACAGGACCTGCTTGGGATGCTCTCTTTCCCTCTCCTTCTGTCCCCCCTCCCTCAAAATACATATAAAAAGATAAACCTTAAGAAAAAAAGAGTTGTGTCATTCCTAAGTGAAATGCATCAAAGATAAATACCATATGATTTCACTTCTATGTGAAATCTAAACAACAAAACAAATGAACAAACAAAAAGAATCAGACTATAAACACAGAGAACTGCTGTTTACTAGAGGGGAGAGGATGAGAAGATGGGCAAAATGAGTGAAAGAGAGAAGGAGACACAGACTTCCAGTTATGGAATGGATAAGTCACAGGAATTCAAGGTACAGCATAAGAAATAGAGTCAATGGTATTATAATAGTGTTGTATGGTGACAGACAGTAGCCACACTTGTGGTAGGCATAACATAGTGTGTAGACTTGTCAAATCATTAAGTTGTACACTTGAAACCAATGTAACACTCTATTTTTAAAAAATGGGGGTGCCTGGGTGGTTCAGTCGGTTAAGCATCCGACTTTGGCTCAGGTCATGGTCTCACGGTTCGTGGGTTCAAGCCCTGCGTTGGGCTCTGTGCTGACAGTTCAGATCTGGAAACTGCTTTGGATTCTGTGTCTCCCTCTCTCTCTGCCCCTTCTCTGCTCATGCTCTCTCTCTCTCTCACTCTCACTCCCTCTAACATAAATAAACATTAAAAAATTCTTAAAAATAAATAAGTCAATAAAGTAAAATAAAGAGAAGGGGAAAAAGAAATTCATCAAAAAGAACAACTGTTCATGGGGATATAATGTATGGCAGAGTGAGAACAGTTAATAATACTGTATTGCATATTTGCAAGTGGCTAAGAGAATAGATGTAAGAAGTTTTCAACCCAAAAAAAGTTTTGTAACTATGTATGATGATGCATGTTAACTAGGCTTATTGGGGTGATCATTTTGCAAAATATATGAATATTAAATCATTACATTGTACACTTCAACTTATAAATGTTATATGTCCAGTATACCTCAAAATATTTTTTTTAAGTTACAAAAGTGTTACGTGATCCCATCTTCTCAAATGAAGACAACAATGCCCTCAGAGTTCAAGGGACTTGCCCAAAACATATTCTCCACTTCACAAGTGATAGATGGGAACATCTGGGTTCATGAAAAATTAAAGGTATCCTGTTATTCAAGTAGTTTACCCCTACCGTCCCAGTCTGCACTGAGTTTTAGCCGTCTGGGTTTTTTCCATTAGGCACAAGAGAAGGAAACAGAGTAAAATTGGGATGAGTTTCAAAAGAAAAGGGCCAGAAATACACCAGATATAGAAAGAACAGAATCCACTGCGTTACAGTCATTTTAAAATAAAGACTTCCCTCAGGAAATCAAAGAACAGGGTTCTGTTATGTAAAGCACTTCTGCTCTTACATGAAAGGAAGCCAGACTCAAGACGGAAGACTCAGGAGGAAGAAATAAGGGGAAATATCACAACAGGACAAATAAGAAGTATGTCTTTACTAACTTCTAGTAGCAGGACAGAGACACTAAGGATTTTTCTCAAAAAAAAAAAAAACAAATAAACAAGAAATCTATTTTTGACAAGTTTTAAACCATCTTTTCATGCTCTCTTCAGGGTTTACCACAACACATAGATTGATTAGTCAATAAAACAGTGGCCTTTATAAATACTTTAATGTTTTTTCAATGCAGAAACATATCTTTGTTAATGTCACTAGTTTCCCTGTTTCAGCATTTTCCCCTTGCCCTATCAGGGACCAAGGTTCTGATCATTTTTCACCATTACATTATTGGACAACAGCCCATCTTCCTTATCAGTAGAGAAATCGAGCCCTGTGCCATTATTCAACCTTTATCTCTAGAGCTGAACTTTTCAGATAAATCAGATCAAAAGTAAATGCTAAGAACTTGGGTATCATTAGGCCACCCTAATCCTAAATCCTAAGTACACACCTAAAACTCCTTTCCACACCTGCCTTTTCTTCGGCAGCATCTTCTAGAACTTTCTACCTACCGCCAAGCCGAATAGGGCTTCTCTTACAAGGAAACACCATGGGTCCTAGTCATATCTGCCCCCATGGTCCCTTGTCATTTCTTATCCTCATAACTAAATTATTCATCTTGTTTTTGGATTTCTTAATGCCCAGTATGACAGCAAACAATTGGGACATGTCGTTGATTGATTCGATCTTGTTACAAAGAAAGAAAGAAAAACATAGACCTAAAATGGAGTCACTTGCACCTATGACAGCAAGGAACTTTAACGTCAGGAACGTGAGCTTTAAACAGTCACTCTGGAATCTCCTGACCAGCAATAGTAAGTGAATCTGCATGACAGACTCATGCCCTTCTTTTCTTCTGCTAATAACTTTGTTATTCCACCTCCATTCGTAGCTTTTATACAGAAGCCTTCCATTTGTACAGCTAGCTCCTCAGAGCTTTAGCAAGTAGAAAGGAGCTGAATAAAGCCAATTAGATCTTCGAATTTAATTGGAAACATTTTGTTTTTTCAACAATCTTAAGGTAATTCTACACTGAAGCCATTTTGTTTCCTCCATGCATTTCCAGGTAAATAGTGGACTTATTTTATTAAACATGGAGAAAAAATTATATCCTTTCTATTAAATATATTTTTGAAATGGTTGTTTATTTTGGAGAGAGAGACAGAGAGACTGTAAGCAGGGGAAGGGCAGAGAGAGAAGGAGACACAGAATCTGAAGCAGGCATCAAACTCTGAGCTGTCAGCACCAAGCCCAACGCTGGGCTGGAACCCATGAACTGTGAGATCATGACCTGAGCCTAAGTCAGATGTTCAACTGACAGAGCCACCCAGGCGCCCAAAATTATGTCCTTTCTAATCAATATAAACTTTAAATCTTTATCTTAACATGGTATTAAATAAATTGCCATTCTGCTTCTCTTCAAAACTATTTGACTCCCTCCTGCTATTTTTATTCCTAGAAAGGGCAATTCTGGTAAAATGGACCCTTTTATTTTTTTTCCCCTGCACTTCACTTCACCACTATTATTACTCCATTTTTCTTTTAGATAAAAGTGTGGGCCAGCCGACAAGACAACTCAAGGAACCTCTGTGTGAGTGTGTGTGTGTATGTGTGTGTGTGTGTGTGTGTGTGTGTTTGTGTGCACATGCACACAGGCACACTTTTTATACAGAAAATAAGTAAAATATAATTCTACATTAGCCTTAAGTAGTTTTGTGTTGCTTGAGTAAATTCCATATTGGTGCAGTATACAAAAGGCTTTTGATGTGAAATGTTGGGATTCGGGAGTGTATGGTCTAGAAAGAATTCTTGAAACATCTTCGGTGCAAAAGGTTATTTTATTAAAGCACAGGGACACACCCATGGGTGGAAAGGGAGGCATTGGGGTTGTGAGGACTGATTGATTATATACTTTCAAGTTAGGAGGGAGTTAGGGATAGTGTAAGTCTCTAAGGAATTTGGAAGGAAAGTTTCCAGGACCTTAAGGGGTCATTTACTACTGTCGAGTAAAACCTTAGTTATGAGACCCTTCAGATGTATATCAATAGGTCATATGCTTGGGGGATGATTGTTAACACATATCCTGGGTAGGAAAGGGTGGAGAGAAGGAAAATTCCAAAGGGATTTTTATATGTTAAAGAAGAGTTACAGGATCCTGGAGGCTAGGCTACTGTCAAGCTAAGGTTGCTTTTTGCTTCTAACATTTTTGCCTCTAACATTGAGGCAGATGGGCGCATTGAGGCCCAACTGTCTCGTTATAAGGAAATTCAATTTTTTCTGCATTTCCTTTTCCTTTGTTCTCCACATCAACTCTGAGACATTTTCACAAGGTGGGCCCTTTTATTTTTCTAAATGTTTACAAAGACATTTAGAGTATAGGTGTTGAATGATATATTTTGAATTGACTTTATTGGAGAAAAACAATCCTCTATAGGCTTGGATATACATTTATGGGTTTTTTTTTTTAATTTTTTCATTATGAACAAAGAATTTGCAAATTTGTTAGAACTACTTCAGGAATGTGTCTTTGGGTGCTACCTCTAATAATTCCAATAAATCTGAAAACTTTTACAAAGCAGATAAGAAATAGTAGACTGTTAACTAACAGGAATCTAAATGAAAACTTTAAAATAAAAGAATTAGAAAATTATAACTTTAATCTCATAGAAAACTACAGTCATTTTAATTAATATTATTACAGGCAATTGGACAGAGCAAAATTATAAGCTTCACAATGGCTTTGCCCACATTCAGCAAACAAGAATATAAGACACATAGCAGATTATTACTTAGAAGGATCCTGAAGTGTGAAGCACACGTATTAAATTTGGGCAGTTTTGGTGAAAATGAGAACTGGTTTCCTCATTATAAACTCTGACATTCTTCATCTAAAACCAAATGAGATAATAAAGTAAGAGAAACGAGATATATTTTCTGCATAAAGAACCATATAATCCTTTACCTTATTTAAATAATAGATTCATAATTTTATTCCAACCAAACTATTCAGTGAAACATTAACATGTTTGATAATGCCACATGCATGAAATATACTTCCTATTTCTATATAAATATAAAGTGCACAAGGACTCACATGTTTTGATTTGGGGGTAATGGTTTTTCTGCAGCTTCTCATGTGCCACATATTATAAATTGTGAGAATATGAGAAGGTAATTTTTCAAAAATTGGACAAACAACTTTTATGTAAAACTGAGTTGAGACTAAACTGATAACATTAAATGCATCTATGAAAATTTTAAAAATAGCTAATGTGCACCAGTCTTAGAAAATCTCATTTAGAGATGGAATTTTTAATTCCTGAAGGGAAAAAGAGAATCTTAAGCAGGCTCCATGCTCAGTGCAGAGCCTGATGCGGAACTCGATCCCATGATCCTCAGATCATGACCTGAGTCAAAATCAAGAGTCAGATGGGGTGCCTGGGTGGTTTAGTCGGTTGAGCGTCTGACTTTCGCTTAGGTCATGATCTCACGGTTCGTGGGTTTGAGCCCCGCATCAGGTCTGTGCTGACTGCCAGCTCAGAGCCTGGAGCCTGTTTCAGCCTGTGACTCCCTCTCTCTCTGACCCTCCCCTGCTCACGCTGTCTCTCTCTCTCCTAGAAATTAAAAAAAAAAAAAATCAAGAATCAGATGCTTAGCTGACTAAGCCACCCAGGAGCCCCACTCTATTCTTATACTTAAAAACTGTTTTCAAATTTTGTAGCAAAGTGGGTGATGGAAACATGGATGGTCATCGTATTATTCTCTATAGTTTTCTGTATGCCTGAAATATTATTTAAGAATTTTTTTGTTTGTTTTATTTATTTTTGAGACACAGAGAGACAGAGCACAAGTTGAGGAGGGGCAGAGAGAGAGGGAGACACAGAATCTGAAGCAGACTACAGGCTCTGAGCTAGCTATCAGCACAGAGCCCAGTGCAGGGCTCAAACCCACAAATCATAAGATCATGACTTGAGTCGAAGCTGGACGCTTAACTGACCGAGCCATTCAGGTGCCCCAATATTTCATTATCTTAAAATAATTTTAAAATACAAATACAAACAAACTCCCTGAAACCCAGAATTTTATATGATTTTCCTTCCACATTCAAATATCTATAATACAAAATGTAAACATAAATTTTACATAGCATAAACTATAATGCCTAGTACCATATCATGCTTCTAAGTATGAATGAGCAGACACATCCCAATCCCATTATCCCTACCAATTTCTCTATACAATTCTTAAAAGCAAACAATAACTATAGAAATTCATTTTCTAAGATTATTCAGCCAAAAACTCTTTAAAATTTTAGTTAATGTTTTTTTCTCTCTTTGACGACCTTTTATGAAGTCACAAAAACTAAACTCAATTCAGTTCAGCAAATAATGCTGGAAGGGAATCTTCTCTAGGAATTCACTGTCTAATGGAGCATCATAATATAGCAGCAGATACTCATGGAGGTATTTTTATGAACTATATTTTATTTTCAATAGCTTAAATTAACTAGAGTTGACTTTTATTGACATATGCACTCTAATAAATTTCTAAAAGAAAAAAGATATCGGTCTTCAAATCCAAGGTAAGTAGGAATATGGTACCCAGAGCTCTGGAGTTCCTAAAAGCTTTAGTTCTGAAAGTGGGATGTTGGGCTCCAGTCAAGGTCCAGGAAGACTTCCCATCATCTTTCCTCTGCTGGTCCCGTCAGCACCATGACAATGATCTGTACACTAAACCCCTCTCGACTCAAAATGGGCAGAGTGGTTTGTTTTCTCCGAGTGGACATGGCTGACTGGTAACACTGGTAGGAAATAGAGCCACCTATTTTACTTTAACTTAGAAGGGCAGTTGGCAGTCTAATTTAGGAGGCCAGAAAAATGCTGACCAACTATACTACAATTATAGGTTAATCTTTGTTGTCATTATTTTATTGTATTTTTTATTTTGTTGTTGTCATTATTTTATAGAAGCTATACAGATATAAATGGAAAAATGCAAGGTCAAAAAAAGACTACAGACGGGAATAAAGAGCAAATGCACAATATGCTATATTCCAAACAATTTATCTTCATATTCACAACCAACAGTCCCAACATATATGTGGGGAAGGAAAGGCCATGAGCACTAGAGGAGGGTCAGGGGCACCTTTCCTAAAATGAGACAGGTGGGTATCCACTCACTGATGAACAGACCTTCAAACAAAATCCCTGTCAATCCAAATAATTACAAAATGCTCCGTTCTTCAACACACTGCATTGTAGCAATCCAAGTGTGTTAACATATGTACAATAAAAATCCCATGATGAAGCAGGAGGGGAAAGTCAGTACATATAGGGAGGCCACCGAGAGTCAATGTCATATTTGAAAATTCTAATGGCCTGTGCAAACATTGAATAGATTACTATCATTCCACGATTTTTTTCTGATTGACAGTTTATTAGCTAAGAAATATTAGAATCACATTATTTAAAAAATATAATTTTAGTAACCCTAGCTTTTGCTCTTCATTGATTTAATGCAACATTTATTGATTTTCTGCTATGTGCTAGGAATTCCAAATATAAAGAGAGCCGGAATAATACACCAACTGCTTTAACAATCTCAGAGGTTAATCATTTTCTCCTTAAACAATAGTCTCCCTGGTCATGTTTCAGCTTGAAATCATGAAAATGTGACATTCATTTTGAAGCAGGGAGACCAGAGTTTGTTTTCCAAAATGTGTATTTTACTTGAAAAATAGTTTTTACTCACAGAATAAACCCTTATACTTTAAAATAAAGAAGAAACTCAGCTAACATTGAAGGGTTTGTCTTAAAACTATCTGCCACTAAAATAATGTGTAAAGTGTTAGAAATTATGAAAATCAAATGATATGATGGGGTGCCTGGGTGGCTTAGTCGGTTAAGCCTCTGACTTTCGCTTAGGTCATGATCTCGAGGTTCGTGGGTTCGAGCCCCGCGTCGGGCTCTGTGCTGACTGCCAGCTCGGAGCCTGGAGTCTATTTCAGAGTCTGTATCTCCCTCTCTCTCTCTGACCCTCCCCTGCTCAGGCTGTCTCAATCTCTCTCTCTCTCTCTCTCTCTCTCTCCTAGAAATAAAAATATTTAAAAAAAAAAGAAAAGAAAAGGAAAATCAAATGATATGACATTTTTCATTGCTTCAGAAAGATACTGATGGTAAAACACACCACTTGGAAAATGAAGATGTCCTGTCTGACATTCAGGGTGTTACAGACTGGCATACTGAGGAGTACAATGCAGTTTATTTCTGAGGTGCTCACAGGTCCAAAATAACCTCCTTTAACATGTAAAAGTTGCCCCTTTAAGGACCCTCAAAAGAAAAAATGCAAAATTCTTTTTTTTTTAATGTTTTATTTATTTCTAGGAGAGAGAGAGACAGCGTGAGCAGGGGAGGGTCAGAGAGAGAGGGAGTCACAGACTGAAACAGCCTCCAGGCTCTGAGCTGGCAGTCAGCACAGAGCCCGACGCGGGGCTCGAACCCACGAACCGTGAGATCATGACCTGAGCGAAAGTCAGACGCTTAACAGACTAAGCCACCCAGGCGCCCTGAAAAAATGCAAAATTCTTATTTAAAATGATGATATATAAGGGCGCCTGGGTAGCTCAGCCGGGTAAGAATCTGACTTTAGCTCAGGTCCTGATCTCATAGTTTGTGAGTTCGAGCTCCATGTCAGGCTGTGCTGATGGCTCTGATGGCTCAGAGCCTAGAGCCTGCTTCAGATTCTGTGTCTCCCTCTGTCTCTGCCTCTCCCCTGGTCGTGCTGTGTGTGTGTGTCTCTCTCTATCTCAAAAATAAATAAACATTTAAAAAAATTAATGATATGTGAATTACATTTTGAGCACATTTGCAAGAGTCCTGCAATAAACCAGAGGGTTGGAGGCTGGATTCGACCTTAATTATTTGTCACAGTAATTCTGAGAAATGTAGGTACATTGAAAATGTAAAATGATTACAAATATAAATTTCCACTAAAAGTGATGTGGACCCAAATTACCTATGAGGAACATTAGAATTTCAAAGTATATATTTGAAGCTTTGTCTTATTATAAGCTCTGTATTTTGCTTTAAAGAATGCTTACTGTGACTTTTTTTGTTTCTCTTGAATTTAAAATATTATCTACTCTACTGCTCTAGGGATGAAAATTAGAAAAAGGTATTGTTCTATGAGGGATGGTAAACCAAATGTGCTTATTTCTCTAGGAAAAACTACTTTGTGTTAAAAGGCTGGCAGTAAACGATAATATCTACTGACAAAATTAATATCCCATAAACATCTTAAAATGATAATTGATTATTATATCTTACATGAATTCATTAGCAGGTATGCCTAAAACATGAAAATTTGCTATTCATGCTTCTTTTCAACATCCTACAAAAGCAGATTTTCAATGTGAGGAAAAAGTGCATAATGACTGTCTACCTCAGTCAGCTTATATTTAAACAAATACATATTACAAAACTCGTTTCATAAAAATTGCAGCCTTTTTGGCAGAAAAGGCAAAGAGAAAGAAAATGAGATTTTAAAGAGAACAAACATCACCTTGAATCTGTCCCCTTTCTCCATTCCTGTCAAACTTTAATTGGCTTCAGTGACATGAGAAAGGAAATACATGGTCATTTTAATCAGACGTTTTGAATTGATTTATCCATACTCATCTACAGGTTCCATACAAATAGATTTTTTCAAAAAACATTTTTCCACACACACCTAACCCTGAATATCCAGTCTGTGTTGTCCTTAACATCTTTTTTCACATGTTTTTACTGATCAATGACCTGTCAAGCTTACATAAGAATCTAGCCATTGATAAAGCACTTTACTATGCATTAGTTAATTTCGTCTAAATACATAGACGTTGCTGTGTTTCGGAGAAGCTGCATTAGGTACAAGCTAATACCTGTGATTGATTTCTTTCACAGGGTGACCTGGGTGAGTTACAAACAGAAAACATTTATTGTTTAATCATTTATTTTAAAAGCTCCGACTTCAAAAATGCTTTTTGTCTTTTCCCTCCCTAGATGCCTTAAGGCAGATTTTATGATTTATATTTTCCTTTATTAAAAGCCTGTACAGATTTCACTTCTAGTGATGGTAGAGTGGATGACTCTCCGACGGATAGCAACTATGAACTCTATACAAAATATAAATGGAAACAATCATTTTAAGGTAAGGCACTAAGGAGTGAGCAAAACTTTTGGAACTTAAGGAGAGAACACCTATGAAAAAGAGTAAAGTACACTGAGTGAAATTTATGTTCATGCAACTTTGAGAAGTCACTTCCCAGTCTGAACAGCCCAAGACACTGTGTTCTCAGAAAATGGAGTGCCATTCTAAATGGGAAAATCCCCAATAAAGAGAACTATAGACAAAAGGGAATAAATCTAATTACAAATTCTACCCAACCCCCTGGCTGGTCTCTGAACTACACATACTTCAGGGACCAGGTGATAAAAACACTCTGACACTCAAAGAACTGATGGGAAATTTTAGCTATTTGCTCAGCAGCATTGTGGCAAAATTTGAAGTTGCAAGTTAGCTAAGTTAACTGCCTGCTAGGACTAAAGTCAAAGTTCTACAGTGAAAGACAAAAAACAAATCCAGAACCCCTAATATACATCAATCACAATGTCCAATATACAACAAAAAGTACTTGACGTAAAAAAAAAAGCGAACAGCAAAACAAAAAGTGTCCCACAGTCAAGAGAAAAACCAATTACAGAAAGAAACTCCAAGATTACCCAAATTTTGGAGTTGGCACAGATTTCAGAGAAGCTATTATGAACATGTCCGAAAATATAAAGGAAAGATTTGGAAACTATAATAGTGAACCAAATGGAAATTAGAGAACTGAAAATTACAATGCCTAAAATTAAAATTTTGCTGGAGAGTCTTATAACAAATTTGACCTTCCAAACGAAAGGCACGGAAAACTTGAAAAGAGGTAAATTACAATTTTCCAATCTAAAGAATCAGAGAAATATTTTGAAAGTCATTGAAAAAATCATTCCTAACAAAATCTCAATGATGTCATTCATAGAAATAGAATAAACAACTCTAAAATTTGTATGGAACCACAAAAGACCCCATTTAGTCATACAAATCTTGAGAAAGAGGTTCATAGCTCAAGGAATCATGCTTGTCAATTTTAAGCTACATCACCAAGATATAGTAATCAAAACAGTACAGTATTAAGATACATATACACACATAGATCTAGGGAACTGAATAGAGATCCCAGAAATAAGCCCAAATATACCTCACCAATTAATTTACAACAAAGAACCAAGAATATACAACGGGGAAATGACAGTCTCTTATACAAATGGTATTGAGAAAAGTGGATAACAATTTGCAAAGAATAAAATTGGACCACTAATTTAAAACATACATAGAAATTATCTCAAAATGGATTAAAGACTTGAACTTAAGGCCTGAAACCATAAATCTAAGCTTCTTGACATTGGTTTTGGTGATGACTTTCTGGATATGACAATAAAAGCAAATGTAATAAAGGTAAAAATAAGCAAATGGGACTGTATCGAACCCAAAACACTACTCCATAGCAAAGGAAACCATCAACAAAATGAAAAGGAAATCTATGGAATGGGAGAAAATACTTGCAAATCCTATATCCGATTAAGGATTAATTTCCAAAATATATAAAGAACTCAAACAACTCAAGAACAAAAAAACAATCTGACAAAAAAAAAATATGAGCAGATCTAAACAGATATTTTTCGAAAGACGACATACAGATGATCAACAAGTACAAGAAAAGGTACTCAACATCACTAGTCATGAGGGAAATGGATATCAAAACTACAGTGAGATATCACCTTACACCCCTTAGAATGGCTATTACCTAAAAGACAAGAAATAACAAATGTTGCAAAGGATATAGGAAAAAAGAGAACCCTTGTGCAGTATTTATGTCTCCGTATCTTGCTTATTTCATAATTTTCTCTAAGTTCCTTCTGTTGTCACAAATGGCAGAGTTTACTTCTTTTTTAAGGCTTAATATTCCAGTGTGTGTGTGTGTGTGTGTGTGTGTGTGTGTGGTGTATGTGTGTGTTTCTTTATCCATTCATCCATCAGTGAACACTTAAATTGCTTTTAACTTTTTAAGTTACTGTTTTCATTTCCTCTTGATAAATATCCAGAAGTAGGATAGCTAGATGATACAATAGTTCTATTTTTAATGCTTTGAAGAAACTCCACAGTGTTTCCTATAATGCCTATACCAATTTATAATTCCATCAACAGTGTACAGCGGTTCCCTTTCCATCATAATCCTCAACAAAGTGTCAACAGACAGTACAATTCAACAGCACATTAAAAGGACCACATTCTATGATCAAGTGGGATTTATCCATGCAATGCAAGGATGGTTAAATATATGCAGATCAGTAAGTGTAATACAACAAAATGATGTATAAAAATCATATAATCATCTCAACAAACGCATAAAAACCATTTGACAAAATTCAACATTCTTTCATCATAAAAACCCCCAACAAATTAGGTATAAAATGAATGTACCTCAAAATAATAAATACTGCATATGACAAACCCACTGCTAATATCATCATACCACATAATGAGAAGCTGAAAGCTTTTCCTCTATGATCAAGAATAGGACAAAGCTGCCTATTCTTACCACTTTTATTCAACATATTATTCAAATCCTAGCCAAAACAGTTAGGCAAGAAAAGGCTATGAAAGACACCCAAGTAACAATAATTTCTAAAGTATTTGAAGAATATAGATTACATTCTCTGTCCATAGTAGAATTAAATTAGCAATCAATAATAAAAAAACATATGAGAAACATCCAACTATTTGAAAATTAAGCAGCACACTTCAAATAACACCAAAGAATTCACAATGGAAAATCAGAAAATTTCTTGAACTGAATGGGCAAAAAAATTGCAACATATCAACATTCAAGTAATGTAGCTAGAGTATTGTTGTCTGGCCCTCCTTGCATTATTCTGCAGGAATTGAGGCTCAGAGAGCTCAGGCCAGAAAATTTTGAAACTATAGCTGCTGTTAATGTTGTGAGTAAGAAACTGTCCTTTGCCTCTAACCTAGGAGTCTTGTATCTTCTTCTAGCACCTCTAAAACTGGGGCAGGCTAACCTGTCAACTTAGAGGAAAGGTAAAAACTCAAAGCCTTCATAGTCCTTGACAGAGATCTGTTGAACATAATCCAAAAATACATCTAAGAGTACTTGAAAAAGTCATGTTTGACAAAGGAGAAATTTTAAATCAGTGAAAAACCATGACTTATTTAACAAATGATATCGGAAAAATTAGTTTTCCATCTGGGAGAAAATTAAAGCAAACCCATTCTTCCACCAGATACATAAAGAAATTTCAAAACTAAATATTTAAATGTAAAACATAAAATTCCTACACAATATACGATTTAAGGAGATTTTTTTTTACAATGGATAAAAACTCAGTAGTTGTAAAAGAGGAAATAAACTTCCTTTGAGCTATAAATTTTTAAAGTAATTTTGTACCATGTAAGATACGAGAACCTAACAGATGAACAAGAGATTTTAAAAATATCACACAAAGAATTAACATATAATATAAATAACATAATAAAATTCTGACAAATAGCCAAGGAAGAGATAAACTACCCTGCAGAAAACATACTAAGGATATAGAAAGGCAAGTTGCAGAAGATTATCATTCAAATAACATAAAATGCATTAGAAAAATATATCCAACTACAGTAGCAGTAAGGGAAGTATAAATTAAAGTTACAATATCGCCTGATTCCTATAGCATTGGCAAACATTAAAAATCATTTTATCTCTTACAGATAAAATGTAAAGGAAACTTACTCTCATATCCTTTTGGGGGGAAATCTGACTTCTCACAACCCTATCAGAAATCTTTTGGAAAACAATCTATCACCAACTATTAAAATTAAGAATATCATACCTTTTCAGGGTGCCTGGGTGGCTCAGTGGGTTAAGTCTCTGTCTTCAGCTTGGGTTATGATCTCACTGTTTATGGGTTCAAGACCTGCATAGGGTTCTGTACTGACAGCTCAGAGCCTGGAACTTACTTCAGATTCTGTGTCTCTCTCTCTGCCCTTCCCCCACTCACACTCTGTCTCTCTTGCAAACAAGAATATCATACCCTTTCAAACAGCCACATGAAGACATATGTATAAATGTTAACTGCAACACCGTGGATAGTGTTAAAATTGCAAACAAATTGAAATGCCCATCATCCAGGGAATACTGGACAACTTACAATACCCCCAACCATGATATATTATGTAGCAAATAAAAGAATGAATGACAACTAAATCTCTGAATTTGGAGAAACTTCCAAATGCCATTGTTAAATGAGAAAAAACAAAATGCAGAAAACTGTGTCTATCTCAATATGATTATTACTCACATCCATGTATACTTTATATGCTTATATAAGCATGAAGAAAGTAAGAAGAATGTGTTGTTAGTATGGGATACTTTTGTGTAGAGAGAGTATCTGGATGATGGCAATGGAGAGGGATGAGAGTTGGGGGAGAAGTTCAACAAAAAGAATATAGGAGGATATACAGTATGATAACACGAATTTATGGAATATGTGTGCGCGCGTGTGTGTGCATGCATATGTGAAAACTTGAACCATCAAACACCAGAAGACTGTTTGAATATCAGAAAGTAATGGGCTCTCTAAATCATAGTAGTATTAAAAGGGGGTAATGTATTCATTTCAATTAAATAACCTGGCTTCAAATTTTGCCTCTGCCAGTTACTAGCCATATCACTTTAGATTAATTAAATAACCCCCTAGAGCCTCAGTTTGTTAATGCATCAAATCTAACTAGAAATGCAATCCATCACCTAATCTCATGGCATTGTTACAAAGATCACATTCTACAAGGTACATCCAACTTTAATAAATTGTAAAATTTGCACTGTACAACTGTTATTATTGTGTCACAATTATACAAGTTATAGATTTTGTCATGACATTGTCCATAGTCACTAAAGCAACCACTAAATAGAAATTATCCAGTCTTACTTTTGAAGTAAGGTAATTAGGTCACCAGAATGAAAACCAAAAATGATAATCATAGACATACAATCAGGCAGTATGGTACCATAAGCTTTTCCTACAACTACCACGATGACCATCATCACTCATTCCCAGATTTTAGAGTAAGTGTAGGTCAGCCTAAACTTCCTCCTTTAGAAATGTAGGTCATGTACAATTGTCCCCTTTTTTCCCTATTTATTTATTTATTAAATTTTAGTTAGTTAACATCCAGTGCAATATTGGCTTTAGGAGTAGAATTCAGTGATTCATCAGTTTGCATACAACACCCAGTGTTCATCACAAGTGCCTCCTTAGTGCCCATCATCCATCTAGCCTGTCTCCCACCCAACCCCTCCATCAACCCTCAGTTTGTTCTCCATCGTTAAGTCTCCTGTGGTTTGTTTCCCTCTTTCCTCTCCCTCCCTCCCCATCTATTCATCTGTTTTGTTTCTTATATTCCACACACATGAGTGAATTCATATGCTATTTGTCTTTTTCTGATTGACTTATTTCACTTAGCATAATGCATTCTAGCTCCATCCAGGTCATTGCAAATGGCAAGATTTCATTCATTTTGATGAATTACTCAATGTGAGTAATATTCCATTACATGTATATACCACATCTTCTTTATCCATTCATGAGCCAATGGACATTTGAGCTCTCTCCATAGTCTGGCTATTGTTGATAATGCTGCTATAAACACCTGGGTGCATGCACCCCTTCAAATCTGTATTTGAATCCTAAAAATCCTATCTGTGTTTTTGTATCCTTTGGGTAAATACCTAATTGTGCAATTGCAATAGGGTAGTTCTATTTTTAGTTTCTTGAAGAACCTCCATACTGTTCTCCAGAGGGTCATGCACAGTTTGTATTTGACCGTGTATATGAGAAAATTATTTAACAGACATTATTTTTTCTGACTCTATAATACTACACCTCAAGGGTGGTCATTGGGAAGGGAGGCAGCAAACTCAGGGCATGTTCTCCCATGGCCACTGATACATGGCAGTGGCTGGGCTGCTCAGCCCCAAGCAGTGTCAAGGGCAAGGCATCAGCAAGGTAGGGTGGAGCAGTAATGAAGAGGCTAAGTACAGCACAGCAGTAGGAAATCTTGCTCTGGAGACACATCGGGGGACCGGTTATCATCACAGAGGCAGGGCTCTTGATGCTCTGGGTGAACAAGGGTTGTTACAGGTCAGCAAACAAAAGATGGTTGTTTTTGAAGTGATCCCTTCTGGACCCTCACACTACCTCATATTGCCTCATATGACTTGGAGAAATACTGGTTACATTATACAATATTTCTCCATTTTTGTGTTCTGAGACAGAATCCAAATGTGCGTAAGCCATTATTTCTTAAAGACTTCTAAATGTTTAGGGCGAAAGAGTTCCTATGTATTCAACATATTTTTCACTTGGAAGCAAAGCACAGTAGATTAACTTACATAGTGCTAGCGGTAACATTTAGAGTTAATGAAAGAATCAGCTTTCATTTCTTAAAGTTATTTCTCCAGGATGACAAAAAATGATTGCTAATATATTATCTAGCTTTAGACTACATTTTTTCTTGTCAGGGACAATGAAAACCTACTGATTTTTATATGGAGCAGGTTTAAAAAGATGTTTTCCATATTCTTAATTGAATTTGGTGATTATATAATCATCTCTCCTCTAAGGAAAACCAATAGCACTATATATTTTTTTTCCCACTCTCTGAACTAAACGCCTACAATCAAACAGGGAGAAGGCAGGGCAAAAGTGTATATTCATTTATAAGTAAAATAAATTGAACCTTGACTTATTAGGAAATGCAATTTGAGAATAGAAAAATTACTTGCTTCATATAATGGCTTGCCATTTCTCATCCTTGCATAAATTTGTTCCTTTTAAACTCTTAGCTTTTAGGCCTTGGCTGTTCTCATTACATTTAGGAAAATTGTCTTCAATTACATGACCCCAAACAAGGCCCTGGGCTCTTTACAAATCCATTTCTAATGTGTCTATCTTTATGCTGTACCTTAAGGACTCTTGTATCCAAGACTGAATAGAACTGCATAATGGCAGAGAATTATTATTCCCAGTATCTTAGACACCAAATGAATAGTAAGGTGAAACAGAATTCTTGTGTTATATAAAACTGTTCCTGAGAAGCTAAAATACAAGATTTTCCAGATCTCAAGAATCAACCCAGTTTCTCCTACCCCATAATCTTTGTTACCTTAGGGACTCATAGTATGGGCTATCCACAGATTTTTTACATTTATGCAACACAAACGAATTAAACACCTACTATGTGCTAGCCACTGATCCATGGATGGGGCTAGAGAATGAACAAGGTATATGGAATTGTTAATAATTACATGTGACTCAGTGTTACTCTTTATTGATTATATTTCCATTTGTAGCTCCCAGAAAGAAATAATGGCATACGCTAGTTTTGATTCATTTTTAAAATGAGATGCAGTACTTATTTTTATGACTTCAACACATGCTAAGAAGAAAAGAGTAAATGTACGATAAAATGCTGTGTTTACCTGACATTACGTGCTGTTCAGTTCCTTAGCTTTTACTTCTTGTTGGACCTCTTAAGCCACTGAGAGGAACAAAAGAGAATTGAAAGAAGCATATCCTTAGGCCTTTACTGATTCAAGTATAATTCAAAACTCTCAAGTTGTAGGCCCCAAATAGTGCTTCCAAAGGCAGAAAGCAATAAATTGAGGAGAGCAGTCATCTTGGAGTTAGGTAAAGTTGTTTGTTGTTGTTACTGTTTGTTTTGTGTTGTGTTTTACTATACACACTTTTTAATCCTTTCAATGAAAAATAAAATTCTAGGCTTTCTTGGAGTGTATCCCTATTGGGAAATTTAAATGTGGGCATAAATAAATGTGTAAAAAGATGTACCTTGCATTAGTGCTTTTAACAGTGAAAACTACAGGTATCCTCATAGTCCATCACGGGGTCAGATTCATAAATGTTGGTGTGACTGCACTATAAGGTGCTATGCAGAATTAAAATCGTGCTACATTTGAATTGTGGCAGACTGTATTAATGTCTTCAATTTTTCACATCTCCTTGTACTCATTTCCCCACACCGATTCTAAGCTTGGCTTCCTACTGTCAATAGGACAGTAGCAAATGTGAAGCGAACAGAGTTTTAACCGAAACTTCTTGTATGCTTCTTCATCAATTCTTGGATCCCTGCCTCCAATATTATAACATGCCTGAGCTAGCCTCTTGAAAAATGTGAAAGATCCGTGGAGGAAAGCCAAGTTTTCCAGTTGAGGCCATTATACACCAACAAGCTCCTCGCCTACTTGTCAGCAGATGCATTCAAAAACCAAACCAGGATCAGCCTAGATCAGAGGAACTATACAGCTAAACAAAAGATGCACTAGAAATAACAAATGGCTGTTGTTTTAATTCACTAAGTTACGGGGTGCTTTGTTACACGGCATCACCATGGCAACAGGTAATTGAGAAATATACTAGCACATAATAATCTCAAAGATACATAATTGAGTCGTAAAAGTCAGTCACTGGAAAATGATTATAGAATAGTTGTGTTACGTAAAAAAGTAATCTGAGTCATGTATTTTTTTAAAAGCTAATCTGGAAGGATATAAACCAATGCTGACAATATTTACCGCGAGGGAGTAAAGTAGATTATGAATAAAGGATAAAATGAAGTCTTGCCTTTAAAATCTGTAATCTTTATTAATTTGTTTTCTTAGTGAGCATATTTTTATGCACTACTTATGTAATATTAAGAACACCTTCAAAATAAAGCATAGCTATAGGAAACCACCACAACAAAACAGATTTTTCTCTCTTCTGAGCTCATTTGTTAAAAGAATGTTATGCTGTGGATGATAAATATTTTCGTGTAATTTCATCTGATTTGCAGAACACCCTGAAAATCTAGGAACTTGAAAGAGGCTCTTCAAGGAAAGCATATGATAAATAGGTAGACAACAGAAAGTGGGCACAGAAGAGTAGATCCCCTTTTACTGAGTTGTTGATACAATTTAATTGTGGCTTTAATTTTGACAGATGGGCACCAATAGACACAGAAAACTCAAAATCATCTTAAATGACCTTGGAGACTCAGCACTGTCGATAACTGGATATAAATGCTATTTCCTTGATTCCAGAATTGTCCCCAATACAGTTTCAAAGACATGTATCATTTCATGGCACCTCATTCTAAAGTTATCCCTATTAAGGGAGCTTCCATTAAGACAGCTGCTACTGGGGCACCTGGGTGGCTCAGTCGGTTAAGCATCCGACATCGGCTTAGGTCATGATCTCGCAGTTGGTGGGTTCGAGCCGCATGTCAGGCTCTGTGCTGCCAGCTCAGAGCCTGGAGCCTGTTTCAGATTCTGTGTCTCCCTCTCTCTCTGACCCTCCTCTGCTCACGCTCTCTCTCTCTCAGAAATAAATTTTAAAAAAAAGAAAGAAAGAAAGCTGCTATGGTCTGAATGTTTGTATCCCCTTCCCCCAAATTAACATGGTGGAATCCTAATGCCCAAAGTGATGATATTAGGAGGTGAAGCCTTTCGGGGTGCTTATATCAGGAACGTGGAGGCTTAACAGATGTTAAGCTCATACAAAAGAACTCCCAAAAGTTACCTCGTTTCCTGCACCACGTGAGAATAAAAGGAGAAATATGGGACCAGGACAAAGGCCCTCACCCAACCATGCTGGCACCTGGCCTCAGACTTTCAGACTCTTAAACTGTGAGAAATAAATTTCAGTTGCTTGTAAGCTACCCAGTCTGTGGAATTGGGGTTTTTTTGTTTTTTTTTTTTTTTTAGTCATCCAAGCAAACTAAGACAGAAATCATAGCTTTTGGGTTAGAGAATCGAGTATTTGAGTCCCAATTTGGCCACTTTTTTTCCAACCTTTCTGAGCCTAAAAGTTTTACCTGTAAAGAAGAATTTAATTCCATGCTCTCACAAGACAATTGTGAGGATTCAGTAAGATATGTAGGGGAGAAAAAGGTTTGCTTCAAACCTTTAAGAGTGCTGCCTGCTGGGTCTCAAAACTAAACTGACAAAGACAGATTAACAGGAGAAAAGCATACACATGTGTTTTATAAATTTTATGTGACGTGGGAGCCTTCAAAAGGGAAGAGCAACCTGAAGAAACAAGCAGACCTGAGTATTTTCATGCTAGACTTGATGAAGAGTGGATAGTCATGGAGGAATATGATAGGTTAAAGTCTGAGGCAACTGCAGTAAACTGAGAGAACTTAGCAAGACCTATTTATTAAAGTTCATGGTCTTCCAAGATAAAGATGCTCCTTTTTTCTGGGTCCAGGGAAGGCATCTCTCACATGGGGCTTTGTAACCTATTTCTAGGGAGAAGAAGGTGTGGGAGGTCTGCTTCTGCTGTTTTCTCAAACTCCTTCAACCCAAAATATTCAATAAGCCAAGGTGTCATGTTTTGGGGTGACATGTCCTGAAACCCATCATATTCCTTCCCCCACCATATAAATAAATAAAGTTGTATTATGTAAACATCTTTGAGATCCACCAATAAAGCACACAAGCACACAATCACCCATGTGATAGAAGATTTTATTACCAGAAATTATTTTTCTGCCCCTAAACATCATCCCTTCTCACTTATAAATGGATCACTGAAAGTTTGCATTAGAGAATCATTTAATCAGTTTAAAGAAGTTTCCCTTCAAAAATCTAAAATCCCCAAGAGGAGAAAGTCAAACCTTAACAAATGAGTAATGAATCTGTCCTTCACTAAATACGTAATCGTGACCACCATGAACAACTTTGCAAATTTACAGGAATCAAATTAAGATACTGCATATGGTAATGCCTCGCACAATATCTGGCTCTCAGTAAGAGAGCAATAAACATCCTGTTGGTCATGACCAATCTAGTCATGTAACAGTAGATTCTGAAAGTCTTTATGACTCAAGAAAAAAAAGCAGCAGCTTACCAAAGGTATGTGTATCTAAAACATCACTATCACAAGGAGCTGTGAGACAGATCTCTACTGACATCCTCCCGTCTCCCATGTACTATAATAGGCCCCAACAATTCAAAGTTAAGTAAAATCTAAGAAGATTTCTCCCCCAAATTCACTATCTAGGTCAGAAAACAAAAAGGCTAAGAAAATAAAGCCATTAGGGGCATCTGGCTCAGTCGGTTAAGCGTCTGACGTCAGCTCAGGTCAGGATCTCATGGTTCATGTGTTCAAGCCCCGCGTCAGACTCGGTGCTGACAGCTAGCTCAGAGCCTGGAGCCTGTTTTGGATTCTGTGTCTCCCTCTCTTTCTGAGACTCTCCCCTGCTCACGCTGTCTCTCTCTCTCTCTCAGAAATAAATAAAACATTTTTTTAAAAAAGAAAAGAAAGCCATTAAACAATGTATTAAATGCAGTAACACAGTTATATCCAGGTGCTATGCAATTAGTCCACACAATAAAGCCAGATTTCTGGACTAGGGCTGTCTAACATGGCAGCCACATGTGGCTAGTGTGACTAACAACCTGAATTATTTTATTTTATTTTATTTTATTTTATTTTATTTTATTTTATTTTATTTTATTTTATTTTACTAATTTCAATTTAAATAGCTGCATAAGTCTGGTTTCAAATTTAAACCTGCCCATTACTACAGAAATTTGTATTGGACAGTGCTGCTCTAGACTAGGGGTTAGCAAGCTTTATCACTAAAGGTCAAATAGTGAGTATTTTAGACTTAGTCATAGTCTCTGCCACAACTACTCAACTCTGCTATTACAGTTCAAAAGCAGCCACAGACAACACATAAATTATATAACAAATACAGGCAGCTACATTCTAATAAAACTTTATTTAGGGACACTGAAATTTGACTTTTATATGATTTTTACACATCACATTATTCTTCCTTTGATTTATTTTGAACCGTTCAAAAACTCAAAAACCATTCCTAGCATTAGGTCATACAGAAAACAGACAGTCAAGGAACACATCCCAGAGGGTTTTTATTACACTGAAACCTGAGGAACCAGAACTCAGCAGGGCAATAATAGTCTAGAGGAAAAGGAGGAAGAGGGGGAGGTGGCAAAGGAGAAGGAGAAGAAAGAGGGAAAGAAGGAAGGAGAAGAAACACACAGAGAGAAAAGGATGAGGGAGTATAACACACTGCGAAATACAAGCAAAACTGGTAGATAAGGTAGGATTTTGAGTGGCTGGAGATAAACATGGGCAGAAGAGACAGGAAGTGATGTATCTCTGCAGTGTCCCCTCTTGTTGCTATTTGAGTTCAGATAAATAGTCAAACCTGCATGATTATATTAGGCTCTATTTGGCATAAGATTAACTTAGAAGGACAGGGACAAGCTAGGAGGGCATTAGGCATCTTTCATCAGCTGTCCTCATGGCAGTACAGACTTTAGTCTTCTATGAGCCCATCTCAACCAACACTCAGGTGCCGAAGAATAAGATCTCATTGGTGGATGTGGGCGCCACATCAGTTTGGTGGCTCCATGACCCACATGGAAACCACTATCTCTTGTAAGAGTCCTAAGAGACATAGATTCCAGGGACCCGAAGAGGCATGTCCAGTTACATGCATCACCACACTCACGTAGCCCAGAGCCATGGTCTCCTACTCACAATCCCCTGAGACCAGACACAGTATAGCAACAGCAACCCATTTTACCATTAGAAATATTGCCCAGTAGGGGCACCTGGGTGGCTCAGTCTGTTGAGCTTCCAACTTTGGCTCAGGTCATGATCTCACGTTCGTGGGTTCGAGCCACTCATCGGGCTCCATGATGACTGCCGGCTCAGAGCCTGGAGCCTGCTTCAGATTCTGTCTCCCTCTCTCTCTGACCCTCCCCTGTTCATGCTGTCTCTCCTCTCTCAGAAATAAATAAAACATTAAAAAAATAAAAAAAAAATATTGCCCAGTAACATAGGTGACATTCCACCTTTATCGGGTTTCAGGGGGGCGGGGGGTAGTACTTGGTTCAAAGCTATCTTGTAAAATGGGAAAAAGTTTTGTTAACTCTTTATTCTCAGCCTAAGATGAAGGAACTTGGTCTTATCTTATAGGCAACAGAAATGAATCCAACCAAACTTGCACTTTAGGAAAAACATTGTGGTAGCGATGTGGAAGACAGACTGAAGACGAATGGCAGGCTTGGGGTTTGAGAAACCAATAAAGAAGTGGTTATAATAATCACTAGGATCATAAACTAGGGCAGAAACAATAGAAAATTGAAAGGAGTTGATGGCTAATTCAGGAGAGGAGGAGCAAAAGAAGCATATGTCAAAGGTAGCTCCCACATTTCTGGCTTTCGTGACTTTCAGTCACTAAAACAGAAAATATGGAGCAAGGAGTCCTGCCAAAAGTTGCCTTTATAAGAGAAAATGAATAGCAACTCAGCACCATTTACAAATGAAAAACACAAAGCAATTGTGATTTATATATCTTATGTGATAACTTGACCTGGAAAGAATGCTTAGTTTTCAACTTATAGCTATCTAAATATAGAAAGGAGTGCTATGAAATACATTCACCTAAGTCAGAGCATTTTATATTAGAACTAAGGGAAAATGAGATTTTGCTATTCAACTGCTTACCTGCAGAACTCTATAAATCCAAGCCATCTGATGCAGTAGCTTAGAGGTTCTCTCATTAATAAGATGATGGATGTGATGCCGAAGGGAAGAACATTCCTGGGGCTTAATTCATGTGTTGTGTACACCCCAAATCTTGGTGTTTTTCCTATATAAGCCATATGTTTTGCACTTGAAACACATATGTTTATAATAAGGGATAAGACGGATCATTGTCTTAAAGAGGCAATGAAAAGTGTAAATTTTTAAAAAAATTTTTAATGTTTATTATTGAGGCATAGAGAAACAGAGGATGAGTGGGGGAGGGACAGAGAGAGAGGAAGACACAGAATCCAAAGCAGGCTCCAGGCTCCGAGCTGTCAGCACAGAGCCTGATGCGGGGCTTGAACCCACAAACTGTGAGATCATGACCTGAGCTGAAGTCGGACGCTGAACTGACTGAGCCACCCAGGTACCCCAAAAAAGTGTAAATTTTTTAAAAATAGGCAATATTCTCCTAGACCACAGCTGCTTAGATTAATACTTTCCAACTAATTTCCCAACATGAAATACATATAACATGGTCATGTTTGTGAGGAATTCTAGAATAAATGGGGAAAACATTTCCATTTTGAATCTGACAGCCCTAGAGTCTACTGGTTTGGGGGCTGTGCATGAGATTGCCCATGTAATCTTTGCTTTCTGCGATCTCCCCAGCTTTCATTTCATTTGCGATCCAAAGCCAACCAAACAATCTGTTTGAGGAAGGATTATTTATGGCCTGGTGTGTCTGGGCTTTGAGAAATATCTCTGAACAATTTCTAAACCTGTACTTTTTCTATTATTGCTCCATGTGTAATGCATTCTATGCCCTGAATAGCAGAAAGACAAGAGGGTAGAGTTGGTTTTTAAAAAAAAAAAAAAAAGTCTCCTTTCAATCAATCCTTCACATGAATCAAATAGTCCTTCATGGATTCTAGAAGGATGTACAGAACTGCTTTCCTTCAGACAGGTCATCTATTATTATCCACGGAGTCTACCTAGAATGCCTTTTCTACGCTATTCAACTTGTGTCAACAGAATCTTAACAATCCAAGGAGGATTTCTATGCTTTTTCTCAGGGTCACTCAGAAAAATATCACCTTTGCCTGGCAGTTCATATTTGAATGAAAAGAAAGTACAGTCCATAACTTTTCCCAAAGTCCTCCTGACAGCTAACATATTACAATATTTGAGTTTGCACAGATAGGTAGAGCAATCTTTCACTACAGATTCACGCCACATCAAAACCCATAAATTGCCCCACTCAGTTCAACCTATCTGCCTATTACAAAGCTGACAGTCCCTCATTTTAAACTGTAAATATTTCCAAAATTTCTCTTTTCTCTGTTCTCCGTGATAAGGATGTTGCTATGTCCTAAAAGCAGTTGTTCACTTAGCTTCCTTTCCTCCCTTGGGTGGTGAAGATACTGTCTCTATCAGACTTACTTTTTCATTATTTTCTTTTGGTTATTGTTGTAGCATCCAAAAAAATGAAGAGAAGGAGAATGCAGAAAGCAGGAAAAGCATCGGAAGAATTCAGAAGAGTCAGTAATTCCAAAATATAATAATGAGTTTTTTAATCTGGGAAAGAACGGAGATCAAGACAAGGATCTACATTGAAGTTCCTGGCACGTGTCATTCCTGGCGCTGCATATTGGCACAATCACAGCCCTTCTCACAAACCTCAAGGTTTGCTGAGGCTTTACTCTTCCTCACCCTTTGGTATCCCCATTTATATCTTACAATGAAGGATGGCTGCCCAGGTCAGCAACTGTCACGGCTGAGTAGCAAACATTCCTGAGCTGTTACTCTGCCACGACTGATGTAAACAGAGG
This sequence comes from Proteles cristata cristata, assembly GCA_017311185.1. Lineage (NCBI taxonomy): Eukaryota > Metazoa > Chordata > Mammalia > Carnivora > Hyaenidae > Proteles > Proteles cristata. The sequence goes on along the minus strand of JAESUZ010000193.1, from coordinate 512,235 downwards.
GCTCCATCGCTGCAGGTGGGAATCTGTAGACCACCAGGCAATGACTGGGCACCGTAAGAAAGCTCCTGCACAATTCTTCCAAAACAGGTAAAGTAGGGGGCGAATGATAAATTAAAACCTCATGAAATCCCTTTTCCCTCTTAGAAGCAAATTGGGCTATTCCTATCAGCCATGTTTCTAATCTCTATCAACTTGATGCTTTAACATCTGTCCTACAGGAATATGCTGGACATGGCTTCTCCTGGACAACCGGACAATTCATCAGTCATCTTGCTTTGGTCTCCTGCTGCTCTCAGCATCTCCTCCTACCCTTCATCCCCTTCCCTGGAAGCAGACCTCCCCGGGGGGGGGGGGGCGGTGACTTTTCATATACAAACTAACCAAGCCAGAGTCCACACTCCCAACCACCTTCCTTACTGGATTATCACACTCCAGGCCACTATCACCTGCCTTAATCACCCCAAGGCCAGGCACCAGACATCTAGGGACAGTCCTTCTGCCCCGGAGCCTGGTGAAACCATTCACACTAGCCAATCCTATGCCTGTTTAGGCTAACCTATTCATTGCTTCCTGGAGAAGGCTCAAAACATAGGCTCCTGCCCACAGTTCCCTCTTCCTTCTGCCCATGAGCAACCCCAACACTTCCCTCTGTAGTCCCCACACTGCATGGCACCCCTCCTATGGGGAATTGTGGGTAATAAACTTTTTAATAACAACCATTTCCAGAACTGTTAGTCTTACTAAACCTTCAATTTTCCATTGACACTGTCTATTTTAGGACAGTCACTCTCACTGTAGTATTGCACTGAGAAGAGAGTAATCATAGTGACTGGAAGAGAAATGTGTAAACCAGGCATTAAAGCTAACATGTCCCTCCCTCGTAACTGCCAACTGGAAGGAAAGGCTGGCAGAGAGCAAGCTATTCCCAAGTGGCTTTGAGGCATTACTTCTTTCTTCAGGAGGACAGGGTAACGTATCAAGAGTCAAGCCTCTCAAGTCTTAGCGAGCCCAGACTGGCTTCAATACTTTGCTAATTTATTTGACCATCTCCTTGACTGGATAACATGAATAAGATAATGGTTCCAAACCCACGGTGTGCGTGAGAAGTAAGCACTATGAAGTTCCTGTTACAGTGCTGGACACACAGTAGGTATATTCAATAAATGATAAATATTGCTATTGGTGTTATTAACATCATCATAACTACTTTTTTTAAATTTTTAATGTCTTCCTCGTGGCTGAAATGGTAAAGATCCAACAAGGCCTCAGATTTCTGAAGTATTTCTTTTTTTTTTTTTTTTAATGTTTTTTTTAATTTATTTCTAGGAGAGAGAGAGAGAGACAGCGTGAGCAGGGGAGGGTCAGAGAGAGAGGGAGTCACAGACTGAAACAGGCTCCAGGCTCTGAGCTGGCAGTCAGCACAGAGCCCGACGCGGGGCTCGAACCCACGAACCGCGAGATCATGACCTAAGCGAAAGCCGGACGCTTAACCGACTAAGCCACCCAGGCGCCCCTCTGAAGTATTTCAAAAATTTTAAAAATGAATGGGTCATCAATCAAAAAACCACAAGATTTGCCATCACTCACAAATATTCTGATCTGTTTTCATAATAACAAGGCTGCTTGTCACATTATAGCCAATATGAGCTGTAAAGTGTTCATTCTGAAAGGGACAATGAGTGTGATAAGAAACCATCAGGCATTCAGTAACAAAAAGGCATAAACATACCATGAAATCTTTTCATAAAACATTTCAATATCAATGAATCTGAATTAAAAATATCACAGCATACAGAACCTACGTATGTATAATACTGGTGTGATGTCTGATGCTTTCAGTACTGTGCAGGTTAATGTATGTCAACTTGACTGAACGGTGAGGCACCCAGATATTGGTAAAAGATTCTTGGTGTTTTCATGAAGGTGTTCTGAGGTAAGATAAACATGTAAAATGGTAAACTGAGAAACATGTAGACTGAAACGTGTCAATTGGCAGACTGACCTCCCAAATGTGGCTAGGCTTCATCCAATCAAGCAACGGCCTGAATAGAACAAAAGAGTAAAAGAGGCCTATCCCAACCCTGAGTAAAAGAGAATTCCTCCTGCCTGACTGCTTTCCAATGGGACACTGACTTTGAACTCAAACTGAAGCATCAGATCTCCTGGGGCTCTAGCTTGCTAATTCACCTGCAGATTTGGGGGCATGTCAGCTACCATAATTACGTAAGCCAATTTTCTAAAATAGAGAGAGAGAGAGAGAGAGAGAGAGATAAATGCTTTTGGTTCTGTTTCTCTGGAAAAAAATCAGACTAATACACGTGCACAAAGCATGTAATAATAACGAAAAGAAATAATCACAGAAAGTTTACTATGTGCCAGACACTGTTCTAAGTTCTTTCTAGAAATCTCCTCACTCCTTACAAACAATCTGATGCACCAGGTACTACTGATATTTTCAGTAGGAAAAACAGAGGTAAAATGATAGCTTAAAAGCAGCTTATACAACCAGAACTTGAACCTCCACCCTGTGGCTCCAGTATTTGTGTCTCCACTTCCTCTGCTTCCTCTATTAGTGCCTCTGTTGCCACAGGGGACAGTTCTGTGTGACTGCAGCCCCATAATCTTGCCTTTTTAAAATGACTGGTAGTGGGGCGCCTGGGTGGCTCAGTCAGTTGAACTTCGGTTTCGGCTCAGGTCATGATCTCATGGTTTGTGGGTTCGAGCCCCGCGTCGGGCTCTGTGCTGACAGCTAGCTCAGAGCCTGGAGCCTGCTTCAGATTCTGTGTCTCCCTCTCTCTCTGACCCTCCCCTGTTCATGCTGTCTCTCTCTCTCTCTCTCTCTCTCTCTCAAAAATAAATAAAAACATCAAAAAAAATGTTTTAATAAAATAAAATGACTGGTAGGAATTTTGTAAAAATTAAAATATTCAATTAATATGAACACCTCCCATATTTTCCTAACCCACTACTAGTATTCAATAATTGTCACTTCTTTGCCCCACTGTGAACAAAATCTTTATTCTACTTTCATAAACCTAGACTACAGTAACCCAGTATTTCTCCTCACCAGAAAGCAATGCACTTCTATGTTCTTTTATCCTTTGCTCTTGTGTTGATATATCTCACGTACACTTTCAGAATTAGCAGTAAACATAAAAGCAACTTGGTTTTAATATCCCCATGTTTAACAACTTACACATGCTTGCCATGTTGTAAAACAAATTTTCATAATTTCATTATCATGATAAAATGAAAAAGAACTTCCATTCTGACATTTAAAATAATAGGCCTTCTCTAAAAATAATATACCTTTTCTAAGAGCTCTAACTTCAGCCTCGCTGATGTGACAGGTTATTTTGTTATTTTATTCATACTTTATGTGGGAAATTTACTTGCCAGTTGAACTATATACAAATTGCATTGTTCATTATTCCTTATAAAACAGAAACTACAAGAGCTACTAATTTTTGTACCAGGTGAATTGATATCAGTAGCAGTAATGTTTTGTGTACCTTGCACTTCTTTACAGAAAGCTGATTACTTTAATATCATTAGTACATTTTCATACAGAGAGCAGTCAAAGTCATATCCATAAGTTAGCCTGTCTGCAACTAAGGAAATGCCAATGTTTTTCCTTCACCTTTTTATTCTTGCTTGGCTTCAATGTGAATCTGGATATATAAGCAAATATAATCCTTTTTTATAAAAACAGCTTTACTGTGGGGCTCCTGGGTGGCTCAGTCAGTTGAGTGTCCAACTCTTGATTTTGGCTGAGGTCAGGATCCCAGAGTTGAGGGATTGAGCCCCACATCAGGCTCTGTGCTGAGTGTGGAGCCTGCTTAAGATTCTCATTCTCTCTCTCTCTCTCTCTCTCTCTCCCCACACACACACACACACTCATGCTCACTTTCTTTCTCTCAAATTAAAAATTAATAGATTTAACAGCTTTACTGAGATATAAATGACATACAAAACACCGCACATATTTAACTATATAATGATATGTTTTGACATAGGTATACACCTGCAAAACAATCCTCCTAATAAAGATAATAAACATCACCTCCAAAAGTTTCCCTCTGCCCCTTTGTAAATCCGTCTCCCTTTTCAGCACTCCTTCCATCACCAAATGTGGTGCACAGACTCCAAGATGGCCTCCTATTATTCATGCCTTTGCATAATCTCCTCCTCTGGAGAGTGGGCCGCACCTGGGACTTGTTTCTAACCAACAGAATTTGCAATCATGATGGGATGGACACGATTACATGTGCAGAGTAATGTACATGGTTTGTAATACACGTAATATCTCCCTGCTAGCCTTGAGAAAGCAACAGGCCAATTTGTGAGCTTCCATATGGAGAAGACCATGAGGCAAGGAACTGAGGGTGGACTCCAGCCCCCAACCAGAGAGAAACTGACGCCTCAGTCCACTAGCCTGTGAAGAACTGAATGCTACTAACAATTGCATGAATATGGCAATGAATTGCATGAATATGGCAGTGGATCCTTCCCCAGACTAGCCTCAAGTAAGAACCCAGTCCTGGCCAGCACCTTGAGCACAGCCTTATACAGGACCCACAGTTACATGGGGTAACTTTTATCCTACAGAAAATATAAGATAATAAATATGTCACTTTACGCGGCTGAATTTGGGGTAATATTGTTACACAGCAATAGATAACTAATATATCATGCAACCACTGATCGGCTTTCTATAACTGTAGATTAGTTGTATTTTCTAAAATTTTATGTAAAAGAAAATACAGTATGAACTCCTTTGTCCACCTTCTTTCACTGAATTATATGAGATTTATCCATGTTGTTGGCTGTATTAATGGTTTACTCCTTTCTGCTGTTGAGTGGTATTCTGTTATATGGATATGCCATTATTTGTTGGTCTATTCATCTGACAGTAGATATTTGGGTAGTTTCCACTTTGGGGCTATTATAAATAAAGGTGCCACGAGTGAATGTTAGTGTGCAAGTCTTTGGCTATACATTTTCATTTCTCTTGGGTAACTACCTAGGAGTGGAATGGCTAGGATTACATGATAGGTCTCAGTCTTTCACATCCCCACAGCAGTGTGTGAGATTTCCAGTTCTTTCACATCCTCACCGGCACTTGACATGCTCAGTCTTTTGAAATGGTGTGTAGTTGTATCCATTGTAGTTTTAATTTGCATTTCCCTAAAGGTTAATGATATTTAACATCTTCTGAAATGCATATTTTCTATCTGTCTTCTGTTTAAAATTTTGGCCCATTTATTCAAAAATTGGGTAGTTTGTTTTCTTAGTAAATTACTGAGTTTTGATACTTCTTTATACATTCTGGAGATAGACCTTTTATCAGACATGTTCTCTGCAAATATTTTCTCTCAGTAAGTCTTTTCATTCTCTTAATAGTCTTTCAAAAAGTAAAAAAAAAAATAATTTTGATGTTCAATTTATCACTTTGCTATTTTATGGATCAAACCAGACTATTCATCTCCAAACAGCTCACAATTAGGAGGACTTTAACTAACTGGTGTATCTTTCTACTTAAAAAAACCATGTCACTTTTCAAGTTCTACCACTACCTTAAAACCTAATCAATCACATCAGGCTTCTGGAGCGACATGCTTTAACACTGTGACGCTTATTGCCAGTGTTTTTCATTTGCACTTCACATATGCAATCGAGTAGAGTGATTATCAATTTTTCTTATGAAAGCAGTGATCATGTCTTCATCTAGTCACTACTGTATCATAAAGACCTAAGATAGAGAGGCAAACCAAGAACTGGAATCTTAACTATAGAGAACAAACTGATAGTTACCAGGATGGGTGGGGGTGGGGGTGGGGGATGGGTTACATAGGTGATAGGGATTAAGGAGTGCATCTGTTGTGATGAGCACTGGGTGATGTGTGGAAGTGCTGAATCACTATATTGTACACCTGAGACTAATATTATACTGTATGCTAGCTACCTGGAATTTACATAAAAACTTAAAAGAAATAAAGACCTAAGGTAATGCCTGGCAAATAAATGGTTGATAAATATTTGTCTTTCAAAATAAAACTTTCTTTTGTATTTCCAACCACTCCATGCTAGGTGGGGATCTGGTAATGTCAGTTGTACATGATGATGATGATTAGTAATAATAAAGAAAATTTAGAGAGAAAATGGAGTGAACTAGCAAAAGAAAAGAACAGGATTGGTGGGAAAATGCAGGGACTAAGTTTTGGGGGGACAATTTAATATACATACAAGGTCCATAATCAGTGACCTTGGTAATCATTTGATACTGAATTAAACCCTGTTTTATACCATCTAGCACATACTAGATGATTTGCCCTGATTCTTGAACAAAATACTTAAACTCTATTTATATTTATCTATTCACATCTAAAAGTCATAGCACCTAAACTGTTAAAACTGCTAAGTGATCTCAAACTACAGCTTTTGCTTCCCATCAGGTCAGATCAATATATATCTCCTGAGTGGTAGGGACAGACAATGAATAGCAACGATCATTCTCCTTGAGGAAATTTTATTTGTACTGTGGACTCAGAAATATAAGTAAGTGATTCCAATACAATGCATGAAAGCACAATGAGAAACAACTCCATGGACTTAAAGCCTGCATAGCAGGCAAATACCTATCTGTATGGAGTTATTTTCCAGGTTTTATCAGAAATATGTTCACATGAGTTTGGTATTAAAACTTTGTCATCTTACTAGAACTGTCCCAAAATCAAAAGGTTTAAACTATAATATAAGGGAATTTGAGAACACATTCAAGAGGAAAATAATCAATAGAATTCTTTTATCACCATCCACAGGGAGTCCTACCTCCCCTCAGGTAAAAAGTCCATACTTTCTGTTGAAGAGCAATCGCATTAAAATCAGGTAGAGGAAAAGCATTCGGATTATTCTGACTGGATTTGTTAGAAGTTCAGTTATTACAAATTTTAAAAACAGTATATGGAAATGTTACTTCCTTTAGTGGCAATCCAACTTCCCTGCAGAGAAAAACCAGAAGGTTCCCTAAAAGTTTTTTAAAAATCCATAATTGACACCAAGTGGCTAACGAGGTGATTAAAAAAAAGTACATGGCCAAGACCTCGATAAAGAGAGATATTCAAAGTGGCGAAGCTAGAATTTAAGGCTATTTTCTCCCTCTGAATATTTTCTAATTCTAAAAGAGGCAGATAAGGAGAGAGTAGCTGAACAGGGCTTTGGAAAATTCATGAGGCTTGGGGACCAAAACTTGGAGTTCAAGATCAGCTCAAAAGGGACCATCAACATAAATACTTTTCCATGGCCTTCCCACCCAATATGAGACTGTCACATCATCATAACTGAATTCCAAGAGGAAGAATCTCAAGAATAAAAATGCCAAGAGCCCCAAATGGAAATTGCAAGGCTTCCTGTGACTTGCCTCAGTAGTCATGTGGCATCATTTTGGTCATATTCTACTGGCTGAAATTGAGTCACAGTGTCAGCCCAAACTCAAGGGTAGGAGACTACACAATGGTTTGAATGCTGGAGTATATGATTCATTGAGAGCATCTCTGAAAACTACTTCCTACAAAAGGACTTTAGGTTAAAGGAAAGTATGCTCCCAACTGATAACCAGCATCAACTGCCCACCATATGAGTGAGTCAGCAAGAACACCCATCCCAATTAAGCCTTTAGAAGACTGTAGCCCTGGTCATCATCTGACTAGAACCATATAAGAAAACCCAAGTTAGAAGTCTCCAGGGAAGCCCAGCCACCACAGAACATGGGAAACAATAATAAATCATTGGTTTGGGGCATTAAATTTTGTGATAATCTGTTATGCAAAAATAGAATACAGAAACATCTTTCATTGTCCAGATAACAAAAATGAGATTAGAATGTATGCTGTAGTGTCCAGGTAACAACTTAAAAGAACAGGGAAGTGATTATATAACTAAAAAGCCAATAAAGAAGGGTTGTAAAAATAACCAATCCAGATAAACTTAAGTGTATAGCTATTTTACAGCAGACCGATACTCTTGCAGCAAAAACTAGGAAAAAAATTATTTGTATCAATTTTTAAAGGTACTAGGAATGTGTAGAAGCAAAGAATTAGACAAAATAAAATTTCAAGGAGAATTCTAAAGCGCAGTATCTAAGAGTGGAAATTTTCTCAGGGGAGCTAATAACATCCAGTTATTTCCCCTATAGGACATGGGGAATTTCAGTTGTAGATTAAAAATGTAGTTTGTCCAAGCTTCAGGTTTACCTAAGCATAGAGCCTCTAATGGGGGAAACGTAAACTGGAAAAGTGTGGATAATAATTGAATAAATACTGTGGCAAATTGAAAACCTGAAGGAACTAGAACAATAGTTTACATATTCACAGGGCTTTTCCTGCATTCTGAGGCCATGATGGTATAAAGGAACAAAAGTTAAAATCTCCTAGAGGCAGACTAAGATTCTCTCCATTTCTAAATGCCTTGGAAACAAAAACTTGCTTCGAGGACATTGTCAACATTCCCTTTCAATATTTGCTACATTTTGAAAATATGCAGGGGGCATGGAAGAGGGCACTTGTGGGGATGAGCACTGGGTGTTATATGGAAACCAACTTGACAATAAACTATTTGAAAAAGAAAAGAAAAGAAAAGAAAAAAAGAAAAAGAAAGGAAAGAAAGGAAAGAAAGAAAGAAAAGAAAAGAAAGAAAGAAAGAAAAGAAAGAAAGAAAAGAAAGAAAGAAAGAAAGAAAGAAAAAAAGAAAGAAAGAAAGAAAGAAAGAAAGAAAGAAAGAAAGAAAGAAAGAAAGAAAGAAAGAAAAAGAAAGAAAGAAAATATGCAGGGGGCGAGGCTAAAGAGTTGGCTCTGAAGGATAGAACCAGAACTACTACAGTGATTCACACCTGAGAAAATAAGATCATTCAGGCCCTAAAACAAACATGAGCCAGAGATACACTGTGTAAGTAAAACTCAAACTCAGCTATAACTCAGTTCAACTCTGAACTGTATTGACAAGACTCTCACTCTGTATGCTCAACAGAGGACAGAAGGAACCCTTTACACAAAGTTAAAAAATTAAGAGTAAATTAAATCCAAAGAAGTAGGTGGAAAAAAACTTTAAAAGAACGAAGATTAATAAGATAGAAAACAAAACTTAAATCATCAACGAATTTCAAAATCACTTCTATGAAAAGACAAATACCATTGATAACACAGCTAGCAAGTCTGAGGGAAAAAGCAAGACAGTTCAATAAGTATTTGAAAAGGGTGCATCACTACAGATCCAAACAAGTAAAAGGCCTTAAGAGAACTTTGTAAACAATGTTATAACAATAATTTAGACATTTTATATGAAGTGGACAAAATCCTTGAAAAGTGCAACCTAACAAAACTAACACAAGAAGAAATATTGAATCTTATTTTTATAAAAATTTGAAATAAAATTCATACTTTTAAGCTGCCCACACAGAAGACTCCAGTTCCAGATGGCTTTAGCAGCAAATTCTACTAAATATGTATTTAGTAGAATATTTAGGAAAATAGATAGCAATCCTATATTCACTCTTTCAGAGAATTGGAAGTGGGAGGATGGTGAATGGAAGAAAGAAATAGCTAACTAGTTCTCCCACATCATATTATGACATTAGCATAACTTTGATGCAAAAACATCATGAGGATATCACAATGCAGGAAAATTATTGGCCAATCTGACTAAGGAAAACAGATACAAAAATACTGAACAAAATAAATGCAATCTGAATCCAGTTGTACATAAAATGTACACACATTTTATGTATATACACATACATAATGTGCACACACATTTTATGTGTGTATCACACAATTAAATGGGTTTATTTCAAGAATGCACAGTTGGTTTAAACATAAAAATCAACGAGATTTATTTACTACATTAACAAAATAAAGAATAAAAAATATTTGACCATCTCAATAGATGCAGAAAAATAATTTGATAAAACTCAACATGCACTTAGCATTAAATAAAATGTATAACAAATGTAAAACAGAGAGCAACTGCTCTAAGCTAACAAAAAGGTGTTTACCTAAAAAAAAAATCCCCATCATACTTAAGACTGATACAGACTAAGCTTCTCCTCTGAGATTAGAAACAATAAAAGGATGCTCAACTCATATTTCTTTTTTAAAAAAATATAGTTATTGTCAAGCTGGTTTCCTTGTAACACCCAGTGTGCATCTCAACAAGAGCCCTCCTCCATGCCCATCGCCCATTTTCTCCTCTCCCCCACCCACCATCAACCCTCAGTTTGTTCTCAGTATTTAAGAGTCTCTTGTGGTTTGCCTCCCTCCCTCTCCCTAACTATTTTTTCCTCTTCCCTTCCCCTATGGTCCTCTGTTAAGTTTCTCCTGTTCCACACATGACAACTCATTATTTCAAGTCAGTATTTTACCAGAGGTTCTAGACAGTATGGTAATGCAAGAAAAAAGAAATATCTGAAAAAGAGAAACAAATGTCCTTACTCAGAAATAACCTTATTGGATATTTAGAAAATCCAAAGGAGTCTACAGTCTTATTATTAGAGTTAATAAATGATGTGTAAAGTTTGCTGGGTACATGACTAACATAGAACGGCATTTCCATGTGATAGCATTAAAAAAACAGAAAATGAAAGTTTAAAAAGAATGATTTACAAAGGCAACAAAAAATACCAGAAATTCGTAAATAAACCTAACAAAACATGTGCAAGACTTATAAAATTTCTCTGAATGTTTTATAGAAGAGCTAAGTAAATGGAAAAATTTTATCATGTTCAGAGTCTGGAAAACTCAATATAAAAGATGTCAATTTCCCATATGATGAATCTGTGGATTAAATGCAATCACCAAAAATACTTCAATGCTTTTTTTCTAGAAATAAATTGGTTCTAGGTATTTTATGAAAGCAAAGAGACAAGGGCAGTCAAAATGTCCTTAGAGGGGAAAACAAAACATTTTGAGAAGATTCACAATGCAAATATCACAACTTATTGTAAAGTTAAAGGAATGAAAGGGGCACCTGGGTGACTCAGTCGGTTAAGCATCTGACTTCGGCTCACATCATGATCTTATGGCCCATGAATTCAAGCCCCACATCAGGCTCTATGCTGACAGCTCAGAGCCTGGAGCCTACTGTGGATTCTGGGTCTTCCTCTCTCTTTCTCTGCCCTTCCCTGGCTTGTTCTCTCTCTCTCTCTCTCTCTCTCTCTCTCTCCAATAAATAAATAAATAATAAAAATAAATCAGGCAATGAGAACATTGTGGTATTGGCATAAAGACACACAAATAAACTAATGAAACGAAAGAAATAATTCTAAAACAGACTCATCTATAAAAATACTTTACATATGACAAAAATGGTACTATTACTGAGGAAAGGACAGTCCTTTCAATAACTGGGTCAAGGTCAAGTGGATATCCTTGGGGTAGAAAAATAAAACTCAACATACAAAAAACTTTAGGGTGGGGCACCTGGGTGGCTCAGTCGGTTGGGAGTCTGACTTCAGCTCAGGTCATGATCTCACGGTTCGTGGGTTTGAGCCCCACATCAGGTTCTGCGCTGACAGTTCACAGCCTGGAGCCTGCTTCAGATTCTGTGTCTCCCCCTCTTTCTCTACCACTCTGTCTCTGTCTCTGTCTCTCAAAATTAAATAAATATTTTTAAAAAATTTTTAAAGTTTAGGGTGGACTGTAAATCTAAGTGTAAAATATAAAATACTTTAATAAGTCTTATTATATTTTCAGAATATTTTTAGAAGCATTTACATTATTTTCAGAATATTTCTAGGACCTTAAAATATGAAATTTTTTCTTACACAGAGACACAAACAAAGCACTAACCATAATGGAAAAGATAACTACATTGGATATTAAAATTAAAAACATCTTTATAGCAAAAGACAACACTAAGAAATGAAAAGCCAAGTCACAGAGTGGGAGAAAGTCTCAGCAACAGTTACAGCAAAGCAAGTCACTCAAATGCATATAGAAAGCCATTACATACATTACATACATTACATACATTCAGACAGCCTAATTTAGAAATAGACAAAAACTAGAAAAGTCACTTCAGAAGAGAATGTCCAAATGAACAATACATATGGGCAAAAAGTACTTAACCTGATTCTTACCACCATTAGTCACCAGAAACACAAAAATTAAAACTACAATAAAAGACCACTAGCCATCCACCCAAATGGCTAAATTTGAAAATGCTGACAGCATCCGATTTGGTTGATGATAGGAGAAAATAGGGTATCCTTAGGCAGTGCTGGGGAAAGTGTAAATTGGTAAATCCACAATGCAAAATTGATGCAGATGCTAAAGTTGCACACATCCTCTTACGATCCGGCAATTCCATCCTAGACATACAGATATCCAACAAATCTGCGTGCAAATGTGCAGCAAGCGACAGGACACTATGTTCATGATTGGCATGGCTGTTGATAGCAAAAACAGGAAACAACCTATATATTCCCCCAAAAGTAGAAGAGATTGTGATATATTCATGTAACAGAATATATGAACTGAATTAACCATAGCTGGTCACGACAATTCAGACCCACCACACAGGCATATGAAATCAACAACAATAACAAAAAAACAGACCTATACAAGACACACCAAATATAGGATTCCAATTAGTAAATATACCAAAGCTAATCTAATAAAGGGGAAACCGAACTATAGTGTTGAAGGTAAAGACTGTGATTCTTTTTGGAGAGGAAATAAAAAGATTGAGCGAGGGCACTAAAGAGTCTCATGTTATGTGGTATATTCAGGTCCTGGATAGTGTATAGACTTCGTGGCAATTCATTCAGCTGAGCGCTTATGATTTGTTGGGTGTTTTGGATGGGTATGTCAGTAGAGAAACTTCAAGTCACATAGTTTGATTTGTCTTTAAAAAATAACACGTCTGACTTTAATAAATCAACTGAAGCAGTGGGGGTTGTAGGTAAGCGAGGAATCACGGGAATCTACCTCCAAAGTCAAAAGCACGCTGTGTACACTGTATGTAAGCTAATTCGACAATAAATTATATTTAAAAAATAAAAGTAAATAAAAATAAAAAATAAATCAACTGAAATATTAAGTGAAGATTTATGAAATAATTCTTCTAGCATATATCATTTTGACAAAGGAATGTAAAAGCAAAAAGACAATAGGGCTCTAGGAGCAAGGATGAAAGAGAAAGAACTCCAGAGAAAGACAGCCTGCATTGGAAGACGCTTGTCACAAGACCAGTCTACGAAATTTTTTATCAAACCATGACATAATAACATGAAAACAAATGGAGGTTTTCCAGTAATCAGTTAAGAAAGGTGTGTTTTACTTGCTTGTTTTCCTCATCTACAGGAATCCATTTGACTAAGCCTAGTGACAAAAATGCCTAGGCACTTACTCTCTGGTATAGAATCACAAACTTTGGGGTAGAAAACTATCTACTTATTTAATCTTCACAAAAAGAAGTCACAATTGGAAAATAATATAATTTTGATCATGTCAATAATCTGATTGTATTCGATTTATTATTTGAACAATTACATACGGATTTGGCTTAATAAATACTGGAGAGAGAAAGGAGGGAGTAGAACTTCATTATTTAGCTGGAACTCTGTGTAATTCCTTAGTGGAAGTCTGTTTACACATATCAAGACTCCAGAACTCCAGGGCTTCAGATCTCCAACCAAATATGCCAGGCAAACATTTTTCATTTGCCAAAATAACAATGGTAACATTCAATGTTCCTGACACCTTGCTACAGTGGAGATACAAAAATAAAATACGTGATAACATAACATTATAAAGTGTACTGTGTTTAAATGGAGCTACCCTTAGCTAATTAATCTCATGGAAAATAAACCTGTGATACTCTAGGAAATATATGCAAAGGCACGGAAGTTTAAATTTTTAGTTAATTTAAAGCAATGTATTTTCTTTTTTTTTTAATTTTTTTTAACATTTTATTTATCTCTGAGAGAGAGAGACAGTATGAGCAGGGGAGGATCAGAGAGAGAGGGAGACACAGAATCCGAAGCAGGCTCCAGGATCTGAGCTAGCTGTCAGCACAGAGCCCAACGCAGGGCTTGAACCCACCAACCGTGAGGTCATGACCTGAGCCGAAGTCCGACACTCAATGGACTGAGCCACCCAGGCACCCCTAAATCAATTTATTTTCATCGTATGTGAGAAATTTCCTTCTCTCCCAACCATTCTCCTACACGCATAAAATCAAATTAATTGCATTTATGAAGCACTTTATAACTTCTAAATTTTAAGTTCAATACATTTCTCTATAATTTACATACTTCTTACTTTTCATTTGTATCCTATTTTTTAAAAAGAATTTCAGCTTTTCATCACGAGAAGCTAGTTTGTTACCAGCAAGCAGAATGTCTTTAATAAATTCCATTTACTCAGAATGCAAAAATGTAAGGTTCTTGAGCACTAAATTCAACCAAAAAAACTAAGACTCAATATGTAAATTTATAAATCTTACTAAAAGTGATTAAACAAGATTTACATAAGAGGCGCCTGGCTGGCTCATTCAGTTTCTTTAAAAAAAAAAAAAAGTGTTTATTTATTTATTTTGAGAGAGAGAGAGAGAGCACGTGAGCAAGCACACATGTGCAGGGGACGTGCAGAAAGAAAGGGAGAGAGAGAATCCCAAGCGGGCTTTGCATGGTCAGGTCATGATCTCTTGGTTGATGGGTTCGGGCCCTGCATCTGGCTCTGTGCTACAGCTGAGGGCCTGGAGCCTGCTTCAGGTTCTGTGTCTCCCTCTCTCTCTGCCCCTCCACTGTCTGCGCTCTCTCTCTCTCTCTCAGAAATAATAAATGAAGAAACTTAAAAAAAAAAAAACAAGATTTACAGAAGGCAAATTCTTGTACTACTATTTTAATTGATAAAAGATTAGTATCAAGGATATATAAATAATTCCTACAGATCGATTAAGAAAAGACACGAGTCGGGGCGCCTGGGTGGCTTAGTCGGTTAAGCGTCCGACTTTCGCTTAGGTCATGATCTCGCAGTTCGTGGGTTCGAACCCCGTGTCGGGCTCTGTGCTGACTGCCAGCTCAGAGCCTGGAGCCTGTTTCAGCCTGTGACTCCCTCTCTTTCTGACCCTCCCCTGCTCATGCTGTCTCTCTCTCCTAAAAATAAATAAAACATTAAAAAAAAAGAAAAAAAAAAAAGAAAAGACATGAGTCAATAGAACTATAAATAAACAAAAACATAGGACTTTCACAGAGAAAAGGTCAGTTTCTTGACTTAATTAATAATCATGGAAATGTAAATTAAGGCCAAATAAAGATATCATTTTATAGTCGTTAGATGGGCAAAAAATAAGAAGTCTGGCAATATTGTTTTGGGAACAATGTGGAATCATGGGATTCTGATGGGATGAATATAAATTGTTATAACCACTTTAGAAAGCAATTTGGCCATTTCTGGGGCGCCTGGATAGCTCAGCTGGTTAAGCGTGTGACCCGTGATTTGGGGTCAGGTCATGATCTCACTGTGAGAGGGATCAAGCCTTGTGTCAGACTTTCGGAACACTGATCATGTGGAGCCTGCCTGGGATTCTTGCTTTCCCTCTCTCTGCCCATCCCTCATATGCACGTGTGTGCTCTCTCACTCTCTCAAAATAAGTAAACAATTTTTTAAAAAGAGAAACCAATTTGGCAATTTCTTATAAAGTTGAAAATGTTTATACCTTCTCATCAATTTTATACCTAGGTATATGACCCACAGAAATATCTGCATGTGTGCATCTGGATAAGAGTATGATAAACCAGGCAACTTTGTTAGTAATAGCAAAAAGATTCACTGCAAACAAGGCAAGGGTCCAACAGAAAAATGAAAAATTATGTAATATTCATGTAAAACACATGTTATAGCAGTGAAAAGACTGACCTACTCAATATATAAATTATTGGTACTGAACCTCACAAACATAATCTAGTTTTTTCCTTTAAGGGTGTTTTTTAAAAGCTTGTATATAAATGACATGAATTAATATATCTTTTTAAATGAATGGTAAATATCAAAATCAGAAAAATAGTTACTGCTCAGAACAAAGGTGCAAGGGAAGGGTAATGAGGAGCTGGACTGGTAGTGATCTAGTTCAGGGTCAGTAGGATGTGACATTGGTCAAAGCAAGCCACTCAATTGTTTTTGTAGTTTACTGGAACCCATTCATTAACACAATAGAGCATCATGGATTTTCTGCTAGTTGAGTAGAGTTGAGTAGTCATGACCAAAAAAAAAAAAAAAACCCCACAAAACCTAAATATTTTCTATCTGGTCTTCTATCGAAAATATTTGTGTACCTCTATTCTAGCTTATAAATTATAAATAGGGTCTCCGCTTACTGTACTTCATAACTTCCAGATATGATCTTTCTTTGGTAGACATTATTATATCCTTTTTCAAAAACATGGTTCTTACAGAAACAGTGCATTTTTAGATTAGATACTTGAATTGGCGTGGCTTTATATTAATGTAGCTGAGGGTGAACTTGATCATGCCAGCACTCCTTTCGAAGGTCATTGCTTACTTTTCATTAGATCAACCATGCAAATTACCTGGTCTCAATCATAGGAAAAATCAGCAGATTAGACCTAACATAAATTAAGAGAGGTAAGAATTACAATAATAGCAATGCTAAAAATAGTTGGTATATTAATTTGCTAGGGCTGCTGTAAGAACCACAAACTGGGTGGCTTTAAACAAAAGAAAATCTTGTCTCCTGCATTTCCAGAAGACATAAGTCTGAAATCAACTTGTGTTGGCAAGGCTGGTTCTTTCTGGCATTTCTGAGAGACTCTGTTCCACGCGTCTCTCCTGGCTTCTGGAGATTGCCAGTGATTTTGGTGTTCCTTGGCCTATAGTCATATAACTGTGGTCTTTGCCTTGGTAGTAACATGGCTATTGTAGGGGGCATCAGTCATTGGATTGGAGCCCTCCCTAATACAGTATGGCCTCGCATTAACTAAAAACATTATAGGATTCCTGGTGGACACAAGTTTGGGGGGGAAACTACTCAACTCAATAGAGTTGGTATGCCCCAAAGGAAGTGACTGTGCTTCTGTGCTAGAGTACAGAAAACATTCTTTCAAGTTTATTTATTTGTTTTGAGAGAGCACACACGTGAGCAAGGGAGATGCAGAGAGAGAGAGGGAGAAGAGAGAAGCCCAAGCAGGCTCCATGCTGTCAGCACAGAGCCCAACACAGGGTTCGACCCCACCCCGGAGAGATCATAACCTAAGCTAAAATCAAGAGATGGAGGCTTAACTGACATAGATACCCAGGCATCCCTAGAGCACAGAAAACTCTGAAAATCATCACTATAACAGGGGCAAGTATACTGTTCAAGGACCATTCAGGGGGATAGAAACTGCGCCAAGTATTTAAAATAGAATTCAATAAAGTAATTGGTTACAGTGGTACTGGGAGGGTCAAGGAAGTCACACAGGATAATGAGGCACCCCAGAAGCTGGCCCTCCTCATAGGCTGGAGAGCCAGGGATGTGATGGTACCAGAGTCCAGGCATCAGAGTCACTCACTCCACAGTAGGTAAATCAACAGTGGGCAGGTCGAGTGGCAAGGTGGGGGGAGGGGGGTCCTTGAGGAGACAGAGTGGCTGGCAGAGCTAGATCAGGACACAGGAATACAGAGAGAGAACAAACCGGGGACATCCTGGACTTTCTGGCCCCACATCCCACTTGCCATGTCTAGCTGGAAGCCAACATCACCTGGAAAGAGCAGCTTGCAGGTGTTGACCCCCGACTGCCAAGGTCAGAGAAAGGAGAGGAACGGTTAGAGAGCAAACAGGCCACAGCCAGCCAGCAAACAAGGAGAAAGGTAACAATTCAATTTCCCAGATGCTACTCATTTGGATGGAAGACTGAAATCAAACTTTTATTTAAGACAGGAGGCACAGCCACAAAGGCTTGCACTCTGTTCAATCTTCTCACTAACAGGAAATGTTGCTCTTTTAATTCTTAGAAAACTGACAAATAAAATTTTTTTTTAATGTTTGTTCAGTTTTGAGAGAGACAGAAAGCAAGAGCGAGCAGTAGAGGTGCAGAGAAAGGGGGACAGAGGATCCGAAGCAGACTGTGCAATGACAGCAGATGGCCCCATGTGGGGTTCGAACTCACAAACCATGAGATCATGACCTGAACCAAAGTCGGACACTAAACCGACTGAGCTACCCAGGCACCCTGAAAACGGACATTTTAATAAAATGTATTTAATGGATTTAGAAAAATTCTTAAAGGAGCTTAGTATACTTTTAAACTGTTGACTACTGTGTGTAACAATATGATAAATATGTATTCACCTAAAATTCTAAATACCTGTTTTCTAATTTTACCTCTTCTCAAGGCTTGTTGAGCTTATATATAAAAGCATTTTATATAAGAATATGAACGCATTTTCTGTAAAAATAGCCACATTAATCAACTAAATAGTAAAGAGTCCTTTGCACTTCCTTTCTTCCCCACTAGAATGAAAAAAACATAAAAATGTACTCCTCCTTGAAAAAAATATAGCCTTCCTTACACATATACCAGGAAAACAAATAATCTGAAAATTATTTCAGAAAAAGTGGACAGAAGACATGAATAGACATGTTTGCAAAGACCACAGATGGCCAGCAGACACATGAAAAGATGCCCATTCATCATCAGAGAAATGCAAATCAAAGCCACAACAAGATATCACCTCACACTTGTCAGAAGGACAGTATCAAAAAAACAAGAAATAACAAGTGTTGGAGAAGATGTGGAGAAAAGAGAAACCTTTGCACTGTTGGTGGGAATGTAAATCGGTACAGGCACTGTGGAAAACAGGATAGAGTTTTCTCAAAAAATTAAACAGAGAAATACAATACGATCCAGTAATTCCACGGCTGGGTATTTACCCCCACCCAAAATGAAAATATGAATTAAAAAATATATATGCAACCCTATGTTTACTGCAGCATTATTTACACTAGCTAAGATAAGGAAGCAACCTAAGTATCTACTGATAGAGATACATGGATCTACTGATAGAGATACATGGATAAAGACGATGTGATATATAATGACAGCTTTAGATAGCTGTATAATGGAATACTACTCATCCATTAAAAAATAAAATCTTGCCATTTGTCAAAACATGGATGGATCAAGAGGGTATGATGCTAAAGGAAACAAGTCAGACAGAGATATATATCATATGATTTCACTTACATGTGACATCTGAAAAACAAAACAAACAAAAAACCCCAGAAAGATTCTTAGAAGTACAGAGAGCTGATGGTTGCCAGAGGGGAGGGAGGTGGCGGGGGGCGGGGGGGTCTGAGTCAAAGACATAGGGACCTTAAGAGATACAAACTTTCAATTTTAAAATAAATAAGTCACAATGATGAAAAGTGCCACATAGAGAATATAGTCAATAATATTGTCATAACTTTGCATGATGACAGATGGTAACTAGACATCATGGTGAACACAGCATATAATTGTTGAATCACTGTATTGTACACCTAAAACTAAGATAATATTGTAGGTAAATGATATTTCAATTAAAACCAAAAAACATAAACTCTAAACTATTCAAAGCATTTTGCTTCTCCTACAGAAGTGCAGAAAGAATGTTTTCACTTTGCACTGATTTGACTAAAAAATATGGAAATGTTATCAACATTGACATTTGTGAATTGTCTATAACCTGAGTACAATTCAGGATCCCCACTAAGAAAAAGCTAAGAAAGAACTCTGAAGAGATGGATTGATTCCAAAGCTATTAAAACCTTTCATGTTTTGGACAGATGCCAACTGTTTGCTCTCTGCCCATTTGAAATATTCATTGTTATCCAAATAGCTTGGATGCAAACCCATCCCCCGAGCGACAGCACAGCAAATTATTAGGACTTGTGGTGCTTTCATTGGATTTACTGATGGCAATATTACATGCAAAAAAAAAAAAAAAAAAAAAACTAATAAAATGAGATGGCTGAGCTGAGGACAGAGTTGGAGAATTTGCAACCTAAAACATCCTTGGCAGAAGGCACAGAGTTGTCTGATCATCCTTGGGAAACAGCACAAAATTTATTTTAAGTTGCCCTTCAGAACTTAAAGACCTGGCAGAGAGGAAGAACTCACGGCTGTGGGGTTTCTCACCAGCTAAGCGTTGGCTGGTCATGTGCCCCAACCTCAGTACAAACAAACAAATAGCAAAACAAGTGGTTCATACATGGTTTAATGATGACATTTATGAAAAGTATCAATGAAATGATCATGTGATAAAAATCATCTGGAAAAGAAATATCATTTAGACAAAAGCATAGTCAAGCTATCTTGATGGTTTTCTTAAAACTTAAATAAGTAACACAATTTTGTGCTTTCAGACTATAAAAGGGATAGACTGAGCACTGTGTAGTGGTCTCCAAAGGTATAATTGAAATACACATCGATACACTTTTAAGCCCAGTAAAGTGCTTTCCTTCCCTTTTATTTGTGAGAAGATAATGTAGTCGCATTTGGTTTTACAAAAAGTCTTCTGAGAGTAAAGAGAGCTGATAGAAGAGATATCTGAAATATAATTACAGTTCATTGATCAAACAGAAAATTTTACTACAAAATGTAAGCATTGGCTTACATAACAAACAATTAAATATAACTGAATTGTGTCTTTGGTTTGAATCCGTAATTGTTTGAAAGGGTGGTTTGCCTAGCCAGAAAGGAGCTCTGTAGTGGTTAGAAATCCAGGATTTGGAGTGGATAACAATTGGATTAGGAACTGAGTCCCACAGTGTACGACATACGTGACCTTGGGAAGTCACTTAAACTACACTTCGGTTTCGTTATTTTAAAATGGGATCATAATTGTATCTCCCGCATTTCTTCTAAGAAATAAATGACACAGTTTATCAAATGGGCTCTCAGAGTCAGGTACAGGGTAATTGCTCAGTAAATGATTTTACTGTTGCTTTCTATTGTTATTGAGGCATCAGCTTGTAAGATGACGAATTACACGGTTTTCTCAAACTGTGGCTACAGCGAGTGACTTTAAATGTCAATCAGATCAGTTGAGTTGAATAGTATGTTCTTAAAAATAGCCGAAGAAAATCTTTTATGAGAGGAGAAAAAACTCAACCAGTATCGTTCAAAGAATTGTTTGCTGTTCAAATTCCCAGAAGGCTCAGGGGAAGAGGTTGCACTGACCATGGGGCAAAGCAGGGCACCGGAAATAAAGTGGCAGCTCAGCAGCTGCTCAGTGGACAATCTGAGTTTAGCAAGAGGGGTGGGGAGAAATACCAAGGTCTGGTAAAGGTCACAAGGAAAAATACAAGGTCTTTTAAACATACAATTTTACGATGTCAATAAAACCATTACTTCCTAACAATTTACACAAGAGAATGAACTATAAGCTAAGCTTTGTGGGTTTTTTTTAAATGTTTACTTACTTATTTTGAGGGATGGAATAGTGTGAGCAGGAAAGGGGGTCAGAGAGAGAATACGAAGCAGGCTTTGCACTGTCAGCACTAAGCAGGGCTGCCGATGCAGAGCCCAATGCGGAGCTCCATCTCACAAACCACGAGATCATGACCTGAGCCAACATCAAGACCCGGCGCTTAGCCGACTGGGCCACCCACACGCTCCAACTATAGGCTAAGTTAATGTGACCTTAACTGTATTACAGTAAAATCTAACTACACTGTGGTCCCAGCGTTAATGCAGGGAAATGTGGACACAGGAAACAAAGTGTGGGGAAAAACACTTCAGCAGAATGCTCAAGACTGGAAGGAAGATGGAAGAGGGGTTTCGGAGGAGAGTAATTCCTTCATGAGGTTACAGGTAAAGAAGCCCTTAACCAGGAATGACTAGGGTTTACCCAACCAAGTTATTGCCTAGTTAGTTTTGTTTGCCATCTGGCCAGATTAGAAGCATTGACCCTGGAGTCAAATGTAGGGGTTTGAAGACCTTAGGCCAAACCTTACAGCCTCGGTTTCCATACTTGCAAAGCGAGAATAAAAACAGCTGTTTCCTAGGGCTGCTTTGAGAATTAAAGAAGATAATGTATGAAAACCTCATACAAATCAGTAGCCATTCAAGTGATCACCATTATTCTGTGTCCACCACTGATGTGCTTCCATAATTCATGTCGAATTTCTCACATTTGCATTTGAAAGGAATAATAAAAGACTCTCCAACTCCTGAATTTCCTACATTCTCAAGGCTAATGCAAGAACAATTAGGAACAAAAGTAACTAGAAATGATCCATTCATCTCTCTTCTGGTAATATTTCCTAGGGGAATAATTTGAAATATTAGCAAAGGTATACGTACAAAGACATGAATATACTTGGAAATTATGCTTACCAGGAGTTTTATGCCAGAGGAAAACTCTAATACTGCCTGAGAAGAATAGGACTCAAAATTGGATCTGCAGTCCCAACTTAGCTCTTTTAAGATGCACAGAGAAAAAGGATGGAAACAAACATATGCTTTGAAAGTGACCTGTACCTTCCACACGATGTCTGGGACCACAGGCTTTCTTTGTGTGAAGGTGAAGTTGTTTTTAGACCTTCCTGGTTTTCGGCAGGGGCATTGAATCTTCCAGCCCAAATGCTGCCTGAAAGACTCTTGCATTATTCAGAACCTCATTGCTTTATGAGTGCCCCTATCCTTTGCAATTACACACGGCCCAGCTCTAATGGTGGATGTTAAAATCTGCGTCACTGCTCCAATTCCGCACTGTCACGTATGAAGTTGTGTTGACCCCATGCAAGGGAATCATTTCTTCGGTCTTTGGAATTCTTGAAACAACAAAAACCATTGCTTCTCGATTCTTTCTGTTCCCACTCTGTCGGGCTGCCTCACACCCAGACTGAGAGAACTTCAACACAGGGGTTCCTGCCAACAAGCCCCATCCCCCACACCCACGAAGAAATAACATATCCTAAACCAAAACGTTAATTATATTATTCTCACAACTGATTTCCTGACTAACAAAACCCACACTTCATGCAATTTCGCCTCAGATTCCAGTCCGGATTTTGCAGCCACCCCGCCCTGTCCAGAGCACAAGAGAATCCCTCCCCACCCTCCTGTCATAAATCTCTCTTCACTGCCTCTAATTTTGCTCACACCAGTCCCTCACGTCAGAACAGTCTTCCCTTCTTTCCCCTCAGTCTTATTCTGCTTACCCTGTCCTCACAAGTAGCTTTCTGACTATTCCCACCTCCACAGTTGACGGCACACCTATTATTTACCACATGGTGGCCAAACTGACATTTACCAATTGGCTCATCTCACCCCCAGTGACTTTTGACAACCTCAGAGTAAAGGTCAAGAGGACTTGCAGGACACCAACAGCCCAGGTCCCTGCACATCTCCCTCTGAACTATCCTCACTGTGCTTGGTACTCCATGCTTGTTCCCAACCCCAGGCCTCTGGCTGCCCCTCAAGCACCTCAAGTTCATTCTGGCCTCCAAGCCCTCACACCTGCTTTGTCCTCCACTGGAGACATTCTTCTCCCTCCTGCACTCACCTCCCACACTCCTCACGGCTTTCTCCTTCACAAAATTCAAGTTTCTGCCCAAAGGTTATTCTTTTCTAAGGAGCCTTCTCTAATTGCTCCATGTAAAAGAAGGCCCTTCCCACTTCTTGATCACACTTTATTCCTTTCCCTGAGTGTTTGCTTGGGCATTTATTTGTATTATTTGGAGCATTCATTTCCTTATTGACAGACTAAATGTACAATAAAAGTGACTAGATCATATGTAAAAACAGAACTCTGTCCCACAGTCTACAGCCACCAGCTCAAGAAGCCAACCTCTTGTATCTTCTGATCCATAGTCAGACACATTATCCATTGTGCCACTAGCCCTGCCAAAGAAGTCAACCTCTTATCTAGAAAGCAGACTTGTAGAAAGTCCAACTGCTATCTCTAACAACCATTCCAGGAACCAAACAATAACCCTTGTAACACATTGGCCCCAGATGCCCAGGATTTGATTAGCTAAGAGCTTCCATAAATGCTGACTTGATTAGCTAAGAGCTTCCCTAATTGCCTTCCCTAATTGGCTTCTAACTTAGGGCCAACAAGCAAAAGCCAAATATACACCCTTAGCCGATCACACAGGGTGTCCACTTTTATTAGCCTGCCCACAGCTTCCCCTGCCAACAGCCTCCAATCAGGGCATACTTGAAGCCTACCCCTTCTCTCTGTTCTAAAGGTTCCCCACTGCTCTGCAGAATCCAAGTGATGGTGGTGGCTCACTTCCTTTGTTACAGCAAGCACTGAGTAAATATCAGTGACCATATGATCACCAAAACCCCTTCTAACTCCAACAAGCTATGATTACCTTGGGGCCTGAAGTAAAAGACCAAGTAAGTAAGTAAGAAGGGTCCAGATTTCAAAACGAATTTCCATGTAGTGGATTCCATTAATATGCAAGTTGTAAAGGCAGTTGTTATGCATTGCAGGTAAAGCTTATTTATATTTGGAGCACTGGGGAAGTTTCCGTGTAAGACACAAGAAAAGTCTAGCATGCCAATGAAGCTTCTGTCCTTTGAGGACAATCCAACTTGAAAAACAGGACAACAAAACTAAAGAATTGCTGGAGGTAAAACGTGTCAATCTTTCATGTCTTACGGCAACAGCGCTAAGGAGTTTCCCATCAGACATAAATAAAATCCTTTAATGAAGATAGAGTTTTATCATCTCCACAAATTATCCAGCCCCAAAACTAAAGGAAAGTACATTAGTAATAGATGAGGATTTCTGAGACCTTTGTGTTTAAGTTTTTCTTTAAACAGCCACCTATTAATTGTGAATATTAATTCGCTATCTCTTTACTGATACATACTGTATTCCAGCTCTAGGCTCTGCATTACTAGCTCTGTGAGCTTGAGCAAGTTATTTAACTTACTCGTGCCTTAGTTCCCTCATCACTTAAATGGGGATGGAAATACCCAATTCATGGAGTTGTTGTATGGATTCAGAGTTAATACGTACAAAACCCTAAGACGGGGACTAGAACATACTTAACATTTAAGAGATTCATATGATCGTTGGTGTTACTGTTGTTCTCTTGCTGTTCTTTTTCCGTGGAAAGCATTCAGCTTAATATGTGGGAAAATTCAAAAGGAGATCATGAGTGAGAGGAAAGGATAAACAGGCAGAGCATAAAGGATTCTTAGGGCAGGAAAAGTACTCTGCATGATGTCAGATACATATCATTATACATTTACTCAAACTCAAGGCAAGTGTAACACCAAGAACAACCCTAATGTAAACTATGAACTTTGGGTGATTATGCTGTGTCCCTGTAAGTTCATCAGTAATAACAAATGTTCCACTCCGGTGCAGGAGGTTGATAAGAGGGAGCCTGTGCATGTGCGGCAGAGGAGATATATGGGAAATATCTCCATACTCCCCTCGATTTTGCCATGGACCTAAAACTGCTCTAAAAAACTGTCTTACAATTTTTCAGAAAACATAATATCCGTTCTTGCCCCTCAAAGACTTTGAAGTCATAGGAGAGATAAATGACTGTACTAAAAGCTAAAAATAATGCCCTATGAGAGATTAAGATAAAATGCTATGAATATTAAGAAAAAGCATCATTTGCATAAATTTCCATTGGAGCCCTTACTACATCATGTGATTTTTTACATGCTGTCTGTCCCTCCTCCTCACCCCCACCAGACTGAATGTCACCTCGAAGGTAAGTACCATGGCTAATTCATCTTTGATTCACTTGCCTCACACAGAATACAATATAAAAAAAGACTTCAATAAATCTTGATTAGAGGAAAGTAAATGTGGCTAAGTTCATATTCAGATAGATGCCATTTGACTGTAAACATGGCACCCACATAGAAATGCCTAACAAGGAATTAGAAATAGCAATTAATTCAAGTTTTCTTGGGTGAAGAAAGGGCCATATACTGAGATTTGTACTTTAAGAAAATATTCTGATAGGGGCACTTGGATGGCTCAGTCAGGTAGGCATCTGACTTCAGTTCAGGTCACGATCTCACGGTTCGTGAGTTCAAGCCCCACATCGGGCTCTGTGCTGACAGGTCCAAGCCTGTAGCCCATTTCAGATTCTGTGTCTCCCTCTCTCTCTCTGCCCCTCCCCCACTCCCACTATGTCTCTCTCTCTCTCTCTCTCTCTCTCTTTTTCTCTCTCTCAACAATAAATATAAACATTAAAAATATATATATTCGGAATGTTATCCATACTATGAATTGGATAAATCAGGAAGCCATTTAAATTTTCCAGTGTTATTACAGTATATTTTTTAAAAAGTTTAATGCAACACATTTTCAATTTTCCTTGTGTTTCACATCTTTAGGATTTATAGAAAACACTCCAGTTGCATTACTGTGGTAGTACTACCTGGTTCATTATTAAAATCAACAGAGAACATTCTGAAATGAGGTCATTCAGCAGATGTGAACTTTCATCTGTTCTAAGATATCATAGCATATATGATATCATATTTTTCATATGCATTGCTAACCTAAAAAGAAAGTCTGGAAACACCCCAAAAGGCAAGAAATAATGATGATGCCAATAGTAATAAAAAGCTGAAAGTAGATTAAGGGAGAGAACATAAAAAGCTGGAAGTGTTCTGGAAATGCTCTGTTGGCAATGCCAACAATGGGAGTCTAGAGCACGGGCCACAGAAGGCTCACCACGCTGGCACCTGAGGCGAGGACACTGGACCTTTGCCAGGATGGAAACTGCCACACATGAAATGCCACACAGAGACCACACAGAGACCACACAGAGACCGAAGAACTCTAACCAGGATGAAAAGACAAGTAGGCGATTCGGCCCCTGCCACAAAGGGAGCCAAGAAGAAAACCTGTGCCTCCCAGCCTTGGCTTCATGGGGAAATGAAGAAAACTGGTCTCATAACAAACGTCAGCCATAGACCTGTCAGCACAGGTGCCTTGGGCTTGATTTCGTGTTATATGTATGATTCAGGAGAGGAGAGCCAAAATATTAATTAAAGTCAACCTAGGATGATCACATAAATCCTCTCTGGGGGAAATCTAATCATCCTCCAGGCAGGCCCACAGGATTTTCCCACAATCAAATATTAGTCCAAAATAATTACCAAATGCATACGAAGACAAGTCATCTTGGGTAAGAGTCAGTAGAAACAAACAAACAAACAAAAAAAAAAACAGATTTAGAGACCCAAGGATTCTATCAGCAGAACTCACAGAAGAGAAAATAATCAAGTAATAAAACAGTTAAGACTAAAGAATCAAACTATAGCCAGGGATCACAAAAATATTAAAATAACCAATGTGGTTTGACAAAGAACCAAGTAAAAGGCCTAAAAAAGAAAAAAAAAAGGAATCATTGGAGTTCAAGAGTTAAATGGCACATAAAACAAAACCAAAGAGAGAATTAATGAACTAGAAAATAAACCTGAAGAAATTACCCAAAGGCAGCATAAATAAACAAGAGATTTAAGAAGTACAGAAAATAGAATGAGAACCTTTAATGTATATTCAATCGCTCTTCCAGACAGAATACAGAAATTGGAGTAAAAAAAATATCTAAAGAATGGTGCCAAAGAGTTTTTCAGAAATGGTAAAACTCAGAAAGAGTGAAACAGGATTTAAAAAAATAGAAAACCACAGCCTATATACACCATATTTAAAATTCAGGAAATCAAAGGTACAGAAAAGATTCCTTAAATATTCATTTAAAAAAGCATAAATCGATGTAAGATAAAGATCAAAAACAGAACTGGGGCACCTGGGTGGCTCAGTCGGTTAAGCATCTGACTTCAGCTCAGGTCATGATCTCATGGTTTGCGGGTTCAAGTCCCGCGTTGGGCTCTGTGCTGACAGCCAGCTCAGAGCCTGGAGCCTGTTTTGGATTCTGTTTCTCCCACTCTCTCTGACCCTCCCCTGCTCACACTGTCTCTCTCTCTCTCTCAGAAATAAATTTTTTAAAAAAAAAGAGATCAAAGCAGAATTAATAAAATAGAAAGCAAAAATAAAAACACAAAGATGTTCAAGTTATCCCTGGCCCACCAATGAGCATGTGACTCCCCACTGGGACCCTCCAGTATAGGAAGCTCCCAAATCAACCCTCACGTACATGGAAACTTGATCTATGACAGAGAAGGAATGCACTGCCAATTGGTACAGAGGACCAAGAGCTAAATTAGTGATGCCAGAAAATGGAGTAATAAAACAGTGATGCTGGAGTACTTGATTATACGTATTTTAAAAAAAGAAATGGAAACGGTATCTCATACTGTACAGAAAAATCAATTCCTGGAGATGAAAGACTTAAATGTGAAAAAATTCTCTTTTAAAATATATGTATGTATGTATAAGTATATATATGAATATTTTCACCTGCAATAAGTATGACATTTTTTTCAGAGAGAGAGTATGTGAGCAGGGGAGAGGGGCAGAGAGAGAGAGAGAGACTTAAGTATGCTCCATACTCAGTGCAGAGCCCAATGCAGGGCTCAATCCTACCAACCAGGGATCATGACCTGAGCTGAATCAAAACTCAGATGCTCAACTGACTAAGCCACCCAGGCACCCTCATTTTCTTTTTTTAAGAGTATGACTTTCTTAAACAAGACACAGGAGAGTAAGTCCTGGTAGAAAAGTAAATATATTTGACCTACTAAATTAAGCTATCTTTTCCTCAAAAGATAATTAAATTTTTTTTTAATGTTTTATTTATTTCTGGGAGAGAGAGAGAGAGACAGCGTGAGCAGGGGGGGGTCAGAGAAAGAGGGAGTCACAGACTGAAACAGGCTCCAGGCTCCGAGCTGGCAGTCAGCACAGAGCCCGACGCGGGGCTCGAACCCACAAACCGCGAGATCATGACCTAAGCGAAAGTCGGACACTTAACCGACTAAGCCACCCAGGCGCCCCAATTAAAACTTTTTTAAACATTTATTTATTATTGAGAGACAGATAATGGGCATGGGAGGGGCAGAGAGGAGGGGAGACACAGAATCTGAAGCAGGGTCTGAGCTGCTTCACCACAGATCCCGACGTGGGGCTTGAACTCACAAACCGGGAGATCATGACTTGAGCTGAGGTCAGATGCTTAACCAACTGAGCCACCCAGGCACCCCTCATCAAAAGATATCTTAAAAGAAAATGTAAAATCAAATAACAAAACTAGAAGATACATTTGCAATTTGTAGAGCATAAACCGGGGTACATAAATAATTCTTGACAATCAAAAAGGAGAAGACAAACAACCAATTGGAAAAATGGTCAAAGGGAGGTATATAAATGCTTTATAAATAAGTGAAAATATGGTATGCCCCATCTCATTTTTTTAATCAGAGTTATGCAAGTTAAAACCAGGAGAGACTATTTTGCACTCAACAAATTGGCAACATTTAAAAACCTGACTTTAGCAAGCAGTGATGGGTACAATGAGGAGCAAACAAGACGTTAATGTAAAGGAAATTGATTCTACAGTTTTGGACAACAATTTGGCTTTATTTTGTAATGCCACTTGCCCGTGAAACACATCACCCTTTGCTTTAATGCTTACTCAGTAATAAATTGTTTTCTTTCTTCTCCACCTTTGCAGAGAGGTTTCCTGGGTTGGCAGGAGATCTTGTTTTTAATTACATTTCCTCTATAATAGCAAAAGCAAAGCACAGAAAAATACGATGTGGGATATCACGTATGGAATATTCAATATCCAAATTTGATTAATATATTGTTAAAGATGTGTATGAAATTTTTTAAATGCTATTGAAAACAACGGAATTATGGGGCGCCTGGGTGGCGTAGTCGGTTAAGCGTCCGACTTTCGTTTAGGCCATGATCTCGCGGTTCGTGGGTTTGAGCCCCGTGTCGGGCTCTGTGTTGACTGCCAGCCCAGAGCCTGGAGTGTGTTTCAGTCTGTGACTCCCTCTCTCTCTGACCCTCCCCTGCTCACGCCGTCTCTCTCTCTCTCTCCTAGAAATAAATTTAAAAAAATTAAAAAAAGAAAACAATGGAATTATAATATAAAACTCAGGATAGATATTATTAGGAAGGGGAAGAGGAGAGTTTGAATGGACCGAGGTATACAGGGAGCTACAGCATTATTAGTTTCATTCTCCTCCTTGACCTAGTCGGTGAGAACCCTGATGCTTGGTTTAATAGTCTGTGTACCTTTTATACACTCTTTTTCCGGTTCAGTTTATGTGCACCCAGATCCGAGTCCTTATCTTCTTGGCTTGACAGAGGAACCCTCTGAGATGAGGGCTCCCAGTCTTTCGTGCCTGTCTCAACACACCTCACCCCTGCCTCAGCACACCCCTCACCCTGCACTCCTCCCTAGATGTCTCCTTTGTCCCTGAGTCATGAGACCAACAACGCAGAACAGAATGCACATGGGTTGGCAGTCAGACAAGATAAAATTTGACAAATAGGAGGCAGGATGCAACGGATAACTAGTCTACCTGGGAGCAGACTATGTTTTGGACGGTAGCTTCCTGGAGCCCCTTTAAGGATGCCAAGGTATGAATGACCGACTGGCTTCCCATGAAACCCTGAGAAGCCCAATAACATGCAAATTCCTATTCACACCCCCTCCTTACCTGCCCCAGGCTCCTTTGGTCCCCATAAAGCTTTAGCAACAAGGCTTTTGCCTCAAGCTCTGTTTTGCCAGGAAACTCACACTTAGAAAAACTTAACACATGTTTTCAAAACCTCCATGCAAACGTATACAGTTTTAGGAAAGAGTTAACAATTATTTTAAAACGAAAATAATGCTAACAGTGTAAGAAGATGAGTACAGACAAATCATCCCAGGACAATGGGATCCAGAGAACAAGTGGAAAGATTATTTCAGCAACAACTCCTCAGCTCCAGAACTGGACGGAAGGTTGAGACAAGAAAAGAATATGAAGCAATCAATAAGAATTTGGGCCAGGGAGCTCATGTTTCATCTTTTCTTTTTGTCACACAGAAATCATGGCCATTTACTGGTATGGACAGTGGCAAGGAGAAAATTAAGAATTGAGGAAGAGGTGGGGCACCTGGGTGGCTTAGTCGGTTAAGCGTCCGACTTTCGCTTAGGTCATGATCTCGCGGTTCGTGGGTTCGAGCCCCGCGTCGGGCTCTGTGCTGACTGCCAGCTCAGAGCCTGGAGCCTGTTTCAGTCTGTGACTCCCTCTCTCTCTGACCCTCCCCTGCTCACGCTGTCTCTCTCTCCTAGAAATAAATAAAACACTGAAAATTTAAAAAAAAAAAAAAAGAATTGAGGAAGAGGGAAGAGTAGTTCCCGTGCTTATGGTAGGTGAAGTGTGCATCCATCCCCGAGCAGTGTCGGTGGAGGGCAGAACGAGACAGTCAATGGCAATCCCAACTGGGGAGCCTCTGTTGATTCTCCGGCCCCCACGGGCAGTGATTTCTGGTTCCCGGACAATGGCGAGCCAGCAGTGTTATCCAAGAGTACAGTCCAAGTGTATAGTCGATGGTCATAGAGCAGCGCAAATTAAATGAGCTGCCAAGATGGCAAAGTAGCAGAGTCTCTAAACCCTTCTCCCAATATTCAGCCCTGGAGAATATACAGCCTCAGGAAGCAAACATGGATTCCAGAACTAAGTAAAAAACAAATGAAATGAGCAAACCAAATGTGAGAAACGACTGGAGAGAATGAAAGCCGCCTTGAGCCGGTTACGTGTAGGGGAAGGAGGAGGTAGAAGGTGAATGACACAGCTGTGGAGGGTGGGGTGGAGGCGAGCCCTTTCAGTGCTATTCTTTCCTCTCTCTCATGTGGCCCTGGGCAACGACTGTGTCTACACTCATCACAGAAATAAGCGGCAACAGCACGGGCCTCAGGTGCAGAGCAGAGCACCCAGCCCAAAAGCTGCTACAGCCTTAGGAGTTGGTCTCGTGAGGTAAGGCCTGACCCGTCGCTCTACTGTGTTGCCCCTGCATTTGCTCCTGAGACAACAGAACTCAGAAAGACTATGTCTGCCCAGTGTCGGCTCGGTCAAGGAGCAAAGGTGGTCCTGGGTGTGGTCACCCCCTGCAGAGGCCACAGTGACTGATGTGCTAGAGCTTGGCCCCTCTCCCCACCAGCAGTCCCCCAGAGTATCAGGGCCTGGATTTCTGGCTCTTCCCAAATCCTCACTGCCTGCGGGGACCCCCGCCAAACACACACAGGCAAAAATAACCACACAACTTGAAGCAGAAGATGACCTCAGCTGAAACAGGTTGAATCAGCAACACATGAAACCTACAGTAGAATTATGGCGGACCGAGGAATGAAGAGTAGAAACCCGATGGCGAGATATTCAAAAGGACACTCACAATTTGAAGGAAGGAAAGGTAATCACAAGTAGGGACAAGTATAATATTAATTATGAGAATATGACATTTGAAATAACAAATACAACATACAATTTAAGCAAGGAGCTGTATATTTATATTAAACACATTAGAGAATTGGAAAAGTAAATTGAGAAACTGAGAAAATGGCAAGAAAGGATAAAGAGAGAGAATTTCTTTTCAGAGCTAAATAATCTGGAAATAGATGTGCCAAGATACAGATTACCGGAGTCCTAGGAGAGAAGTAAAAAATTTGAAGGGGCAAAGTACTGACGAAATAATAGAGATAAATTTCCCAGAATTCGGCGGAGAAAAGACCGCAGATCAAAAGGGATCACAGAGTGCTAAATATGAGAGATAAGAAAAAAAGAACCCACAGTAAAACAAATGATGGGATGTTTGAAGAACATCAAACAAAGAGAAAATTCTAAAGCCTTTTGGAGAGACAGGAATCCAAAAGGAACAAAAATCTATCTAGAGTGAGGCCCAAGAATTTGCATTTCTAAGTTCCCCGCTGACTGATACTGAATCTGCTGGCTCAGGGATCACACAATGAGAACCACTGAAATACATTTCGCTCAGAAATTGAACATCAAGCAGGAAAAAACAAAATCAAAGATCAAACTACCTGCATAATGTAGAGCAGAGAATTCTACATCTAACAAAGAATACACCCTATTTTCAAGTACCAATGGGACATTTACTGAAATAAACTATTAGGCCTCAATATAAGGAAGACTCAATAAATCCCAAAGAATATATGTTGTGTGGACCCTACTTTCTAACCACAGCGTAAAAAAAAGTTTTTAAGTAAAAATTAACTTTCTAAGAATGAAACTGGTGGTGCAGGATAGAAGTCAAAGATAGAGTGGTGTTTTTAAGAGAGAGAGAGAGAGGTGTAGATGTGTGTCTATACATGTAGTACTATGCATCATATATTTTGTAGCTCTATTTACTAAGAGGCATGAGAAATCAAAATCAACACAGCTAGTACTCAAATCTTGGCCTCCAAGTGCCATTCTCCAACAAAAGAAGCAGAGTCCCTTTAACTGGTTGATTTCAAGGTTAGAGCAGGAAAAACACAGGGTAAGCCGAGAGTATCTTGTGCTGTCAGAAACTAAAAAGTGTCTAAAGAAAAAAGGGAGCATGTCAACGAGCATGAGAACAAAGCTGGATAACAAAAAGAGGAAATTTAAATTTTTTAATGTTTGTTTGCTTTTGAGAGAGAGACAGAGCATGAGCAGGGGAGCGCCAGAAAGGAGGGAGAACAGAATCCAAAGCAGACTCCAGGCTACGAGCTGTCAGTACAGAGCCCAATGCGGGCCTCAAACTCACAAACCGTGAGATCATGACCTGAGCCGAAGTCGGACACTTAACCGACTGAGCCACCCAGATGCCCCTCAAAAAGAGGATATTTAGACTCAAAAAGTATCGCCGCCTAAATACTTAATAATTTCAACCAAAGGGAAAAGAATTACTTTTACAGTAGAAAATCCTGATAAACACCACCTTAACCAACCAATCAAGCTTAACAGCACCAGTAATATATTTTGACATCAGGGACCCTTGATATTATGTTCTGATGCCTTTGTGGCATCCTTCCCAATTATGCATAACCTCATTCTGATCATGCAGAACCATCATCAGCTAAACTCAGAGTGAGGGACAGTCCACAGCATGACTGGCCAATACTCTTTAAAATGTCATGGTTACAAAAGACAAGGAAAAAGTGAGGGACTGACACAGATTTGAAAGAGACAGAACATGGAAGTGGGTTGCAGAATCCAGAATCGGAAGTGGAATGTCACAATTACACATATTCCATTTTTCTGATCTAGAAATAAGGCATTACTGGAACACTGGTGAAACCCAAATATGTCCTGTACGTTAGTTACCTGCATTGTATCCAGGCCGCTTCTTAGTTTTGATCACTGCTTGGTGTTACAACGGATGCTGATGCTGAGGGGGGAGCTGAGTGAAGGGCATCTGAGAATTCTGTTCTACTTCCACAACTCTTCGAGAAATCTAAAATTGCCTCAAAGTAAGGAATTAACCATTTTTATAGAAGGCATACCCAAAACCTTAACAAAATGGAAAACTATTTTAAATTCATAGCTACCCATAATGGAACTTTTAACACCCAAAAGGCTTTAGTTTCATTTTTTAATTAATAATGATTCCACATATACATCAGACTTTTGCTTTCATGACTCTTCAATCCGTATTTTGTAGCAATTCAAAGCAAAGAGGAATCCTTAGAGTAAATATATAGATGTTTTATGTTACCAAAATATTGGATGTGAAACTCTAGAAAATGTTAAGGAACAGTCCACAGTGCACACACCAAGACAGACTTTGTAATTTTTGTCCCCACCCCACACCATCCACCTGCCCAGAACTTTCCTCTTGCCACGGCTGATTGAGCCTGGGATAGACAGCTGAACCTGAAGAAAGCAATCCATCGACTGGATGGATTCACTCAGAATCTCTCTCCCCAGTAGTTTAGAATCCAGACCCCAGACACCCTAGTACCTTATTTTATTGATGCTGAGATGCACATTTTTGCACACTTTCTCATTTCTAAAATCACGAGGCATCTTACAATAGCTTGTGCGCCATATTTCACACTGGTTTTTTCCTTAGGACTATATAAATTAATGGTGCATCATAAAATATTCAGGATACGTAAGACAAATATAGCCTATGTCTCTTGAATACTCGGGCAGGAAACCACATAAGTCTGGTAATCCTACAAAGACAAACACAGGAATGAATCCAACATACAGAAGGAAAACAGAGACGAGAGACATTGTGACAGAGAGAGAGATGAAAGGTAAGGATCGTCCTCTAGCTCTCGGCCACATCCCATTCTTCTCATCTAATCTTTTGTGTGGCTCAATGGCACTCTCATCATTAGCTTCTGTAAGTTACTTCATATCCTTATAATGAAGCCTTTTTACTAAAAAATATATACTAAAACTAAAAAATTGAAGCACACCAAAACGACAAGTAGATCAGCCAAATTTTCCAGGATTTCGGGAAGAAATCTGTCTTATGCATTGAATGCGTTTAATGTGAAAAGTGATGCCATGTGCTCTATATTCATCTTAACGAAACGGTTATTACCAAGCCAAAGCTGGATGAAGTTCACAAAAGGATGTTTAAAGATGAAGTCAAATCTCGTTACGAAAGGCAGAGGCAAAAATAAAAAAGAAATTAGGGAGAAGACACAAGAACATAATTGTCTTATACTGTACATAAATTCAATTAAGTTGCTAGAACGAGTACAAACTTATGGGTCCTCTCTTAGAAAAAACATTACCCTGGGGTAGTGGATTCTTTGCTTCCCATATTTTCCTCTATCTTTATAACATTGATGTTTCTAATTTAGTTTGTGGTGTTAGTTTTTCAATTCACATAGAAAGTGAATTCCACATGCAGTTTACATGATCAGCAGCACCATTTTGATGGGCTGACTTGTGTACTTGAATGTCGAATTGGACAAATAAAAATATTGAGAAGGGTGCTGTACGGCACACACATATGTCTTGCAAAACAAAACAAGAAGACCATCTCAAAGGAGTGATGGAGTACCACCTGAGCAATTAAAGTTCTCATTGTTTAAGAATACTTCAGAACCTGGGGCACCTCAGTGGCTCAGTTGGCTAAGTGTCCGACTCCCAGCTCAGGACACGATTCCACAGTTAGTGAGTTTGAGCCCCACACTGGGCTCTGTGCTGTACCCATAACAGCTCAGAGCCTGGAGTCTGCATCAGAGTCTGTGTCTCTCCCTTTCTCTCTCCTGCTCTCTCTCTCTCTCAAGAAAAAAAGAATTCTTCAGAACCTGAGCCTCCCTGTCTTTATCCTTGTTCTCTGGTATCTTGGCTCACTTTCCCCCAAAAGACAGCCTGAGACAAAAATTCGCATGCAGCTGGTTTATTCTGGAAGGTGACAGTAAGAAAAAGAAATGAGAGACTAAGAAGAATAAGGCAGAGAAGGTAAGATAATAGGGAGAACGTATTTGGCCTTTGCTCCCAATTCCTGACACAGAGTTTCTAAAAGTCCTAAAGTTGGGGTGCCTGGGGGGCTCAGTTGGTTAGGCATCCGACTTTGGCTCAAGTCATGATCTCACAGTTCGTGGGTTTGAGCCCCGCATTGGGTTCTGTGCTGACAGCTAGCTCAGAGCCTGGAGCCTGCTTTGGATTCTGTGTCTCCCTCTATGTCTATATTTCCCTCTCTCTCTGACTCTCTCTCTCTCTCTCTCTCTCTCTCTCTCAGAAATAAAAAACAAGAAAATATTAAATGTCTTAAATTTCTTGAGGAGCATCTTTTGTTATTCATAATGAGCCCCTTTCTATCTTTCCTGAATTTATGCTAATGAGGTGACATTTGGTGGGTCATTAGTTTGTTGCATGATGGGGCTGATTGCCACAGGAACCCACCAGGTGCTTGGAGGGTTGAGACTTCCAGCTCCATCCCCGGACATCTGGGGAGAAGGGAAAGACTGGAGATGGAGTTCAGTCACCAAGGCCAATGATTTGATCAATTGTGCCTACATAATGGCACTTCCATAAAAATCTCTAAACAACAGCCTTCAGGGAGCTTCTGCATTGGTGAACACCTAGTGGCGCTGGGGGGTTGGCACCCAAAGAAAGAAGCTCTGTGCACCCCTCTCCCCTCGCCCCAGGCATCTCCTCCATTTGGCTGTTGTTGAGTTGTATTCTTTATGATGTATCAGTAAACCTAAATTGTTTCCCTGAGTTCTTCTTGAGCCATCCTGGCAACTGATGAAGGTGTTGTAGAAACCAATCCACTGTAGCCAGGAGGCCAAACATATAGGAGGCCTGGACTTGCAATTGGCAACTAACGTGGGGGCGTTCTGGTAGGACAGAGCCTTCTATCTATGGGTCTGTGAAAGGTCTGGGTAGTTAGTGTCAGAACCCAAGTGAACTGTAAGACATCTAGTCGGCATAGGAGAATCAGTTCATGGGAGAAAATAAAGCCCACGCATTGGGTGTCAGAAGCAATATAAGTAAGAACACAGAGAAGGAGGTCAACTCCATCTAAATGTGCATTGTTGAGTTGATCACCACTGTGAGCACCTGGAACTCGATCCTGCCATCCTTGCTGAATGCACTTCTGAATGCACGATTCCATATCGTTTCCATGAAGAGCAGAAAAGGGAAGTGTTCACGTATAGGGTTCGGCTCTCTTGGTGAAGGCCAACCCCGTGAAGTGTGCATTCCCTCACTCTTGCAGGCTTATGCATAGAGAGAGGGTGAGTATGCTCCCATGGATGTCCTACACAACAGCAGCAAAGAGGTCATCTTGAGGCAGAAATGCAAGATCAGCTGAGACAAGGTTCTATCAGGTTATAGCTCCATGTAGCTGTTACCACAGGAACTGGAATAAAAAGGCAGGCCATGAAAGTTTGGGTGGTGAGGAGGATGGACACAAGAGATGAGCAATACTAACTCCCTACCCCTCTTAACTATCACATAAATTATGTTCTCAAATATACTCTGCATTTATTTAATCAAGTTCCAAATTAACTATTTCAAACATTAATTAATTCTCTCACTAGTCAGTTTCAAAGGCAAATACAGATGGGATCTTGTTTGATCTTTCTTCTTACTGGTGCAAGTATCAAAGCATTTACTCTTAACATAATTGTGCATGGTGTGGTAGTAAGCAATTAGCTAAAAACACAATACTAAATCATTATTGCATAAGGCTGTGATTTCCAAAACGAGTTATGATTCACAAGGCCCTTGCCTTGTGATGAATACTTCTCTGCAATCATTGTCAGTATAAAAGGCACACCTAAACTCACCACGTACAGGGAGGTGGATTTATGCCAGTAATGAAGAACAAAGCTGCACAAAGCAGAATGGACTGCTATGTGGAATAAAAAGCTCAATATTCATCCACTGAACCCTGGTATCATGGTATATGTAGTGAAGAAAAATGCACATGTAACCGAATAAGCAATAATAGGCCAGAAAAATGCCATGACAGGTGAATGCAAACCATCAGGATCAGAGAGGAACGTAACGGGATTAAGTAGGCTTCAGGAAACAGGGAAACCCACCTAGACGGTGAGCAGGATACTCTTGCTTAGCCATCTCTTGTCTCTTCAGGACCCCTGGAAGGAGACAGGTCTCACAGAAGCCCTTGCTATTCAAAGAGCCTTCGGGATTTAGCTTTGGCTAGTATTTTCAGTGCCCAGTATTAACTGAACCTCCCCCTTCCTGGACTCACATTTTCTTTCCCACCCCCCACCAAACAAACCTACTCCCATTTTAGATCGTTTCCCATCTTCTATCCTTTATAGTTCTAAAGCTGTATTTGTGCTCAACCTGAAATTGTGCATCGGTGAACGTTTTAAAGGACTTGTGTTCCCTCAGCTTCTCCAACTCTAGGTCACTATGCTGGAGCTGCCCAGAAAAGCTGGCTAAACACCCAAAGCCAACACTCACAAACCCTCCTCTACCGCCACTGTGTGGAATGCTGTCTCTACCCTGCTCGTGACTCCTGCCCTTGGTTGTTGAGGATGATTATCACGGACACTGATTAGAACCGTGAGGATGTGCTCCTAGTGTATTTACATTACAGTTTATAAAAGACTGGTCACTAGCTCAGTGGCCAGCTTTCATTTTGAAAACACACTGATGTCAGGGTGCCTGGGTGGCTTAGTTGGTTAAGCATCCGACTTTCGCTTAGGTCATGATCTCGCGGTTCATGGGTTCAAGGCCCGCGTCGGGCGCTGTGCTAACTGCCAGTTAGAGCCTGGAGCCTGTTTCAGAGTCTGTGACTTCCTATCTCTCTGACCCTCCCCTGCTCACACTGTCTCTCTCTCTCTCTCTGTCTCCTAGAAATAAATAAAACTTTTAAAAAAGAAACAAGAAAAAAGAAAACACACTGATGTCACATTGAATGAGGATTCCTCAGCAATGTGTCTTCTTTTTCTTTTTTTTTAAGTTTATTTATTTGAGAGAGAGAGAGAGAGAGAGAGTAGGAGGGGCAGAAAGAGAAGGAGAGAGAGAGATGTGGTGGTCTTAAATATGGCCTCCAAATTACATACCTCTCATTGAAAGGTGCTAGCTATGCTCCCTCCTCTTGAATTGTGGCTCTTTGAAAAATTGAAAAATAGAATATAATAAAATTAACACTGCTTTTGTTTCTGAGCCTAGGGTTATGAAACCGGCAGCTTTCACTTCCTGTCTCTTAAGAGACTTGCTCTTAGAACCCAGTCACCATGCTCTGAGGAATTCCAAATAGCCCATGGACAGGCCCAGATGAAGAGGAACCAGCCTCCAGCCAAAAGCACTGATTCAGTTCCCAGACGGTACCAACTTGCTAGCCGTGTGAGAGAGCCATCTTGAGAATGGATCCACTATCTTCCACCCAAGCAGCCCCAGCTGATCTCCAGTAGAGACGAGCTGCCCCCATCAGTCTCTCTCTATCCAAATTGTAGAGCCACAGGAAAGGGGGAAATAGATTGTTGTTTCAAGCTACTATGTTTTGGGGTGATTTATACATACCATAGAAATTAGAATACAGAATTTGATAAAACACCTTAAAAATTCTTAAGTCTTTAACTTTTGGGGCGCCTGAGTGGCTCAGTCAGTTAAGCATCCCACCTCAGCTCAGGTTGTGAACTCACGGCTCATAAGTTCAAGCTCCGCATTGGGCTCTGTGCTGACAGCTCAGAGTCTGGAGCCTGCTTTGAATTCTAGGTCTCCCTCTTTCTCTGCACCTTTCCCAATCACGCTCTCTCTCTAAAAAATAAATAAACATTAAAAAAAATTTTAAGTTGGGGCGCCTGGGTGGCTTAGTCGGTTAAGCATCCGACTTTCGCTTAGGTCATGATCTCGCGGTTCGTGGGTTCAAGCCCCACGTCGGGCTCTGTGCTGACTGCCAGCTCAGAGACTGGAGCCTATTTCGGACTCTGTGTCTCCCTCTGTCTCTGACCCTCCCCTGCTCACGCTCGCTCTCTCTCTCTCCTAGAAATAAATAAAAATATTTTTTAAAAAAATTTAAGTCTAACTTTTAGCAAGTTAAAAGAAATAAAATTAGGGGCACTGGGGAAGCTCTGTTGGTTAAGTGTATGACTCTTGATTTCAGCTCAGGTCATGATCTCACAGGTTCATGAGATCAAGTCCCACATCAGGTTCTGTGCTAAGAGCAAGGAACCTGCCTGGGATTCTCTCTCTCCCTCTCTCACGCTCTCTGCCCTCCCCTCTGCTCTGACTCTCTCTCAAAATAAATAAATACATATTTTTTAAAAAAGAAAGAAAATGAACAATAATAAGTACACATACATTTATGTGCATATACCAGATACACTTGATATATATACAT
Source organism: Proteles cristata cristata (assembly GCA_017311185.1). Classification (NCBI taxonomy): domain Eukaryota; kingdom Metazoa; phylum Chordata; class Mammalia; order Carnivora; family Hyaenidae; genus Proteles; species Proteles cristata. The sequence goes on along the minus strand of JAESUZ010000193.1, from coordinate 471,526 downwards.
CATTTCTGGAGATGTTCATTGTGTTCTCATTATAAGTGAGAAGATGGTCACCAAAGGTTAAGGAATTTTTCCCAAAATTAAAATTTTAATAAAGAGAGTCATCAAGATTAAAATGCAATCCTCCAGCCTCCTACTTTGATGTTTTGTTAATAAGTTATGCCCCTTTGCACTCAGCCTATGTTTGAAAGGCATTGGTTTCCTAGGGCAGGTCTGCACTTAATTGGCATTCTTTAAAAGATAACTCTAGCACTAATTAGGGCAAAGGAAGCACACATTGCACTGGAAGTCAAATGAATGTCCCAGATGTAAACATTTGTTTTAGGGTCAAAGCTCCTTCCCTAAGCCTTAAATAATAGTATTTATTAATTATTGGCAACAGGACTCTATCCAAACATCTGTGCAGTACACTCAATGATACCATTAAGTGAGGAAAACAGAACAGCATAAATGTCAATAATAGCAAAAACAATGGCCAACCAAATTAAAATTTTAAAGTTAGCAAAATAGATATGTCAGATAATATCTAATTGTGTACAATCTGAGAATCTACTGACCCATCCTTAAAAATAAATTTAAGGTACAAATATTCACCTGTCATCCCAGAAAAATCACTTGATGTTTCCATTTCTAGGAAACATTTACTGAGAAGGGACCCTAGGTAACCAGTATTTCCTACTGTGCTTGCATCTTTTTAACACCCATTAAACATAAAAAACAAAATCAAAGTAAAATGCCATGTGGAAGAGGTTACAAATCTGATAAAGTCAAGTACACAAAGGAGAAAATGTAAGCAAGCTATAATTTCTGTTTGTATACTCAACTGAAATAACTGGAGCACAGCTCAGGACTCCGTTCCATAGCAAGCCAACAAAACAAGAAACTTTCTCTCCTTCAGACCAACAAAATAAAATAAATATTTCCCTCTTCTATCCCAGTGTTTTGGGACATATGAGTCAAATGAATATATAAACCTAAATCATAGCTCATGTCTACTGGCCACTCTAGTCAAACAACCTCAGCGGCCAATAGATAAGGTCCAGGCCTGGATGGATAACAATTTCCTTTTTATATCAAATTTCTCTCTGGAAGTAAGTTCTATAACTGCAGTGACATATGTCTGTTTTCTGGGGGAGTATCCCTGCTTTAATGTCTCTTCCTTAACACAGTTGTGTCTTATTGTTTCCAAGGAGTACTTCAGAATACATTTTAGGTACCTGTTGACCTAGCTTCTACCATAAATTCTAAGTGCTAGATGTAAAACACCTGTTACTGATTATACCAGATACCTCATGGATTTGTAATCATATAGTGGTTAAGAATTCAGGATTAGGAGTCAGCTAGACCTTGGTTTGAATCTTGATTATCTTCTATTAGCACTATGACACTGGGAAAGATAATAAGCCGCTCCAATCTGATCTGTTTTTCTGAGGATTAAATAGGCTTAAATAAGAAAACAATTTTGAACATTTTTTATTCACCCATGGATGAAGAAACAGCCTAATGAGGAATAAAATGCAATCCTGTCTGTCTCCAAAGCCCCTACTTCAGCTAATGCATAATACTATTTCTAAAAGTGTATATGAAATATACACAGAAACACACAGCACAGAGTTATTATTCTATGCAGGGATTTTTATTACCAGCATTTAAATATATTATCATTGCAAAACTTAATGCAAATATCACATTTTCCAGAAAGTATAACAGTATCACTACCAGTACTTCTTATGAGAAAATATCTCCTCATAACAACTATTGGAAGACAATTCTCCACGGGCCCGTCTCCACCTAGGAATGCCTTATTGGCAAGGCATGGACTGCTCTTCATTCTGGACTATCCTTTCAAGGATGTTTGCATAAAAAATAGCCTGGGAAGACAGAGATTCATTTCTCCCTCAGGAGCAAGAAGTTGGTTTGCTCCCTTGGCAAATACAGTGTCTCCCTCCAGAGTAAAAGGCAGACACAACTTCTGAGCAGTATAATAAAATAATGCTCCTTCTGAAGCAAAGGGCAGTCATGACTACTGCCTGTTATAAAAGATTCAAGTTCCGTAAACTCAGAGTTTTTCTTCCATAATTCAATCTGTTATGTCTGCAGGTGTATTCTGACTCTCTTCACATCACACAATGGGAACTGGGGACCAAGGAGCTGGTACAAAAAATTCTGATGCTCAGGCTACTGCTATCGGTGTGAGTGTGCAGGCTGCTGCAATAGCTGTGAGTAATGTACCAGCCTTCGTGTCTGAGCCAGAATGTTTGTGTGTTCCTCCAGCACTCATGAAACTGTGACAGGCTAACTTGTGTCTGCTCATAGGGTCACATCTCAGACTATTCACAGTTCTTGACAACAATCTATAATGCATATTTTATAAAGTGATGCTCAAATTTTTGAAATTAAGAAGTAGCAACAATCTACTAAAGAAGTAGGTACACTCCAAATTCAAAAGATTTCAAAAAGTCGGAGTAGGATAGAAGATTCTGGCTCTGTGAGAACACTAATATCATTGTCAGACCTTAAAAAGTGAAAGACGAGAATGCTAAAAACTCTTATTCTTATTGTCCATCTGGAAAGAAGTCTGTCAGGGTAGAGAGAAAGGAAGCCCCAGAAAATGTTTAAAAAAACAAAAAGCTCTCAGGAGAAAAACCCATTGTAACGACCATAGAATAGTCAAGTCTGTAGTGAAGACTATCAGGATTCATTATCTCCATGACTCTTATGGGTTGAACTAAATCCCACCCCTCCCCCAAAAGATATGTTGAAGTCTTAGCCCACAATACTTAAAATGTGACTGTATTTGAAAATAAGGTTGCTTTTGGGGCACCTGGGTGGCTCAGTTGGTTAAGGATCTGACCGGCTCAGGTCACAATCTCATGGTCCATGGGTTCGAGCCCCGCGTCAGGCTCTGTGCTGACATCTCGAAGCCTGGAGCCGGCTTCAGACTGTGTCTCCCTCTCCCTCTCCCTCTGTCCCTCTCCCACTCACACTCTGTCTCTATCTCTCAAAAATAAAGATTTGTAAAAAAAGAAAAAAAATAGAGGTGCTTCAGAGGTAATTAGTTAAGATGAGGTCATCCTGGAGTAAGGTAGTCTCCTAATTCAGTGTTACTAATGTCCTTATAAGAAGACAGAGACACACTGGATGACAGCCACATGACAATGGAGGTAGACATGAATCTACAAACTAAAAACACCAAGGATTACTTGGCCACTACCGGAAGCTAGGAAGAGTCAAGGAAGGATTCTACCCAAAGTCTCAGAGAATACATACCCTACCGACACCTTGATTTTAGACTTTTGGCCTCCAGAACTGTAAGAGAATGAACATCTGATGTTTTAAGGTACTCAGTTTGTGATGTTGTGTATGGCAATCCTAGGTAACTAATGCAATGATGAAAGTGAAGGCACAATCTGAACTTTGGGGAAGAGACCCATGAGAATAGCATAGATAAAGGTTACATGAAGCCCAGGTTAATCTCAACAGTCCCCTCCCCCCACAATGCCCACCTCTCCATCCTACCACCGTCTCAAGGAGACAAAAAAGGAAATTGGACAAAATGTGCTGCTCTTCTTCTATAAATCAGGGGAAATAGATCTTTTAAAAAAAATTTTTTTAATGTTTTATTTATTTCTAGGAGAGAGAGAGAGAGAGACAGCGTGAGCAGGTGAGGGTCAGAGAGACAGGGAGTCACAGACTCTGAAACAGGCTCCAGGCTCTGAGCTGGCAGTCAGCACAGAGCCTGACGCGGGGCTGGAACCCACGAACCGCTAGATCATGACCTAAGTGAAAGTCGGACGCTTAACCGACTAAGCCATCCAGGCGCCCCCAGGGGAAATAGATCTTTAGGCTCTTCCTCTCTTTTAGTTTACCCTCGCCAATAATACAATTTATTTTTTTTTCTGAGAGTCAAATTTATCTTTCTGAACTCTCAGGCTCTTAAATAACTATGCATCTAGTAAAACAAATGTTAATATTTTACATTTCCTTTGCATTTTCATTAGCCACCTAAGGATGGATGACACCCCTCAAGAATTATTTTAACAGTACATCCTTGTACTCCATACAAGGGATGGAGTAGAATTTGCAATTATGTTCTTCACATTCAATTCTGGAAGTTTTTGAGAAGAGTAAAACATTCTTCAAAACAATAATTTCAAACCTTGAAATTATTCAGACTAACACAGAATTCAAATGTGTGGCTAGCCAACACACGGCCGATGTATATGTTCTCTACTGTGTAAAATTCCTATTGCCCAAAGTTAACATATAAACTTGTCATATATAGTAATGAGCCCAACACAACAATGTATATCACAAAGCTAGCAAGGCATTTACAAGTATATAAACTGTTGGGATAAATTATTTCCTTGACTTCTTGGATTACAATGTTATTGGAGCTTGGCATTTGGGGGAATTGGAACTTAATGAACATTAGATGAACTGGGCTATGGGCGGTTGCCTCAAATGAATCATTGTGACAGAGGCTTCTTTGCTTCCTTTCTGTTTTTTTAAATAGGAAAGTGAACTCAGTGAGAGTTACGGTTTATTTCCATCAAAAGCTCAATATGAATTTGCAAGGTGAGTGCGAGTATAAGACTTTTTTTTTTTTGATAAGTAACTAAAAGGGTTCACTTGTCGAATACTAGATATCCAGCAGTTTGCCAAGCATCTAGAAAATATAACCCTCCATAGTGTTTTACAAAATAAACTTGGAAGCAATTTGGAGTACAATGTTTCTCCAAAACAGTTCATCCGTCAAAACCAACCTAACTTCCCACTGGCACACTTTCAACATCAACCAAGGGAACTGCCTTTCAGTACACAGGCATTCATAGGTTTTGCTTGACAATTTCTAAGAAAGGAGTTGCAAGGCAAATAATAGAATAGAAATAGAAATAGAATAATAAAATAAAATAAAGTAAAATAAAATAAAATAAAATGATGCAATTGTCCAATTCTTGACCACAAATCAAGAGATACAAATTCAGACATCAACTGACCTTTCTAAGAAGAATTTCCTTAATAAGCAACAATTTCCATATATCTACCATGTCTCCGAGTATCATGATTCTTCACAAAGCAAAAAAATATTCTACCACCTACTCATTTAATTTCCCCTCCTAACTTTTCTTCTTTCTCTCTTCCTACCAGCATCATGGCTATACGTTTGCATCCCTACCCATTTACCTTTGAATTATAGGGTAACAGAGCTCCCTTCGAACAGACACAAAAATCACTGCTAATCACCTAAGCAATTAATCTGAATAATATCTGAATGTCCACGGGGAACTAAAAAAATAAATCAAGAGGAACATCTTCTTCCTGATGCAATTTTTTCTACTCTACTCCAGATGAAAGAGCAATGCTTATTAAAATGACTGAGATATTATGTAATTTAAAGTAACATGATGATCCCATGGGCATGCTCGAAATACAGCCTAGCTCATTTGAATTCATCGTGGCTAAAACACGGTCTTGCTGGCAGTAAAAAAGCTTCTGGTTTTATTTTCCTGCAAGACTTTTTTGAGCCTGACCCTGTCAACTAGTACAAACGTGTACAATCATACACATCATTCAGTTAGTGGCCTCTTAAAACACAAGCAGGCTAGAGTGTATCATTAATGTCCAAATTCTCTCTGTTTTCATTTTGACTTGGCCACGTAGACTAGAGAGATAGATCCACTGTTCTAAATGATGTCGGAGCTGTCACACAAACACTTGCTCTCCTTGTGGGATGTGGTATCTGGAAGGGGAGATCAAAAGGCAAGGAGGGGTGCCGGCCAGCCAGGGGGACTAAAAGGTTGTACCTTCTATATTCTTTTATCAAATCACTTATCTTCCTAAATTATCTCTGTGTTGTTTTGCCTACAGACTGTGCCCAGTCCAGAGCCAGACCATCTAGGTTAGAACTCAGCTTCACCACTTTTGGGTGAGTCACTTGTCTTCTCTGTACCTCAGTTTCCCCATCTGTAGCATTAACCATACAGGGTTATTGTAACAACTGAAACAAGTCTCACAGAACTAAGCTTGGAATACTTGGTGCTGGTGCGGGGGTTAGTGAAAAGGACCAGATCGTCCCTGTGTCTCTACTCGCAAAGACTCAACCTAGCACTTAACTCTAGGAGCGAGCTGAAAACGCATGCTAATTGTGCAGCCTTGGGCAAGACTTTCAAATTCTCTGAGCTATAGGAAAAAAAAATGTGGTGGGCATGTAGGGAAGAGACAGCATGGGTGAAACAAGATTGACAAATTGAATCTAGGTTTCATGGAGTTTGTTTATGCCATTTTTGAAAATTTAAGGGTTTTTTTTAATGTTTATTTATTTAGAAAGAGAGTGCAAGGAGTGGAGGGGCAAAAAGAGAGAGAAGGAGAGGGGCGCCTGGGTGGCTCAGTCAGTTAAGCGTCCGACTTTCGCTTAGGTCATGATCTCGCGGTTCGTGGGTTCGAGCCCCGCGTCGGGCTCTGTGCTGACTGCCAGCTCAGAGCCTGGAGCATGTTTCAGTCTGTGACTCCCTCTCTCTCTGACCCTCCCCTGCTCACGCTGTCTCTCTCTCTCTCCTAGAAATAAAAAAAAAAAAAAACATTTAAAAAGAGAGAGAAAGAGAGAGAGAGGATCCCAAGCAGGCTCCACACCCAGTGTGGGCTCCTGACCAGATCATGAGATCATGACCAGAGCTGAAATCAAGAGTCGGAGGCTTAACTGACTGAGCCACCCAGGTGCCCCATGATTTTCTTTATTCTTATGTACTTTTGAGCACTTCTATAATAAAATTTAAACAAAAACAACTATTCAAGCCTCAACTCTTTCACCTGTAACATAATGACAATAACAGCCTTCTTGCAAAGTCGTAGAAAGGACAAAAAATGCATGCATCACCAAGTACGATGCATATCGAGGGCTAGATGAATGGTAACTACTATTCTTATTCCTCTTACTAACTGAGAACTAGACTACTATGCCAGTTTGAATTAGTAATATCTAAATGGAGGCAGCTTGTTCCACAGTCCATAGTTTTTCGAGGATCTAGTTACTCAATCGTATCAATGCACCAAAAGAGCCTCTACCTGATTAAAACTAACTAACCATGTAAAAGTTAATAAATAAACCTTGCACTGGAGCTGCTGGGGAGATTCAATTATCAGTTAGGCCAAAACTCAGAAGCAATCTGATCTCAGTAGACATTTCTTTCGTGCAGGAAATGCATAACACACTGAATTCCCTACGACTTCAGTTTCTTTGTCTCTGTCTGTCTCTCTCTCCCTCTGTGTCTCTCTGCAGGGTAAGACGCCAGACTCTTAGCATCAAATATCTTTTCCCAGGCTGCAGATCACCTCTCTTTCTTCAGATGAGTTAATGCTACCAATTAAGCTATGCTTCTATTTCATTGCTCAACCACTCCCAAGTAAAAACTAGGAAATAAACAAAAAATTCATCTCATTTCCCTTCTCTTTTCACATACTGTTCTCTCTTCTCCTAAGGTTCACCTTCATGGCATCACTCATTGAGAAAATGTCCTGCGTGTGTCTCCATTTCCTCACCTCTTGCTCTTTTATCCACCTTCGTTTGGCTTTCACAACTCATCAAAACCACTCCCCACCTCAGGTCACTCATGACCTCACTGCCAAGTAAATGTTAATAACATAATACTTTAGTCTTAGAATTTTAGCATAACATTTCAGATCTCCAGAACATTCCACGCTGATGACCCATTTCCTTTCTAAAGCCATGTTCTCCCTGACATCACACTGTTCTGGTTATGTCTTCACAGTCTGACCTCACCTTCGCTAGTTCATCCACTCCTTATTGCCTTGAGATTTTATAGTTTGGTGAAGCTCAGTCCTACCCTGTACTTTCTCCACTAAATGCTCTCCTCCTAGATACACCAATATTTACTAACTTGACATGTTTCCCTCAAACTCTTCTCTGAATTTCAGATCCACATTAACAAAGGTCTACTTTGTTAATCTCTAAGATATTACAAAGTCACTTTGCAGTATATACAAAACTGAATTCATCATCTTGTCTCAACCCAACTTGCTTCCTATGTTCCCCACAAGACATCCAGTCTATATGGCAAAAAAAAAAAAGTAGTTTCCCTGATATCCTCTTTTCATTGATTTCTTCATGTCATATGCATATATGAATTACATATACATGTGTATATGTGTGTGAGTGAACATCCTAGGAGCTTTGGTAGGTAGCTTTCAGTGCGTGTTTTAGGCTTATGACAACTAATTTAAAGGAAAATCAGTCAACAGAGTGTCTGATTTGTTCTACAAACATTCAGCTGCTCAGAGCTGGTACAGAGGTTGAACAGTCAAGTTCAACTGGGGTTGGGTTTTACAAGGTGACTGTAATGGTAGAAGAAAAGGGCAAGCGTTCGGAAAATTACAAGGCAGTGATCATAATGATGTATCATGGAGCCTGTGATGAGTAGTGGAGAAGTTAATATAAAAAGGAGTGATGAGGGGCACCTGGTTGGCTCAGTTGGTTAAGCGTCCAACTTCAGCTCAGGTCATGTCTCACAGTTTGTGAGATCAAGCCCAGCATTGGGCTCTGTGCTGAGAAAGCTCGGAGCCTAGAGCTTCAGATTCTGTGTCTCCCTCTCTGTCTGCCTCTCCCCTGCTCATGTTCTGTCTCTCTCTCTCTTTCTCTCAAAAATAAACATTAAAATTTTTTAAAAAGGGAGTGATGATTGATAAAAATAATGGAGAGATCAGTGGATTAGAGGTCTCCATGGGATCAAAAAAATTAATGGAATGCTTAAAATCACAGAATTAAGAGACCAAGTACTGAGACAGTTGAAGAAATATATCGAAGTCAATATTAATCATGATGGGGAAGCAAGACATCATCAGATCAAATCCATTCATTTCCACCATCACACCCTGGTACATGTTACCCTGTATGGACATGTCCAATAATATACCAGTTTAACACAACATATATAGTAATTTTTATATGTATGTCTATGGGTAGGACCAGAGTTATTTCTAAATTCTCTAACAACATTTTTCTTAAAATAAAGAGAACAACAACAAAAGATAAGTATGTCTACTGAGGATAATATCAATGTTGGAGAGAATCTTCCATAAAAAATAAGCAAAATGCACTTTACAAAAAACATCACTATAATACACACTTTAGTAAAACTCTGTACATGTAGCAGGTCTGGGAAAAACAACTAAAACTACAAATACAAATTTAAAAATAAGAATACATGTCTAAAAAATATATTTCTTTCATAATAGCTGAAGAGGCAAGTGTGGATAACCAATACAATTCTCAGTATATTTTATTCTTCACATGTATCTTACACATGGCCTTGTAAAAAGTATGATACCTCCACTGATGTTAAAAATAAAAAAGCAATAATTTACATTCCTAATAAATAGTGGGCTATGGAATGAGAGACAGGGCTTAGGGCCTCTCACAAGGCAACAGAAATAATTATTTTTACATTAATTCCTTTAAAAAATTTTTTGTTTATGTTTGAGAGAGAGAGAGCAGGGCATGAGCAGGGGAGGGGCAGAGAGAGAGGGAGACACAATGCGAAGCAGGCTCCAGGCTCTGAGCTGTCGGCATAGAGCCTGATGCGGGGCTCAAACTAATAAACCGCGATATCATGACCTGAAGTCAGATGCTCAACCAGCTGAGCCACCCAGGTGCCCCCATTATATTTCTTTTTTAGCCAAAAAATATCTGTGTTGGCAAATGAATGAATCATGTAATAGAAACTCTATTGTAAAATTGGTCAAAACATTATGGCACATTGGGAAGATATTCCAAGCACTCATAATTATATTATTTCTGGCAAAGTGCCACAAGCATACTTTTATTTTTAAAAAGAGAACATATTGGGGGGGAGGGGACTGACTGGGTGTCTCTGTTGGTTAAGTATCTCACTTCAGCTAAGGTCGTGATCTCCCCATTCGTGAGTTCGAGCCCCACGTCAGGATCTGTGCAGACAGCTCAGAGCCTGGAACCTGCTTCAGATTTGTGCCTCCTCTCTCTCTCTCTGCCCCTCCCCCATTCATGCTCTGTCTCTCTTTCTCAAAAAAAAAATTTTTAAGAGAATATATGGTAAATAAATGTGTTTTGTTGAATATAATGAATAATAACATTTCAAAACAATTTTTAAAAACCACAGTGCTTCCCTATCATCTCTAAAGTGCATTACAGGGCACCTGGGTGGCTTAGTTGGTTAAGCATCCGACTTTGGCTCAGGTCATGATCTCACGATTCATGGGTTCGAGCCCTGGAGTGGGGCTCTATGATGACAGCTAGCTCAGAGCCTGGAGCCTGCTTCATATTCTGTGTCTCCCTCTCTCTCTGACCCTCCCCACTCACACTGCCCCTCTCCCTCCCTCCCTCTCTCTCTCTCTCTCTCTCTCTCAGAAATAAATAAAACATTAAAAAAAATTTTTTAAAGACATTTAAAAAACAATAAAGTGCATTAAACTCTAATATGAACAATTATACAATGTAGGTTTCATACGCTCTTTACAATTTTCTAAATTAGTTTAAACTGAGTGTCAGCACTACTCTCTAAATTACTCAGCATAGCACATAGCAAATCCAGCAGCATAAATGTAAATAAACATTTTTATTAATGATGATATAAAATTTAAGTCTATGGCTTGCATACAGAATTATCAATTTTAAATGTCTACAAAAATGCTTCTAAAGGAGGAATTATTTTGTCACCCTAAAAGCACATTCTTTTAAGCAGAACCATTCTTTTAAACTGCCTGACCTGCACCATAAAATAGGCCATGCCAAACCCCACCTCTACAGACAAACTCTTAAAAACATAGATTTTGCACTCCTTTAAAAATTATTTCAATGCAACTGTAACAGACAGGAATAGGTGTGAAATCCAAAGATGTGAGCACTGTATCTTATCACTTCTTCCCCCGAAGCTGGATCACAGATATAGCAGTGAGAGCACATAGATTGATCTTTCCTACTTTTGAGACGATATGAGGAAGAGGCATTTTTTTCTAAGGTAACTAAGGTCCAATCATAATACTTTTCATTTAAAGTCAAAGTCTCAAATTGCAACCTGCAGGTGAATCGCAAAACTGCTATCATGCCTATAAGCTTCATATTTCTCCAGGAGATGGGCCAAAATGTTCACTTTAAAGAAAAAGTGGTATTTCACAGATGTCATGAGGCCCTTCCTTAAACAGAAAGGAATGCCTTAACATGCAAATGATACTCTGTGGGAATTTTTTTGGAGCACTAAGAAGGCGGCTGAGGGACAAAATTACAAAGATTATAGAAATGAGAAAACAATTCAAATGGTTTATCTGTAGATGTCAGGTGTTACTAGTGCTACTGAAGATACAGTATCAGTCATTCAAAAAATGCTTTCTAAAAATATATTCTGGGGTTTTTTCAGTTTTTATTTTACTTCTCATTAGTTAACATACAGTATTCGTATGTACGAAGAGTGATTCAAAAGTCCCCTTCATCACTCGGTGCTCATCACAAGCACGCTCCTTAATTCCCATCTAAATTTTAAACATAAGAAAAGAAAAGTATAAAAATAAATAAATAAATAAATAAATAAATTTTAAACATAAAATGCAGAGAAAAATATCATTTCAAAAGCAAAAGCCATATTCTCCCTCTCTTTCCATCATTTCATGATTCATTATTAGAGAACAGAGAGAAGAAAGTTACATTTCAAACCAGGTAAGCTCCTAATTCCAAAGAATGTCTTGGTGGCCATGCACAGTGCATCATGAGGAGTATGGTTTATGGCCAAGAAATCAGCTTAACAAAATTTGTGGAATGCCATAAAAGATACGTTAGGGTAAACCTACTATTTTAGGGAAAAAAGCATCTAAAATCAGCAATATAATCATCTACCTTAGAAACTAGAAAAAAAGAACAAATTAAATCCAAACCAAGCAAATAAAATGAAATAATAAACATTAGAGAATAAATCAGTGATACTGAAAAAAAAAAGAACTCAATTGGCAAATTAATGGAACAAAAGTTGATGCTTTGAAAAGATTATTAAAATTGATAAATCTCTTGCCAAGTTAACAGAAAAAAGAGAGAGAGAAGACACAAAGTATCAATATCAGAAATGGAAGAGGGGCCCACACTACCAACCCTATAGACAATAAAAGAATAATAAAGGAATGTTAAGAATCCAAGGTCCACAAATTTAATAACTGAGATGAAATAGACAAATTCCTTGAAAAACACAATGTATCAAAACCCACACAAGGAGAAAAAATCTGAATATACGCCTCTATCTATTAAAGAAATTAAGTTAATTATTAATAACCTTCCAAAAGAAAACACCAAACTCAAAAGGGTTCACTGGTGGATTCTACCAAACATTCAACATTCATTCATTCATTCATTTTGAGAGAGAAAGAGAGAGTATGTGTGCATGTGAGTGAAGTGATGGAGAACCATCTATCATGCTAATGGAGGTCAAAAGAAAGATGGAATAGACATAGTCATATCAGACACATTAGATTTTAAGCCTAAGACTGTAACAAGAGATGAAGAAAGGCCTTATATCATAATTAAGGTATCTATCCTTCAAGATGTAACCATTGTAAGCATTTATGCCCTCAACTTGAGAGTACCCAAATTTATAAATCAATTAATAACAACATAAGGAAACTCACTGATAATAATACCATAATAGCAGAAGACTTTAATATTTTTTTTATTTATTTCTGGGAGAGAGAGAGACAGCGTGAGCAGGGGAGGATCAGAGAGAGAGGTAGATATAGACTCTGAAATTGGCTCCAGGCTCTGAGCTGGCAGTCAGCACAGAGCCCAACGCGGGGCTCGAACCCACGAACCGCAAGATCATGACCTAAGCGAAAGTCTGACGCTTAACCGACTAAGCCACCCAGGAGCCCCAATAGCAGAAGACTTTAATATCCCACTCACAGCAATGGAAAGATATCTAAGCAGGAAATCAACATGGAAACAATGTCTTTTGAATAAAACACTGGACCTGATGGACTTAGCAGATATATTCAGAACATTTCATCCTAAAGCAGCAGAATACCCATTCTTCTCAAATGCATGTGGAACATTCTCCAGAACAGATCACATACTGGGTCACAAAACATCCCTCAGTAGGTACAGAAAGACCAAGATCATATCATGCATATATGCAGATCACAATGCTATGAAACTTGAAATCACTCACTAAAAAAATGTTGGAAAAACCTCAAATACATGGAGGTTAAGGAAAACCCTACTAAAGAATGAATGGGTTAACAAAGAACTTACAAAAGAAATAAAAAATACATGGAAGCAATCGAAAATGAAAACATGACAGTCCAAACTCTTTGGGATACAGTGAAAGTAGTCCTAAGAGTAAAGTACACTGCAATTCAGGCCTATCTCAAGAAGTAAGAAAGGTCACAAATATACAACCTAACCTGGCATCTAAAGGAGCTAGAAGAAGAACAGCAAATAAAGCCTAAAGCCAGCAGACAAAGGAAATAAGAAAGATTAGAGCAGAAATAAGTGATACAGAAACAAACAAAAACAGTAGAACATATCAATGAAACTAAATGTTGATTATTTGAAAGAATAAACAAAATTGATAAATCCTTAGCCAGACTTATCAGAGAGAGAGAGAGAACCCAAATAGATAAAATCATGAATGAAAGAGATTACAATCAACACTACAGCAATGAAAACAATAAGAGAATACTATGAAAAATTAGATTCCAACAAACTACTCATGCTGGAAGATATGAACAAATTCCTAGAAACTCATGTGCTACCAAAATGTAGAAATCAAAAATCTCCCAATAAACAAATCCTAGAGAAGAAAACGGGCCAGATGGCTTTCCAGGAGAATTGTATCAGACATTTAAAGAAGAATTAATACCTATTTTTCTCAAACTGTTCCAAAGAAAAGAAATGGAAGGAAAGCTTCCAAAGCCATTCTATGAAGCCAGCATTACCTTGATTCCAAAACCAGACAAAGACCCCACTAAAAAGGAGAATTACAGGCCAATATCCCTGATGAACCTTGATGCAAAAATTATCAACAAGATACAAGCAAACAAATTCAGCAGTAGTTTAAAAGAATAATTCACCATAATCAAGTGGGACTTTCCTGGGCTACAGGGCTGGTACAGTATTTGGAAATCAATCAACACAATATGCCACATAAATAAAAGAAAGGATAAGAATCATATGATCCTGTCAATAAATGCAGAAAAACATTTGACAAATAGAGCATCCTTTCTTGATAAAAGACGTCAGGAAAATAGGGATAGAAGGAACATACCTCAACACTATAAAGGCTATATATGAAAGATCCACAGCTAATACTATCCTTAATGGGGAAAAAGTGAGAGCTTTCCCCTGAGATCAGGAACATGACAAGGATGTTCCTTTTTACCACTGTTGTTCAACATAGTACTGGAAGTCTTAGTCTCAGCAATCAGACAACAAAAATAAATAAAAAGCATACAAACTGTCAAGGAAGAAGTCAACTTTCACTCTTCAAAGATGACATGATACTCTACATGGAAAACCCAAAAGACTACACCCAAAAACCCTGCTAGAATGAATTCAGCAATGTCACAGGATATAAAATCAATGTACAAAAATCAGTTGCATTTCTATACATCAATAATAAAGCAGCAGAAAGAGAAATCAAGGAATCAATCCCATTTACAACCGTACCAAAATTAATAATATATCTAGGAATAAACCTAACCAAAGAGGTAAAAGATCTATATGCTAAAAACTATAGAAAGCTTATAAAAGATACTGAAGAAGACACAAAGAAAAGGAAAAGCAGTCCATGCTCATGGACTAGAAGAATAAATATTGTTAAAATGTAAAGAGTGCCAAAGAAGTCTACACATTCAATGCAATTCCTATCAAAATAACAGCAGCATTCTTCACAGATCTAGAACAAACAATCCTAAAATGTGTTTGAAACCACACACACACACACACACAAACACACACACACACACACACACAAAGAATAGCCAAAGTAAGGTTGAAAAAGAAAACTGAAGTTGGAAGCATCACAATTCTGGACTTTAGCCTGTATTACAAAGAAAGCTGTATCATCAAGACAGTATGGTATTGGCACAAAAACAGACACATAGATCAATGGAACAGAAGAGAAAACCCAGAAATGGACCCACAAATGTATGGTCAACTAATCTTGGACAAAGCAGGAAAGAGTTTCCAATGGAAGAAAAGACAGCCTCTTCAGCAAATGGTGTTGAGAAAACTGGACAGCGACATGCAGAAGAATAAAACTAGACCACTTTCTTACACTATACAAAAAATGAATTCAAAATGGCTGAAAGACCTAAATGTGAGACAGGAAACCACCAAAATCATACAGACAAAAAACAGGCAGGAACTTCTCTGACCTTGTCTGATACAACTTCTTACTGGACATGTCTCTGGAGGCAAGGGAAATAAAAGCAAAAATGAACTATTGGGACCTCATCAAAATAAAATGCTTCTGCAAAGCAAAGGAAACATTTAACAAGACTAACAGGCAACCAACAGAATACGAGAAGAGATTTGCAAATGATGTATCAGATAAAGGGTTAGTAATCAAATCTACAGAAAAGCTATAAAACTCAACACTCAAAAAACAAATAATCCACTGAAAAGATGGGCGAAGACATGCATAGACATTTTTCCAAAGGAGACATCCAAATGGCTAATAGACACATGAAAAGATGCTCAACATCACTGATCAACAGAAAATCACAAATCAAAACCAAAATGAGATACCACCTCACACCTGTCAGAATGGCTAAAATTAACAACTCAGGCAACAACAGATGTTGGTGAGGATGCGGAGAAAGGGGAACATTTTTGCTCTGTTGGTGGGAATGCAAAGTGGTGCAGCCACTCTAGTGGCTAGTATGGAAACTAGTATGGAGTTCCCTTAAAAAAATTAAAAATAGAATTACCCTACAGTCTAGCAATTACACTACTAGGTGTTTATCCAAAGGATACAAAAATGCTGATTCGAAGGACACATGGACCCAAATGTTTGCAGCAGTACAATCAACAATAGCCAAATTATGGAAAGAGCCTAAACGTCTATTGGCTGATTAATGGATAAAGAAGCTGTGGTATATATATAAATGGAATATTACTTGGTGAAATAAATGAAATCTTTCCATTTGCAACAATGTAAAAGGAACTAGTGTATTATGCTCCGCGAAATAAGTTACTCAAAGACAAATATCATGTGATTTCACTCATATGTGGAATTTAAGAAATAAGAGATGAATATAGGGGAAGGGAAGGCAAGATAAGATTAAAAACAGAGGGGAGGGAAACCATAAGAGATTCATAAATCCAGAGAATAAACTGAAGGTTGCTGGAGGAGACTTGGGTGGGGGGATGGGCTAAATGGGTGATGGGCATTAAGGAGGGTACTTGTTGAGACGAGCACTTGGTGTTATATGTAAGTGATGGATCGCTAAATTCTATTCCTGTAACCACGACTATACTATATGTTAACTAACATATTTAAAGGAAGGAAGGAAGGGAGGGAGGGAGGGGAGTAATCAGATAAGAGTTCCCAGAGTTTTTAATTGGGCAGAAGGCAAATGAGACTCACCAAATAAATGCAGAGAAATTACTAAGAAAAAAATAAAATTACCTTTTCATTACACCCCATAAGTTATTGTGTTCATTGCTCCACTTATTCAACAACTGGAAAAACTTCAATGACCCTGAATATAAGATCGCTCCTTCATGCCATCCTTTACTGCCATTAACTGCAACCTCCCTCTATCCAACAATAGTCGTAAAGCTTTCTCTGAGAATGAGGCATTTACTTTCTCCTTGTAAAGTTTTCCAGGCTACATTTTCTGCCCATCAGCTGTCACTGGAACTTAAAGGAAACCTGCTACACCCTGGTCATATTTATCGCTCCCACAAAAGAATTTGATAATGGAATCAAGCCCCTGGAAGTCGCTTCTGCAGAGTCACAGATAGGGGAATCTTTACAATATTGCCAAATTGGATTTCAGTGCTCCATACAACGTATTTGATATTCCTCTGACATAAACCTATCGGGTCTGTGTCTCTGACTATAGGGGGCCCCTGAAAACAAAATTTCAGTCAGAGTTTTTTTGGTATTGCAGCAATAACAATGTTCCCAATGGCAAAAAGAAACATTTATTGGTAGGCTCATTATTGTATAAAAGGAGATCTTTGAATACTACCTTGTTTCTAGATATTTCAGAATTTTTATTGCACTTAAGGAAACTAGAAATGTTTAAACACTTGATGCTTCAATTAAAATATGTATTAAATATCTATTTAGTGATGGGCACTATACTGTGCAATGAGACGACAGAAATGAAGTAAATCAGCTGTCCTATTAAGATGCTTATAGTCTGGGGTGAGTCTCAGGGTCATATAAGCAAATAAGATGAAATTGCAAAAATTTGTTTTGTTTCCATAAAAGGTCATATCCAAGATGAGGAATTAGGGAATTTTAAAACTATAGAATAATAAGAATTATAATGACTAATAATAATTAATTGTAGAATAATAAAATCACAGAGATAGAGCTCACTTATTATCATTCCTCTTAAACTCTACCTGGATGCTGGGAGGCTCAGTCGATTAAGCACCTGACTTCGGCTCAGGTTCATGAGTTTGAGCCCCACATCGGGCTCTGTGCTGACAGCTCAGAGCCTAGAGCCCACTTTGGAGTCTGTGTCTCCCTCTCTTTCTGCCCCTCCTCTAATCACGTTCTGTCTCTTTCTCTCAAAAATAAATAAACATTAAAGAAAAAAAAAAACTCTATCAAGCAAATGTTCCAGTCCTCCACAGAAAAATGATATCCGACCACAATCCTGGCAAATTATGGCACAAATCCCACTTGCCTCCTCTTTTTATAAAGATTTATTGAAACAAGACCATGTTCATTCATTTACATTATTGTTTAAGGCAGTTTTAGCCTCCCACTCAGAGTTGAGTAGCTGTGATAGAAGTCACATGGTCTCCAAAACCAAACATATTTACTCTCTGACCTTTTATAGAAAAAGTTTGCTAACTCCTTCGTCAGATGATTAACTTGCCATCCTACATCTAAACTAAGATTAACACTCAGCTGCTTTGGAATCTACAATAAAGAAAATTAAACAACCCATTAGCTAATTTTATTTCAACACTTTGACAGTTGCTTTCTTTACACTTAGCCCATGTCTTCTTTGCTTGTATAATATGAATTGCCTTTATTTCACCCGCAGTGGAGGTACAGAAC
This sequence comes from Proteles cristata cristata, assembly GCA_017311185.1. NCBI lineage: Eukaryota > Metazoa > Chordata > Mammalia > Carnivora > Hyaenidae > Proteles > Proteles cristata. The sequence goes on along the minus strand of JAESUZ010000193.1, from coordinate 453,254 downwards.
CTCAGACCATTAAACACCTCATTAGAATCATCTATATATCTTTGTATATGTCACCCTTTCCCTTAAAAACCAAAACATCTCAAGGTTCTAAGAGTCTTCATAATGCAAATGGCACAGTGAAAACTTTGAATCCCATTCTACCTGCTATGTGACTCCCCAAACACATGATGATCAGGAAACCTGTTTCTTTGCATTATCTTGATGTGGTGAATGCCAATTAATTATCAACTACTTCTAGTACTATCTTCTTGAGAAGTTTTCTTGTAGTCTTCTTATAAAAAGGGAACTATTACCATTAATTTCTCACATTCTGCTTTTCTACTTTGCCTTTTGCCAATAACATAGGGATTCTGTCTATAAATATTTTCAGATCCTTAACAGTTTAGACATGATGTAGTAGATTTCTCTGCCACTCTGTTTGGAATTCCTGGCATAAGGCAAAGCTCCATTAAAATTTGATCAGTTACTCACGAATAGATCATCAGAGACCTGAACAAACTATACTAACTCAAAGTGTCAAGAAATCTACAAAAAAAAAATTCAAAATTGTTCAGAACTATGAATAAACTTCCTTAGAAATAAGAAGTCATTGGTTTGTTAACATAGGTGTTTCTCATAAAAGAGTAGTACAGAAAATGTTTATGTCTGTCTGTCTAAGTGGATGTCCATGCTTCTGTCTGGATAGATTCAAACTGGTAGCTGTCTTAGTCAATTTGAGCTGCTGTAACAGAATACCATCAACTGGATGGCTAAAAAACACATACTTACTCTCACAGTTCTGGAGCCTGGAGAGGGTACAGAAGAGGGTACCTGCACGGTCAGGTTCCTGGTGTAGGACCCTCTCCCTGGTTATGTCCTCACATGTCTACATTTAGACAGGGAGAGAGATCTGTTTTTATATATCTCTATCCCTACCTCTATCCCTATCTCTATCTCAGGCCATTTATACGTACAGAGACAGAGATCTCATATCTCTTCCTTTTTTAAAAAAGGTATTAATCCACATGAGGAGCACACCCTCATGACCTACTTATCGCCCAAAGGCCCCACCTCCAAACACCTTCTCACTGGGGATTACAGTTTTAACATACGCATTTTAGGGGGACACACACGTTCAGTCCATAGCAGTAGGGATTACCTGCTAAAAGGAAAATACACTTAGATAGGAAATGTCCATCTCTACAGACCTCACATGTATAGGTGAGCTTTATTTCTACTTCGTTTAACGTTCTCCGTCCTCAAATCACACGTCTAGGTTCACCAAGGCTACTTTCAAATATGAGATTGCCTCAAGGGTCCGCGGCTGAAGAACTAGGTGAGTGTTCACACCTCTGTTTATCAATGTGGGTCAGTCAGTGAGTAGGATGACTTGCTTAGCAGCTTATTTCCCAGGCCCACCTGCCGGATTGTAGAGATATTAACACCTTCGTGGGGTTTTAGGGGGCGGGGGGTGGTTATACAGTCAGTATTTCTGCACTTTAAACATTTCAAACAGTCCTGTGTCTAGTCACTGAATTATTTATGCTACTTCTTAGAAAAGTCAAGAATACAATCTGAAGTTTCCAAATAGAAAGGCAAAGCTACCCTTCTACCTTGTATGTTATTTCAACACCAAGTAATATCTGTGTGGTCCAATGAGATTTGTTTTATTTCATTTATATGTTTACATGGCAATTTTATATAAATTAAATGTAACAATATATTACATTTATTATGTAATTTATTATGCAATAATAAAACTAATGTCATGATTCCAAATGCTGTCTTAACTTTAAAAAATTAATCCCCCCTTGGTTTTACTCCTGAGATACATTCTGCATATTTGGCAATTAGTTTCCTTTTCTTTACTGTCTCTCTGTGAACTCTCGCTTTAAGTAAATATTTATCTTTTTCAGCATAAGCACCACTAGAACTATTTACGAAATCCATTGCTTTCCTGTAGCTCTAGATTTATTATTTTAAAATCAGTAGATAAAGATCACTAGTTTTCTTTTTATAATTGTTTAAAAATTTTTCTGACTTGGTCCTCTGATGAGAACAGCGTTAGAACAGTACAGGGAAAATAAGCAACATGGGCTGCTTTCTAATAGTTTTATGGTAACAACATAGGTGTCTGTGGCAAAGGACTTGTCACGTCAACTACTCCAATACCTTGTTGCTTTTAATACTTCACTGTAACAACTGACTGCTTCGGAAACAGCAAAGCTTCTGCATAAATGCCATTTGACGCCAATGGCTCTCAAACTTACTTTTTAATGTCAAGCCAGTCCACTAACATTGAATTCAGATTTCAAATGATTTGTCTGAAGGCTGTGTTATTGGAAATATTAGCAAAATATACCCATCTAGGAAAATAGGAGTCCTTTCGTTTCTAGTACTATTTACTTGTGCCCCCTAGGATCACAGCTTCTGCTTTAGAAATTACTGCTCTATCTAGAAAGGATGAAATTTAAAAGTAATAAAAATGATAATACTAGGGGTGCGTGGGGGGCTCAGTCGGTTGAATGTCCAACTTCAGCTCAGGTCATCATCTCATGGTTCATGAGTTCGAGCCCTGCATCAGGCTCTGTGCTGACAGCTCAGATCCTGGAGCCTCTTCGGATTCTGTGTCTCCCTCTCTCTCTGCCCCTCTCCTGCCCCTGCTCTGTCTCTCTGTCTCTCAAAAATAAATAGATACTAAAAAATTTTAATGAGACTACTAATACTAATATCATTTAATAAGCATTAAATGTACCAGACTTGTACTAGGTACATTAAATATAATAGAATCCATTTAATCCCTACCATAATCCTAGTAATAATTCCTTTTTACACATAAAGAAGTCAAGAACCGAAGGGGTTAAATAAAATGACCAAAGGCAAGTAGCTCTTAAGCCACTGAACTTGAGAGTGCATCAGTGCCTGAGTCCCAAATCTATGCCAATGTCAACACAGCACTGTCTATCATTAAAAACAGCTGCACTTGGGGCACCTGGCTGGCTCAGTCAGAAGAGCATGCTGCTTTTGAAATCAGGGTCATGAGTTCAAGCCCCACATGGGGTGTAGAGATCACTTAAATAAATAAAATTTTTAAAATATGGCTGCACTTGGTTGTAGAATTTTAGTGGCTTCCATACTAAGGCCAAAAAAGTAGGCCAATATTTCGAGAGAACTCTTCATAATTTCTCTAAATTAAAATAGTTTAACCAGTTTAGGAAATCCAAATGGCAATTTTCTCTTCAGAGGAACCAGAGTCTACTATGAACATCCTCACTTAGTTTATCCTACTGAATGTAAACCTATAGATTATGAGGCTGGATGTCTCTCTTTTTTTAATGCTTATTTGTTTTTGAAAGAGAGAGACAGAGTACCGGTGGGGGAGGGGCAGAGAGAGAGGGAGCCACAGAATCCAAAGCAGGCTCCAGGCTCTGAGTTGTCAGCACAGAGCCTGACGCGGGGCTCAAACTCACAAACTGTAAGATCATGACCTGAGCCAAAGTCAGATGCTTAACCAACTGAGTCACCCAGGTGCCCTGAGGCTAGATGTCTCTTACTTAGAGCTTTAAATTTTTCCGAAAACCAATGAACAAATAGCAGGCCATCCTGAGAAATTCACTACTCTTTCCTATTTTTCTCAGCTCAGCCCCCATTCCTTCTATATCATTTCTATTGAATTACAGAAGGCAGCATTATAATAAGCACTACACACTGAATGTAGGTGGAATAGTATTTCACACATGTATTTGTTGTTATATTTCAAATATACACATATTTTAGTGATTAATACATTATAAATTATTCAAAGTATTCTTAAATTCATAAAATTTTTGTCCTGTCAACCACCATAAAAAAAGTATAAGTAATAGGGGTACCTGGGTGGCTAAGTTAGATAAGCATTTGACATCCATTCAGGTCATGATCTCACGGTTCCTGAGTTCGAGCCCCACGTCAGGCTCTGTGCTAGCAGCTCAGAGCCTGGAGCCTGCTTCAGATCCTGTGTCTCCTTCTCACTCTGTCTCTCCTCCACCTGCACTCTGTCTCTCTCAAAAATAAATAAACATTAAAAAAAATTTTAATATAACATGAATGTTTCTGTTTCTTTTTTACTTTAAATAGAATTCCTTGTAGTGAAAAAGTTGACAACTTCTATGCTCGTCCTTGAACAGGAAAATGTCCCTTCTATTAGGCCTATTATGATCTGAACAGTAAAAGTTGTCTAGTATGTTCTCCATAATTAGGCAACACTACAGCATTACACAAATGAAGGGAACACAAGCAAAAATTAAAATTCCCCCAAATAAAATACCTCATTGACTGCACTCAACGAAATTCATCCAAGGATTTAAAAGAACAAAACACTCTAAGACTCTTAGGATACCCACTGTGTCTTCTCTCTTGGCATAAACTTTATCCACTGTTGCATCCCCTTCACACAAAGATCTGAGATGCAGAATCTGAAAAGAAATGTAATCTGGGCCACATTTCTCCCCAGTTACAGCATGTGTTTTTCAAAGGACGTAGCAGTATAAAAGTGAGGCATGGATATTGTAGGCAAAAGAGTCAACAGCCACTCTTTAATTAACTTCACCAAAGATACTCAATGTTATACACCGGTGATTAGAATGTAGAGCTATTTGCTCTGTAATAATCAAAAATGTCAAGACTTCCAATATTTATAAAGCTGTATTTTTTCGAACTTTTTGTTTCACCTGCTCAAATTGGTTCTGAAAAGACGTATGAATGTTATCTAGCTCCATCATTAAGCAAAACCACGGGAACACTACAGCATGTTTTCATGCTAGCCATGGTTACCTAAATAGACACTTAGTCCATAGACAGAAGTGACTAATCTTGGTTAACACAGAAGTAATGTCCCTCCAAAAGTTATCTGAGAAACAGAATGCGAGCTGTTGGCTGACCTTTGACCCATATAATTTCCCTCAGCTGAACCAGCAGAAAAGAAGTCTACTTCCCAGCTGGACCAGTTTGCCAATCCCAGCTCCATTACTTGCCACTGTATTACTCAAGGTCAACTGCCTAACTTCTTTAAGCTTCCCTCCCAACAAAATTTTCTTCACTGCCTAGTTAAAATTACGTGAAATAATGCTTCTTTACATACAACTAACATTAAGTAAATTTAAAATGTCATTGTTTAGGGGTGCCTGGGTGACTCAGTCGGTTAAGCATCAGACTCTTGATCTCGGCTCAGGTCATAATCTCACAGTGAGTTTGAGTCCTGCACCACGTTCCACACTGATAGCATAGAGCCTACTTGAGATTCTCTCTCCCTCTCTCTCTGCCCCTCTCCCGCTCATGTTCTCTCTTTCTCTCTCAAATAAATAAATATTTTGTTAAAAAGAACATTGTTTTATTCCCTCAAATTGCCCACATCGACACCCACTTTCCTAAACACATTTTATTCTTATCTCTGCCTCAGCTCTGAACACTTCTTTCAGTCTATACAATGCCTGGTGGCTTTGAACCACCTGCCCATGAAACAGGGGATTGACTAGGAACAGCTTGAAGGAGGCACAGCCAGCAAAGTGAAATCATTAACATGGATCTTGCCAGTCCTATTTTCAGTGGCTTCTCTTCATTAACTAGATTCATCCTCAATAGAATAAGTTTAGTTTCAAGAACTGTTGAAGTAGGTGCTAGTCACATGACAAGATGAAATTCACAGTTGTTGCAAATTCAATCAAAGATAAAACATATATGAGTGAAAACATGCAGGTCTTTTTCATTCATGACAACATTGGTTACATTATAAATAAAATTGTCGCAAAGTACTTCTGGAGTTCTGAATGCTAAAAGCTGAACGTTTGGATGCTGTGAATTAGATACGCAAAAATCATTCACAACCGTATCTTTTTCTTAATTTCTGTAATAGAGACCAGAAAATTGAGACACCTTCCCAGAATCCCTCACACCTGGGTTTAGTCACATGACTCACTTCCAGCCAATGAAATGAAAGCAGAGGTCATTAACTAGGCCTTTTTAAATGTGCAATGTTGCAAGTTTCAGCATTTTGCTCTTACCCTTTAACTTTTCCCTTTCTTCTACAGGGAACAAGGACACAATGCCTAGAGACAGAACAGACATCATATAGCCATGAGGATGAAAAACACAGTTTAAGGATGAAAGGAATCCGGGTCCATGATGAAACCACTAAACTCTACCAAACTAAGACCTCCTGCTTCCAAATTTCTTGTCACATGAGACAAATGAATCTCTTACTTGGTTAAGCCATGACTAGTTGAGTTTTCTGTCACTTATAATTGAACTTTATCCCAGATGATGCAGCCTAAATGGATAATTTAGTTTTACAAAGGAGAGTGGGAAAGAATTCCACTTAGGAAAGAACAGCAGGAAACATGACCATATTCAAGAATGAATGCCCTGTGTTTAGAGAAAAATGAACAAAATAAATTCACTGAAGTCAAGATTATACAGGAGGCAGTCGTAGATAAAATAGGGTTGTGTCTTTGGGAAATGGTCCAGATAAACAGTGTCTGAATGACAGGACAGAGAATGGGAAGTAGGGGCTCATTGAAGGATTAGTGGGGCAAGAGACAGGGGTTTTATATGGAGAAGAGTATGGTGCAATAGTCTGCAAGGAATTTTTCAGTTGCTGACTCCACATATACATGGAGCTGGTATTTGCCATTTTTAATTAATTCATTTATTTTGAGAGAGAGAGAGAGAGCATGAGCAGGGAAGGGGAAGGAGGGAAAGAGACAGAGAATCCCAAGCAAGCTCCCCTCTGCCAATGTGAAACCTGACTCAGGGCTCAAACACACGAACCGTGAGATTATAAGCTAAGCCAAAACCAAGAGTTGGACGCTGAACCGACTGAGCCACCCAGGCACACCTGGTGTTTGTCATGTTTAAAGACCTAGAATGTTATAACCATCTAGGACGCATTTCTAGTCATTTGTTCTTTGTAACCTGTGAAGTAGCCCTCCCTCATATCCTCTAGACTGAGTGGTACTCAGTCCAGAGAAATACTAGGGATAGGTCTCAAAATAAAAAGCAAGGATGTTATCACCTAAACACTTCTGCTCCTTACATGATACATCAAATCTTTACTTGCTCTGATCTCCCTTATCACTTGTGACACCAACGGATGTTGCAATAGCAAGCACGAATCCCAGCTCCTCCTGCACTTGAAGAGTAGCTCAAATTTCACTTTATCACTGTAACTCTTATTCTACACATTGAAGGAACATGGGGCTCTCAGACTAGAATCCCCTAGAAGCAAATGCTGATACAAATATTTAACATAAGACTTCTATTTGGGAAGGGAAGGAATATCAGCTTGGAGCAGTCAGTCAAGGAAGGAAAGGTGTTCCATAAAGAGGGTTCCCAGAGCTTAATCCACTAGGAAGTTGGAACAGCCCTAGATTGAACCTGAGGGAAAGGGACCTGGTGCATCTGGACATCACCTCCCTTTAGTCATTGGCTGAGAGCCAGTGCTGGTTGATACCAATTCTCCTTCACTGTGGGCCAACCATGGCCCTAGGCAGACTTTTCTCTCTTTAGCTCTAGAGAAAGTCCTCTGGAAGACCAAGGTCTGATGTGAGGCACAAACAAGTCCTGAGAAACAGGGGTGAGGAACCAATATCAAACGCTACAACATGCTTGGGCTGACCAGTGACCGAGTGTAGGAACCATTTCAAGGAAGAAAGCTCCAGTTCTACAGAAATAATAAAACACAAGAATTAAGAACTCACCAACAGAGCATAAAAACATCTTCCTTTCTTTGCTGCACTCTAGAAGTCAGAAATGGAACCCAAGATGATCCCAAAAGAGATCACTCAAGTGGGGCATGCTTTTCCTCTGCAAAGTTTATGGTAGCCTGACTGTAACAAGAGCCCTTTTGGATGAATGTAAAAGATACTAATGAAAATCACAGGTCGTCACAAGATCATTCCTTTCACTTTTGGCAAATCTAGTAAGAGGAAGAATCAAACTATATGGTCTGGATGGCAAAGAAGAAATCAAACAATAAGATCAGGGCCTAACGTGCGAACAGTGAGGCAAAAAATCCGGAGAGAAAGCCATGCTTGGTTCCTCAAATGGGCTATGATATTATGCAGCCCTAACTTTACTTTTCTCTATTTAACTAACATTAAAATAATGCTCACTATATGCTTGTCACTGCTATATGTACCTTCTAATGAAAGCCAATTTAATTTTCCTAACAATTTTATGAAGTACTTACTAAAATGTATCACCATTCTACAGATAGAAACATGAAGAGGCTAAGTAACTTTCCCAAGAAAAATCTACCTCCAAAGTGTTTTCTTTTTAATCTCTGCAATCTTCTGCTCCCTTCTAAATAAGAATTTGGTCATTGTTGTGGGCATAGGATAGTCTCTGAATGCCTATTACAAATTTTTGTATCCTTATAATTATCATTGGCCTATCCTTCAATGTAAAGGAAGAGACAGGAGAGAAGAACTGAGTGTTCTGGTAAAAGTTCATTGCTGGGCTAATTATAACAACAACACCATAAATCACCTCTATCCTTAGAGCATTTAGCGCAACCGGCTCAATTAGCTAAAGCAAGCACAAAGCAATTGCACTGGAAATTCTGGAATACCAGCCAATCGGAATAGCCTTTGTCATCCTGCAATCAAAACACTAAAGAACCACTGAAAAAGTTGGAGAAAGAAATCAGAAGCACGTACACAGGGTCAGGTATCTTTGGAGCAACAAAAATTGTGTTAAGTGTAGTCGTCAGTTGTGGGTAACAGGGATTCCAGGAAACTGCAACTACCTGGGAAAGTCCACCTCATCACAAGGGCAGGACATAATTACTCCCATCTACCCGTCTAAAATGCAAGTAACAGGTACACAATAACAGGTGTACTCATTTTGGAGGAAAAACACATTTCTGCCTTTTAATGTGAATGTTTGTAACTACGGACACCAACTGACTTCCCCGCGTCCTTGAATTCATTCTAGAGACAAATCACACAGGAAAATGCCATTGTCTTTCCATAGGAGCCACTTGGTAATACACACGCAAACATTCTTCCTCCAAGGACTTGCTCCACCTGGACCCCAAAATGTGTTCAACAGTTGCTTTTCCACACCTCCACTTGACAGCCAAAGACTTTTGGACATCACTTGCTTCAGTACTAATGGGCATAGGGCTTGGTGGCTTGAGCTACATGCCTTGGGTGATATAGTTTCTAAAGGGCATTGCCATTCTTGCTTATCTCCACATTTTTCCACCTGAGAACATATCATAGATGTGCTTCTCAGAGCTGACTATACTTCAGAATCTCTGGGGTTTTCTTCCACACATGCCCAGACTCCAATTCCAGAAATTTTGATTCATGGTTTTGGGATAGAACAGGAGCACGTGCTTTTTTTTTCCCCCCAACTCCATGGGTGACTGATGCCAAGCAGAGTGAAGAACGACAGCACTGCAGTAGAAAGGATGACAGTAGTTGAGAGCTTTGGCATGCCTGTCATGTGCCAGGTGCTCGGCTGAGAGATCTACGTGTCTCGATTCACTGGATCTTCGTAACAGCATCCTGAGCTTGGAACTATTATTATCTCTGCTTTTCTGTTAAGAAATCTGAGGCACCGATAAAACTGAATAACTTACCCAAGGTCATCCGGAAAACATGGTGGAGTCAGGATTGAAATGCAGGCAGGCAGCTATAAATATACATACACACGCTCCTTACACCAAATAGGAAAAAGCAATTTCCTTCTATGGCCAATGTGGCTTAATAAGGTTTCACATCTTAAAATCTTAAAGCATCAAGACCATAAGATTTACAAGATACTGGCTTGAGCATCCATTGAATGTTCTACGGAAAGTCTAATGACTTCCCCCACATTTCTATACAGGGTCTTCTAAGCAGTCAGTGCTGACTCCGAGCTCTGGCATCCATGGCATTAGTTCAGTTCAGGAAGCACCCTGACCACTGTCTTGTTGGCCATGGGACCACCACACACGGTGATCAGCCACTTCACACTATTTAAAAAAATGCTTGGGGCATCTGGGTGGCTCAGTCGGTTAAGCACCCAAATTTTGGCTCAGGTCATGATCTCACAGTTTGTGAGTTCGAGCCCCATATCGGGCTCTGTGCTGACAACCAGCTCAGAGCCTGGAGCCTGTTTCAGATTCTGTTTCTTCCTCTCTCTCTGACCCTTGCCTGCTCACACTGTCTCTCTCTCTCTCAGAAATAAATAAAACATTTAAAAAATAAAAAAATAAAATTAAAAAATGCTAAGCTAAACCAGTTATAGTAGGTTTTATAAGGTAGTATGTAGCAAACTTCTTCCCTGACTTCTTGTATGAGACCGTTTATTATTTTTTAATTAAGACAAACTAAAATTGAATAATGATGCCTTTCATTAAAATTTCTCCAGCCACTCAGTAGGCCAGTTGCTCAGACACACTCTGTTCTTTTTGTTCTCTCTCCCCCCTCAGCCCCCCTCACACCACCACTCTCTCCTATTTTATCCAGCCTTTGCTGTCTCCTCACCCCTGAACTTCTCTGATCTCTAAAACAGAAGCATTTCATAAGTTCATCTGTTGCCTCAGGTGTATTCTTTTACTAGAATTAAGCAAATGTTGGGGCGCCTGGGTGGCTTAGTCGGTTAAGCGTCCGACTTTCGCTTAGGTCATGATCTCGCGGTTCGTGGGTTTGAGCCCCTCGTCGGGCTCTGTGCTGACAGCCAGCTCAGAGCCTGGAGCCTGTTTCAGAGTCTGTGACTCCCTCTCTCTCTGACCCTCCCCTGCTCACGCTGTCTCTCTCTCTCTCGCTCTCTATCTCCTAGAAATAAATAAAACATTAAAAAAATGTTTAAAAAAAATTAAGCAAATGTTGTGCTTTCTCTGGGTGGTATTCTGTTGTGGTTTTGTGGGGAGTATTTTTCCACCTTCCTTTTCATTGCCAAAGACTGGGCAGTGTCAATAGTTACACAAAATAAGGTTGAACTGGGGCCCCTAATCAAAGAGTTGACGGCTTAGATGGTCAGTCAAGATATGTGTAAGACAATGTGATAAGGAATTAATACCTAAATCAGTGTTCTAGTGTATAGTGACCTTGGACATTCAGATTAAGAAAAAGACCAGAGACGTAGGAAAAAAAAAATATTACAGAAAAGAAAAAAATCTCTGGCTAAGTAGGATTCAGAAGATCAGAAATATGAAAGAGGAAGACACGTGTGTCCCATCCCAGGTCAATTCAATCAAATCTTTGTGGGTGGGACCTGGAGTAAAATGTGTTTTTTTAAAGCACCCCAAGTGATTCTAATATAACCATGGTTAATCATCACTGTTCTATTTGGGGATCTCATGACTGGACTAGTTAAGGAAATGTCAAGCAAAGTAATGATATTCAAGTGCCTGACATGGAATAACATCCCAAACTTTCTAACTGACCTTTACTGTATATACACAACTGTATTTTATATGCTTTACTAAAGATCCGATATATCCTAAATTATTTAATCAAAATATGGGTGAAAGACAATCTGAATTCTCACCATCTTCTAACATTATGGTTTATCTCCCTTTTAGTTGTTATAGCAATAGCTACAGCAGCATTTGGAAGTGGGTACCTTTCCACCAACTGTCAGGCAGACGAATCTTCCCACCTAAGAGAAATGCTGCAGAACGCACTGTTTTATTTCAGCTTTCAGGGAGTGTGAATTGATACTGGTAGAAAAGAGACAGCGGTGGCATCAGTGTGATTCCGTAACAATGATGGCATTTGCTTCCCGAAACTAAATCAATGGACTTCCAGATAAAGCCTGTGTGAAAGACTTCCACTCACATCTGTGACAGTTGATGTCAGCCTTTGATGCTGAAAACTAGGAAACCTGGGTAGAATACCTTTTAAAAAGAAAAACAAAACAAAAAGAACAAAACCACGGAAGGCAAGGGCTTAAGGGGCCAATATCCCCCCCAAAAAAGGGAAATACAAAGAGCCGAGGCTCAAATTCATTATATTTTCCCTTGAGTCATTGGCTTTTTTTTAAGTGGTGGCCAGGAAGCTAAAAAGCTGAGAATTCTAGAGTTCAGTGGTCTCAGTATACTGAGCAGATTAAAAATTGAAAAGGAGAGAGCCCACCAAGGGGAAGAACCCAGTCAACACTTCCAGATGTCACTCAGGACTCATAAGGACAGGTGGAAACAGAGCAGCTTTCACAAAAACTTAAATACAGCTGCGAATCAGCTCAATTCCAGATGAGAGTGAAGAGCTCTTCCCCAAGCTTACTGCATTCCAGAAGCAAAGGTAAATTCACTGTTCAGGAAGATAATACGTAGAGCCTCAAAACCTCTCTATCATTTTTCACACACAACAGCAACAAGAAATAGCCATTTGTGGGGGCGCCTGGGTGGCTTAGTCGGTTAAGCGTCCTACTTTTGCTTAGGTCATGATCTCGCGGTTCGTGGGTTCGAGCCCCGTGTCGGGCTCTGTGCTGCCAGCTCAGAGCCTGGAGCCTATTTCAGTCTGTGACTCCCTCTCTCTCTGACCCTCCCCTGCTCACCCTCTCTCTCTCTCTCCTAGAAATAAATAAAACATTAAAAAAAATAGTCATTTGTGTAATATGAGGATAACCAAATTTATCCTATTCTGTAGTTATGAGGATTATAGAAGAGGTCTATAAATTACCTGCCACAATAAAAGCTTGACAAAGGACACAAAATGTTTATAGAGTGTGTCATCTGTGTTTTAAAAAATGCTTCCTTTTAGGGGCGCCTGGGTGGCTCAGTTGTTTAAGCGACCAACTTAGGCTCAGGTCATGATCTCACAGTTCGTGAGTTCAACCCCTGCATTAGGCTCTGTGCTGGCAGCTCAGAGCCTGAAGTCTCTCTCTCCATATTCCTCCTGCACTCACGCTATCTCTGTCTCAAAAAATAAAAATAAACATTAAAAAATTTTAAATGCCTTCCTTTCATTCTTTCTACCAGAGACATTAGGTAATTGATTTACAACTTTGCATTATGTGAGAGAAAAAGATGTGCGGGCTTTATAATTAAATCGACATCAGTATTAGAAGCTGGAGAGGGACACTTCGCCCAATCAGTTCCTCAGCAAGCAACCGGAAGTCAGCAAAAAGGACAGTTCCACACAAATGAAGCCAGCATAGCTTGAAAAGCTCTTAAACCTTACTTTTCTGGCCATTGTCACCATGTCAAACCCCGGTCTGCTCTGTTTATAATTAAACAAAATTTCTGCATATAGCGTGGCAACCTAGTGGTTTCATAATCAAGGGAATATAATTACCTATCACTATGGGTGTTCCTTAATGAATGAAAATGTGTCATCCAGGCTTTTAAAGTCTCGATATCATGCTCCACTTAAAGCATCAGAATACAATGCTGGGATTTCAGGAATTAAATGCACTTCAAATTTATAAACTGTTTTACCAACATTCGAGTTATTTTTACACTCTTAAGCAAGGATTGTGTTTTCAGATCTCTACACTAAAGGCTGAGAATATGATCATACGGAATTTAAATGCCCGTACCAGCCCCAGGAACACTAACTTTGAGCACAAACGGGGATTTCCATTTTACTTGTGCCATTTAGTCATCCAGTTTATAACGTGACTTCAAACTAGATTTGAAATATCCAAATGCTACTTTGAATAACCGTGCCCAGGATTTTCGATCTACCTCGGCCAGGAGAGTTGTATTGATAAAACACACAAAGTTCTAAAGGAGGCAGCGGGGGTTGAGATGAAACAACTTCCGACCTGCCCCCAGGACCCTGCGCCTCCCACGACCCTGGCCGCTGGGATCCAGCCCCCCATGGCCCCTGTTCCGCCTGACCACACCAGCCCCCACAGCTCCAACACCATGACGCGGGGCCGGGGGGGAGTGATGTCTGCGAGAAGCTGCCCATGGTCGTGGGCTGCAAGACTGACCCAAGCAAGGCCAAGGCGCTGGTGCTGAGGCTGCGGAAAACGAGCTGACGCCCATGACACCCCCGGGGGCCACCAGGTGGCGGGGGCCCTGGGCGCAGTGGCCTACCTGGATCGCTGGCCCTTCCAGGCGGCTGCCCACGTTCTGGCTGCGGATTACACGGAGCTTGGACGTGGTGACTTGCCGACCACTGGCCCCGCGTCCCAGCCGCCGGGCCAGGGCCCGGCGCTGACCTTGCACCTGCTGGCCTGGCCGTGACCCACGCCCAGGCCGTGACCTCGGAGCTGCAGCTCCAACAGACGGGCACCACTGAGGCCGGCAGGGGCCGGGGCTGGACTCCCGCACGAGAGCGCAGCCTCTCTGAGGTTTGAGGAAGGGGCTTCCGGGGCGCACCGGGCCTGTGGGGGGCAGCCCTCCAGGCCCCTGGAGTCTTTGGCTGATTCCCAGCTGCCAACTCTTGAGCGCACCTGCTCGTGCATCTTGGCGCCACCTGGCGGCTGTTTCCGGGGCGTCACCTTCAGGATGTGGCGTTGCCTGGACCTGCCGACCAGAACCCACACTCGGCTCCTTTCCACTTTGCCCTGTCCATCCCAGCCCTAACAGCTGGGAACTGTAATAACTAAAACGACATCACTTGCCCCCCCCAAAAAAAAATTTCATGAAATAAACAACCATTTATTTCACAAAATAAACCAGCTGTCAACCACTATGCCATAAACCCTACGTTGACAATGACTCACTTGAAAAAGACACCTATAAAGGGACGCAAGGATTGGGATTATCTTACGAGTCCTAGCCTCCTTATAGTTCGTATTCATTTAAAAAAATGTTTTTTTTCATTTTTGAGACAGAGAGAGAGAGACAGAGCACGAACAGGGGAGGGGCAGAGAGAGATTGAGACACAGAATGCAAAGCAGGGTCCAGGCTCTGAGCTGTCAACACAGATCCCCACCTGGGGCTCAAACTCATCAACCAGAGGATCACGATGAGCTGAAGTCAGACACTTAACCGACGGAGCCACCCAGGTGCCTCTCTTGTAGTCCTTATTCTTAAGAGACAATAAGATATTCCAAGAGGTAAGGGGTCTAAACTACGATAAAACTATCGTACTCCAGGTAAGGAATTTCTTTTTCTCAAAGGATGGAGAAAATAAAGAAGAAAATGTGGAAAACTGGAGAGATGCAGAGAAGGCCCATGACTTCTGATGAGCGCCAATAACCAGACAAGATCTGAATCGTAGAACAGGGCATAGAATAAAAAGGAAAGAAGAGTTACATACATTGGCAGTTTTCAGTGGTATTAAATCAGATACTTTTGGATGACAGGAAGGAGAAATATTGGATCCTTGGCCTTTAAACAGTTTGAAAAAGCCACCTACATATTAAAGTGTCTTCAGAGACTTGCAGACCATGATGTGACATGATAAATAATGATAGCAGTTCAATAGTTCAGCTAGTGGGCCACGATTTTTGGCTGAAGTACTATTTTTTACTTTAAGAAAAGTCCAGTTTATAATAGCCACAAAATCTGTAAAATGCCAATGAATTAACATAAAAATTGATGTATAAGAGATATATCAAGAAAGCTATTAAATTTAAAACTTTACTCATGGACACAAGAAGGATAAGAGACTCACACCTTGCTCTGGAAGGTAGAAAAATTATAAGCCTATCACTTCCTCAAATCTATAAAATCGATGCAGTCGTAACCAAATTCAAACAGAGAATTCATAGAACTTTACAAAGAGATGCTAGGATTCAGTTGAAAAAGTAAATGAGCAAAATAAACAATAAAATCTTAAAAGAAATGGAAAAAAATAGGGGCGCCTGGGTGGCTCAGTCAGTTAAGTGTCTCTTTGGCTTAGGTCATGATCTCACAGTTTGTGGGTTCAAGCACCACGTCGGGCTCTGTGCTGACTGCTCGGAGCCTGGAGCCTGCTTCAAATTCTATGTCTCTTTCTCTCTCTGACCCTTCCCCAGTCATGCTCTGTCTCTGTCTCTCTCAAAAAATGAATAAACATTAAAAAAAAAATTTTAAATTTTAAAAATGGAAAATAGTGAGTGATTCACTTGACAACTCAAATACCAAAACATTAAGAAAAAGTTTAGTACGGGGCGCCTGGGTGGTTTAGTCGGTTAAGCGGCCGACTTTCGCTCAGGTCATGATCTCGCGGTTCGTGGGTTCGAGCCCCCGCGTCGGGCTCTGTGCTGACTGCCAGCTCAGAGCCTGGAGCCCTTTTCAGAGTCTGTATATCCCTCTCTCTCTGACCCTCCCCTGCTCACGCTGTCTCTCTCTCTCCTAGAAATAAATGAAAATATTAAAAATAATAATAATAATAAAGAAAAGAAAAAGTTTAGTACGTAAGAGAGAGTCTAATAGGAATGGCGAAGTACATAAATGGAACTAAATACTGCAGAACAGACCTAAACATATAAGAATTAATATGTAATAGCATTGACATTTAGAAAAATAGCATTAAAAAATTATTCACTTGAAAAATTATAGATCACTATATCACACATTCACAAAAATAAATCCCCATCATTCTAAAGATATAAATATAAACAAGAAAATGACCAAATTTTAAAAGAAAATATAGGAGATTATATTCTTGTAAAGAAAGCCTTTTTAAACAAAACCAGATGCCATAAAAGAAAATTTCATAATTTGGGTTCATAAAACTGAATAACAAAAATCCCTTAAATAAATGAAGAATGAGGATTATAGAGTATGAAGGATTTCTACAAATTTATCTTTGAAAGAAATAGAAATGCCTTTAACACATATGTAAGCAATTATGTAGAAATAAGAATAAACACAAAGTTCAAATAAACATATAAAATGACAAATCGTTAGAAACTGTGGAAATCTAGGTTTCTCAGCAACTTGGAATAAACTGAAAAAAATAAATAAAATCTAATATCGGCATGTTCTTACACTACTGGTAAGACTATAAAATGTCACAGCTATTTAAGGACATTTGATAAAAACAATCAAAATTTAAATGGGCGGAAACAGAACCAGCTACTTCAGTTCTTCAAATTTATCCCTCAGAAATACTTGAATAAATGCACAGAGAAATAAGCATTGCCTATTAGAAAAAAATGAAAACAACTTAAATGTCTATCCATTAAAGAATTTTTACATATCATGATAATTCACGTCATGGATTTATATGGAGATGTTAAAAGGGAAAAGGGAAATCTATGTGTTCTAACATAGAAAATTCTCCCAAAATGTAAGTTAAATTATTGAAGGCAATATGCAATATATACATTAAAATGCAATTTATGTTTTTTAAATATAGACATATGCATATATGTGCAAATTAAGAGAAAGCTATATGAAAATATAACGCCAAGCATTACCAGTGATTAATCTTAGGGAGAGGTAAACGACTAAGATAATCCACTTTAAACTATTCATAGGCTAAGTGGTAAAAAATCATAGCCAACCCAAATTATAACATCATGTGTACCTATTATTTTTATATTGTCGATAAAATTATTATTTGACACATAATACATGCATAAGTGATCCCATATACTGACTTTTAGTAAGACAGATGAAAAGCAGACTGACATTTGTCATGAAAATATAATCAATAAAACTATTTTCTTTGAATTTTCATTTAAATTCCTAGACTTTTGAAAGTTTACCTGACAGTTGTTTCCAAAGGAATAAATATCTATATGTGAGATCAAAATGAAACCAAACATTATCATCATCCTTATAAATCCGGTATCATTCAGGCCCCAAACTGATCTCGTGAAAGGTACAAGCTAGTTTATGTTTATCCTTGAAATGATTCTTTTGCATCTAAAGTTTACAGACATCCATAAGGTACATTTAAATAATAGCTGTAGTTTTGCAGTTATGTGTTTTAACCAGTACTTCAAGGCAACTCAAAAATTTTCATTGCAAGCATCTGCCCTACAATCCAAACAGAGGTCTATGAGAAAGGTAAAACAATCCATTTAATTAAGTTACCCAACTGAAGCCTATCAGAATCCTTCAAGGAAACTGAGGATTAAGCAAAACTATTATGAGAAGCCATTCACTTTGCCCCATCACGCCAAACTCCCCATTCAGGTGTGATCTGCGGTAAATGATCGTTTCTCTGTAATGAGCCTCTCACCTACTCTTATGGCAAAACCCCCTGTGATCTCAATGGTCTCGAGTGGTTCCATCCACATCCGTATCCCATTTCGAATACCCCAGCTGGAAAAAATACCATGGAAGAAGCAGAAATTGCCTTAAGGATAACTTAGCAAGTATGAAATTGCTTCCTGAGGCAATCAAATTAAGATATTTTCATAGTCTAAGGGCGCCTGGTTGGCTCAGTTGGTTAAGCATCCCACTCTTGATTTCGGCTCAGGGCATGATCTTAGAGTCTCTGGGATCGAATCCTGCGTCCAGCTCTGCACTAACAGTGCAAAGCCTTCACTCTGGGATTCTGCCCTGCTCACGCCCTCTCTCTTTCTCTAAGTGAATAAACCTTTTTTAAAAGATATTTTCATAGTCTAATTGAAAAGGAAGAAAGATTAGAGTTTCACACCTCAAAGGCATATTGCTACTTAATTGGCAAAAACAACCATCTCTGTAGCCGTAAGCACTCTCTCTGGAGTTTTTTTTTTCCTGTCTGCACTACAGAATGACTGGGTTAGATGATCTCTAAGATTATGCCAATATTCATTCAGCTTATGGGCCAAACCTCCAAGCTTAAGAAAACCAGAGAAAGGGCATTATGTGGTAGGAAGGGAGTTAGTTATCAGGTATTTTCAGTTGGAATCAATTTTTACTACAGTAACGAACCACTCAAAACTTGGAGGCTTAAAACAACAAACATTTACATCCCTCATGATTTTGTGATTTAGCTGAATAGTTCTGGTCTGGCCAGCTTACCGTGAACTGGATGGTTTAGACAGCAGTCAACAACCTTTCTGTAAAAGAGTTTATGGACCATATGGTCTCTGAGTCAGCCACTCGGCTCTGCTTTTGTAGCACAAAAGTAACCATAGGCAATATGTAAATGAACGGGCATGCCCGTGTTCCAACAAAACCTTATTTACAAAAGCAGATGGTGGGCTGGATTCCACCCATAAATAGCACGTTGCCAATCCCTGGCTGATGTGGTCTAACACGCAACTCTGGCTGGGCTGGTTTAATGTGGGCCAGGGTGCTTCAGTTTCTTCCACAGAGCCTCTCCCTCTCCATGAGGCTAGCCTGTGGTCATTGACCTTGGGTTCTTGGAGTTGCACGATAACAAGCTCTATTGCATAGCATTTTTAAAGCTTCTGTTCGTGATAGTTCGCCCCGTTGGCCAAAGCAAGCCGCATGGCCAAGAGCTGAGTCAAGAAATAAATAGACTCGGCCCCTTGGAAGGACCAATGGGAAGGATGCCTGGGGGACTCGGTGGGTTAAGCGAACTCTTGGGTGAGGCTCAGGTCAGGGTCTCACCCTCCCGAAATTGAGCCTCACACCTGGGATTCCCTCTTTCCCTCTCTCTCTGCCCCTCCCCCACTTGTATGCAAATATACACTCTAAAAATAAATAAGTTAAAAAATAATAATAAAAAAGACCAAGGGGAAAAGTCAAAATGTACAGTGCTGTGAGGACAAGAATGGAAGAAATCTGGGGTCATGATCTCGCGGTTCGTGGGTTCGAGCCCCGCGTCAGGCTCTGTGCTGACTGCCAGCTCAAAGCCTGGAGCCTGTTTCAGTCTGTGATTCCCTCTCTCTCTGACCCTCTCCTGTTCACGCTGTCTCTCTCTCTCTCCTAGAAATAAATAAAATATTTAAAAAAAAAAAGAATGGAAGAAATCTGTAGCCGTTTCGTGAACCCGCTAAAACTGTATCTACAATGAATCCAAATTTCTAATCATTTGGGTTTAACTAACCCTGAGACAATTAGAAAGAAGATGTGTGGGGATGACATGAAATGCACTTGATTTCCCCTAAAAGTGATTTTAACCTTGTAATTATGTCAAGCTTCTCGACGAGGAAATATTATCACCTGAGGAATTCCAGAGTTTCTCTGACAATATAAACTGTAATTTATAAGGTTTGTGGAGATTAGACCATTAAAAAGTAGATTAATATAATCTTATTTTAAGTTGGATTGTCCCCCTGTCTTTATGTGAAAAGAGATGTCTACAGCCTACAGCAATAAGAGTACATTTATCACTTGAGATTAGACATACAGTTCACACTGTCGTTTTCCTATCCGTGCTCCAGGCAACAGAACCCTACCATGATGAAGGCGGCAATCAACACAGAAATTGACTGGTGTTATTTTATAGCAGAAAAGTGTCAGAGAGAGTGGTCTAAAAAAATCGGAGAAGTGCCCTTAAAACACTAAAGGTGGAATGCCCCTTGAGCGCTTTGTCAAAAATAGAGAAATAAAAGTGAGAGTGTTTAGTAATTTGAGATGGCTTTTGAAATAATAGATGGCATATTATGGCAGTCACAGTGAAATCTAGTACTAACACCCATTTATTTTATTTAATTTTTATTTTAGAGAGAGAGTTTGCAAGAGCAAGAGGTGGGGAGAGGAGCAGAGGGAGAGGGAGAGAGAATTTTAAGCAGGCTCCACACTCAGCATGGACCCTGATGTGGGGCTCGATCCCACGACCCCAGGATCATGACCTGAGCCAAAGTCAAGAGTCATACATTTCACCGACTGAGCCACCCAGGTGCCCCCTAACACACATATATTTTAAAAAACAGATTTATTTCTATTAAAGTGGATCCTTAATTTGTCAGCAATAGAGAAACATAAAGGTATACAAGCTAGAGAGGCATTTGAAACAAAATTGTAAGTTTCCTAGACATGACAGAGATGCCATCTACAGAAGGTTTTCTTGGTTGTTCTTAAGATTAGCTTCATGAGAACAACTTGTTCCTTCTTACTTTCTAATTCTCAGGAAGGGAAAAGTAAATCTTTAGGTAACCCTTTCAGAGAAGAAGCCATCGACATTCTTACGCATGAAAAACGCTATGTAAGTTATTTTATAGATTACTTATTGTGGAGAGATCAGAGAAGGGAATGAACTCACTTAGGAACAGGGATTCCTTTAGCAGCAGCATCGGCATTAGGCATCAGCTCATAAGTTGTTAGAAATGCAAGTTATCTGGCCCACGCCCTAGTCAGTGTACCAGAAACTCTAGAAGTGGAATCCAGCAATTTGTGTCTAACAACCCCTGCGGTTGATTCAGATGCAAGCCAAGGGTGGGAACTACTGTATTTGAATATAATCCAACGGGATTATTACCCTGAGAGGGACTACTAGAAGCAATTATGTCTAATGATTTTAAATTATCTTTCTGGACTCTTCATGGCCGATTCACCTTAAAAAAAAAAAAAAAAAGATATCCAATAGGGAATTTGTAGTTGTAGGAACACTAATTGACGACTGACAATAAGTTTGATTATCAAATCATCATGCTGCAAATGCCTACTTTCATACTTCATTTCTTTTCTCCTTTGGTGGGATCAGTGTAGCCAAGAAAGCATGATTAGTTAAGTGAACAAAATTAGGACATGGAAGTGAGATAAAATCCATTTCCTTCTCAACTATAATCCTCAAGGGTTGTGTATTTCCTGTGGCTCCAGAGGCTGGATTTGGATGATTAGAAGAGTAACAAAAACTTGTCATTTCTGCCCAAAATCGCACAGTATGAGTCCAGTGTAAACAGAAAGAAAAAAAAAGAAGCAAGAAGGAAGTGGAATTTTTCTTCTTTTAATGAGAAAAGCAAAAAGTAAACAGACCCTTGAAAATGCTATAAAGACATGGAAAAGTGGAGAACGAACTGGTCAAAAAGGGAATTTAGCAAACGCGGGACAAAAAGGGACAGACGATGGTAAACCAGACACAATGTGACAAAGGACAGAGCTCCAGAAGTTCAGGAGGCTGTTACTTCTGTGGTGGGTTCCCCTGAGTTCACAACTCTACGTGGTTTTGCTGGTCTCTGCCTTCATGGGAGAAGTAGCGAACAGCCAGCATATTAAAGGTATACATTACCTGCTCCTTCTCAGCCGTCCTCCATCTTGGAACCACTGTCTACATTCTGTTCTCACTTTTCAACAGTGGTCTTGATAGAAATACATATTGCATAGGACTTTCCAACACAGCTACTTAATTGTAATCACATTCCAAATAATCCTCTACCCCCAGAAGCACGTAAGTGCATGTAAGCATGCACATTCCCAAGTGCGTTTACCAGCCACCCAAAATCTTAAGCCTAAATAATGTAGAGGTTGATGGGGTACAGGAACAAACTACCCCCAAATATGGCACTTTGGCATATTGAATATTTTCGCCGAAGCGGTTTGAGAAAATGGCAGAAGGAAACAGGCTACTCAGACCACCTCCCACCCTTCTCCCCTGAAACAGGTCATGAAACCTGCATGGGAAGGGTGCCCTGCCTACACATCTGAAGGAAAAAAGCATTGTCATCTCTGAAGGCAAAGGAACTCCAAAAATAATCATAACAGACATTGCTTGCTAAGTCTTCTCCAGGTTACTACACTAAACTCAGACCCCTTAATCGATCATCTGTCTATACAGCTGCCCACTCGGACACCGAGCCCTGTAGGGTTAATGAAGTTAAAATTGGCAGAAAAGTTAAAGCCTGTTTTTCAGAGAACTGTTTCTTCCCAGTCAGCTATTGGGTCTTTTCAGACACACACATACACCCCGCCTCCCAGCAAATCCACTGGCTGTCTCTGCAGAAGCCTGGATTCAAGGTCAGCTGGTATGCTTCCAGTCTTTGAACAAGCAAGACCCTAGATTCCTGACCCAAGATAACGAGCCCAAGACCCCATCCAGTTTACACCAGCTCTCGAAGCATGGCCATACTGCTTCTCCTTGTCCTCAAGAAACCTCCTGACTCATTAGCTGAATTTGCCCTTTTCTGATATTAAGTCTCCATCCCAAGGCACACGTGGAAAATATGATACATATATGCTTACTCAATGCACATGCTATTTCTTTCCTCATGAATAGTTATAATTTCCTCTGCCCTTTTCATCAATATGTGTGTAATATCAACCCCCTTTTCTTTTGGCCGCCTCTGGAGTAAATCCTTTCCTTGTTGCAAACCTGACGTCTCAGCCACTACCTTTGCTGTGCGTAGGGCAAATGCACTTGGGTTCGTTCGGTTACAACTCTTCTCTGAGCCTGGCCGCAAATACACAAGTCTGTTTGTTTAGCTCTTCGTTTCCTTATGGAGACTCTCATGTCTGTAAAACTGATATTAAACACATGTGCATGGTTTTTTCCTGTGAATCTGTCCTTGCCAGTTAAAACTTCAGACTTAGCCAGGGACCCTAAGAGGGTGGAGAAAAACCTTTTCTCCTCCCCAATAAGGCAACAGAAACTCACGAGAAAAAAGATCATCTTAAAAGCAAAAACAAGGAGAGCCTGGGTGGCTTAGTCGGTTAAGCGTCCGACTTTCACTTAGGTCATGATCTCGCGGTTCGTGGGTTCGAGCCCCGGGTCGGGCTCTGTGCTGACTGCCAGCTCAGAGCCTGGAGCCTGTTTCGGAGTCTGCGTCTCCCTCTCTCTCTGACCCTCCCCTGCTCACGCTGTCTCTCTCTCTCCTAGAAATAAATTTAAAAAAATATATTGAAAAAAAGCAAAAAAAAAATCCTGGTATTTTCTTTATGTATATTCTACACCGTTGATTGTCTAGAGGCATGGCTAACCAGGGCTGTTCAACAGGTGACAATTGCTAGGAGTATGGCTCCCTGGAATAAAGGTGGGAACAAGAGAGCTATACTAATTTGGATTACTACCAATGAAGGCAAAACACTGCCGACTCGTGCCAGTCTGAAATATTCAGAACTGAAATTTCTCTTTCCAAAGACTCCAACTTGGAAATGATATTTTACATAGAGTTATTAGAGGGAATGATCCAATAATATGTGCTCCTTTTATATTGCATGAAATTCATGATTGATTTTTACATCTTTAAAAAACAACAGAGCCATAAAACACTTATAGTAGTGAAAACATTAGGATATTTCCTTATGCATTATAGTGTATGACTAGCTCGTTACAAATCATTATTTACCAAGTTGTAAAGCTTTGTACACAAACGACAGTAATCGACCAACTATGGAGACATTAAAAGTATGATTTCAGGGCGCCTGGGTGGCTCAGTTGGTTAAGCATCCGACTTTGGCTCAGGTCATGATCTCCCAGCTTATGAGTTTGAGCCCTGTGTCAGGCTCTGTACTGACAGTTCAGAGCCTAGAGCCTGTTTCAGAGGCTGGGTCTCCCTCTTTCTCTGCCCCTTCCCCCCTCATGGTCTGTTCTCTCTCTCTCTCTCTCTTTGTCAAAAATAAACATTTTTAAAAAATTTTTTTAAGTATGATTTCCTGAGGCATCATGTGGCTCAGTTGGTTAAGCACCCAACTTTGTTTCAGGTCATGATCTCATAGTTCTTGGGTTCCAGCCCTGTGTTGGGCTCTGTGCTGACAGCTCAGAGCCTGGAGCCTGCTTCAAATTCTGTGTCTCCCCCTCTCTGAGCCCCTCCCCCACTTGGGTTCTGTCTCTCTCTCTCTCTCAAAAATAAACATTTAAAAAATATTTAGAATTACTTTTTAATATCTAACCAACTTTAGATGCCACAAATTATTGCATATCATAAACTCATTCCATTCCCAGAAAGAACATTAGTGTGTCCAATTCAAACAGTAATTCCATCAAAAGATTCTGTTCTTGCACAAATCAACATATTTCAAAATGCAATCATGGAATTTTTAAATTACATTTTACACCATTTACACCCTTAGTCTTTCTTTTTATCAGTTCTGAGTATTTGCGGGGATTTATTTCAAAGTCTCCTTTTTTGCAAGCTCTGTTTTGAGTAAAGGCTATTTGATAAAAGTTATTTTATCAAAATCTAGAATACCTAGCCTAGAATAGACACTCAACCATACATATTTGTTTTTGTATTAATAAATCAATCTACCAAAATCTGGGTAAAGTGTACTAAGGTCTATAGTTACAATAACAGATTTGGCCTTTTCTAAAAATAAAATGTTTTTAATGTTTATTATTTTTGAGCAGGGGAGGGGCAGAGAGAGAGAGGGAGACACAGAATCTGAAGCAGGTTCCAGGCTCCAGGCTGTCAGCATAGAGCCGGATTTGGGGCTGGAACTCAACGGCTGTGAGATCATGACTTGATGCTTAACTGAGCCACCCAGGTAGCCCTGGATTTGGCCTTTTTGAAAACTAGTTCTATTTTTGTTTTATTTTTTTCTAAAGCAATGTAGTTGCATGAATGTAGTTTCACACCGTATTTTCTTAGTGGGTTGTCTTTTATATTAACATGAAATTCCTACGTCAGTATTGATTTTGGCTTTGAATACTATTTTATGTTATAAGGCTATGTCTCTTTTTGTGTTACAATTTTTCCAACCTTTCACTTTCCAATCGTATCATTTCTTTTTCAAGTATGTCTCTTAAAAGGATTATTTCATTTAATCTAAGACCATCCACTGACTGTATATGCATCATTATATTAGTTACTTCTGTGAAAGAAAAACCTCTGTCAATTAATGTGTAAATATATAATAAATACAATGTATGATACAAATAAATATCAACAAAGATAGTGTATAAAATAATGTATTTATACTTAGAACTATAATTTTGCCCTTACTGAAAC
This sequence comes from Proteles cristata cristata, assembly GCA_017311185.1. Classification (NCBI taxonomy): domain Eukaryota; kingdom Metazoa; phylum Chordata; class Mammalia; order Carnivora; family Hyaenidae; genus Proteles; species Proteles cristata. The sequence continues at coordinate 427,691 of JAESUZ010000193.1, read as the reverse complement.
AACTTTTACAAAAACAGTATTTAGAAATTGGTTGTTAACATGTATACACCAAGTGTATATATTTTTTAAAAAGGAAAACATAAGCATGGGGTGCCTGGGTGGCTCAGTAAGCTAAGCGTCTGACTTTGGCTCAGGTCATGATTTCACCATTCGTAAGTTTAAGTCCCGCACCTGGCTCTTTGCTGTCAGCACAGAGCCCACTTCAGATCCTCTGTCCCTTTCTCTCTCTGTCCCTTTGCGTGCTCTCTCTCTCTCACTCCGTCTCTCTCTCACAAATAAACATTTTTTAAAAAAAAAAAGGAAAACATAAGCCAAAGCAAACAGTAAGAGTATTCCGAAAACAAAATTTCTTCACATTCAGAATCCAATGCTTCCGAGTCAGTTTTTACTCAGAGTTGTTGATGGTCATGTTTTTCTGTACACTATTATCCTATGTGCCTTTAAGAGAATGAGTGACACATTTATTAAGGAGTTTCATTCTTGTCTCCAGAATTTTCTTCCAAGCTGCTGACACTCATTCTGACAAGGTTTGAGATCAGTGTTTTCTTAAACTTTTCCTACGAGGCCAACAGAAGGTTTTCGAAGAGTACAGACTTAGATTTCTTTCAAATGAACCTTAATGATTTGTTGACTGGAACATCAAAGGGCTGCTGGGGCCCAACCTTGCCACCAGGAATACTAAGCAAGCTGCACAGCCAAGACACAATGACATCACAAGTGTTGCCTAAACATGCCGATCATGTCTATAGTGCCTAAGATATTTTGTAGTTTCAGAGTTGTCAAAAGTGAAAATAACATGTATCTTAGAATCGATGACATGTAGAGTTTGGCTTTATTTCCTTTCATGAGCCTGAGAGATTGTGCTAATGGATTTATTTTTTTTCCTTATTGTCAAGTTGGTTTTCATATGATGCCCAGTGCTCATCCCAACAAGTGCCTTTCTCCATGCCCATCACCCCCCTTCCCCTCTCTCTCACCCCCATTGGCCCTCAGTTTGTTCTCAGCATTCAAGAGTCTCTCACGGTTTGCCTCCCTCCCTCTCCCCATCTTTCCCCTTCTCCTCCCCCACGGTCCCCCATTAAGTTCCTCCTAACCCACCTATATATGCAAACATATGGTGTCTGTCCTTCTCTGCCTGACTATTTCACTCTGTGCTAATGGATTTAAACTCCTTTCTATTTATAATTATTACTGATACGTGTGGGCATAATTCTGCCATTCTAATTGTGTATGCTTCAGATAGTAACAGGAAGTTTCAGCCTCTCTGCAACCGAACATTTCAAACATGAATTCTCTAAAATCCACTCCTTTTTAAAAATCCTTAAGGCAGTACAGAAAAAAAAATCAAAATACCCTTTATTTCTTTGTTGTATCATAAGATCTCTCTGCCAAATGAAACAAATTTTTGCTTCGATGGGTGATGGAAATTAAAATCACCAGATCACTATCATTTGATGATACGGATATAAAATACGTGGATGGGGGTGGGGTAGGGAAACACACTGTTCCTGCCTTCAATATAGTGCATTGTACCTCATAAAACTAAAACTAAAAGGTAAATTGTTTTGAATTGTAGTGTCTATATTAAGGTGATTTATTTATCTTCCTTCTTTTCTTTTCTTTTTTTTTTTTTTGGAGAGAAGAGGAGGAGCAGGCAAAGGGAGTGAGAGAGAATCTTAGGCAGACTCCACGCTCAGTGAGGAGCTCCATCTGGGGCTTGATCCCATAACACTCAGATCATGACCTGAGCCAAAGTCAAGAGTCAGACGCTCAACCGACCAAGCCAACCAGCCACCCCTATATGAAGGTGATTTCTAACAACAAGAACGTACTTCCTGTAGGAAGAAAAGTGCACTGAATCCTTCCAATGAATCCGTTTAATTCAAGTAAAATCCCTCCTGAGTGAAATACTTAATATTTCACTTCAAAATGGATTTAACTACCTGTGTTACCATTTTTACCTTCTGAGTAGTACTCATAAAAAGATCAGGTTTCACAAGCATTCTAAATCTAAAAATGTACCCTGATTTTGGTGCAACGTGCAGAGAAAATGCCATTTACCTGCAAGAGTTATGAGAACAAGGATACTTACTATTTACTTTATAAACTATGACAATGTTTTCTCAGGAAACTTTAGGACAGGAAACAGTAAGACATTATTTTTGAGAAAAATGCGGGCTTCCTCTGATGGTTTTCTTTTTTTTTTTTTTTTTTTTTAATGTTTTACTTATTTCTAGAGAGAGAGAGAGAGACAGCGTGAGCAGGGGAGGGTCAGAGAGAGAGGGAGTCACAGACTGAAACAGGCTCCAGGCTCTGAGCTGGCAGTCAGCACAGAGCCCGACGCGGGGCTCGAACCCACGAACCGCGAGATCATGACCTAAGCGAAAGTCGGACGCTTAACTGACTAAGCCACCCAGGCGCCCCATCTCTGATGGTTTTCAAACCCAATACTTCTTCAAAGAAAGCACCCTCTGCTTTTAAATGCGGTTCATTATTGCTCCCCCAGAAATGCAAAGAACGAAATGAAGCAGGAAAGGATTATTATTTCTACTTTGACTCCTATTCTCTCTGCATTATGCCACTAAATGTTTGAGAAAATGGAAGAACTTTAAAGAGCAGTATTTAACAAGCACAGAAAGGGAACAAACTATAATGAAAAACAATACCGATAGAGCAATTTTTTTTCTCAGAATCAGGGTCTCATTAAATGCTGTCCAAGTTTAATAAGTTTGGCAGGTTAAAAAAATGTCTTTTTTGTTATCTTACTAGTTACCAAATAACTTTATGCCCTATAGACTCCCTGAATACTGAAAGGCACAAAATCTCCTGGGACTTACAGATGAAATTTTAGGGACAGACCATTGCCTCAATTTCTCTACAACTATTTCAGGATAGGACATGAAAAATGACTGGGCTGCTTTTTCTTTAATTATTTTGGGCTGTAGAAAACAAGCATACTATCTATTTTAGCCTTCAGGGGCATTGTCTAAATTATGTTTTCAAGCCTGGCGACTGAAAATGTAGAATGAGGACAAAAATTGTTTACCTTTCAGACAATCCAGACATGAGGGATGATATCCAATGGCCCAAGTAAGGTACAGTGCCTTCTGTTTTAAATCATTTCCAAAAGTCCAGAGTCATCTTGATCTAAGTTATTGAGAAACCCATGATCTGTCCCATTCGATACAAGAAAGAGTACACGAGAAACAAAGAAAGATCACCCAACCAGCTCCTTCAAGGCAAGGTTTTGTCTTATTTTTCAATATATCCTATTGCTTGCTCAGAGTCCAACTACATCATTAAGAAATGTTTGCCGTCTATTGTTTGTTGAAAGAATTTTTAACTGAGCTGACCTAGCTACTTCGGAAAATGAATCGCCATCTTCCTTCTCTCTCCAATTTCTGCCTCTTTCACACACACATACACACAAATGCTGTCTAACTCGCAAGCACACACATACTCACAAGCACACACACATACACACACACACACACACACACACACACACACCCTCCAAGGAAATTGGCAATAATCATTTTGCTTTGTGAATTCTCTCTTCTTTTAATATAGCAACTGCATTTCTATTTGTGTTCACATGCAGCTTTCTACAGTTTTCTAATTATGCTTCCAGAGAGTCAAGGGGAAAGAGATTTGGTTGAGGAGCCTGTCTGTCTGAATTGTGCTGTAAATTGCCTCTGACAATGACATTTATACTTGCCAGACATTCAGTTGGGCAATATGACTACTGTAGCGGCATAAATTTATGCAAGCCTGTATAATTGCTGATGATGGGAGCAAGATAATTGAACTTAATATTTGATGAGAAAGACAGAAAAATTACGATCCCTCCTAGTCCCCGATATGCTGAGTTCCCAATTATCAGGATTTGAAGCTGAGTGCCACAGTGAAAAGAAATACCAGCAGTGGTGAGCCTCACTGAGAATTAAAATTTAGCCAGGGGGAGAGGTTAAGGCCTGCTAAGGGTAAGTGAAGGATGGGTCCAGGGATTCAGCCCAGACTCCAATCAGAACACACAGGCTGTCTCTAAATCACCGCCTGAAAGGCAAAACTGAGGCTGTATGACAGAGGGAGCGAAGGGATGGGGTGATAATGGCATAGCCAGCAAGCCGGAAAAGCACTGAACAGGCAGCTTTGAGTCAATGGAGCATGGAAGGTTTTTCATTTCCATTTCAACTGACCACTGGGGGCCAGCCATTCTCGCCTTGTAAGTGCGACAAAACCCAGGAATGACACCTGGCTCCTGGACCTCAGATGTGACAAAATCAGCTTTGCCCATGGAGGCTGCTCTGGCCATGAGGAGCTCAGACTGTTCTTGGCATCATGATACGTGATTGGTGCTTCTTTGTTGCTGATTCAGTCAACAGAGAGTCCTGGGTATTCATGAAGTCTCACCTCCTAAAATAAATACCATTTTATGGATTCATCCATTTAGTCGAGCCTCCTAGGCCTTTCCGATGTGGAAATGAAGGTTTTGCTCTTACTAAGTGATGCAGCATCAGAGGCAGCTTTGTGATGGGAATGGGAGTGTAGAAACAAATAAAATGTAAATATTATTATGTAGTTGTGACTATTACGGCATTTTCTTCCTGGGCCAAATGATCTTCCACGATATTCCTATTTAGCAAGGTTCCAGTTTGATTTTTCTTCTCCCCTGACGATGTGGACAGAGTTGCATCAATTTTGAGGGAACTTCTCAAGGAAATGGGCAGGCAGAAAATGTATCACCTTCATAGTTACTACACCCTCTTCTTGAACACAACTGAAATTGTTCTTGCTGGGGGGTCCAAGATCTACCTTCTCAGGTATGCTTCTCCCTGTGACTATGGCCTCCGGAGGATTCCTGAACTAGAACAGCCAAGGCAGAGATGGCTCTTCATTCCAAATCGGAAGAAATGTTAAAGAGCCTTTGATCTTCCAGTTCTATGGAAACAAGCAAAAGTTCATCTCAAGCCCAGATCCATAAAGTAAAAATTGAAAGCCTTAACTGTTCTTCTTTTTACTGACTGTATTTGTTTTCGATGGCTGCTACAAAAAGAAAAATAAAAGGAAAAAAGGATTACTAACTAGGTAGCTTAAGAGAACAGTTTATTCTCCCACAGTACTAAAAGCCAGAAGTCTAAAATTAGTGTCACTGGGCCAAAATCAAGGTGTCAGCATGGCCATACTTCCCTCCAAAGTCTCTCAGGAAGAGTTTGTTCTTGCTTCTTCTAGTGTCTGGTGACTACAATTGGTGATTGCTCTCACCAGTACAAGGGGGCACCGTCCATTCTGTGGGAGACTTGAATAGAACAAAAAGTCAGAGGAGGGGCAAATTCATGGTCTCTGCCTGAGCTGACACGTTCATCTTCTCCTGCCCTTGACAGAGCTCCTGATTCTCAGCCTTTCAGACCCAGGCTGGATTTACATCAACAGCCTCCAGATAATTCACTTGGACTGAGTTATAACACTGACTTTCCTGGCTCTCCAACTTGCAAAAGGTAGATCGTGGGACTTCTGAGCCTCCATACCCACCTGAGTCATAATTATCCTGTTAGTTGTTTCTCTGGAGATCCCTGATTAATATACTTCATTTATGACCACAGGACTCCACTCAGCATCGTTGGTCACACTGCCTTCTCTTCTGGGGGCAGTCTCCTTCTGCCTGTCTTTTACTAGCACACTTGTGATTGCCATGAGGTCACCCAGATAGTCCAGGATAATTTCCCCATCTCAAGATCATGAATTTAATTGCATCTGTAAATACCCTTTTGCTATAAACAATAAGATTTCCAATTTCCAGCAATTAGTGTCTGATATCTTTGGGGCCATTATTCAGACTATTGTATTCACATTGCATAATCTTTCAAAATGCTCTTCAAGTTCAACCCCTTTCATCCCATAAGAAGAAGCACAAATATTACTGAGAGAACTGGGGTGAGTAATCTCTGTTCCCATATCAGAGATGTTTGTCCTCAGGGGCCGCATTTAACGATTTTATCTTTTCTATATAGACTCTTCGTCTCTAGCAACATACAACTATAGCCAACTAGATCTGAAACAAACAATTCTGGATCCCAGGCACTCTGACATGTTCAGACAGTACTGACACCCCCGATATGTTTATAATCCTGAAGATCAAACTTGTTAAAGTACCCCATCCCCACCCCCAACAAATTCTGTCTAGACCAGCAATTACCAAAGGAATCACACTCAATTACTTCTGCCCTAAAATGTTAATTGTTGCTGCTGGGGTGAAATACGACTCATGATCAAGTCAGTCTGGAAAATTCAACATTAAAAAATGTTAAACACCTGAGTGATTTAATCCATTAAGGGTCTGACTTCAGCTCAGGTCATGATCTCACAGTTTGTGGGTTCGAGCCCTGCATCAGGCTCTGTGCTGACAGCTCTGAGCTTAGAGCCTGCTTTGGATTCTGTGTCTCCCTCTCTCTCTCCTCCCCGACTCACACTCTGTCTCTGTGTCTCAAAGATAAATGAATGTTAAAAAAAATTTCTTTTAAATATTAAACACATTTTACTATAGGCCTACTGAGAGGCTCCAATAGGCTGGTATATGGCGGGATTCTCCTTGAAGAGGTTGGTGTGTGTAACATTTCCTAGTCATGGCACCCTTTTATGAGATATTACCTTCAGGGGACACTGAAGGTGTGTAGATAATAGCTTGTGAAACACTAATCAAGACTGCACAAACATTATAAAGTAGATACAGCGTGCATAGCTGTAAAGAAATCCAAGTTAAGAAAACTGTAGGCATTCTCTCCAGGAGAGCTTCAGAAAAGGAAGACAGAGTCTATAGGCAAGTGTGAAATATTGTCTGGCTTGGGCTTCCACCTCTTTAAGCTATATATGTTCAATATATTTACCCAATTTTTTTTTCAAATGTTTTATTTATTTCTAGGAGAGAGAGAGAGAGACAGCGTGAGCAGGGGAGGGTCAGAGAGAGAGGGAGTCACAGATTGAAACACGCTCCAGGCTCTGAGCTGGCAGTCAGCACAGAGCCCGACGTGGGGCTTGAACCCACGAACCACAAGATCATGACCCAAGCGAAAGTCGGACGCTGAACCAACTAAGCCACCCAGGTCTATTTACCCAATTTTTAAAAGACACTTCTTTTTTTAAAGTTTTTGTTTTGGAAAGAGAGAAAGCATGAGCAGGGGAGAGGGGGCAGAGTAACAGGGAGAGAAAGAATCTTCAAGAGGCTCCCTGCCCAGTGTGGATCCCCACAAGGGGTTCGATCCCACAACCCTGGGATCATGACCTGAGCCAAAGTCAAGAGTCAGACACTCAACCGACTGAGCCACCCAAATACCCCAAGACACCTATCTTAACTGGGCAAATGTGGTGTTACCCTCTGTAGGTAATGAGAGTAATCAAATTCTGCCAATTACAATAATGCACTCTATGGCATATCAATATGGAGGGCGAGATATTATCTGGAAAAGAGTATTTTCTGAATGATCTCTAGGGCAGCATGACTATTCTTTTTCTTGATAGGGCCAAAGAGGAGAAAAGTGTTCAGTGATCACTGGAAACACAGTTCATGCCAGGACTTGCCCACCCTGCTTGGGGAGGTAGTTCAATCAACAATTACAGGAAAACCAAAGAGCAGCCTTTCTGTCCTGTCTCTAGAGGTAAGCAGATCAGTCTCTCTGACCATAAGATTATGTGCTAATCAACACAACAGTAACAAAAATAAGTACGGAACATTACAATCATTACAAAAATCTTTCAGGTAACGGTTCCTCGAATTACCTGAACAACAGCAACAAAAAAAATCTAATAAACTCATTCAAAAAGACATTACTCCTGGAGGATTTAGGACAATGGCCTTTGGATGAAAGTGTCATTGGAGCCCTTCAGCCTCAGATCTGATCGGCAAGAAAAGTCCCCATAAAAACACTCAGACATGGGGCGCCTGGGTGGCTTAGTCGGTTAAGCGTCCGACTTTCGCTTAGGTCATGATCTCGCGGTTCGTGGGTTCGAGCCCCGCGTCGGGCTCTGTGCTGACTGCCAGCTCAGAGCCTGGAGCCTGTTTCAGTCTGTGTCTCCCTCTCTCTCTGACCCTCCCCTGCTCACTCTTACTCTCTCCTAGAAATAAAAAATTTAAAAAAAAATTATAAAAAAAAAAACACTCAGACACATGCAGGGGAAAACAAGGAAAATACCATGTTATTTTTAGTCTACCCACACATTTCAAAAGAAAACAACCTGAGGGCAAGGATGAGATGGGAAGAATCACTGCTTAACAGACAGGGCCCGCCGCGTAATTTCCAAGGCCCAGTGCAAAATGAAAATGTGGGGCTTTTTTGTTCACAAAGCCAGCGAAGAGCTGCTCCCTGTTTCTGCCACTTGTCTCTTGATCTGCCCTGGTGTTTTTTTACTCACTATTTGATGTTGCCTTCTCTTGGGAGAGTGAAGACCTCACAGCTCCACGTAGGGGGGCACGCAGGGTGCACACCCAGCCCCAAGCCTTCCTGCACCCATCCCCAGGCTCCCCGCTGGGGGTGAAGGCAATGAGGCAGTTGCTGGGAAAAGGCAGAAAGCAGGTGCCTGATCATCTGTCCTGAGGAGACTCGGAAGTAGCAGAAGACAGGACCCCACTTGAACCAAGGCTCCAAGTCCCTGGCACATATTCCATTGTCCCATTAGACTTCACTCCTAAAGCACAAATTCAAAGATTAAATTGCTACAAATTTCAAGGTGGCAATTGCAGAGCGTTGAACTCCAAGCGCCTGCACTGGCCACACACCCGTGAAGCAGGTCCTAGTGACAGAGGGTCGTCCAAGCCAGTGCGTATGGACTGATTGGACGATGACAAATGAGGGCTGACTGAGCCATGGAAATGGCAACTCTGGCACCAGAAAATCCCTCTATTTCCCAAATATGGGATGAAAGGGAGACTTTCTGAGATGTGCTTCGAGGGGCTTCTACCTTTTCTTTTTCTTATTATTGACAAAACTTTTCATCAGCAGCTTTGCTGATACTGGATAACTATAAAAATGTTTAGGAAATAAATCTGTTCTTTTTACCTCTTTCTACCTCTTACTCCAACCACTCATTTTTCTGTTAGTGCCAAGGAGATCCACAGGTTTAATCCTGTTTTGATTAAATTTAGTTCCCCCACTAGTTAAAAGTTATTGTAAAAAGAATGTACAATTATGCATTTGGTAGGTGGGGCGCCTGGGTGGCTTAGTCGGTTAAGTGTCCGACTTTCGATTAGGTCATGATCTCGCGGTTCGTGGGTTCGAGCCCCGCGTCGGGCTCTGTGCTGACTGCCAGCTCAGAGCCTGGAACCTGTTTCAGTCTGTGACTCCCTCTCTCTCTGACCCTCTCCTGCTCACGCTGTCTCTCTCTCTCTCTCTCCTAGAAATAAAAACATTTAAAAAAATGCATTTGGTAGATGGTGATGCAATTAGAACAATGTTACCTGGTAAAATTCATATTTCATATGCCTGCTGGGGTTTTCTAGCAAAATCTTTATATATTTTTGAATTGCTCTCATGTGCTTGGTAAAATTTACCATACAGGGAATGAGATCCATACATTTCATAAGGAGGGCAGTTAGTGATTTTTTTCAAATATAGCTTCCCTTTGCCAAACTCAGAGAATCTAGAACACATTAAATAAATCATCAAAAAGATTAAGTCCTCAAAGCTGGAGGAGATTGTTAGTAACAAAAGGCTGCTAATGAGAGCAGCAAAGTTTTATTACAACTTTCTGAAGTTCTTTCAAAATTATGAAATGATTTATAAGGTTCTGACAAGGGAATTCTATACCATCTGACGCAGTCTTATTAACCGTAAAGCATCTAATTCTTGAACAGATGCACTATCCCTATTCAACCACCTCCAGGGGTGAATTCAGCACCACAGGGCTCAATTTGAGGGAAAAAGAGAGTACTTGTTTTTTCTTAATAATATCATAGTTTCAGCCTGCTCGGCTGCAGTTTTAAGAAAGGACACAGAAAAAATAGCCCCATTTGAGTCCCGGCAGCAAAAACACCTGAGGGGATGAATCCTTCCCAGGGCTTTTGTCTATTACTATTTTCAAGCCAACTGTGGAGATCTGGAAAGATCAACAGAGAGTCTAACGTGGATCAAAGGGGAGTGAAACATAGTTTCTAATGGGATGGACCTTCAGCAGGAGACGGGATGCATAATCTTCACAGAGCCAGCTGATAACAGATGATTCCTGGAAAGAAAAACAGGAATTGTGTCCTTTAGAATGAACACTTGAAAGCAGGTTTAACTGTTTTCCTTTTAATTTCAAGCAGAACAGAGCAAATAAGTTATTGACTTACATTTGGCAAGATTAGCACACTTATAAGGACAAATAAATGGGAATTTCAACCATCCACTAGATGTACTTCAGAGGAAACGTTATGTTTGTTTAACAGCGGTGTCTCCTAAATCAACATCATTAAAGGAAACATTAGGTAACCCTAGTTATTAAACGCAGTAAAAAAAAAAATTTTTTTTTTAGTTCATTTATTTATTTTGAGAGACAGAAACAGCGTGAGCAGGGGAAGCGCAGAGAGATGGAGAGAGGGAGAATCCCAAGCAGAATCCCATTTGCGTGGCCAGTGCACAGAGCCAACGGGGAGCTCAAATTCACGAAACTGGAAAATCATTACCTGAGCCGTAATCAAGAGATAGCTGCTTAACCAACTGATCCACCCAGAAGCCCCATAACACAGTTCTAAATTTTAGTCTTTTTGTAGTACTTCAAATCCCCCAACTCTGACATGGAGCCATTTATTAACTGCTTTTTATCCTGAAGGACATATTATTATCATGTTGTAAGGAGGAATATTCTAGAGATTATCCCCTAGATTATACAGAGTTTTCTTCATGTAGACCCATAAGATAAAGTTCTCTCCAGTTCATGTTCATAGCAGAAATATAGAATGATGACATTAAGCAAATTATTTATTTATATCCTATGATCATTAAAAAAACATGTAGCCATCATTAGTCATCAGGAAAATGTAAATCAAAATCACAATGAGATACCACTTCATAACCACTGGAATAGCTACAATTTTAAAAATTAGATAAAAAGTGTTGGTAAATATGGAATAATTGGAACCCTGGTCTACTGATAGTAGAAGTATGAAATGGGGCGGCCACTTGGTAAACGGTGTGGCAGCTCTTCAAAGGACTATACATGAAGTTAGTATATGATCTAGGAATTCCAGTTGTGTGTGTGTACTCAAGAGAAATTAAACACATTCCATGCAGAAACTTGTATACACATGTTTACAACAGTGTTATTCATAATAGCTGAAAGGTGGAAACAACCAAATGTCCATCAGTGGAATAAGTGTCCAGATGAGGGAACATTATTCAGCCTTCAAAAAGGAAAGATGCACAGGGACACTTGGGTGGCTCAGTCGGTTAAGCGTCCGACTTTCGCTTAGGTCATGATCTCGCATATCGTGGGTTCGAGCCCCACGTCAGGCTCTGTGCTGACTGCCAGCTCAGAGCCTGGAGCCTGTTTCAGAGTCTGTATCTCCCTCTCTCTCTGACCCTCCCCTGCTCATGCTGTCTCTCTCTCTCTTTCCTATAAATTTAAAAAAATATTAAAAAAAAAAGGAAAGATGCACAAATAAAACTCTACAATATAGACGAAACCTGACATTAGGTGAAGTGAGGGAAGCCAGTCATTAAAAAAAAAAAAAAAAAAAAAAAGACAAACTGCATACCTTATTATTTCATTCATATAAAAGTCTAGAATGAAAAAAAAATCTGTAAAGACAGAAAGTAGAGGAATGATTTCTTATGACCAAAGGGTGAATTATTGACTGAAGGATAGAGAGTTAAAAGCAAAAGTGTACCAGGTTTCTCTCTGAGGTGATAAGAATATTCTAAAACTGACTGCAGTAGTGGGTGCACATATTTGTAGAGATGGTAAAAACCATTGAATCACATGCTTTCAGCGTGTGAACTGTATTATCTCAATGAGTTAAATTTTTTAACTGAAGAAAGAAGAAAAAGCATGTAACCTATTTTATTTCCTACTACAAAGAAGTCAGAGGCAAATTTCTATATGATTGCAACATACAAACCTTTTCTTAAAGTTTATTTATTTTGAGAGAGACCGAGAGAGAGAGAGAGAGCATGTGCACACACAAGTGGGGCAGAGAGGCAGAGAGAAAGAATCCCAAGTAGGCTCCACACTGTCAACACGAAATCAAGAGTTGGATGCTTAACCAACTGAGCCACAAATGTATAAACGTTATAGGTTATGTCTGAAAATTTTACTCCAGATTTATTCTCTGTCTTTCTGCCCTTGTCTTTCCATGTCTTTTACCACCAACACTTAAAGCTTGATTTGTTGAGTTTTTTATTTTGCATATATTTATTCTCTAGTTAAATCTGTACACTGCCTTATTTCCTCTCTGTAATGATTATACTATTATTTATCAGTTAAACTGTGTTGGGGCACCTGGGTGGCTCAGTCAGTTAAATGTCTGACTCTTGATTTCAGCTCAGGTCATGATCTCACGGTCCATGAGTTCAAGCCCATGGTTCGTGAGGTCAAGCCTTGCCATCAGGCTCTGCTCTGACAGTGCTCTACCCCTCCCCTTTCTCAAAAATAAATAAATAAGCATTTTAAAAACTTAAACTGTTACTTTAACTTTGTTTCTTTAACCAGTTGGTTTGAGCAAACCTAGTCTTAAGGTAATAATATATGCCAGATTTATCATTTCTTCCTTAGGGAGACAAAATAAAGATTCATACAAAACTTTTATTTGATGAGTTTCCCATATTGGAACATCTCATCTTTGTTTAATTACAAGGTAGAATTTTCCCTTTGTGGTAAATATTTTCAGAACAGTGTTTATGTCTGTACTATCTTCAGGGATTTTTGTATATTTGAAATCCAGTGATGACAAAAACTATCAAAACATTTACCTTGAAGCAACTATTAACTTAAATAAAAATTGCTTAAACCACTGCTATTTTTACTGTGTTCTTTGATGCATTCAGTTTTGGCAGGGAATGCAAAATGAGCACAGCCTGCTCTAAAACCAGTCTTTTGTTATAAAAGTACTGGGAAAAGTTAAACCTAACTTTCAAGTGCAAATCAACTATATAAAATTTAAAGGAAAGACAAATTGACACCCTTTGGCTTCTTTTCCTAAGAAAAGAATATTTTTGTCCAAGAATAATAATTTTTATCCAAAATATTAATAGGTACAGTACCAAACCTCAGCTCTTAAAAATCATACATCCCTTCTTGCATCCCAGCAGAAGCCAAAAATAAAGTCATGAACTTGACAACAGTAAACATACATAAGAGAACACGCATGCCATTTTCTTCAGTTTGCCAATGTCAGCCTCATGTCTAATTTCATAAAAGCAGGAAGCAGAGCTCCTCCTAAAAGGATGTAGTTAATCCTAGTTGCCAGGGTAGATGAGACTTTTTATCATTTCGATTTTTCACCCTATTATAGTAAAGCTTTTCATATATTCAGCCTCTTGGGTGAGAAATGTTAACTCTATTGAAAATCCGGTTAACATACTCCCTCTGCTGGCTAATAGCTGTCTTCCTCAAACATAAGGACCTTCAAGTTCATGATCTCTTCCTCAAATATGGGGTTCTTTTACACATCAGAATTTCTATTTTGCACTTCCTTCTAAAGAACCAAGTTACCTAAGTAAGCTACAAGTGACCCAGTAAATGAAAAATTCTTAAAACTGTAGGCTTTTATTGGACTTGTTATATGCAAAATCTTCCTTCTGGACAAATTTCAGTTGTTTTGAAGAATTTGATAACACTATCAAATTTCTACCCTCCTCTCTTCCATCTCTTACAAACTAATCTAAGGAAAAATACTATCTTTTCCCTCATTTCCAATAGCCACTTCTAAAATGTTTTACTAGGGGCACCTGGGTGGCTCAGTTGGGTAAGCATCTGACTTCAGCTCAGGTCATGATATCATGGTTTGTGGGTTCAAGCCCTACATCAGCCTCTGTGCTGACAGCGAGCTCAGAGCCTGGAGCCTGTTTTGGATTCTGTGTCTCCCTCTCTCTCTGACCCTCCCCTGCTCACACTCTCTCTCTTTCTTCTCTCTCAGAAATAAATAAAACATTTAAAAAAAAACATTTTTAAATACAAACTTCTGCATTTGTATACATAAGCACAGCTTTCATTAGCTTATCTAAAGTGTCTATGATATCCTATCCAAAATGTTAAGAATTCACTTCTTCTATGTGTCTGCATGCACCTTGCACCTCTACACATAACAGTAATGTTTACACCTCATTGGGCCCTTTATTCTGCTGGATCCCATACCCAGAACAACTCCCTTTTCCATCTACCCAAATTCTATCTTCCTCCAAAGTACCACCTCCTCTAACTGTCTGTTGAATTTCTATTCCTCCTTGACCAGTAGCTCTCTCTATTTAGCACTTAATCATTCTTTTTTTTTTTTTTAATTTTTTTTTAATGTTTTATTTATTTCTAGGAGAGAGAGAGAGACAGCGTGAACAGGGGAGGGTCAGAGAGAGAGAGGGAGTCACAGACTGAAACAGGCTCCAGGCTCTGAGCTGGCAGTCAGCACAGAGCCGACGCGGGGCTCGAACCCACGAACCGCGAGATCATGACCCAAGCGAAAGTCGGACGCTTAACCGACTAAGCCACCCAGGCGCCCCAACACTTAATCATTCTTTAATAATTCCTAGCATTGATCAAATAACCATCTCTTAATAGTTGTGTCATGTGTATTGGTTTAATTTTCCCATCTAGGCTGCACATGTCTCTATTCCATCGTTTCATATATTTTGTCATCTATTTGATTGTGAGCACCCTGAAAGCGGAAAGCCCTTATTTATATATCCTTTCCCAATGTCCAGGATTGCATCTGGCATAGAGATTCCCTAAAGTCTGAGGAATAGAACTAGAAATGCTCTGAAGGAAACAAAACATCTCATTATTTTGCTTGCTTCAATTAAACAGGTACTCCAAATTATACTTACTTATGGGTTTTAAAAAGATTTTGTAAAAATAGTCACAACCTAGGGGCCCCCAGGTGGCTTAGTCTGTTAAGCATCAGACTTCGGCTCAGGTGATCTCACGGTTTGTGTGTTTGAGCCCCATTCCGGCTCTGTGCTGACAGCTCAGAGCCTGGAGCCTGCTTGGGATTCTGTGTCTCCTTGTCTCTCTGGCCCACCCCCACTCGTGCTCTGTCTCTGTCTCTCTCTCAAACATAAATAAACATTAAAAAAATAATAAATAATAATAATAATCTTTTCCTTACTTGGAAAATAAAGAAAGAATAAAAGGGCTACTCGCTCAAGACACAATGGCAAGTCTTGGAAGTTATAAGGCCTAAATACTTCAGTCTCTTAAAAAGATGCATAGTTCACTACAAAATATTTGGAATTATATTCTCTATAAAACATGGATGGCAAGGGGTGCCTGGGTGGCTCAGTTGGTTAAGCATCCGATTTCAGCTCAGGTAATGATCTCACAGTTTGTGGGTTCGAGCCCCACATTGAGCTCTGTGCTGACAGCCAGCTCAGAGCCTGGAGCCTATTTCAGATTCTGTATCTTCCTCTCTCTCTGCCCCTCCCCTGCTCATGCTGTCTCTCTCTCTCTCTCCCTCTCTCTCTCTCTCTCTCTCTCAGAAATAAATAAAACATTAAAAAAGATTGAAAGAAAAAAATGGATGGGAAGAGAAACCAAAATCTTGGTTTTATGGAGATTATATCCTTATTTCCCATGGATGTTGCTCAAACCTGGTGGTAAGTTCTCTAGTTATAAGGTACAAAGTAATGTCTTATCATGTTGCTTTTCCTTTTGGGCCTCCATGAAGCAATCTGCCATCTCTTTAAAGTCTATCCTATATAATATAAACTTTGGCATTAAAAAGATATGCAAAATAACAACTAAAAAGGCAGAACACAAGACAAACAAATTTGCCCGGCTATTCTCAACCCTGAACACCATTAGAATCAACTAGGAATTTTCAGAAGAACAGAAACACCAGAATTACAGCCCAATTTAGTTACTTTGAGGTAGCATCTAGGCATTTTTTTCTTTCTTTTTTTTTTATGTTTTATTTATTTCTAGGAGAGAGAGAGAGAGAGACAGCGTGAGCAGGGGAGGGTCAGAGAGAGGGAGTCACAGACTGAAACAGGCTCCAGGCTCTGAGCTGGCAGTCAGCACAGAGCCCGACGCGGGGCTCGAACCCACGAACCGCGAGATCATGACCTAAGCGAAAGTCGGATGCTTAACCGAATAAGCCACCCAGGCGCCCCAACATCTAGGCATTTTTTTCTAAGCTCCCCAGATCATTCAAATATAAGGTCAAACATGAGAATCTTTCCCTAAACCTTATCAAAATCATATCCCAACAGTGCTTATCAAGATAAATTGTACAGTTCAATAACCTAAATTCTGGAATACAGATTCTAGTCATGACTGAGAAAAGGAAAGGCAGGGAGTTCTGAAGGAAAGCAGAGGAAGACTGGCATTATCACAAGGGAAGGAAAAGGTAATTGAGAAGACATGATATGGTAAAACCTTGCTTCAGCCATCGTCTGGCCAATAATCAGAAAAAAAATTGCTCTAGAATTCCACAGGTGTTAGCCTAAGGTCCCTAGCCCTTCAAAAGATCATTTTATTAAACTTTCTCATGAATACTTTCTCTGAAAATCCCTTGATTTTACATGAGTGGCTCTCAACCATAGCTGAAACTTCAGATTTAATTTTGATTTTTCTGATATATACAGATTTCCTGTCCTTTCTCTAAAAGGTTCTGATTGCGTAAATTGCAGTGAGGTTCAAGAGTTGATATCCCTAGAAGTTTTCCAGGCATTTCACACTCAGGATCAAGAACCACTGATCTAGATTACTAGATAACAAACTCCTTCAGGGCAAGAGCATGCCAGTGCTAGGATCCCCAAATCGACTTTTGCAAAATAAACGCATTCAGAGTCAACCCAAGAGATACTCATTCTGCAGGGAAAGAATTTGGGCTGAAACATTTGTATATTTTACAGTATAAGTTATACTGAAACACCTAAAGTCGAGAAGCTCCAGCATAACATATTGTAAAATTTCAATGCGTTGAAATTCAATGAGTTGAAATGAGTTGAATATATCAGAGAAGGATTCAGTATAAACCTCTGTGGCTCTTGCCTCCTTTTAATTTTACAACTCACCTTGCTTTTGATTGTAGTAGTATTTTGATTCTATTTCCCATTTCAGGGACAAGATGCTCCTTCAGAAGTATTGGTCTCCTAATTCCTAGGAAGACTTGATAAAAACAAAGACCAGTTTGGATATGCAGATATTGTCCTCATGAAGCCAGGATTCCAAATAGCAGTGAATCGTGGCATGCCTCAATCCTCCCTGAAAGGTGTACTACATTCTTCAATGAAAACATTGAAGAATCTTAATGTTAGTAGATATCTTGGGGCAAAAAAATATGGCTTGCTTTCCTTATCTCCAGCATCAATAAAACAGCCGACTACTTAAATAATATGCACTTTCACAATATCATCTACTTACCAAATCAGAATCTTGGAACAGGGGAAAGGCATCCTGGGACTGTGGGTTTTTAACGAGCACTTACAGGGGGTTCCATAATGAGGCAAGATCCGAAAGCACTGAAAGAGGAGAAAAGTGAAAATCAGCCAAGACCTGAAGGGAATGTAGGATAAACAAGCAGTGCTTAATCCAATAAATAAGGAAAGGCAGCTGGTCATCCCAGGACTTCATGTAGATTGCAAGGCATTAAAACTATGTCTCTGATGTAAGAAACAAGGAAGGCAGCATTTCACCAAAGTCTGTGGAATAGTAGTTAAGAAGCACACCTTTAGAGGTTCCCAGGTGGCTCAGTCATTTAAGCGTCCAACTTCAGCTCAGGTCATGATCTCACAATTTGTGAGACAGAGCTCCGTATTGGGCTCTGTGTTATCACCGCGGTGCCCACTTGGGATCTTCTATCCCCCTCTTTCTCTGACCCTCACCCCCTTGAAAGAAAATAAAAATAAAACAACAACAAAGAGCATAGCTTTTAAAAGTAATCAATCTCATTAAGTCTCTCCATTCTTCCCACTTCAAGAAGTGATCTGGACTGGCTAACAATAAAGCTACATCTTCAACTACAAATACATGGGTGTTGAATAAAATAAAAATGTCAATTTAGAATGAGGATGGAAGGTAGCAATTAATATCTATGAAACTCTGACTGATGAAAGCTACAACGGCTGAACTCAAAGGCTTGCCCTGAGCTTCTTAGCAAACTAGGTAACAGGGAAGAAAGCACATCAGTTCATCAGGCGAAAGAAACTTTTTCTTAAATCTGAGTGTTAGGGAAAATTTGTCTCAAAGGTCTTTATATAAGGCCCATTGAGAATGTAATGGACTGTGAACTCTAAAGCCGTAAAGAATAAAGAATGTCATTCAACATATGGCTATTTTTAATATCAAAGCCTCTGTTAAAGCAAAGAGCACAGTGCTAATGACTCTGTACACGTACGCAGACTTCTGGTAACTTCCTCCAATGGAAGAACGACTAGTATCACATTATGCTCAGAAAAGCTTGAGGAATTAACAAATCCATTAAGCCTGTGTTTCCCTAAGTTAATCATATGTAAGCAACACACAGGAGCTGTCAACACAGTATAAATTCCTAAACTGCTCCCTATCTCTGGGCTGGGACCAGGAATCAACATATAAGCAAATGATGCTCACGTGATTGTGGAGAGCCACCTCTAAGAAGTGCCACTTTGAAAAATCCGTTCTCACTGCTGGACTTCTTCGGATTCAAGACAAAAGAAACAAAGAGGTATATTGGTTGAAAGTAAGGGGAACCATGATCTCTAAGATCAGTCTGTCCAGGTATGGCCCTTAGTAGCTTTCTAAAAATACACATAAAAATATACCCCAGAGCAGGAACACCCCTTTCTTAGTGATGAAATGCAGGAATCTTCATTTTAACTAATATTCCCACTGATTCTTTCACAATGAAGTTTGAACATCTTTGTTCTAGCTATTGGGCATACAAATCGAAGAGAAATGATAGAAGAAATACTTTATTATGAGAAGTAAAGTTTCTAAATTTGAAATACGGCCAGAGTGGAAAACTTGGAGCTCACACAAGTCATCCAAGATTTCTTAGAGAGCATTTCAAATCTGTTCCAATGCTCAAACCAGAAGTCAATTGAATATTGCACCATCCGTGGTGAGTAATTAATCTAAAAGTTCCAGCAACATTCAGCTCTAGGAAATGTTCTATTAAATATAGCATCGGTTGGCATAGCAAATCTATGCTTCCAAATATAATTGTTCTTCCTCTGAAACCCTTAAACAACACCAGAGCCAGGAGACTTTCCAGTCCTTCTAATTAAATTCTCCCAATTTGCAAATGGAAAGAGCTGAAGACCAGAGGTCATGTCCAAGGTGACACGGCTAATTTTGGCACATGTAGTTCAAAACTCTGCACCCCTGACACTACCATTATACAATTCCTTCTATTACAGACTTGTTAATGCAAACCAAAGTTGTTATTGGTTGCGTTTGGTTTTGTTTAAAGAAAGGCTCAATTTACAAGTTATGAAAGTAAGAATTCTCCTAATATGCTATTTTTCATATACTAAGAAGATACTGACCTATCCTCATTAAATGTTGATCATTTTAAGGAAGGGAGAGGATTTGACTTGGTTTTGGTCTTCATTCGCTATTTGTTATATGTTGTTTTCATTTGGGACATAATACCTTTGTCGATCTAGCTATCTATTCTCTTTACCCAGACCCCATTTTTATAAGCTTCTTACTGTGAGTAGGGGCGAAACTTACACTTTTGAACAAGCCAAACTCAATGATCTGCTTGTTAATCTGGAGTATTGCTTTGACCATTATGGTATAATATTGTTTTTAAATTTTTTTATTTTAATTCCACTTAGCTAACATACACTGTTGTGTTAGTTTCAGGTGTATAATATACTGAGTCAATGCTTCCATACAGTAACTGATGTTCATCACAATAAGTGCACTCTTAAATTCCCATCACCTATTTAACCCATCCCCCAATCCACCTCCCCTCTGGTAACCATCAGTTTGCTCTCTATAGTTAAGAGTCAGTTTCACTTTGTCTCTCCCTATCTCTTTTCCCCTTTGCTTGTTTTTTTCTCAAATTCCACATATAAGTGAAATCATATGGTATTTGTCTTTCTCTGACTTATTTCACTTAACATTATACTCTCTAGCTCTACACATGTCACTGCAAATGGTAAGATTTTATTCTTTTTTATGGCTGATTAATATTTCATTGCATATAGATATTACTTCTTGGGGCGCCTGTACGACTCACTTGGTTAGGTGTCTGACTCGTGATTTTCACTCAGGTCAAGTTCTCATGGTTCATGAGATTGAGTTCCGTGTTGGGCTTTGCACTGAGCATGGAGCCTCCTTGGGATATTCTCTCTCTCTGCCCCTCCTTCTTGCACTCTCTCTCAAATAAGTAAATAAACATTTTAAAAACATACATACCACTTCTTTATCCATTCATCAATTGATGAACATTTGGGCTGCTTCCATATCTTGGCTATTGTAAATAATGCTGATATAAACATAGGGGTGTATGTATCTCTTTGAATTAGCGTTCTTGTACTCTTTGGGTAAATACCCAGTAGTGTGATTCCTGGATTGTAAGGTAGTTCTATTTTTAACTTTTTGAGGATCCTCCATACTATTTTCCATAGTGGCTGTATCAGTTTGCAATCTCAGAGTGCATGAGGGTTCCTTCTACTCCACATCCTCGCCAACATCTGTTGTTTCTTGCGTTTTGATTTTAACAATTCTGACAAGTGTAAGGTGATATCTCATTGTAATTTTGATTTGCATTTCCCTGATGATGAGTGATGATGAGCATCTTTTCATGTGTCTGTTGGCCATCTGGATGTACTCTTTGGAGAAATGTCTGTTTCATGTCTTCCACCCATTTTTAATTGGACTATTTGTTTTTACGGTGCTGAGTTGTGTAAGTTCCCTATATATGTTGGATACTAGCCCTTTATCACATATGTCATTTGCAGGTAACTTCTATTCGGTAGGTTTCCTTTTAGTTTTGTGGATTGTTTCCTTGCCTATGCAGGGGCTTTTTTTATTTTGATGTAGTCCCAATAGTTTATTTTTGCTCTTGTCTTCCTTGCATCAGGAGACACATCTAATAAGAAGTTGCTACAGGCGATGTTGAAGAAGTTACTGTCTGTGCTCTCTTTTAGGATTTTTATGGTTTCAGGCCTCACATTGAGGTCTTTAATCCATTTTGAATTTATTTTTGCATATGGTGTAAGAAAGTGGTTCCCAGGCACCTAGGTAGCTCACTCAGTTAAGTGTCCAACTCTTGGTTTTGCCTCAGATCGTGATCCAAGGGTCATGAGATCAAGACCACATCAGGCTCTGAACTGAGCTTGGAGCCTGCTTGGAATTCTCTCTGCCTCTTCCCTGATAGCATGCACATGTGCTCTCTCTCTCTTTCTCTCTATCAAAATAAACAAATAAACTTAAAAAAAAGAAAGAAAGAAAGTGGTCCAGTTTCATTCTTTTGCATGTTGCTGTCCATTTTCCCCAACATCATTTGTTGAAGTGACCATCTTTTTCCCATTGGGAATTCTTTCCTGCTTTGTCAAAGATTGATTGACCACAGAATTGTGGGTTTATTTCTTAATTTTCTATTCTGTTTTATTGATCTATGTGTCTATTTTTGTCCAGTACCATAACTATTTTGATTATTACAGCTTTGTAATATAACTTAAAGTCCAGGATTGTAATGCCTCCTGCTTTCCCCTTCTTTTTCAAGATGGCTTTGGTTACTCTGGGCCTTCCGTGGTCTCATACAAATTTTAGGATTGTTCTGTGAAAAATACTCTTGCTATTTTTGATAGAGATTGTATTAAATGTGTAGATTGCTTTGAGTAGTATAGACATTTTAGAAATATTTGTTTTTCCAATCCATGGGAATAGAATGTCTTTCCAGTTTTTGTGTGTTGTTTTGAATTTCTTTCATCAGTGTCTTACACTTTTCAGAGTACAGATCTTTCACCTCTTTGGTTAGGTTTATTCCTAGGTATCTTATTATTTTAGGTGTAAATATAAACGGATTGTTTTCTTAATTTCTCTTTCGGTTGCTTCATTATTGGTGTACAGAAATGAAACAGATTTTTGTTGTTGTTGTTGTTAAGATTTTTTTAAATGTTTATTTTTGAGACAGAGTGCAAGTGGGGGAGAGGCAGAGAGCGAAGGAGACAAAGAATCTGAAGCAGGCTCCAGAGTCTGAGCTGTCAGCACAGAGCCTGACACAGGGTCCAAACCCACGAACCATGGGATCATGACTTGAACTTAAGTCCAGGGCTTAACCGACTGAGCCACCCAGGCGCCCTGCAACAGATTTCTTTTGTATTGATACATCGATTTTGTGTCTTGTGAGTTTACTGAATTCATGTATCCATTCTAGCAGTATTTTGGTCCGGTGTTTTGGGTTTTCTATATACAGTATCAAGTCATCTGCAAATAGTGAAGGTTTTACTTCTTCTTTACCAATTTGGATTCCTTTTTATTTCTTTTTCTTGTCTGACTGCTGTGGCTAAAACTTCCAGTACTATGTTGAATAAAAGTGGGGAGACTGGACATTCTTGTCTTATTTCTAACCTTAGTAGAAAGTTCTCAGCTATGAATTTTTCATATATAGCCTTTATTATAATGAAGTATGGTTCCTCCAAAATGTTTGATAGAATTCACCTGCGAAGACATCCAGTCCTGGATTTTTGTTAATTGGGAGTTTTTTTTTTTTTTTTTTTTATTACTGATTCAATTTCTTTGCTGGTTATTGATATGATCAAAGTTTCTTTATTTCCTCCTGTTTCAGTCTGGTAGGGTGTATGTTTCTAGGAATTTATCCATTTCATCTAGACTGACTAATTTATTAGGATATAGTTTTTCAAAATATTCTCTTCTACTTGTTTGTATTTCTATGGTGGTGGTTGTTATTTCTTCTCCCTCACTTTTGATTTTGTTTATTCAAGTCCCTTCTCATTTTTTCTTGATAAATCTGGCTAGAGATTTATGAATTTTATTGATTTTTTTCCCCAAGAATAATTTCCTGGTTTCATTGATTAGTTTTATTATTTTTCTACTTTCTGTATCATTTATTTCTGCCCTAATCTTTATTATTTCCTTCCTTCTGCTTCTTTTAGGTTTTGTTTGTTGTTATTTCTCTAGTTCCTTTGGGTGTAATGTTAGGGTTTTTTTATTTGAGGTTTTTCTTTCTTCTTGAGGTAAGCCTGTATTTCTATAAACTTCCCTCTTTGGGGAGCCTTGGCAGCTCAGTCAGGTAAGAGTCTGACTCTTTTGGCTCAGATCATGGTCCTAGGTTTATGGGATCGAGCCCCACATCAGGCTCTGTGATGAGAGTAGATCCTGTTTAAGATTTTCTCTCTCTCTCAGGGATGTCTAGTTGGGCTCAGTCAATTAAGCATCTGACTTCAGCTCAAGTCATGCATGATCTCACAGCTTGTGAGTTCAAGCCGTGCCTCAGGCTCTGTGCTCATGGTTCAGACCCTGAAACCTGCTTTGGATTCTGTGTCTCCCTCTCTTTCTGCCCCTCCCACACTTGCTCACAGGCATTCTCTCTCTCTCTCTCTCTCTCAAAGATAAACATTAAAAAGTTTTTTCAGATTTCTCTCTCTCTCCCTCTCTCCCCTCTCCCGCTGCCCCTCTCCTCTACTTGTGCTCTCTCTCTCTCTCTCATTTTCCCTAAAAGTAAAAAATAAAAAAAACAAACTTCTCTCTTAGAACAACTTAGGCTGCATCTGGGACCATGGTGTTTTCATTTTCGTTTCTTTCCATGTAGTTTTTAGTTTCTTCTTTGATTTCCTAGTTGACACATTCATTGTTTAGGAGCATGTTATTTAACCTCCACGTATTTGTGGTCTTTCCAGATTTTTTTCTTGTGCTTAACTTCAAGTTTCATAGAGCTGTGGCCAGAAAAGATGCATGGTATGATTTCGATCTTCTCAAATTCGCTGAGGTTTGTTTTGGGAACTAGTATGTTATCTATTCTTGAGAATGTTCCATGTGTATTCTTGAAAGGAATGTGTATTCTGATGTTTTAGGATAGATGTGATATAATGTTTTAAAGCCAGAGTGGTGCTGGATCCACAAGGAATCCTCCCCTTCATTTAAAAACAAAACAAAACAAAACAAAACAAAACAGTTCCTTTCTGACATTTTCTAATAATACTGCCCAGCTTTCTTGAAGTAAATTAATCCTGTCTGAAAATGAGTTTAGTCCCCCCAAGAAACAAATATAGCTCTAACCCTAAGATTATACATTTTAACTTTATATTAAAAAATAATGTAGAAAGAAATAATGCTTTTTCTCCAGAGTTTTTATCTGCAACTGTGTTATCCATGAGTCTTCCTAATGATTCACAAGTCTGATTTTTTTAAATGTCTTCAAAGTGAAGACTCAAAATAAACACTAATTATTTCCCTGAAACATTTTAGAGTGTACATTATCTGTATACACATTTCCTTTTTCCCATTACCTTCACCTGAGCAAAGCCTTGTTAGGGTTTGATTGGAGGAGTCCTAAAAGCCTTCTGATGGCAGCTCTGACGAAGAGAGGGCATTAGCACACATTTTAGGTGAAAACATCCTTAGCAAACAAGCCCCTGCTTGTTTATGAAAACAGAGGAGGAGATGCTCTTACGCCAGAAGCACTATTTCACCTCAAGAAAAGAATATTTTTAGTAAAACTTAAGGAAAAGATGTTGTGACAAGACATCCCTTGTTTGGGTTTATGGAATATAAGAAAACCTATTGGGTAGGACAATCATGACTTACAAATCTTGCCACTAAAATATATTGAAATCTGATGTGATTTCTGTAGTCTTGATGAAAAAATTTGTCAAGTAAGGTAGGTGAATATATTTAAAAACTCTGATTCAGGGTGCCT
Organism: Proteles cristata cristata; assembly: GCA_017311185.1. Lineage (NCBI taxonomy): Eukaryota > Metazoa > Chordata > Mammalia > Carnivora > Hyaenidae > Proteles > Proteles cristata. The sequence continues at coordinate 402,694 of JAESUZ010000193.1, read as the reverse complement.
GGGTGGCTCAGTGAGTTAAGCAACCAAATCTTAATTTATACTTAGGTCATGATGTCACTGTAGTGAGATTGAGCCCCGCATCAGGCTCCATGCTGAGTATGGAGTCTGCTTGAGATTCTCTCTCCCTCTGTCTCTCTGCCCCTCCCCTGCTCTCACTCTCTGAAAATAATAACAATAAATAAATAATAAAAATAAAAATTCCGATTCATTATGATTACATTTTTCAATCGACTTACATCTCAGGGGCTATAACCAAAATGGATGGTTTTCACCCAATATAAGATTCCGTGATTATTTACTAGTTGCCGTGGTCCTTTTACCACACTGCCAATAGGAAAAATCTTTTACCTTCACTCAACACTTTCTGTAAATTGTTTTTGCTTCTGGAACTAGGAATACAAAGAAAAATAAGATTGGAGCTCTTCTTGTTAAGAGTCTGTTGACATGTAAGAAAATAATTACAATCCCTTGTGGTAAGAGCTTGATGTTTAGATGCTAAAAAGGTCCTTGAAACAATAAACTTTTTTCCTGGAATGAAAACAGATTATTTCAAAGCTCTCTTCAAACTGAGGTTTCTAGAATAAGGAGTTGATCAGAATGTATGCAAATCCCGGAAGGCTGGCTCAACAATGAGAATGCAGGACAACAGCCGCAAAGGCAGGGTCATTAACAGGGTTAGCCTATTCAGAAGACAATTCATATCCTGATGTGTGCGCCCATGTTGGGGAAGGAGGTACTAAGAACGGAAGGAGATGGGGGCAGAAGAGCTGAGAAACGCCAGACTATAAAGGGCTTTATGTGCTCAGTATTCTATATAATGATTTTTTTTTTAATTTACTCCATAAGTTTTGGAGGTCAAGAAGAACCTAAACTAAAATAGTGGGGATAGAAAAGACACAAAACACATACAAGGTATTTCTATATCTGGTGGTAATATGTGATAAATTATTTAGTCTAACAACGAACACAACTAAGTTTCAAAAAATAACACATCTGTGAGCAAAGGCATATTCGACGCTGGTGAGGTAAATTTGAGGTGTTCTTTTACTGGATTCTCAATAGTGAATTGAATTTAAAACTTTAAATTTAGGGATAACAAATGACGCTATCGGGACTTGAATCTAATTTGTTGCGTTCACTGAACTTAGGTGACACTGTGGTCTGTCTCAGTTCCATATTTTCATCACTTACGTTGCAACGCCTACTGCAGTCTGGCTTGAATGGACCCTGAAACATCACTCTCCCTTAGGACTTCCTCTGTTAGGCAGTTTAGGTGAATGTCTACTGAGCACTCATCTAAAAACAAGATAAAAATACATAACTGTACAGTGAGAGCTTTGAAAATTGAACTGTAAGCACCCAATGCTAAAATGGAACAGAAATCTAAAAATGCAATTTTGTAAGGGCTTTTCAAGGTCTTAGAGAAATAATTATCATGGAATTATTGATTGATAAGATTGATAAGATTATAGATTGATAAGATTATTAACTTCCAGTCAAGCTCTTCCAGGGCTAAAGTTTCGTCCTTTCCATAGATAATGGATCAGTTAGAGATGTCGATCCCACCCAACACACACACACACACAAGCACATACACACATGTGCACACACACACACACACACACACACACACACACACGAAGTCATCTCCTTCTTTCACACCCCCAATCTTATTTTAAGTACATTCTACTGGCTCTACCTCTAGAATATATCTGAAATATGACCTCCTTTCACCACTGTGATAAGGAATCAGGAGAATAATAAATAGAGGGATGTCAAGAAAGGAAGTTTTATGACAGGCATATGGCTTGTAGAAGGAAGGTGCTGCAAAAGGGAAAAAACTATGGTGGGTGGGGAAATAACAGATGAAAAAATGATTTAAAGAGTTTACTGTGTGCTTTTTATATCCTTCATAGTATTTGGGCAATACACTATGGTAGATACTTTAATTACTTTGATTTAGACTTGGTGAACTGCATGTCTTTGGATGATGACTCTACTTCCTATCTAAATCATAATAAGGTCTAGTTTAGTAGAAGAACTTTAGAGTCTCCCCTGATTGTTTTCAGTTGTTCCCATAGCCCCCATATTCTTCTGTTTAGGGTATATATTTATACCTCTAGTCCTGCTTTCAGTCCCAGGCACCAATCTTGTACTTTAACTGCCTTCTCCTCAAATATAATACCCTTAAAACTTATTTGCCACTGTGCCTTCTAAGCCTTCCCCTGGCCTTCTGGTCTCTGTGAATTGTTTCCATTCACCTAGTGAAACGTAACCAACTTTGCCTCCTTCCTTCCTTTGCTCCTGACATTCAGTCAGTTGCCAGGTCCTATCTTTTCTGCCTTAGCATCATCACATCAGTAGTGTGTTGAGTAGGTCCTGGTGAGAAGTAGATGGTACATTCAGATTGGGCAGTTTGAAGAGAGGTTAATAAAGGCGTTGATACAATATATACGTAGAGGAGAGCCTATAACTGCCCCCCAGGACTGAAGGGCCAACAAAAGGAAGAAATGGTAGTGAAAACAGAAAGCCACTTAACAGTCTAGACTTAACAGGAGCTATGCCCTTGGGCCACAGCAAGACCATGATGATCCCCACCAAAAGAAGACGGTTGAGGTGGGGACTATAAACATCCCAATCTCATGCTCTGTCACTCTTCTGATGTCCAGCCAGCACACATCATTATCTGAACTTAACTGGACGCTAGAGAATAAAAATACCCATTGATGTAGTCCAAACTGTTCAATTTCTGGATACTGACACTCTACACAACAGTCTACAGAGGGAAAAATGGAAGATATACAGCACAGTTAGCATCCTCTTTATCTGCTGGTTACTCCATTAATTTGGGACCCTATTGTCTCTTTCCTGATCTATTGGCTTCTAACGATCTGCCTCTTCACTCCTAATATACCAAACAGCCTTGCCTTTGACTCTAGAAGACACTCTCTCTCTCTTCCATGGATGTTCATTATGTAAACATCCTTGAAAACAGTCCAGAAGAGTCTAGGTCACCCTAACAACCATCCATTAGAGGTCTGGTCCCTAAATTGCCCAATGCACCGCCTCTCTGGATTTCCATGATATGCTCTACATCACGTCAGCTTTTGAAACGATCACAGGAAGAGACCATTACCTGGTATCTGAAACTAAAAACTGTATTTACTGTGTACCTAAGTAAGGGAGAGCTATGCTGACCAGGCAAACTCTTTTAGGAAAAAGAAAATTGCTGATTTTATTTTATTTTATTTTAATGTTTATTTTTTAGAGAGAGAGACAGAGCATGAGCAGGGGAAGGGGCAAAGAGAGAGGGAGACAGAATCTGAAGCAGGCTCCAGGCTCTGAGCTGTCAGCACTGAGCCCAATACGGAGCTCAAACCCACAAACTGTGAGATCATGACCTGAGCTGAAACCAAGAGTCAGACGCTTAACTGACTGACCCACTCAGGCATCCCCAAACTGCTCATTTTATACAGGGTTTTCAGAAACCATTCATTTCAGAATTGTGTTGGTTATGTGAACAAGAATTAGTTGATTCAACAGGTTTTCTACTTGTTACAGAGACAGGACTGAGTTAACATCAACTTTAGATGCATATTCATTGGAATGTGTTCACAATCAACTGTCTAACTTTCAAAGTGTGAAGATGTCATTCATGGCTAGATTTCAGATTTGTGCTTAACACAACTTGTTAGTCATTAGTCAATTAAAGAAGTTTAAACGAGGTCTGTTGGTTACTACCATAGCTATAGAATTGCCATTGACTGATTAAAGAAATTTAAAAAGAATTTTGTGGGTTTACTAGTTACCTTGAATATAGAACAATAGTCTTTTCCCTAAATTTATTTAAAAGAAACCCTGTTCTCATAAGACGTTGGCTCTGTGGCCCCCTCAATCATATCACCATGGGCTAAAGGCCCATAATCTGAGATATCCTTTTCCAAGTCTCAAATATGAGTGTATTTTTTTCTTTCCCTCGAACCAATCAGAGTGAATGAACTAACTTCAAATGAGAGAAACAGCTCTAATTTAACTCAAACCACTAGAAAGACTACTGTGTCATCCACTTGTCCCTGGTACAAATTGGAATCTCTGCCAGAAGATGTGCCCTTTCATGGCACCTTTTGGTCCCCAGTTCCAATATATCAAATCCCCTGCTATTATTCTGTCCACCACAACCTCTGCTCAATCTTTAGAGAGCTAACGTCTCTGACAAGAAGATAAATGGACTGTATTTCAGCAAGTCTAGGAGACGCATACTACCACAACAGATAGATCTCCCACAAGAAAGGAGGCCATAAATCAGAGCAATTTTGGAGTGATGTTCATCTCAGAACATCTGCTCTTTACAGCCCTGATGGAGTAGAAATGCCTGACTGAATTGAAGAGTGCATGGTGTTCTGCCCCAGTTTCCCCTGCATCCACCCCCATCACTACCTTGCATACCCATCTCGTGTTCCATCAGACCCTCCAAATCTGCGACTCTGGGGGTTCTTCTTTAGAGTTACGACTCTTTCATAGAAATTTCATTATAGAATATCGAGGATCTTCAGGTCATGAAATTACAGTTTGTGAGTTTGAGCACCGATATGGATTTTGTGCTAACAGGAAGGAGCCTGCTTAGGATCCTCTCTCTCTCTCTCTCTCTGTCCCATCCCTGCTCCCCCTCCCAAATAAATAAACTTGAAAGAAAAACAATATTGAGACTCTTGATAAGGCTGTAAGATGTAAAATGAGTTTGAGAGAATTTTAGGATTTTGAATCCTACCCCTCTACCACTTTCTTTCTACTCTTGGATTCTTAGTAAGAATAAACTCAGTTCCATAAATCTTTCTAAACTGTTCCTAGTTTATCTTGCCAATCCATAACCACTAAGTATCCTTGTATACTTCACAGCACTCATGTTACACTAATGTTATTAGTAGGCATAACCCATTATCTGGCCAAATGAATGCCTCAGCGACTTGAATCCTACACTGTAGATCAGTGTCCCAACACATTGGCTTCACACTCATCAGAGCAGCTTTGCACAGGTGATGCAGAGCCCTCAGCCAAAACCTGGAGGTGAGTGATAGGAAAGCATCATAAAGCAACTATAGACATGGAACCCTAAGCTGAATTATTCTCAAGTCCATTGTGCCATTTGCAGAAGCCTGGGCATAAGGATGAATATAATTATGCTTCACGGAGTTATTCGAGTGAAATAGAAAGCACACTTTCTGGTCTATAGCAGAATATAGTTTAATGGCCAAAAGTGAAGGAACAAATAAAAACTAAATAATGTGTGAAAAGAAAACCTAAGTGCAGCTAAATACAAACACCCACCCTTCAGTTCACAAGTCAAATGCCAGTCACAATTTCCTAACCACATCAATTTGGTTTTGCTCTTAGAATACTGCTATAATTTCCTTTATTTTGTGTACCCAGTTGTTAACTTTTATGTATGCGTGTGATTATTTGATAAACGTCTGTCCCCTGTGCTGGCCTAGAATCTCCACATAGATGGAGCCCATACCTGCTTTTTACTCACTATTTTACCCCTCCCAAACCTCATCATCTATGGTCTGGAACCTACCAGCACTACTCGATAACTATTTCTGAATGAATGACTGAGTATAAAATGTTTCCATTATATTTTTATCACTAGTTATATCTTTTAAAATGTACCCCTGGTTTAAATAGTACACTAATGAACTAACTTATTAGGAAATCCTGAAAATATCCCTTCTCTCTCTCTCTCTCTCTCCTTTGTATTTCCACAGAACCAAAATGGTGACTAAAAACATCTGACTAACTTGGGGCACCTGGATGGCTCAGTCGGTTAAGCATCTGACTTTGGCTCAGGTCATGATCTCGTGGCTCATGAGTTTGAGTCCCACATCGGGCTCTGTGCTGTCAGCTTGGAGCCTGAAACCTGTGTCTCCCTCTGTCTCTGTCCCTCCCCCACTCATACTCTGTCTCTCTCAAAAATAAACGAACATTAATAAAACACACACACATCTGACTAACCTATTTTTCCTTATATGGTTGCTGTCCCAGTTACTATTGCTACATAGCAAAGCAAAGCTTAGAGATATAAAACAATGATTTTATTATGCTTACAAATTCTGTAGGTCAGGAATTCAAATGGGGCAAAGGGGACTTTGTTGTTCCTGTTCTAAGATGTCTACAGCCTCAGTTTGGAAGATTCAAAGACTGAGGGTGACTCACTGGTTGGAAGCTGATTTTCGGAAGACATCTCCACTTACATATTTGGCAATTGATGCTGGCTGTTGACTAGGAGCTCCGCTGGACTGTTGGCCAGGAACCCTCAAGTGGCCTCTTCAAGTGGGCTAGTTTTGATTTCCTTACATCAGAGCAGCTGAGTCCCAACAGGAAGCATCAAAAGAGAATCAGGAAGGAATTATAGCATCGTTTATGATCTAACTTCAAAACCAAATAGTTTCACTTGCACTTATTCAGTCTCAAGTCTTCTGGGCTCAAGTGATGGAGATTCTAGACCCGACCACTCAATGGAAGGAGTGTTCAATTCACATTATAGGAAAAGCTTGTAGATGAGAAATGGTGTTCTGGTATTTTGGGAATATACAATGTGCCACAGTTGCTTTGGTCATCCAAGAGGGTGCTAGGAGAAATGGTAAACTGCATCTTTAGAGTTCATTTTGGTCCAAATCTTAACACTTTGTTAGTTTAACAAAATCCCTGAATCATGCATTTCTGAGGTTTCCTTGTGCCCCATTGGCATCTTTGTACTGTTGCACTGATTCTTCATGGAAATTCGATTCTGAGGAAAAAATGGAAACCCTAATTTTAAAGAGAATGGACAGACAAAAATCACCACTGGAAGTGAAAAAATGATTAATATGGGAAAATCATTAAAATGTTAACGAAACAGTAAGATAATATTTATCTGCCAAATGACAATGTCAGCAAGGACTCTATGCCAACTGCAGGTAGGGAGTGGGTATTATTTATCTACTGATGTGTAACGAATGATACTAAAACAAATAAAACAGCAAATATTTATTACCTTACACAGTTTCTGAGGGTCAGGAATCCAGTAGTGGTTTTGCTGGGTGATTCTGGCTCAAGAGCTCTCAGCACCAGCAAGGTGCTGGCCGGGGCTGCAGTCATCTGAAGGCTGGACTAGGCCTGGAGGCGGTTTACAAGATGGCTTATTCATATGATTGTTGGCTCTTGGAATGGAGAGGCAGTGGAGCTCTCCTGGAGCCACACGGAGCTCTCCTTGGGGCCACTTGAGTGTTCTCATTGTACGTCACCTATCTCCCTCAGAGCACGCTATCCAACAGAGCACAAGACAGATACGACAATGTCCTTTCTGACCAACCTTCATTTCCATTATACCATATCGGTTTACACAGGCCAACCCTATTCATGATGGAAGGAACTAATTAGTGTTGGCATAATCACTAGTAAGTTGGTATAACCACACTGAATAGCAATTTTACAATATGTATCAAAAGCCTTAAAAATGTTTCACAGCACAAAGTTGGCTTTCAAAAGACGCCTGTTGCAGGAATGGTTAAATAAGTAACTAACTCAGGAGTTCCAGTCCTAGGAATCAATTCTAAGAAACTAATAAAGATGACAAAGATTTCTTTTTTAAGACATTTATTATGCATTACCTGAAACAAGGATGAAGTAGAAATAAACTAATAAGATAAAGATGACAAAGATTTCTTTTTTAAGACGTTTATTATGCATTACCTGAAACAAGGATGAAGTAGAAATAAACTAAATATCCAAATAGCAGATTCATGAAATGGGTTACAGCTTATTTTTCAGTCATTAAAAATTAAATCTCCAAAGAATTTTAATGAGATGTTCCTGAAATAACATTAGATGAAAAACGCACACAGAATAAAAAGCAATCATTAAATAGGATTCCAATCAGTTCATTCATATGTGAAAACAAAGAATGCTGGGATGAAATACAACAAAGAGTTAACAAAGTTATTTCCAGGTTGCGTGTTACAGTTTTTTCCTTCCTTCTACTTCTCTGTATCTTCAAATTGTTTCTGTTGCACTTATAATAGTTTTATAATCAGAAATATTATATTTTTGATTCTGATTTATTGCTTTTCTCATGTAATTTATTCTCACCAGCTCTTGCAGCCCCACATAACCTTGACTACAAGGTCGTAGCTAAACTTTGGCACTTTTCTATCATGTTAACATTTTAATGTTATGCACATGGAGAAACCAACCAAATTCCTTATCTCAAGATCTACAATCACTAGAAAGTCAGCAACTGACATAGCAACTTATCAGGCTATAATTTTGGCTCCTATAAATCTGGGCCAGTTTTTATTTCTATGTCACAACATTATCTGTTCATGGAAAATACTGCCATTTAAATTATAGAAATCATTGTTTGAGTAAATAGGCAATGAATAGCATTTAGAGACAAATGCATTTTTTGTTTTCTTTCTTTTCCTTACTCCATATAATTCTGATCACAAATAATTGGTTTGGCGTTTGACCTCCAGCAATTCTGAACGCCACTGGGCCTATTCCATCTGCATGTTATAAAGACCCTAAGGTCTTTCACCCAGAAACTAAATCCTTTAATAAACGGTTACTTAAAACACATATCCCGGCAGAAAAATGAGAGAATTTGATTGTATAAGGTAATACAAGCAAGGCTCAAATGACCAACAGAACTCCCAAAGCAAATTCTGCGAAGTCCTGGAAAGAAAAGCCTTTTTTTTTTTTTTTTCTGAAAGACCTCTTCCATCAATTGTCTTTTATATTCTTGTCTTCCCTTGCAAATAACCACAAATGCAACAAAGAACGTGAACCTTTGCACTGGAATGTCCAACATGCCCCAAACACCTCAATACCACAAATGAAAAATTCCATTTTCTTAAAAATGAGGGCTATCATATCCCATTATATATTAATAAGATCATTTCTTGGTTTTCTTTAAAAATCAATTAAATTCAGGGGCGCCTGAGTAGCTTAGTCAGTTAAGCATCTGACTTTGGCTCAGGGCATGATCTTGTGGCTTATGGGTTCGAGCCCTACATCAGGCTCTATGCTGACAGCTCAGAGCCTGGAGCCTGTTTTGGATTCTGTGTCTCCCTCTCTCTCTGCCCCCCCTCTACTCACACTCTGTCTCTCTCTCTCTCTCTCTCTCTCAAAAATACATTAAAAAAGTAAAAATTAATTAAATTCAACCCATTCTCTTTGAAACAAATACATCCTTGCAGTCTCTTCCTTGTTTGAAATGAAATATACTTCAAACTAAGAACAAAGTTAAAAGAAATTATAATTCAGACAAGACCAATGAAATGTTTTCATATGTTCATTCTGAGGCCCTTAATATTTTGTCTGTTCCATCACTAAGCTCAAAATAAGTCCAATCAAATATGACATTAATTAAAATGTCCTACACTTCTATTAGTGTTGATTAGTTATTAGTGTAAAATTGAGAGCATTTTTATGAAACAGCTTAAAAATTTTCCCCCAAAGAAGGTGCAAACCACATATTTAATAACAGATGCCAGAGTGAGATTGTCCTCTCTTTCAAAGCATAATATGCCACTTAAATAGAGAGTAAGAATCAGAGAAGTGATAAGAAATATTTTTCTCTGTAGGTCTTTTTCTATTTTCAAATATAAGGACTGAATACTCTTGTTACAGTAAAGCTGAAGACAGGCTATTTACTGCTGAATTAGTAAGTAACCCAAAATCTTTTTGGCAAATTACCCACCTTATAAAGAAAAATGTGTGAGTTTTGCTACAAAACCTAAAATCAACTAATCTAACATGTATAAAAGTCTTCATTTGGGCTCCGCATACAGTATGAATCAACTATTTACATTTTTTAAATAATTTTTTAATGCTTATTTATTTTTGAGAAAGAGAGAGAGAGACTATGAGTGGGGGGAGGTAGAGGGAGAGACAGAATAGAAAAAGGCTCCAGGCTCTGAGCTGTCAGCACACAGTCTAATGGGGGGCTAAACTCATGATTTGTGAGATCATGACCTGAGCTAAAGTTGGATACTTAACCAGCTGAGCCATCCAGCCACCCCCATCAACTATTTACATTTTCAATTGTATTTCTGATAAACCACACCTCACACACAAAATATATATCTATAAAATACAAATGTCTATCACTTTAGAGGCATTTGAATAAGTTGATTTAAGATACGTCTGCTCTTTTAAAAACAAATCAAACAAAGACACTTAAAAGTTGATCTCTCTTGGCACCTGGGTGGCTCAGTCAGTTAAGCATCTGACTTCAGCTCAGGTCATGATCTCACAGTTCATGGGTTCGAGACCCGTGTCGGGCTCTCTGCTGACAGCTCAGAACCTGGGGCCTGCTTCAGATTCTCTGTCTCCCTCTCTCCCTGTTCCCTTCCCCTGCTCATGCTCTGTCTTTCTCTTTCTCTCTCAAAAATGAATAAACTTTAAAAAAAAATTTTTAATCGATCTCCCATTGTTTTATTTTTATTTTATTTTTTTTATTTTTATTTATTTATTTCTAGGAGAGAGAGAGAGAGACAGCATGAGCAGGGGAGGGTCAGAGAGAGAGGGAGTCACAGACTGAAACAGGCTCCAGGCTCTGAGCTGGCAGTCAGCACAGAGCCCGACGCGGGGCTCGAACCCACTAACCGCGAGGTCGTGACCCAAGCGAAAGTCCGACGCTTAACCGACTAAGCCACCCAGGCGCCCTCCATTGTTCCATTTTTAAAGTGCACTACCTATCCTTAACTCACACTATACACTATGTCATATAAACATTATTAGAAACTATCTAAGGGATACAGAGGTTGCTGCTTGTCTTCACATGTAATAGAGAATTTCCAAATACTATGTAAACTTCTTCACTGCTTCTTCCCATCCCAGAGGCCATGGGAGGTAGCAGCTCGGAGCACAGCCTCTGCAGTCATGTTGCCTGGTGGGCTCCAGGCTGTATCACTTAAGAGTTATGTGACATAGGGAAGTTACACAATCTCTTGCCTCAGTTTCCTCATCCATAAAACGGGGATGATTATGACAGTATATACCACACAGAGAGATTTTGCAAGGACTAAATGAGTAGTACAACAAATAACTTAGAAAAGGATCTGCCATATAACTGATCTGGGTTAGCTATTTTTTTTTCTGTTCTCCCTGCCGCAGCTTTCATCCAAAAATGCGTATGTTTCCACAGATGGCTACACCACTCTGTCAACTTCTCTCCTTGCCCGCTCTACTCTCCACATCTAATATGCTTTCTTTTTCAATTGGAGTATGCTAGATCAAAGCATTATAATAGATTCATATGTACAATATAATGGTTCCATATTTGTATACATTGAAAAATTATCACCCCATTAGGTCTATTTCCCATCTGTCATCATACAGTGTTACAACATTTTTTCTCTTGTGATGAGAACATTTAAGATTTACCTTCTTAGCAACTTTCACATTTGCAGTATGGTATCACTGCCTACAGTCCCCATGGTGTACATTACATCCCCATGACACATTTATTTTGTAACTGGAAGTCTGTACCTCTGCAATCTCCTTCTTTTCGAGACATGAACAAAGAAATGTACCTAGTCACAAGTGCCTTGCTCAAATAATTTTGATTTCCAGTGTTCTCCAGAATAAACGAGAATAAATATCTCATCTTCATGGCCTCTCACAATCTGTCCATAACATAATATTCCAACATTATCTTTCCCTGTCTGCCATTCATGTGGGTTCAGGGAAATAGCTTCCCTGTCTTCCTTCAGCTTCCTAAGATTGCTCGGCTGTTTCTCCTTTTAGAATGTGTTTCCAACCACCTCCCTGTCTACCCGGCCCCCATTCATTCCTCAAACCCAACGAAGTACCAATCCCTTCACAAAAATGTCCTGTCTTACCACGAACCCACAGTGATATGCCCACATAAATACTAAACCTCCTTATCTGGCTGCTCATTTAAGTCTTTTGCCATGTCTTACCCTAAATTTCAATATTTCAAGGTATAATTCCTGTGTAAAAGTAAGACAACTGCATACCTTAATTTTAGTATTCCTCCCAAACAATTAGCCTGCTTCGCTGAGGATCAGTACTGTGTTTTACTCATCTGTTATTAGAGCTACAGCCAAGTACATAACAAGCATTACATGGAATTGATTTGAATATTTATGATCCCTGTCTAGGCCAATATTATCCTATTAGCATCTTGTAACTGACAAAAAACAGAGGAGTGAAGTTCTGCGGGGAATGTTCATTGGAAAGTGCACAAAGTTCTCAAGTTGGTTACCCAACACTTATATCTGGGGCAAGAGGAACCCTTAGAGCAAATGTGGCAGCTCTGAGCCCTAGAGGCTTGGTGTTCCGGTCTTGGTGTCCATAGGGAATTCCTAACGGTCTGGATTTCACCTGAGTCAAGGGACACCGATCTCCGCCAAAGGTGAGGCTGTGACTATTTTAACTTACTGCTGTCAAATGACTAGAATACCTGACTTTTTTCCTTTTCATGAACTGGGTCATGTTTTGGTCGAATGGATTAGCAGGGTCAGAGTTGGGATGTTGGACATTGGCACCTTCCAGTTCTGTGTGGGAGAATGGTGAGGGAGACTCCTAACTTCCTGAAGTTCTCAGGCTGCACCAAAAAAGGTAAATAGCCACTAATGCCCAGATTACTTTTGTAATTGAGAGATCTCATGGTGGAGTTTGTAAAAAGGACTAGTAGATAGGGAATTTTTAAGAAAATCACTATTATAAAATATATTTGTTAAGCCCCAGTTGCCATCTATTTGTCCAGACAACCATGGACCCATATTCCTTCCCAGAAGGCTTTGGAGCCACCATCTCAATGACATATATTTCAGTAATATATATCAACATTGCCCTGCTTTACTACTTTTAGCAGTTGGTTTCTCTTCTTCACTACTGTTTTCTGTTTTATTTTCCTACTGGCCATTTATCATCCCTTTATGTCCTTAACTCCCTTTAAAGTCTCACATGATAGGGCGTTATGCTGAGCGAAATAAGTCAGGCAGAGAAGGACAAATATCATATGTTTGCACGTATAGGAGGATTAGGAGGAACTTAACAGAGGACCAAGGGGGAGAAGAAGGGCGGAAATGGTGGGGGAAAGGGAGAGAGGCAAACCATGAGAGACTCTTGAATGCTGACAGAAACTGAGGACTGGTGGATGTGGGGGGGAGGAGGGGTGGGCATGGAGGAGGACACTTGTGGGGATGAGCACCGGGTGTTATGTGGAAACTAATTTGACAAACTATTTGTAAAAAAAAATAAAATAAAATAAAAATAAAGATTAGGAGCAATCCAAAAAAAAAAAAAAGAACAAACAGCAAAATAAATAAATAAATAAATAAAGTCTTACATGATAACTTATTTCTGGAACAATCTCTTTCCATCCAGGGGAAGACCAGAAGCACCTTAAGGTATGGGACTATGTCTGCCAACTGGCCATTACGTGAGAAGAAGGACACTCACCGAAGAGGAGGCACAGGAGGCTGGCAGCAAATAAGAGCAGAGCTATGAGTCTCAGGGGGTGGGAAGGGGAAGTAATCCGCATCAGGGGTGAAGGTCTCATCTCACTGAGATATTGACAATGTACGAGGTGTGTAGACCATCACGGGGATGCACAGGTCAAGAGAGTCCAGAATTGTAAGTCTGATCACTCCAGGAGATTCAAAAGGGTGACCAAGAGTAGGTAACAGCCACATTCTGAGAATGGAACCGGACAGGAACCATCTAACCCTGACCCCTGCCGGGACCTCAGCTTCAGCTCCCAACTGGATTCTCACTGGATTCTGATGCCCTGGAGGTGGGGAGAAGGCAGCGCCCACTCTTTCACAGAGCAGGACCAGGCAGCAGCCTGGCCACGCATTCAAGGGGGACCACCTAAATGATGCCCGTCCTTGAACACCGCCACCAAATTTCCTGTGCCTTTGCCCTGTGCTTTTGAGTAAATCCTCAATGCCTAGAATTCCCAAGTCCACTCCTTAAAGAAGGAAAACTGCACTTGCCTCTTAGTGTCAAGTGTAACCTGCTCCCTACACCTCATGGGTGAGATGTCTTTCCTCCGTCCTCCCAGGCATAATCGCATTGTAACAGAATTATATACTTGTCACCTCCACAGAGCGTTCCTGGAGCCCAGAAATTATATTCTTTCTGTCTCCGTGTCTCCAGAATGGCCTTTCACATTGTGCTCAATACATGCATGTTGATGAGCAAATGAGCAAGCCCACAAATGAAAGAAGGAAAGGATGATACACTCCTGAGCATTTGTGGTTTTGACAGGGAGACCAGCGACCATTACTGAACCCTGCTGGCACTGAGGGTTTTGGTGAGGGGGATGAACCAAGGGTAAGGAAGGCTGCCTTCTCACTGAGCCCGAACAAGAGGCAGAGCTGTCTACGTACATCAGGTGCACATCTGAAACATAGGGACGGCAGATGGAAAGATTCAAGTGCTGATACCACCTCTAATAGCAACAGTCCTCGGACTCCTAAAACCTCTTTCCATTTCTTCCTTCCTCCAACCGGAGTTAAGGAATGAGGAAGTGCACACTGCTGATATTTCTCATTAGGGTATTTTGCACTGGAATGGACTTGCCTGCTTAGGAAATAAGCCATTTAGCAAAATGACTACAACTCTATTCTGTACCCCAGGAAGCATGTTCCCACCACAGAGACAGTAGCAATGACACCTCTAAGGCTAGTGATTAGAAGTTAGCTTAAACTTTTCTGAGAGAACTGAGATTAAAGAAAAGAATAATTACAATTTTTCAGGGCAAATCAGTTCCACAAGTTCGAATAAGAGAAAGAGAAAAAAGTCTCAACTCAAGCGTCTGTAGTCGGTGATTTCAAGGGCAGCAGTGGCATTTTATCCTTATCAAGGAGTTTGTTCTCATACAACGCATAGGGCTAGAGAAGAACAACTGAGTTTTAAAAGGAAGAGAAGCTTTTTGCTACCAAAAAGCAAGGATCTGATTCTTTCTTACTAGGTTGCTCAAACAATCTTTCTTGGAAATCATGCTTAGGAATGTCTCATCCAACTGCCCACTCTCAGAGTGCCACCCATTTTGTGCTTTTCAATGGCAGCTATCAGACTGTATCAGAGAAATTGACAAGTCTAGTAATACTCTGAAGCCTGAATAATGGAAATCAATTAACAGTATTAGGCCTTATAATTTGCATATATTTATGCATTTTTCACGAATGAAGAAATAAAAATTTTAAATCTAGTATTATAACTTAGCACATAAAGAAAGAATAGCAATGCAAAAGCATGAAACTTACATCATGCAAAAAATCACTCAAAAATGGATTAAAAATCTAAATGTAAGCTGAAACCATAAAATCCCAAAAGGAACATATAAGTAGTCATCTCTTGGACATCAGCGTTAGCCACCTTTTCCTGGCTGTCTCCTCAGGCAAGGGAAACAAAAGTAAAAGTAAGCTGTTAAGACCAAAAAGCTTTTGCACAGCAGAGGAAACCACCAACAAAACAAAAAGGCAATCTATTGAATGGGAGAAGAAATTTGTAAATGATATATCTGATAAGAGGTTTCTTTCCAAAATATGTAAAGAACTCCTACAGCTCAACATTAAAAACAGACAAATAGTTGAGTAAAAAGGGGACAGAGAACCTGAATAAACATTTTGTCCAAAGAAGACACACAGATAGCTAGACAGCCAACAGACGCATGAAAAGATGTGTATCGACACCACTAATAAGCAGGGAAATGAAAACCAAGACCAGAATGAGATATCCACCCACACCTGTCAGAACGGCTAGATTCAAAAAGACAAGAAATTCCAAATGTTGGCGAGGTTGTGGTAAAAGGTGGTAACCTCATTTATTGTGGTGAGTACTGCCTAATGTAGAGATTTGTCCAATCACTATGTTTTATACCTGAAACTAATATAATATTGTATGTCAGGTATACTTCAGTTAAAAAAAAAAAAACAACCAACAGCAAAGTCTAAATGCAGTACACATTCCTCATCTCTAATCTAAAATATCCCCTAAGTGAAATAGACATATATGTGTCCTTTGATTTTAACAAAACATAATTCCACATTGTTACCCTGTTTTACAGATTAGAAAGCTTAGGCTCAGAATCATGAAGCAGGATGTTCAAAGTCATACAGTTCACATACAGAAGAACTTAGACTTGAACTCGTGTCCTTTGAGTTAATGAAATGAATAGAGAATTCTAGATGGGTAAATGAACTTTGATTTGACTATAGACATTATTTAAATTCCCTAGAGTCTTTTCCTTCTAAATAAAGAAGAATGTGATTTATCATAAATGGGAAAATGACATAAAACAAAGATCCCCCAAGACATTGCAATAATAACACCAACAATACAAATTACTATATCTCTCTGGGCAACATTTCTAAACTGTGCCCCCCAGGACCATAGTTTTACAATATATTTATAGATATTATATGAAGGGGAAAAAGGATTCAACAAAAATCAGTTGCATTTCTATACACTAACAATGAACAGTCCAAAAAGGATATTTAAAAAACCATTTCATTTAAAATAGCAAGAAATTGTATTAACTAACTTTTTTGTAGCAATTATTTCACAATATATACATGTAGTAAATCATCACTTAGTATACCTTAAACTTAGACAATGGTATATGTCAATTATCTCAATAAATCTGGGGAATAAATTTAAAAATAAAAATAATATGGCATCAAAAAAAGAATGAAATACTTAGTCATACTTAGTAACAAACTTTATCTATGGGGGGGTGCCTCGGTGGCTCAATGGGTTAAGCATCTGACTCTTGATTTTAGCTTAAGTCATGATCTGAAGGTCATGGGATCAAGCCCCGCATCAGGCTCTGTGCTAGGCATGGAGCCTGCTTAAGATTCTCTCTCTCTCTAAAAATATAAATAAATAATATAATAAAATGAACTTCATCAAGAAGACAAAGGCTATAAAACTACAAAACATTGCTGTAAGAAGTTATAGAAGACACCAATAAATGGAAAACCATTCATGTTCATGGATTGGAAAACAATAGTGTTAAGATACCAATACTACCCAAAGTGATCTACACAGTCAACACAATTCCTATCAAAATCCCAAAGACATATTTTTGGCAGAAATACTAAAATCAATTCTAAAATTGATAAAGAATCTCAAGAGACCCTGAACAACCAACACAATTTTGAAAAAAGGAACAAATTTAGAGGTCTCATGCTAGCTGACTTCAAAGCTTACTACAAAGCTACAGTAATCAGAACAGTGTGGCGCTGTCATAAAAACAAACATATATTCTAATGCACTAGAACAGAGAGCTGTGAAGCAAACCCTCCCATATGTGGTCACATGATTTTGACAAAGTTCCAGGACAATGCAAGGCAGAAAGGGGGGTCTTTTTAACACACAATCTTGAGAAAACTGGGTATCTGCATGCAAAAGAACAAAGCTGGACCTTACCTTACACTATATTCAAAAATTAACTCAAAACGAATCAAAGAGCTCCTTCTTCCTCATTCCTTTGTATCTCAATAAATGGCAATCTCTTCCTACCAGTTGCTCAGACGATCTGCCTTGGTCAGCCTTGTGTTTTCAATGTCACAGTACATGTTCAGTCCGTTAGAAGACCTATCAGTTTGTCCTTCTACACATATCCTGAATCTGACCATTTTCATTACCTCAGACATATAGTTACCTTCTCCTCTGTGCAGCACTGTTATCTGGTTTCCTTTGTTCTTCTCATCTTTATAGATTTTTTTCACACTTCAGGGTCATTTCTTTGTTTCTTTCTTTTTTTTTTTTTTTTTTTACAAATACTTTATTGTCAAGTTGGTTTCCATATAACACCCAGGGCTCATCCCCACAAGTGCCCTCCTCCATGGCCATCCCCCTCTCCCCCTACGCCCATCAGTCCTCAGTTTGTTCTCAGCATTCAAGAGTCTTTCATGGTTTGCCTTCCTCCCTCTCCCCCACTATTTCCCCCCTTCTTCTCCCCCTTGGTCCTCCGTTAAGTTCCTCCTAATCCTCCTATATGTGCAAACATATGATATTTGTCCTTCTCTGCCTGACTTATTTCGCTCAGCATAACACCCTCAAGGTCCATCCATGTTGCTACACATGGCCAGATTTCATTGTTTCTCATTGCCATGTAGTATTCCATGGTATAGATAAACCACATCTTCTTGATCCATTCGTCGGTTGATGGACACTTAGGCTCTTTCCATGTTTTAGCTATTGTGGAGAGTGCTGCTATGAACATTGGGGTACATGTGCTCCTATGCATCAGCACTCCTATATCCCTTGGGTAAATTCCTTGCAGTGCTATTGCTGGGTCATAGGGGAGTTCTAATGTTACTTTTTTGAGGAACCTCCACACTGCTTTCCAGAGGGGCTGCACCAGTTTACATTCCCAGCAACAGTGCAGGAGGGTGCCCGTTTCTCCACATCCTCGCCAGCATCTAGAGTCTCCTGATTTGTTCATTTTAGCCACTCTAACTGGCGTGAGGTGGTATCTCAGTGTGGTTTTAATTTGTATTTCTGCAGGCTCATTTCTTTAAACCAACCCAGATCATGTCTCTCTTCTGGTCAAAACCCTGTAATGGAGTCTTACCTCATCCTAAGTAAAAGCCAAAGTCATTATGGCGGTCTAAAAGTCCTACACCATCCACACCCCCTTGTAACCTTTTTGAGTCCTTTGATGCAACCCCTTCCTCATCCACTCTGCCCCAGCACATCTGCTTCATCACTTTCCCTGCACAGCACCCAGAATGTTTCCACCCCAACACCTAGGCACCTGCTAATTTTTTTACCTAGAAGTTCTTCCACATACCTGTAGGCTTGCCCCTTCCTCTCCTCAGGTCTTGATTCTAATATTTCAGGCCTTCTAGGACCATCTGATATAAAGCAGGTCTGGCAGTACCTGGCTGGCTCGGTCGATAGAGCGTGCAACTCTTGATCTCAGGGTCATGAGTTTGAGCCCCGCTTTGGGTATGGAGCCTACTTAGAATAAAATATAGAAAATAGTTCTGCCTTAAGTGTTCTTAGCTTACTTTTTATTTTACTGCCCAAACCCAAATTTAAGTTTTATACATGGTATATGTTTACTTGTTTAGTGTCTGTCTCTCTCCACCAGAAGGTAAGCTCCATTAGCGTAGGGACTTTGTTTTGTTCACTATTATATTCCCTAGGCCAGAGCCTGCCACCTGCAAAAACTGTTGTTATGAATGTGAATATTGTTATAATGTGAGTGAATGAATGAATGAACATAATTGCTGCTACATTTATACATGTAACTAACAACTCATGAAATTTGCAGTTTCCTTCATTGCACCAATTAAATCCTTAAAATTGAGTATTATCATTTCGGTCATAAATGGTCATAGCTCAATTTAGTGAACAAAAATTAGCTTTTAAACTATGATGCAGCCTAATGGAAAAAGAAATCCTATTGTCCCTGGTATACCGACTTACATTTTACATGAACCCTTGCTCCAGTGATGTCTTGGTCAGTTGGACCATGCAAGAATCTGAAAAATAAGCCCCCAAAAACCCAAAAACAATCCGTTTTTCAAATCTTGCCAGCCATTAGTATTTTCTTCATGGCTAAATGACAAACACCAGAACTGACAAGTGTGGCTCTCACTTTACTGATTTGGAACCGTTGTTACCACAGTCATGTCCCTGTGTTGTGGTAAATTTCTGGCCAAGTAAATTTATTGTTCTTCTCCCCACACTGGATACATGCTGTGTATCAGTAACATCTCCCTAAACTTCTTCCAACTCTAGACAGAAAACAAACACTAATAGTGGTTTCTTTTTACTTGTAGGCTCTTTCTAGGTCCGTACAAAACTAACCTCCATGCAAATTGTCCAATTTTCTTGCTTCAACCCAATAATGGATTTTATACTGCAAATGAGGGGTCCTCTCTAACCCTTTGGGTTGTTGATTCTCTCACACGAGAGTCTGTTCTCAATGTCAACCCTCCAGATCGGTTGCCCAGGGTGAACCTAGGTTCAAGCACTCACTGTGCTCATGTCTTCTCCATGCAAAATGTGTCTCTTGGGCACCTGGGTGGCTCAGCTGGTTGAGTGTTTGAGTGTTGATTTCAGCTCAGGTCAGGCTCCCAGGGTCATGGGATTGAGCCCCATGTCGGGCTCCATGCTGGGCATGGAACCTGCCTACGATTTTCTCACCCTCTCCTGCTCATTCTCTCTCTGAAAATAAAAAATAAAATTAAAACAAAATAAAACAAAATAAAATAATAAAATAAAATAAAATAGTGGCACCTGGGAGGATCATTCGGTTAACCATGTGACTTCAGCTCAGGTCATGACCTCATGGTGTGTGAGTTTGAGCCCCATGTTGGGCTCTGTGCTGACACTCAAGAGTCTAGAGCCTGCTTCAGATTCTGGGTCTCCATCTCTCTGCCTCTCTACCTCTCTCTCTCTCCTTCAAAAATAAATAAACATCAAGAAAACTAATTTTTTAATAAAAAGTAAAAAACAAAATAAATGTTGGAATGTTATTGTGTAGCATCCCAACCATCAGTGTTTTAAAAAATAAATGTACTTCTCATATTTTGGCTAGAACTAATATGCTGATTCAGGCCAAGGTATAATGATGAATAATAACTTTACATGAATATTTTGAAATGAGAAATATTTTTGCAGCACTACTGCAATCATACCACATAGGGAGTTATTTATTATAACTTAATATCATAAGTGCCTTCTCAAGAAGAAACAAGTGTGACTGAGTCCAGCACCAGAAGAATAGTTAGGCAAATTGCAGCAATCCACTGAATGGAATGCTGTGATCATTAAAAATGATATTCATAAATTTTACCAGCAAGAGGGGCGCCTGGGTGGCTTAGTCGGTTAAGCGTCCGACTTTCGCTTAGGTCATGATCTCGCGGTTCGTGGGTTCGACCCCCGCGTCGGGCTCTGTGCTGACTGCCAGCTCAGAGCCTGGAGCGTGTTTCAGTCTGTGACTCCCTCTCTCTCTGACCCTCCCCTGCTCACGTTGTCTTGAAACGCCCAGAGATCGGAAGACCCCCAAAATCAAACCACCAGAGACCAGAGTCAAAGTCAAGCGGCGAGGGTTGTTTATTTGCAGGTTCGAACCTGGACCTCCGCGCACTCATTGCAGGTGACGCTAAGAGGCCCTGAACAAAGCCTTTGCAGCCTTTTTATAGACAGAAGTAAACAAGTCATGGGGAGGGACAGGAGATTTCCATGGTTACAAGTTTGCCATTGGTTAACATTTAAATGTGAACATATACCGCATCTGATTGGCTCCCGCCATCAGGTTTTTGGCGGGATCCAATCATAATACTTGGGGTACCTTTGAATTCAGCCTATCATAGAGCGAGTTTGAAGTCTTGTTTGGCTACTAACAGGTTAACATCTCTCTCTCCAGGCCCTTCCCTCAGCAAGGTGGGGGGCAGCCGCTGGCCTTTTCGGATTGGCTTCCACCAAGGTGGGGTGGTGGGGTGACAGAGGGAACATGAAGCTAGTCGCTTGGGCAATTCGGTGGCGGGAAAGCAAGCCTTAAGCATTGTTACAGAAGCAGAAAGAGCTGGTTAGGTATTAACTTCCCGTAGCGCAAGCATTTGCCCAGAAGCGGAAAAGCTGGTTAAGTTTTTGGTTTAGTTTATCTAGGACTGGGGCTACGTGCAGCCCGAGGTTTCTCTTAATGGAGGACTTAATTTTTGGCTCTACAGTCTCTCTCTCTCTCTCCTAGAAATAAATAAAACATTAAAAAAAATTTAAAAACAAGATTACACAGCAAGATGCAAAAATATATATAATTTTAAGTTAAAATCACAGACATAAAATTGCGTGTAACATGATTATATCTGTTAAAAATATGCATGGATTGAGGTAAAGGCTGGAAAGACACACAAAAAATATATGCGATTTATATATCAGAATCTTCCAATATCTTTCTTTAAGGTTTTAAGTTAATTGTATAGCTATTTTAGGTTAAAAAATGTAATTTTGTGCAATGTGTCGTGGTGATATGTTATGCCTTCCGGGTTTCCTTTTGAAACTATTCTTTATATTCTTCAAAATTAAAAGTCTCATATGAGGATATTTTGACCACTATAACTTAGGATCTGTCACAAAAAGTCTGCCAAACACCTCATCTACTCAATGTGGAATATTTTTAATGAATTAAACAGCAAAATTTTTAAAAACCTTATTTTTTGACATTAATTTTGTAACTTATGATGATCATGTGGAGAATTTAAACATCCTTCTGTTGTAATATTTATTCCATTAGGACTTTCATGGTATTCTCTTTAATGATATCTTTTACTGAAAACAATTCTTACCTCAAATAATTTTTAAAATTGTTATTTATTCCAACAGCAACGTACACCGTTAGAGAAGATATATTTATCAAATATTAAAAATTATCTATAATTTTTCCATCCTCAGGATTTATTTGAAATGGCAGATTTAATTTAATTTCTGTCAAGCTCTACCTTGAAAAGATATACATCACAAAAATCCCATGAAATCTTGAATTTGTAGCCCTAAAATGTGTGCCTCTGACTGACATTTTATTTTGGCTGCAAATGACTTTGATAAACACTAAATATCCAATAAAAATATTGACCTCAAAGTCAGATTTGGACAACTTGGCCGAAGAGGAAATACTTCTAACATACCCTTGTTTTAGATCATTTTAGACACCTTCTCCCAACATCCTCCCATAAATATAACAAAGTAACAATTCTACAAAACTAGGTCCCAGAAAAAAATTAATCCCCCTCTTGTGAAGAAGTGGTGAAAAGCATCCATGATCACCAGAGTAGGAGAGAAATTTCACAGCCAATTTTCACACTGGTTTTCCACTGTAACTCTAAGCAAAGTGCATGTGGAATAACTTCCGGCAAAAAGCATGTGGAATGACCCTTGTATTACCCTGCATGAGCTCAGCAGAGGAGCACAGAATTCTCAAAGGTGATGCCATAGCATTGATTAATCATATGCCCACACATCAGCATTTTATAGATTGTAAGTAAGAAAAGGAAATGCTTCCAGCCAGTGCACTAAGAGCCATTTCCTATTTCTTCCATTCATTCATTGAAAACAATATTTATTGAGCACCTGGTATAGTCAGGCACTCCTCCAACACTCAGACTATAACTGCAAAAACAAAGGCAAAATCCCTGCTATCAGGAAGGGATTCTGCTGGAGAAAGGCAACAATCAATCTACAATCAATAACAATCAATAGGTAGTTAACAATCAATAGGTAGTTAACACTGATAGGTGCTCTAAGGAATTAAAACGCTGGCAGGACTCCTACGTCTGATGGGGGTTCAGAGAGGGACTCTCAGATTAGGTGACATGGCATTGGATAGAAAACCTGAAAGAAGTGGGGCGCCTGGGTGGCTTAGTCGGTTGAGCTTCCGACTTTCGCTTAGGTCATGATCTCGCGGTTCGTGGGTTCGAGCCCCGCGTCGGGCTCTGTGCTGACTGCTAGCTCAGAGCCTGGAGCCTGTTTCCATCTGTGACACCCTCTCTCTCTGACCCTCCCCTGCTCGCGCTGTCTCTCTCTCTCTCCTAGAAAAAAAAAAAAAAAACACCTGAAAGAAGTGAGACAGTGAGCTGTGAGGCTGATAAAAGTGCTCCCGGCAGAGGCAGCACCATGTGCCAAGACCCAAGTAGACTTAGTATGAGCAGGGATGTCACCAGGAGGTCAGCTTGGCTGGCGCAGAGTGAGTGAGACCAACATTGGGAAGAGATGCAAAGAAATGGTAAAGGCCATTTTACTGAGAACATTATTTGCCATGGTAAGCGCTTGGAATCTCGCTGTGTGTAAAATTGTAAGTCACTATTGGGGCAGGAGTAGGGGTGATCACAGAGGAAGAGGGGAGCCAGGGAGGCATGAAACCTATTGCAACAGACCAGGTGAGAGATCATGGTGCCTTGGACTGAACACATTTCATCAGTACACTCAAGATTAGGATACATGTTGAAGGCAGAGTTTCTGATAGTTTGAAATAATATTAGGAGATGAAGATGAGATAACCCAAGTGAGTGAATACAGACAGAGAAGAGAAAAGATCCAAATCCTATACCTCGAGAGACTCCAATGTTTGAGATCACAAAGCTGAGTGGAATCCGGTCAGGAAAACAGAGAAGCAGCAGTCCAGTGAGGCAGAAACAAAACATGAAGGGAATGATATTCTAGCGAACAAATGCAGACACAGTTTCAAAGAGAAAAGAGTAACCGATGATGTCAGATGCAGATGCCCAGTCGATGAGATGAAGACTGAGGATTCACCACTGGATTTAGCAACATGGACGATGTAGAGGGCATGGATAAGAAACAGGTGGAATGAGCAGATCAGAGTGGGTTTTGTGGAGGATACCACACAACGTGTAGACACTGTTCAAGGAAATTTCCTAATGGGAAAGGTAAAAAATTAAAAACTGTGGGATACGAGGTGTCAAGGAAGGTTTTTGGATAGAAAATGGTTCAAACATCTTTTATGTTTTCAAAGATGCAAAACACTCCATCCTTATATTCTCCCTTGGCAAATATCAGACTTTGGCAGCTTCATTCTAAAGCCAATATGCAGCTTCATTATAAAGTCATTCATGGGTTCCTGGCTGGCTCAGTCAGTAGAGCACATGACTCTTAATCTCAGGGCTGTGAGTTCAAGCCCCACATAGGGCATGGAGCCTACCTGCAAAAAATTCATTCATTAAAAAAAAAAGTCAAAGAGATATTTTTCTTACTCCCACAATTTTCATGACAATCTTTAAAGCACAGTTTCTAAGAAAACTTTAAGGTACACTTCCTTCATAAAAATGACAGACTTTTGAAGAAAATATATTTTTCAATTCTTTTTTTTTTAATACTTATTTATTTTTGAGACAGAGACAGAGACAGAACACAAGCAGGGGAGGACAGAGAGAAAGGAAGACACAAAATCTGAAGCAGGCTCCAGGCTCTGAGCTGTCAGCACAGAGCCCCATGTGGGGCTCGAACTCATGAAGTGCAAGATCATGACCTGAGCTGAAGTCAGACACTTAACCGACTAAGCCACCCAGGTGTCCCTGTATTTTTTTAACTCCTGATGTAAGATGAGCTGACAATAAAATATAACATCTGGCTTCCCACACACACACAAAAAAATAAAAATATTATTCATGAAATGGGAAGTAAAAAGAAAGATTATTGTTACCCTATTGCACTTCTCGTTTTCAAGAGAGAGGAAATTTCCTGCTAAGAATTTTATTAAGAATATTTAATGACACATGGGGCACCTGGGTGGCTAAGCTGGGTAAGCGCCTGACTCGTAGTTTTGGCTCAGGTCATGATCTCATTGTTCGTGAGTTCAACCCCCACATTGGGCTCCACGCTGACAACTGAAAGTCTGGAGCCTGTTTCAGATTCTCTCTCTCTGCTCCACCCCTGTTCTTTCTCTCTCCCTCAAAATAAATAAAAAATAAACTTTAAAAAAGAATATTTAACAACATGATGAATGTTACTAAATGTGTGTTTCTTCAGTGACAATATATATTCCATGTGGGGTTTTTTTATAACAATCTTCTAACAACATAAGCTTAGAACACACATTATAATTCTTTGAGTAAATTTCTACAGCAAATTAATGTCATCTAAAATATTGATCTATGTATGTTTTCACTCATATGTGGAACTTGAGAAACTTAACAGAAGGCCATGGGGGAAGGGAAGGGGAAAAAATAGTTAAAAACAGAGAGGGAGGGAGGCAAACCATAAGAGACTCTTAAGTATAGAGAACAAGTTGAGGGTGGATGATGGGTGGGGAGAGGAGAAAATGGGTGATGGGCATTGAGGAGGGCACTTGTTGGGATGAGCACTGGGTATTGTATGTAAGGGATGAATCACAAGAATCTACCCCCAAAACCAAGAGCACGCTGTACACATTGTATGTTAGCTAGTTTGACAATACATTATATTTTAAAAATAGGGGCGCCTGGGTAGCTCAATCGGTTAAACATCCAACTTCAGCTCAGGTCATGATCTCACAGTTTGTGGGTTTGACCCCCACATTGGGCTCTGTGCTGACAACTCAGAGCCTGGAGCCTGTCTTCAGATTCTGTGTCTCCCTCTCTCTCTGACCCTCCCCTGCTCACACTGTCTCTCTCTCTCTCTCAGAAATAAATTTAAAAAAATTTTTAAATAATAAATAAAATAAAATAAGATAAGATAAGATATTGATCTAGGGGCACCTGGGTGGTTCAGTCAGTTAAGCGACTCTTGATATCAGCTCAGAGCATGATCTCACCATCCATGAGATTAGACTCTGAGCTGGGCGTGAAGCCTGCTTAAGATTCTCTCTTACTTGAGAACAAACTGAGGACTGATGGGTATGGGGAGGGAGGGGAAGGGGAGTGATAGGCATGGAGGAGGGCACTTGTGGGGATGAGCACTGGGTGTTATATGGAAACTAAATTGACAATAAACTATTAAAAAATAAAAAATATATATTCTCTCTCTCTCCCCCCCCTTCTCCACTTGCACATGGACACGAGTACACATGTGCTGTCTCTCTCTCAAAAATCAAAATAATCTAACTTTCTCTCAAAAATCAAAATAATCTAACTTTCTCTCAAAAAACAAAATAATCTAACTTTCTGGTGATATTATATTAGAAAACCCAGGATACGAGTGATCAGCTGATCTCTTCGCTCATGCCTTTTCAGGCACGCACGCACACCCCTCCAAGGGGTCTTGAACAAGCCTACCTACAACAGCAGAGGACAAGGGACTCAGAATCTTTGCAGACTCTCAATCCCTCTGTGGCAATACCAGCTGAGAAGAGCCTTAGATTATGACTCTCACACATGAATTGTTTTCATCTGTCTTTTGAGGCAAAACAGTAAAATCCAGCCCAGACTCTCGAACAGGTACCTAAGATACAGAATTAAGAGAGCCCATTTGCTGATAGGCCAAAAACAAAGTTGGTTTGTCGCTATAAAATTTTAGAAACCTATCTGAAATTCTTTTTTATAAGAAGGAAAACTCTAAAAGCCCCTGTAGCCAGAGATAAAGGTGTCCTCCCTCGTGTGGCAGCTTCAGATTGATTTAAAGGCTAAGATTAAGGGAATTGGCAAGAAGGTCTGTCAGGATTACAGAAAAAGAATAATATAGCTTCTATTTACATTTATTACTATTTGTACTTCATCACTTTAAAGTATTTTGTATATGCTTTATAATAATCATAATATTTAATAGAGCTGTACATTTATATAATACACGTATACATATATTTTAGAGGAGATGATCAAAAAAAAAATCTTGACATGGTGTTCAATAAAAAAGTTCAGGGATGACTGCATAAATGTGGTCTGAAAACTACTTTGGCTTAGGGGCGCCTGGGGGACTCAGTGAGTTAAGTGTCTGACTTTGGCTCAGGTCATGATCTTGCGATTAGTGCATTCCAGCCCTGCGTCGGGCATTGTGCTGAGAGCTTGGAGCATGGAGCCTGGTTCAGATTCTGTTCTCCCTCTCTCTCTGCCCCTCACCCACTTATGCTCTGTCTCTGTCTCTGTCTCTCAGAAATGAATAAACATTAATTTAAAAAAAAAAAAACTACTTTGGCTTGGGAATGCATAGAGGACAGCATTATTTACCTTCCACCGTGGCTGAAGATAATCCCAATGTGGGCACTCTAAAGGTCACATTTTTGAGGAGTATCATGTTCCAGTATATCTACCTTTGGGGAGGTGCCAATGGTTTAATGGCTTATAAATACAATGGGGAGAGGTACAAGAATCCCCATTACATCCTGAGTCCTGTATTCATGGACCATATCCCACCATGTTTCCAATGCGTAGAACAGTGCCCGGCTCATAGTAAGTGCTCAATAAATATCACTTCCAAAATTATTAATTCACCAAATATTTATTTTATTGACTTACTACACACCAGGCATCAGTCACCAGGCACCAGGCACCAGGAATATAGCCGATCATGAGAAGAACACTTGGGATGAGGGATAATATTATGGAAATCTGATACTGATCTATTTTTAAAAAAACTTTTTTCCATAATTGGATTTTGAAATACTATTTGGGAACAGTCTATAGGATCACGTGCTTTTTAAAAGACCTCTTTCAGGTTTATTTGCTTCAATCATCATCATTCAACGTAACAGCAATTAGACAACAGAAAGAAATAAAAGGCATCCAAATCAGCCAGGAGGGAGTCAAACTTTCACTCTTCGCAGATAACATGATATTCTGTATGGAAAACCTAAAAGAATCCACCAAAAAACTGCTAGAACTGATCCCTGAATTCAGCAAAGTTGCAAGATATAAAATCAATGCAGAAATCAGTTGCATTCCTATACACCAATATGAAGCAACAGAAAGAGAAATCAAGGAATCAGTTCCATTTGTAACTGCACCAAAAATCATAAAATACCTAGGAGTAAATCTAACCAAAGAAGTGAAAAATCTATACAGTGAAAACTATAGAAACCTCATGAAAGAAAGTGAAGAAGACACAAAAGAATGGAAAAATCATCCATGCTCCTGGATAGGACGAATATTGTTAAAATGTGAATACTACCCAAAGCAATCTACATATTCAATGGAATCCCTATCAAAATAACACCAGTGTTCTTCATAGAGCTAGAACAAACAATCTTAACATTTGTATGGAAGCAGAAAAGACCTTGAATAGCCAAAGCAATCTTGAAAAATAAAACCAAAGCTGGAGGCATCACAATCCTGGACTTCAAGTTATATTACAAAGCTGTAATTATCAAGGCAGTATGGTAGTGGCACAAAAATAGACACTTAGATGAATGGAACAGAATAGAGAACCCAGAAAGGGACCCACAAACATATGGCCAACTCATCTTTGACAAAGCGGAAAAGCAAACTTTATTTACTCATCTTGGAATAAAGACAGTCTCCTCAGCAAATGGTGCTGGGAAAACTGAACAGCGACATGCAGAAAAATGAACTTGGACCACTTTCTTACACCATCCACAAAAATCAACTCAAAATGGATGAAAGATCTAAATGTAAGACAGGAAACCATCAAAATCCTCGAGGAGAAAGCAGGCAAAAACCTCTCTGACCTCTGCCACAGCAACTTCTTACTCAACACGTCCCTGGAGGCAAGGGAAACCAAAGCAAAAATGAACTATTGGGACTTCATCAAAATAAAAAGCTTCTACACAGTAAAGGAAACAATCAGCAAAACTAAAAGGCAACCAATGGAATGGGAGAAGATATTTGCAAATGACATGCTGGATAACAGGTTAGTATCCAAGATCTAGAAAGACCTTATCAAACTCAAAACTCAAAAACCAAAAAATCCAGTGAGGAAATGGACAAAAGACATGAATAGACACTTCTCTAAAGGAGACATCCAGAACGGCCAACTGACCCACGAAAAGATGTTCAACATCACTCATCATCAGGGAAATAGAAATCAAATCCACAATGAGATACCACCTCACACCTGTCAGAATGGGTAACATTAACAACTCAGAGAATAACAGATATTGGTAAGGATGCAGAGAAAGAGGATCTCTTTTGCACTGCTCGTGGGAATGCAAACTGGTGCAGCCACTCTGGAAAACAGTATGGAGCTTCCTCAAAAAAGTAAAAATAGAACCATCCTATGACCCAGCAATTGCACTACTAGATATATATCCAAAGGATACAGGTGTGCTGTTTCAAAGGGGCACACGCACCCCAATGTTTATAGCAGCGCTATCAACAATAGTGAAATCATGGAAAGAGCCCAAATCTCCATCGATGGATGAATGGATAAAGAAAATGTGGCATATATATACAATGAAGTATTACTCAGCAATCAAAAAGAATGAAATCTTGCCATTTGCAACTATGTGGATGAAAGGCATCTACTCCGGAAATCATTGTTGCACTATATGCTAACTAACTTGGATATAAATTTTTTTTAAAAGTCATCTCAAAGCAAAATATGAAACTAGTCTATGGTCCCCCAAAATGAATGACTATTAAACAAGTTTGTTTTTTTAGGGAGAGTATTTTTGTTTGTTTAGACCCTGCTCTAAAATAATGCAGGGGCGCCTGGGTGGCTTAGTCGGTTAAGCGTCCGACTTTCACTTAGGTCATGATCTCGCGGTTCGTGGGTTCGAGCCCCGCGTCGGGCTCTGTGCTGACTGCCAGCTCAGAGCCTGGAGCCTGTTTCAGAGTCTGTGTCTCCCTCTCTCTCTGACCCTCCCCTGTTCACGCTGTCTCTCTCTATCCTAGAAATAAAATAAAAATATTTTTAAAAAAATAAAATAAAATAAAATAATGCAGATATGCCTTCTACAATCTCCTTTCTCCCCAGAAGCCTTATCACAATGGAGAAGAAGAAAACTTTGGCTTCACTTTGGAGAACTCCATCATTTTCTTCCAAAATGGAAAAAAAAAAAACACCCAAAAAACCACAAAGCCTTTTGATTTAATGATTTTACAGAAGTGAGAAAAGAGGCTAAAAGACAAACATCTCCAGCCATGTCCTATGTGATAATGACTGGGAAGTTCAAGATTCCCACCCCCAATCCAAAAAAAAAAGTTTCTTCCTTGAGAGAACCCAGCTTTTGCAGGGACAGGGAGGTGTATGATGAGAAGCTGGCAGTGAGGCTGAGGAGGGTTCTGGAGCTGAAATATAAAGGGGGAGAAGGCTTTGAGAAAACTGTAATTTACACTCACAGAACAAAGCTATTTCCACATCCAGAGAAGCTAAGCACACCCACAAAAATGAAATACCATCCATGCTCAGAATTCAGTCAAGTATATTTTATCGAGTTGTACTACTCTGTGTGAAATGAACTCACAGAGGAATTACAGTCCAAGTACAGATGCTTTCGATCACCAATTTCTCCAGCCCTGGAAAATGACACATCCTTCAGAATGTTTTCTATTAGAGAGTTTTACAGGTGTGCAGCTTTCCAGGAAGCTTGGGCGTTCTCATTTCTTCTTATTAACAAATGCATATGTCCAATGGGGGAGGGGGGATCATTAACAAGAAACGACGTCTATCATTGAAAAAAGAAAACAAGTTGTTTCTGGATTTTGTACTGTCCAGAGGGATAAACGTGTTGCGGCAGTTAGAACTGATGGATGGTGTTAGGTACTCAGTACTCACTTGGTGGTACCCTGGCTCCTCATCAGTCTTGCGCCTTAGCCACGGCACAAGTACGCGCGTGTGCACACACATGTGTACACCTTAGTATATCCAACATTGCATGCTAAGTTTCAGAGCATTCAGGGACAATGAATACAAAAAGATCATCTTTGGGAAATGATTCAATTTACATTTAGGTTAATATAAACACAAACAACTCACTGTCAGGAAAGCAATCCTATTAAACTATTATTTCCAAGGCCCACAAGTTTTTATTATCACTTTATTATAGGGATGCTTATTATGAGCCAATGCAGTGACATGGAGGCACTGTGACTTGAATGTTTTTCTCTAAGTATTAATCCTATTTGTATGCCAGATGGTCCCTTACAAAGTGAACGTCATAGATATTCAATAAATACTTCTTAAGTTACAGAGAATAAAGTCAATGATGACATAAATCCTTTACAGCTCATGATGTTCATTTGAGAAAGGCCAAATAGGCCTGAGGAAGCAAGGATCAAATTTAAAGCCAAGCAATTTGTGAACATTTAATAATGTAAATGCTCATTTCTTCTTTTGATCACAAAGTCATGTCTTTATGAGAAGATGGCGAAGAGCCACACTTGAAGACCTTTGCTATCATGGCCATGGACAGCATTAGAAATAGACTTCGGGGCACCTGGGTGGCTCAGTTGGCTAGGCATCCGACTTCGGCTCAGGTCATGATCTCACAGTTCATGGGTTCGAGCCCCGCATCGGGCTCTGTGCTGACAGCTAGCTCAGAGCCTGGAGCCTGTTTCGGATTCTGTGTCTCCCTCTCTCTCTCTGACCCTCCCCCTCTCACGTTGTCTCTATCTCAGAAATTAATTAATCAATCAATTAAATAATTGAATTAATTTAATTAATTAAATTTTTCTATCTATATGATCTGTCATTTCTGAAATGTTACTTCACCAACCTAGAGAAAAGAAATGAATTGTTACTTTTTCTGCTTATATCACAAGTGCCTCAAAAGATTTTCTTCACAGCTACCAAATTTTGCTTCCTGAAATTTGAGACCATTCTGAAATTGAGATACAATTTCTAATGAGAATGGTTCAGAAGTCATGTACTCTTTGCAATATCATCTCCTGTTCAATGCAAAAGTCTTTGGTTTCATTGGAATCTCGTTGTGAGTAGACCAGGGATTATTCCAAACAACCAGAACAAAATCTCCCCAGGATCATCTGACGTGTTTTGTGTTTATAAACTCTTTTTATTTTAAGTTTCTAAATAAAGCTTTAGACCCTGAGCTAGGTAGTGATTAAGGGAGAATTGTTAAAGAAAAAATGTCAATTGTAATAGATCTATCACAATGCAGTGTTTTAAACAGAGTCATCTGTACCACGCAGTTCCATTTTTTTTTTTTTTCCATTTATTTTTGAGAGAGAGAGACAGAGACAGAGCATAAGCAGGGGAGGGGCAGAAAGAGGGAGACAGAGAGCCCGAAGCAGGCTTCAGGCTCTGAGCTGTCAGCATAGGGCCTGATGCCTGGCTTGAACTCCTAAACCATGAGATTGTGACCTGAGCTGGTCGGATGTTTACCTGACTGGGCCACCAGGTGCCCCTCCTTTTTCTGACATTACAGGCTGGGTTCCATAACTGATCCTCCAATGAAAAACAAATTAAAATGCTAACTCAGATATATTTGTGAATCTTTTCAAATCTTGCTATATCTAGCAAGAAAGTAATATTCAGTTGCCAAAATATAAATGAGGGCAGAAACCCAGCAAGGTAAACAGAGAATTTAAAATAGAGTATTCTTTGAAGAAAGCCAATTTCTGAGCTTAGGAATTTTAAGCTCCAGCTTTCATGGCTTAAAAAGTACAGGAAGAGGAAACAATGTCCAAGAATAAACAAGGACTTCAACTTTAAAATTTACAGAAGACGCCTCTCCACAGATTAAAGCTTCACAAATATCAAGCAGAATAAGGGAGAAACCAACATCACAGTGAAAATACTGAAACCCAAAGAAAAAGAAAAGTTCTAACTAGAACCAGAGGGGGAAATGACAGATTACCCATAAAGGAAGAATAATTACATTAGCAGGGGCACCGGAGTGGCTCAGTCCGCTAAGCGTCTCACTTGGACTCAGGTCATAATTTCACAGTTCATGCTTTCGAGCCCCTGTCCCATACGGGGCTCCACACTGACAGCTGGAGACCTCTTGGGAATCTCTCTTTCCCCCTCTCTGCCCCTCCCCTACTCACATTTTCTCTCTCAAAAATAAATAAATAAACTTCAAAAACAATTACATTAACAGTTGATTACCATTAGTAACAGGAGAAACCAGAAGATGGTGGAATTACATGTATGCTGAAAAAATTAGCGAGTAGCATCCGAAACCTGATTAAAAACATGTAACCACATGTATTGGTGTATAATATCTTGAAAATGAACTTCAGGCACTAAATGTGTACAATTTCCTCAGGCTCCTCTGTAGGACCCTCCACCCTTTCCCACTGGCAACAGGTAAGCACAGATAGATATTTTTACCAGTGTAGCGTTTTCTATCCTTTTTTGGATGAATGGTGTCATACAAAATGTTGTTTTTTCTGCAGACCCTTTCCCTTAGCATAGGTTGATTCATGTTTTATTATGAATCAGCATTTCAATGTTTTTCCTAATTTCTAAGTAATATTCAGTTGAATAAATATGCCGCATTTTTAAAAATTCACTGACAGGCATGTGAGTGCTTTCCACCTTTCAGCTGTAGTGAATAAAACTCTTACAAACACTTTCCCTTGTCTAAACATTTCATTTTAAATGCTTATTTTTAGGGGCGCCTGGGTGGCTTAGTCGGTTAAGCGTCCAACTTTCGCTTGGGTCATGATCTCGCGGTTCGTGGGTTCGAGCCCCGTGTCGAGCTCTGTGCTGACTGTCAGCTCAGAGCCTGGAGCCTGCTTCAGTCTGTGACTCCCTCTCTCTCTCTGACCCTCCCCTGCTCACGCTGTCTCTCTCTCCCTCTCTCTCCTAGAAATAAATAAAAATATTTAAAAAAAAAATAAATGCTTATTTTTATTTCTGAGAGGGAGGGAGGGAGAGAAGGAGGGGGAGAGAGACAGAGAGAGGGAGAGGGAGAGAGCAGGGGAGGGGCAGATAGAGAGGGACACAGAGGATCCGAAGCAGGCTCTACTCTGAACAGCGAGCCCAATTCAGGGCTCGAACTCACAAACCATGAGATCATGACCCCAAGCAAGTCAGACGCTTATCCGACTGAGCCACTAAAGTGCCCCAGTGTGGATATGTTTTCATTTCATCCAGAGAGTGAAATGCCTGGATCAAAAGGTAAGTATATGTTTACTTATGAAGGTAAGTGTCAATTTTCCAAAGCAGTTGTAATCCTATGAGAATTCCAGTTGCTTCACATTCTCATGAATATGTATATTCTTAGTCATTTTAATATCAGTGTTCTACTGGTAAGTGGTGGCATCTCATGCCCTCGAATGGCATTCTCCTAATGATGTTGATCATCATTTTATGCCTTGTTGACCACTGTTTTCTAAAGTATCTATTGAAGTTTCTTGCCCATTTTTAAAATGGGTAGTTTATGGGGCGCCTGGGTGGCTTAGTCGGTTAAGCGTCCGACTTTCGCTTAGGTGATCTCGCGGTTCATGGGTTCGAGCCCCGCGTCGCTCTCTGTGCTGACTGCCGGCTCAGAGCCTGGAGCCTGTTTCAGTCTGTGACTCCCTCTCTCTCTGACCCTCCCCTGCTCACGCTGTCTCTCTCTCTCTCCTAGAAATAAATAAAACATTAAAAATTTTTTTTAAAAAATAAAAAAAATAAAATGGGTAGTTTGTGTATTTGTTTTCTTTTTTCTTTCTTTTTTCTTTCCTTCTTCCTTCCTTCCTTTCCTTCCTTCCTTCCTTTCATTCCTGTCTTTCCTTCATTTCTCACTCCCTTTTTCTTTCTTTCTCTCTTTCTCTCTCTCTCTTTCTCTCTTTCCTTCTTTCCTTCCTTCCTTCCTTCCTTAGAGAGAGCATGAGCAGAGGGAGAGAGAATCTCAAGTAGGGACCATACACAGCACAGAGCTCGAAGCGGGGCTTAATCCCATGACTTGGGATCATGACTTGAGCCCAAATCAAGAGTCAGACACTCAAGTGACTGAGCCACCCAGGCACTCTTAATTAAGAAAGTCTTTATATATATTCTAGATATGTCTTATCAGAAATATATATGGCAGATAATTTATTCGATTCTGTGACTTATCTTACATTTTCTTACTGGTGTCCTTTGAAGAGCAAAAGTCTATAAATTTGGTAAAGACCAATTTACCGATTTTTTTTCTCTTGGAGTTCATGCTTTTGGTGAGGTATCTAAGAAAACTTCCCTATGCAATGTTGCAAAAAGTATTTTATTCTATGTTTTCTTCCAGAGGTTTTTTTCTTTTAAATTCTCCATTTAAGTGTATAATCCACTTCAAGTTAAATTTTGTTTATTAAGTAAGCATTAATGTTTATTTTTATATGGAAATCCATTTTTTTCTACCAGTATTTGTTGGAAAGACTTTCCTTTCTTCAATAAATTGTGTCATTACCACCGCTGAAAACAAGTTACTGCATAGAAATAGGTCTAGTTCTGGATTCCTAACTCTGTTCTGTTGATCTACATATCTATCCTTTCACTAAAACCATTCTATGGGTAAGACACCCTAAATAACAAAATAAAATAACAGAGATTATTATAAATATGTTATTAATTTAAAATTATGTATCAACTAAATGTTTTAAGTTAAAAAAAGAAATTACATTTAATTCAGTGTATCTTATTTGTAGAAAATATATAAAAAACATAGAGATATAGAAAATACAAAAGCATAAAAATAGAAGTTTATATGCTAAGGGGAACCTGGATGGCTCATCAATTAAGCATCCGACTCTTGATTTCAGTTCAGGTCATGATCTCACGGTTCGTGGATTTGAGCCCCACATCAGGTTCTGCAATGACTGTGCAGAGCCTGCTTGGGATCTCTCTCTCTCTCTCTCTCTCTCTCTCTCTCTCTCCCCCCCTCCCCCCTTCCTCCACTCTCGCTCTCTCAAAATAAATAAACTAAAAAAATGTTTTAAAACTTTACATGCTAAGCAAATATTAACCAAAGGAAAGCTTTCATAATTCCCTTAATACCAACACTTCACTAATAAGCTAAGATCCTTACTAGAAATAGGTCAATTCATAATGATAAAAGTTTCAAAAACCAATTTCAATATATATGGAAGAATATCAGTCCTAAAATTATATGCAACCAATAACATAAGTTCAATGAATATAAAGCCAAAAAATTAAATACACACAATGATAAAAAGAAACATCTACCAACATAGTAAAGTATGGTACCACATAACAAAATAGCTCAAATGAAAATGCAGAAAGTGTTCTTAAACCCCAGACATCAAAAGAAACCCACTCAAAATATTCCCACCAACAATACCACATACAAAAATATCTGAAGCCCTCCACGCTCGTGGATTTATCATCTCATTATTCTCTTCCAAAATTCCAAGTTTTAAATGTGCCTGAACAAAGAAATATGATTGTTTTTGCTTGGATCAAGAAGAATAACACAGGGTTCTACAACAAACAAATCTAATAAATTCCAATTATTTGAACAAAATGAAAGTTTCTTTTTTTATTCCATTACAGTCCAATTGAAGATGTTCTTCTACATGGTCATTCAGGGACCCAGGTAACTTCCACTTAGTGGTTCCATTTAAGTCCATAGGAACTTAAATTTGTTGCTAGATCTGCATCTATCCAGAATTTGGAGGAAGAGAAAGAATGGCGGGCTATGCATGTTTCTGGGCCAAGCTTGGAAGTGGCATGAAAACTTCTACAGGATTTTGCCATACGGCCAAACGTAATTGCAAGGGAGGCTGAAAATAACCATCTGATAGTGAGGCCAGGAGGTAGATAAAATGGTTTTAAAAACCATATAGCAGGGGCGCCTGGGTGGCTTAGTCGGTTAAGCGTCCGACTTTCGCTTAGGTCATGATCTCGCGGTTCGTGGGTTCGAGCCCCGCGTCGGGGTCTGTGCTGGCTGCCAGCTCAGAGCCTGGGGCCTATTCAGAGTCTGTGTCTCCCTCTCTCTCTGACCCTCCCCTGCTCACACTGTCTCTCTCTCTCCTAGAAATTTAAAAAAAAAAAAAAAAACCATAGTGTCTGTCACAAGGCTTTACCATCCTACTTAACTACAGAGCAAGAAATTCTATCCCACTCTCTGTAAATGCTTTCTATCTATACTATCCTTTGTAGGAGAGGATTATATAATTCCTTTCCTAACTTCTTGTACTCTTTTCCTCTCTACGTCCTTGAGGCTTTAAGAACTGATTCACAAAGGAAGGAAGATGCACTAAGGGAACAATTAAATAAAAACCATTGCTTTTTTTTTTTTAATTAAGACATGATCTCCATATAGTAAAACCCCCATTTTGGTGAACAGCTCTAGGAGTTCTGACAAGCAATAAAGTTGTTCAGTCCGCACCACAATCAAAATCTAGGGGCGCCTGGGTGGCTCAGTCGGTTAAGCGTCCGACTTCGCTCAGGCCATGATATCACAGTTTGCGGGTTGAAGCGCCATTTTGGGCTCTGTGCTGACAGCCAGCTCAGAGCCTGGAGCCTGTCTTCGGATTCTGTGTCTCCCTCTCTCTCTGACCCTCCCCTGCTCACGCTCTCTCTCAGAAATAAATTTTTAAAAAACGTTTAAAAATATCTAGAATAGTTGCATTAACCCTTCTTCCCCCGCATAAAACTCCCCTTTGCCCACTATGATTTTTACCCCTACTCCCACCCCTGGTAACTACTGATATATTTTCTGTTAAAAACCAGCATATGAACTCTCCACAGTAGCTAAAACATGGAAAGAGCCTAAGTGTCCATCAGCGGACGAATGGATCCAGAAGATGTGGTTTATCTATACCATGGAATACTACATGGCAATGAGAAACAATGAAATCTGGCCATGTGTAGCAACATGGATGGACCTTGAGGGTGTTATGCTGAGCGAAATAAGTCAGGCAGAGAAGGACAAATATCATATGTTTGCACGTATAGGAGGATTAGGAGGAACTTGATGGAGGAACAAGGGGGAGAAGAAGGGCGGAAATGGTGGGGGAAAGGGAGAGAGGCAAACCATGAGAGACTCTTGAATGCTGACAAAAACTGAGGACTGATGGATGTGGGGGGGAAGGGGGATGGGCATGGAGGAGGGCACTTGTGAGGATGAGCACTGGGTGTTATGTGGAAACTAATTTGACAATAAAGTATTTGTAAAAAAAAAAATTTTAATTTAATTTAATTTAAAAAACTAGCATATGAATTGTTTTCGCAGCTTTATTCATAATTGCTAAAAACTGTAAAAAACTCAAATGCCCCTCCACTAAGGAAAAGATAAACAAAACTATTATTTTTCAGTGGCCATTTATGAGCACAGAACAAAGGTTGTAACGTTTGGTACATGGGCAAGTTATCTCACATTAAACTGTCATCTTAGCTCTATACGACCATTTTAGAACCAAAGTTTGCTCTTTTGTTTTTGTTTTCTCATTTCAGTGAACTATCCGTTCTCTTCAAGGAGACAATGGAAAGAGAAGAGAGCCGATGTCCGTTCGGCGAATGTGTGAGGTTGAAAAATATCTATTAGGCCAAAAAAAGATGGGGCGGAAGGCTGCTCCAGATGAGACAGTCAGTCGTTGGCGCTAAGCAATTTCAGCTGTGTCCTAGATTCCAAAGGCAAAGTCCATACTGAGCATAGAGCTTCTCCAAGTGCTTACGAAGGTCTTATTGACGGCGGGGCTCTCACAATGAATATCCATTTCCTAACCATTAGGCCAAAGTTGCATCCAACACATTCTTAGTAAAATAGGCCAGTTTTAAAGACAACATTATGTGTGAGTCATCCAGACTTTCAACATGCCTAGGCAAAAACCTAAAACTACTTGGTTTTAAAGAAATTCTTGCTATGTGTTATCTTTCTCACCCTTACCTTTGTTTTATTTTTTCACTGAGGTGTAATTGACAAGATCACATTAAATCAGTTTCAGGTGTATAACATGATTCCATATTTGTATATATAGTGAAATGATTGCCACAAGAAGTCTAGTTAACATCTGACACTACACCCGGTAACAACTTTTTTTTCTGGTGATGAGAACTTTTAAGATTTGCTCTCTTAGCAACTTTCAAACATAGAGCACAGGACTATTCACTATAGTTCCCATGGTGCACTTTTTATCTCCAGGACTTACTTATCTTATAACTGGAAGCTGATATGTGATCCTTAAGTTTAAGTGTTATATTTTGGTTTGGTTTTTTCCTAATTTTTACTGGTTTCGTGTTTATTTGTTTATAACTAATTTGTAAGTTTTCTCTAATTGTTATAGAATATT
Organism: Proteles cristata cristata; assembly: GCA_017311185.1. Classification (NCBI taxonomy): domain Eukaryota; kingdom Metazoa; phylum Chordata; class Mammalia; order Carnivora; family Hyaenidae; genus Proteles; species Proteles cristata. The sequence continues at coordinate 363,155 of JAESUZ010000193.1, read as the reverse complement.
CCCAATTTAATTCCGCACAACGTACTTGCAGAAATCGACATGATACATTTGCAAGGGAAATGCTTGTCACCTATGTACTGTAAAAGCTTTGACAAGACTGGTGTCTCAGTCAGTTAAGCGGCTGACTCTTGATTTCAGCTCAGGCCATGATCTCACGGTTTGTGGGTTCCAGCCCCACATCAGGCCCTGCGCTGACTGCCAGGATCCTGCTTGGGATCTCCCCAACTCGTGCTCTTTCTCCCTTTCTCTTGAAATAAGCAAACACTAAAAAAAAAAAAAAGCTTTGACAAGACCCATGTTTAATCTGTTGACAGAATCCTAGGGAGGTGACTGGCCAGAAAAAGAAGAAATAATAAGGCCCCAAATCCAGAGATGTGGGGCTGATGCAAAATGGAAGTTTTTCAAGGGTATTTGAGGCCCCGCAGAAGGGTTCAAGGACACTTGCTGGAGGATCACTTTTACATCCTAAAAGGAGTGTCCACAACAGGAGAGTATGAAAAAGATACAGGTCATAATCACCCACTGCAGGAGACTGAGGCCTCAGGCACCCACAGAGTGAACACATGTGGCCCGAGTATCAGCAGCTGGGCTACGGACAGATGCCGAGCGGGGCATCAGAGCAGGCCCAGCGAGCCCCAGGCTTCAGGTTCTTAGAGGGGCCCCTAGGCACTCCAGAAGTGAGACAGCCCGGTATCAAGTGGAACAAAGAAGATCCAGGGCAGTTAGTGTAACACCTCAAGAACCACCCATTCCACTCCCACACAGGGAAAGAACTTTACACAGAGGCTAGGCTCCAGTGCCCCCTGGAGGCGGCTGGTGTGAACTGCAGAGTACCAGCTTCAGCTGTATCTGATTCTTAGTCTCAAAATCTTGTGGCCTGGAGAAATCAGTGTCAGAAAAGTGATATGTAGGAGCGCCTGGGTGGCTCAGATGGTTAAGCATCTAACTTTTGATTTAGGCACAGGTCATGATCTCACCCTCTTGAGATCAAACCTTGCATAGAGCGCTGGACTGTTGAGGAGCCTCCTTAAGAGTCTCTCTCTCGCTCTCTCTCGCTCTCTCTCGCTCTCTCTCGCTCTCTCTGTCTCTCCCCTCCTCCCCCCAAAAAGAACAGTGATATTTTATTGCTATTTAGTATTCAGCAAAAAGCAAGCAGTTCATTCATGTATTTGCTTTGACTAAATACATGGTAAATAGCTCTCAGAAAAATATTTCCCAAAGCAACCCTGGACTTTTCCTCACAACTAAAAGAAGTCCAAGTTAAATTTTATTTTATGTTATTTTATGTTATTTATTTTTCAAGGTTATTTATTTAGAGAGAGAGAGAGTGAGAGAGTGAGAGGAGAGGAAAAGAGAGAAACCCAAGCAGGCTCCACATGGAGCGTGGAGCCCAACACAGGGCTCGACCCTAAGACCATGAGAAACGACCCGAGCGAAATCAGAAGTTTGACACTTAACTGACTGAGCCACCCAGGTGCCCCAAGAAGTCTAAATTTTAAATGGGATAGCATCCAGGGTTAATTTTCCGCTGTCATTTCTTATATTCTTATTTTAACTTCTATAATGTATTGAAGACTAGTAGCATTTTAATAGTAAAAAAAAATTGAGTCACAGTCAATCAATTCTATTCTGACAGGCTGAAAAGATATTTGTTGAGAGCACACAAGGAACAGTAAAGGTTAACACACTATTTTGAAGTCTTTTGGAAATCAACTGCAATGACTCAGCGTTTTTCCACAGATAAAACAGAAGATGTTTTTCTACCAAGGTTAACTTTCTCAGAATTTACTGGGTGAAATCACATAAGTAAGTATAAGCAGAAATCTCTAGATGACCCAATATTTTAGAAATAAAAAGATTGTCCCATATTATCAGAAGAATTAGAAGTCAACTCTATATTGCATCCATGTTCTAAAAAAAATAGTATTTGGATATATGAATCAACTGAATGACTCTTTTTTTCTAATTGGTTAAAACCAACAGAAAAACAACTTTTTAAGGAGATACTATACCACAGTGGCTGATTGATGACAATCCTTGTGTTATGGAAACTGGTCTGAATCACCCAGCGGAAGATCCAAACGGCACTCGCATGCACTCTTGGAAGGCAGGAGGTTGATTTTACACTCTCCAGGCGCATAGGAGATGGCTCTCCAGACATCCGAGTCCGGATCAAGCAGAGGGAACAATTTATAGTCTGTTACTTCCGCATTCGGCATTAGTAGTAATTTGGCGCTTTTTCGTGCCTGCGTGTGCGCAGCAAGCAGCTCGGGAAGAAGGACCCAGAAGGGGAGTCTTAGGTCAGAGACAGGAATTTCCCTATCAGTCATGTCAGCCATCTTATAACAGACTTTCCTCTGTTACTTGGGGTCAGTAAATTTGGGTTGAAATCCTACCTCCAACTCCCCCCTCAAACTAGGCCTGTCTTCTTTGGCAATCAACTTCTTCTCACTTTTTCACAAGCGAGAAGACAACACCAACACCCCCCTCACGAGCGAGCAGGTCAACTACTCTGTGGACTCTAGTTCCTCCAGCTGTAAAAGAGGGCCCTTGGTACGGGTCTCACAGCCTCATTGTGAGGATTGACAAAACCTGCTAAAAGACATTACCTGTGAGGAACCGTATACATTTCCTAATTGTGTTGCTTTTTATTATTTGTGGAACACAGTGGTGTATAAATTAGTAAGAAATAAAACATATATAATCATTAACATAATTTGTCAGTAGAATTACCTAGTCAATTGTCAAACAGGGACTCAGGCTCGCAGGCTAATTAGAAAATCACATTTGTAAATGGCCTGATTTAGCAACCCTTGCCTTTGTGTCACCGAGTGGGTTTGTTATGGAGATAAATGACCTCCAGGCATGACGAGACAGACCCATTTTACCTCCCGACCAGGTCAAATCTAAATGCAGGTGAGCATGTGAGGTAAAAATGTGGCTGAACTTTGGCACTATTCTTACGAGATCAGTTTTCAGCTTGGGTTTCTTCCAGAAGAGAGCTTTTTTTTTTTTTTTTAATTGCTTCATCTCGGTCTCTCAAGCCCTAGAGTATAACATTTCTAGAGATTTCTGCACAGCGAGGAGAATTTTTTCCACACCAAAAACAATGTCTCAGACTTGCTGTTGTTCTGACATACTCCTTATATCTTTTCTCCTTCAGACCCCAATGCTAAACTGGAAGGTGACTTTTTTAAACTTTTTTTCATCTCACATGGTCATACAGAAAACTTTAATACAGTTGCAATATCCTTGAAATCTCCTTTTTTAATGTCCCCATGTGATAGCATTCATTATTATCACTTTCATTACAATTGTTTAAGGAGGGGAAGTGTTTCTTAAATAGATCTTTAAGGTAACAACCAGTACCCTTACTATAGACCTCAGGAGGAGCTGACAGCTTCCTGATATTTAAATATATTTGAGTGTCTCTGCCTGAGCATATTGTCAATTTTGGAATTTGTATAAGGCGGGTGTAATAACGTACATAAACACTTTTAAGTCTTTATAATGAAATATTTAATACATACAACTAAAGACTGTCCTCTTACTGCTTCCAATAGATACTCCATTGTCTGGATTTACCGGTTTATTTATCCATTCACTTGCTGAAGGACATCTTGGTTGCTTCCAAGTTTCGGCAACTGTATAAAACGTTTCCATATACGTCCAGGTGTAGGAATTTGTGTGAATGTGAGCCTTTAGGTACCTGCTGAAGGGCGCAATCCCTGGATTGTAGGGTGAGCGTATGTTTCATTTTCCACCAGCATTCAGTCTTATCGGTATTCTGGTTTGGACCATTCTCGCAGGTGGATAGTGGTATCTTATGCTTGTTGACATTTGTAAGTTCCCAATGACGTATGATGTGGAGCGTCTATTCATACGCTTCTGTCATCTGTACATCTTTTATTCTGGGGACGGGGACAAATAGAAACGTGCCACGGTTCAGTTTTGCTCCAAGTGGATAACAAACTATGTTGTAGGAGCAGAGGGGCCACAACGGAAGTAGATGAAACACCTGGGAAGAGTTTGCAAAGTTCAGGCGAGAGATTTTGATGACCTGGACCGCAAAGTAAAAAGATGGTGAACCGGCCAGATTCAATACAAACTGTAAAGGTAGGGCTCATAAGATTTGCACAAAGATTGTATCGGGGGAATAAGGAATGAAAAAGTGTAAGGAAGACGCCTCCTCACCACCACCACCACCACCACCACCACCATCAGCAGCAGCAGCAGCAGCATCAGCATCATCATCAGCATCATCAGCATCATCAGCATCGCTAATATTATATTCTTTATGTATCAGGAAGTACGCTAAGTCCATTTCTTTGCATACTTTTTTCCCTCCTCTTCTTCACAGTAACCCTTTAAGTGTTATTGTGGTATCTATTTTACAGGTGAAGAAACAGAGGCTCAGAAAAGCTCAGTAGCCCAGCTAATTAGGAGAAAAGTCAAGATTTCAATTAAGTCCTCCCAGGGGCGCCTGAGGGCTCAGTCAGTTAATCGTCTCACTTCGGCCCAGGTCATGATCTCACAGTTTGTGGGTTCGAGCCCCACATCAGGCTCTGTGCTGACAGCTCAGAGCCTGGAGTCTGCTTCAGATTCTGTGTCTCCCTCTCTCTCTCTGCCCCTCTGCCATTCATGCTCTGTTTCTCTTCATCTCTAAAAAATGAATAAACATTAGAAACATTTTTTTTAATTCAGTCCTGGTATGAAAGTCCACGTTCCTACCACTAGATCCCTGACCTTCACGCTGTTACAATTTCTATGGTATTTTATACTTACTCTTCCCTTGAATACTGCATGCTCAGCCTTTTGCTGAGTAATCACAAGACATCATTTTGTTTCTTATTTAAGTTTTTAGTAAGTCGATTTATGCAAGGCTCTTGTGATATAGTTTAGCATCACAGTTTTCATTTCAGCTTTCTACTTATCCATTTATCTTGCTTAGGAAGTAAGGCTTTTATTCATACTTCTTAGGTGCCAGCCTATTTGGAAAAACTCCCTATGTTCTATTGGCCAAATTGCATAGTTTTAAATTGGTGAGGGTAGCAGTATGAACCAGTGTTGTACTTCATGTTTCTTAAAATGTTTATGTATATATTTTGAAAGAGAGAGAGAAAGAGCTTGAGTGGAGAAGGGGTAGAGAGAGAGCGAATCTTAAGCAGGCTCTGCACTGTCAGCGCAGAGCCTGACACGGGGCTCAATCTCACACACCATAAGCTCATGACCTGAGCTAAAACCAAGAGTCGAACACTTAACTGACTGAGCCACCAAGGCAGGCTTGCCCTCTTTTTTTTTTTTTTTTTAAATAATGCTGAGAACGAGAAAAGCAGTCCCTGGTGTCTAGGAGTTGGCCTGGCACTCACAGGTAGGACTCGGCATATTCCTATTGAACATAAACAATTTTACAGAAAGTCAACATCAGATAAAGGCATTCTATGGCCATGATGAATCAAGACAAAAAACAAGATCACTGTGTGTGCCCAACACAGGTAAAACATGAACATTGGCAAAGCCACATTAATGAACAAACATCCCTATCCTAGCTAATATGAGTAAATGCCTTACCCTAGGCTGACCCTTTTCTAGAGAAAATTATTCAAGACATCTTCTATGGGCTGAATTGTGGCCCAACCAGATTCATGTGTTGAAGCTCTAACCCCTAGAACCCCAAAAGGGACTAATTTTGGAGGTAGGACCTCGGAAGATTCAGTAAGTTAAAATGAGGTCACCAAAGTAGGTTCTAGCTCAATATGATTATGTCCTTATAAAAAGAGATTAGGACACAAACAGAGAGAAGACCATGAGAAGGCGCAGAGAGAAGATGACTATCTACAGGCAAGAAGAGAGGCCTCAGAAGAAATCAAGCCTGCCAATATCTTGTTCTTAGACTTCTAGCCTCTAGGACTGGAAAGACACAAACTCTGTTTTCTAAGCCATCGAGTCTGTGGTATTTATTATAGCAGCCTTGTCATATAATAGGAAATATATTTGGTCTTCATCCTGGTTTCTGACACAAAGCTAATAAACTCTAGTAATTTCCTAGGTGACAGGGGTGTCTTGTTCTTCACAGCAAGCCCTTTGGATCACACCTGAGTTTAGGCTAATTGGTTGACTTAGGGTGAGGTCCCTCCTTGGCTGTAGGATGGAGCTGGTCACTAGAAAGACCAAGTGATTAGAAGGCTGGAATTTCAGGGGCGCCTGGGTGGCTTAGTCGGTTAAGCGTCCGACTTTCGCTCAGGTCATGATCTCGCGGTTCGTGGGTTCAAGCCCCGCGTCGGCTCTGTGCTGACTGCCAGCTCAGAGCCTGAGCCTGTTTCAGTCTGTGACTCCCTCTCTCTCTGACCCTCCCCTGCTCATGCTGTCTCTCTCTCTCCTAAAAACAAATAAAACATTAAAAAAAAATTTTTTTAAAAAAAAGAGGCTGGAATTTCAGTTCGAGCTACCAACCTCCAGAAGGAGAGGAGAGTGGTGGGCTGGAGATTAAAGCTCTCTAAAATCCTTTTTTTTTTTTTTTAAATTTATTTATTTCTAGGAGAGAGAGAGCGTGAGCAGGAGAGGGTCAGAGAGAGGAGTCACAGACTCTGAAACAGGCTCCAGGCTCTGAGCTGGCAGTCAGCACAGAGCTCGACGCGGGGCTCGAACCCACGAACCGCGAGATCATGACCTAAGCGAAAGTCGGACGCTTAACCGACTAAGCCACCCAGGCGCCCCAAAGCTCTCTAAAATTCTTGACCAACGAGATTTGTTGGGCTGGTGAATGTCATGTGCCTGGAGGGTGGTATAGCCCAGTTCCATGGGGACAGAAGCTCCTGCTCCTGAGACCCTTCCAGAACTCACTTCATGTATCTCTTCACCTGGATGTTCATCTGTATTATTTATGATAAACTGATGAGCCAAGTAAGTAAATGTTCTCCTGAGCTTTGCAAGCCATGATAGCAAATGATCAAACAGCAGGAAGAAGTTGAGGGAAACCAATTTAGAGCCAGTCAGTCCGAATACAGGTGACAATTTGAATTGGCATCTGAAGTGGTGGCAGCCTTGTGGGACTGAGTCTGTAGCCTGAGGGATCTGATGCTATTTCTACATAGAAGGTGTTAGAATTAAGTTGAATTTGTAGGTCACTCGGCTGGTGTTCGCTGAGACTTGGAGAATTACTTGGTGGTGTGAGCAAATGTTCCAGACAAGTAGACCAACACAATAACTGGTCATAGACTTTTCTACTTCTTTGCACCACCACTGTCTTCCTTACAGCATCCAATCTAGAATAAAGTTCTGCTTTCCCAAGCCATCCCCTACATGCCTAGCACAGGCCCAAGTGCTGAAAGTCCTTTCATACTACTTCTTACCTAAACACCTCACTGTCCCTAAAATGTGTGTCCCTGGTCCCATCTATAGGTATGTTCTCAGGGGGCTTTGGCTGAAGAGCATCGACAGTGTCTTGAGGTCATTGAGAGGTTTCCTTTGTTAAATGCTCTCGATTGCTTATAATCATGAGCTTTACTAAAGTACGAGGTATTTTCCCACCCAAGTGGTTACACTGCAAATTGAGGGAACTCCGTTTAAAAGACCAGGCCACCATCATATACCCCATCCCACAAAAGACAGCCCCAGGGGACTTGTGTCAGGAAAACACCCTCAACACTCTTGGTCAGGACCCACTGCACTATCGGGCAGGATGCCAGGTGCTTTATATAACTGGTGTCGTTTAATAAGTGCTTCCAGCAACCCTATGAATAGACATTAACTTCCTCAATTTAAATAAAGACTACTTCAGGGGCGCCTGGGTGGCTTAGTCGGTTAAGCGTCCGACTTTCGCTTAGGTCATGATCTCACAGTTCGTGGATTTGAGCCCCGCATCGGGCTCTGTGCTGACTGCCAGCTCGGAGCCTGGAGCCTGTTTCAGTCTGTGACTCCCTCTCTCTCTGACCCTCCCCTGCTCACGCTGTCTCTCTCTCTCTCCTAGAAATAAATAAAAAATAATAAATAAATAAATAAATAAATAAATAAATAAATAAATAAATAAATAAATAAATAAATAAAGGCTACTTCAGTGAAATAAATGCCAAGGCAGAATTTCAATTCAGTCCTAACTCCATCTAGGGTTGGAGAGGTTTCTGTAACACTTTGAGAACTTGGGGCACCTAGGTGACTCAGTCAGTTGGGCTCAGGTCATGAACTCAGGTTCATGAGTTTGAGCCCTGCATTGAGCTTGCTGCTGTCAACACAGATGCTGCTTAAGATCCTCTATCCCCCCCACACACACTCATTCTCTCCCTCTCTCTCTCTCTCCCTCTCTCTCTCTCTCTCTCTCTCTCCCCCCCAAAAATGAATAAGTACTTATTTTAAAAAAAGACTTCGGGAACTTAAATCATCCATTCCAAAGGACACTTCCAAATTTAGGGAAATCACCCACTTGGGGATAATCCCCAGTCTCAAGTTGCTAGAGACTGCACTAAAGAAATAGCAAAGGGAATGAAAAACACTTTGTGGTCACGTTCCAAACAAAAATTCCAACAGCAGTTCCTTTTTCTCTTGTTCGTGCGTGGTTGTATGTACTAGTTAGAGAGGCACCATGTTGGGTGAAAGAAAATAGACATAATACATTGATATGTAAACTGCTTTCACAGATTAGATATTTTGCAAATTAGATTAGCTATCAGAAGCTTTCAGAAAATGAGTATTCAGGAAAATTTTTTTTTTAACAATTTATTTTTTTTTAATGTTTTTATTTATTTCTAGGAGAGAGAGAGAGACAGCATGAGCAGGGGAGGGTCAGAGAGAGAGGGAGTCACAAACTGAAACAGGCTCCAGGCTCTGAGCTGGCAGTCAGCACAGAGCCCGACGCGGGGCTCGAACCCACGAACCGCGAGATCATGACCCAAGCGAAAGTCGGACGCTTAACGGACTAAGCCACCCAGGCGCCCCATCAGGAAAAGTTTTTGAAAGAATGAATGAACAAACAGTGTTACATTTTCACATTCTATCTTCACAAAAATCCTCTGAGGTTAGGAAAAGTGGCCCCAGGAATGCTTCTTGCTGATCAAGAGATGTTCTCTTTCAATTTACTAAGAGTAAGGGAATCATTACTAATGTTTTTGCTCCAAAGACAAAGGCGCTTATTTTTTCCCCATTTTATAGCACACCTTCTTTCATATCAAACAGACCTATAATTTATCATTTTGTAATATTATGCTCTTTTCTTTGATCGACTTTCTTCTGGGACACTTGGGATATAATAGATAGGAATAATGGAATGACACTTGGGGTATGATAAATGACATCAATTTTCTGATTAAAAAGCCATGAATTTTCTGTTGAAATGAATTTCAGTACACATGCTTATATATTTATGAAGTACAAAATCATAGTGGCTTAATAAATAAGTTTATTTTAGTTTTTAAATAATAAATCATTGTATAACATTACTGAGGCTTCCATTTAGAAATCTTCAGAATTACATGGGTGCCTGGGTGGCTCAGTTGGTTGAGCATGAGCCCCCACATGGGGCTCCATGCTGAGTGTGAAGCCTGCTTGAGATTCTCTCCCTCCCTCTCTCTCTGCCCCTCTCCTCCACTTACTCTCTCTCTCTCTTTCTAAAATAAAAATTTTTATAAACTTTCAGAATTACAACAGCAGATAAACATCGTTCTGATTACTATCCGCTGCTTCCTCAGAGCACATCATGTCTTGGCAAACGATTAGGGAGTGGTTAAGCACCCTGACCAGACCACTCTCCCACGTGGTTTACTTAAGACTCGGGTCAGCATTCTCATGCTGGAAGGAGAGGCCACTTATTTTTGAGAATCCCTGAATATACTGTCTGCCTAATTCTGAGCACCATCATTAAAATTTTAGATTTGAGAGGAACAAACACAGAATAAGTCCATCAAGTTCTCTCAGGTATTTTTCAGGTACAACTTCAACCATCAGAAGGTTCCTGTACAGAGTAAGCAAACCTTGACTCTGACACATACTAGTTTATCAAAAATTCACACCCTAGTGGCCTGACAGAGTCACTTCGTCCAAATGTGAGAAAATTACTCCTGGGCTTAATATGGAGAAAATTATAACTGATAGAATTCCATATCTTGAGATCTTTCAAGTAAAGATTTTTATTTTTATGTAGAGAGTTAATATTTCTTTCTTTTTTAAAAAATATTTTTATTTATTTCTAGCAGAGAGAGAGAGACAGCGTGAGCAGGGGAGGGTCAGAGAGAGGGAGACACAAACTCAGAAACAGGCTCCAGGCTCTGAGCCGGCAGTCAGCACAGAGCCCGACGCGGGGCTCGAACCCACGAACCGCGAGATCATGACCTAAGCGAAAGTCGGACGCTTAACCAACTAAGCCACTCATGCGCCCTGAAACTTAATATTTCTGAATGGATTCTGAATCGCTGTTATTTCTTTTCTTAAATGTGCTACTCTAAATGGAGTCAGTTTCTGATAGATACCGGAGAGACTAGGTAGCAGGCTTCTGTCCCACTTTGCCCACTTCTGTCCCATCTGTCAGCAGAGGGGAGTAGTTCCTATATAAGACTGTCCATATGTCTAGTCACATTGAGAATGGTATAAGAAAAGCCATCTTTTCTTTGACAAAGTTTCCCCACATCTATTAAAACATCATAATTGATAACATGAATTCATAAGAGTATTGAATTTATAGTGTACAAATAAATTAGTGCAGGCTTTTTAAAAAAATTTTCACATTTATTTATTACTGAGAGATAGAGAGAGACAGAGCACGAGCTGGGGAGGGGCAGTGAGGGGCAGAGACACAGAATCTGAAGCAGCTCCAGGCTCTGAGCTGTCAGCACAGAGCCCTACGCGGGGCTGGAACTCACAAACCGTGAGATCATGACCTGAGCCAGTCGGATGCTTAACCGACAGTACCACCCAGGCACCCAGGAGCAGGCTTTCTAAGATTAAAATGTTCTAAAAAAGTAAGACTATGACTAAGGATATCATGTTTTAACCTGAAATTTTCATCTTAAAAAAAGCATAAAGGAACTAGAAATTTCTGATACAATAATTTGGAATGTACAAAATAGGACTTTAAATTCTAGAATTCAGGGGGTGCCTGGGTGTCTCAGTTGGCTGAGCATCTGACTCTTGGTTTTGGGTCAGGTCATGATTTCATAGTTCATGAGTTCAAGCCCTGCATCAAGTTCTGCGTTAACAGTGTGGAGCCTGCTTGGGATTCTCTCTCTCTTTCCCCCTCTCTCTCTGCCCCTCCCCTGCTCCTGCTCTCTCTCTCTCTCTCAAAATATAAATATAAATAGATAAATAAAACCTTTAAATTCTAGAATTCTGGGGTGGGGGTGGGAAAAATGGGTAAAAGTGGTCAAAAGGTACAAACTTCTAGTTATAAATAGAGAAGTCCTAGGGATGTAATGTATAGCATAGTGACTATGGTTAATAACACTCTGCTGCAAATTTGAAAGTTGATAAGAGTAGATCTTAAAAGTTCTAATCACAAGGAAAAAAAAATGTGTGCTGTGATGGTTATTAACAAGACTTACTGTGGTGAACATGTATCATTTGTATGATATATACAAATATTGAATCACTAAGTTGTACATCTGAAACTAATACAATGCTGTACGTTAATTGTTTCTCCATAAAAAGATGGTATAACGTGCCTGGGTGGCTCAGTTGGTTAAGTGTCTGACTTCAGCCCCCTCGTCATGATCTCACAGTTCGTGGGTTCAAGCCCTGCACTGGGCTCTGTGCTGACATCTCAAAGCCTGGAGCCTGCTTCAGATTCTGTGTCTCCCTCTCTCTGCCCCACCCCTGCTCGTGCTCTGTCTCTCTCTGTCTCTCAAAAAAGAATAAACGTTACAATATTAATTTAAAAAAAGATGATAGAATTCTGAACACTATTTCCTCATGGATGGCACATATATGATATTAATGCACACGCCCACATAAACACGTGTCTCGCGCGCGCTCGCGCACGCACCCTCTTCCTCATTCTTATCTCCCAGAGAAAACAAGCAGACTTAATCAGCAATAGGTTCAATGTCTGTTCAAATAAACTTATAATTTGTTAGAAAGTGAGTAATGAGGATTTTTTCTCACATTGGCCATGCAGAATCTGGGGAAGAACAGCAAAAGTTCTCAAAGAAATAAATACCAGAGAGTAGGAAAGTGTAGTTCCTGGAAATCAGATAATTCAGCTTTTTGAGGACATTTCTAAACTTTTCACATTCTTAATGGTCTCTGGAGTCTATGAGGCTTAAAGAGCTGAAACGAAGCAGAAAATGACATGACCATGAGGGCACTTGAGACTAAGAAAGTGACAAAATGGCAACTGAGTCACAGAGCACAGTGGAGCCTTGCTCTGGATCCACTGAGCCAGAGAGCAGAGGTGTCCCTGGGACAGTGGGGACAGATCTGGGCTGGTAAGTCACTCTCAAGGATGGCTGGTGTGGAGGGAGCTTGAATGACAGTTGGCTTCTGGATGTAGGTCCTTTCTTATCAGATAATAACGTGGAGTGAAGAGCCCAACAGTCTCCTGGAGAGAATCATGGTGCACATTCGAGGGGGCGTTCCCGCTATGAGCTACAGCCCCTCTGAAATGGAGTGTCGAGAAAATGAAAAGAGAAGCTCTGAGGTGAAACAGTTAGGAGAGAAGAAGAGTATCAAGGATTTTCAGCTTCTGCTGGTTCCGATGAATAGAAATGGTTCGATTTTTTTCTGTTTTAAGTAGGTCATTTTGTTTGATATAAACTCATTGCTATATATACCTCTCTTTTAAATTGCCACAAAGTGCAGAAAGAAAAATTCTCTAAACATCCAAATTGACCCAAAGGTTACAAAGCTCTCAGAAAAGAAAAAGTGTGCGTTTCTTATCTGTTATTGAATTGGGCATGTCGTTTTCCCATCTTCTCTTTCCAGCAGAAATAAAGGATAACACGAAGTTATGTTCATGAAATCTGATTGGCCCAGTGTCAAGGCAACTCCCTGGCAGAGGAAGTATGGACTCTTTCAGTCCTACACGGCAATATTTATTTAAACGCCTCCCTAATAATTTTTAAAATGAATATATCATTGGCATATACCAAAAACACTAGCTGAATTAAAGGAGCCATAAAAGCATTTGGTACAACAACAATTCATTCTACCCAATAAATGAAAGAATTTGAGTCCAATGCTCCAGAACAATTAGAATCCGACACTTTCTGAGGAATTTCCAATAAACTACTTGCGAGTTTTCACAAAATCATATTTCACCAAAAAAAAAAAAAGATGTTCAGTTATTTGAAATTGCGACAATAATTGAAGTTACAGGGCCCTTCTATTATTACCACTTATTACCAAACCCTTGTGCGCCTGCCATAAAATCTAGGTTGACGATGTTTTTTCCACTTACATTGAATGTTGCAGCCACTGACTTTTAAACAAGAGTAACAATAAAAATCTTTTTCCTGTGCTTACACAAAAGAGCACAGAGAAACAACACATTTTTAAAAGCACCTCCCTCACACTTCTGACTTCTAATACTACTACCTGCCCCCGAAGATGACGTTTTGTCTTTCTTTACCTTAAATTGTTTGCCATCACAATGTCAATCAGAAGCAAATTTACACTCAATTCAGATGCAGAGCATAGCTTTTCCATAGCATTTTCTTTCTTTTCTTTTTTTCAAGTTTATTTATTTATTTTGAGAGAAACAGAGACAGCATGAGTGGGGGAGGGGCAGCTAGAGAGGGAGACCGAATCTCAAGCAGTCTCCGCTCTGTCAGCACGGAGCCAGATGCGGGGCTCGAACACGTGAAGCTGTGAGATCATCACCTGAGCAAGAATCATGAGTCAGAAGCTTGGCCGACTGAGCCACCCGAGCGGCCCTTCCGTAGTATTTTCGAGGGCAAGGAGTCGTATGCCCATCAGCCACAGTCTACACCGTCATATTCACAAAACAACAGGAACTCTGTCTGCAGTCTGTGGACAGCCTGACTTTCAGTGGGGCAGGATCACTTACAAATCTACAAGCCACGGAGCGGCCTGTGGCACCACTTCTGTCCCCTTGCTGAATCCTCTTGACTGTCACTACCTTGAGGGAGAAGGGGGAGAGAGTTCTCATAAAAAGTGTAGCTTCAGAGACGCCTGGGTGGCTTAGTCGGTTAAGCGTCCGACTTTCGCTTAGGTCATGATCTCAGGTTCGTGGGTTCGAGCCCCGCGTCGGGCTCTGTGCTGACTGCCAGCTCAGAGCCTGGAGCCTGTTTCAGAGTCTGTGACTCCTTCTCTCTCTGACCCTTTCCTGCTCACACTGTCTCTCTCTCTCTCTCTCTCTCTCTCTCTCTCTCCTAGAAATAAATAAAACATTAAAAAAATTTTTTTAAAACCTCAGGCCCCTTTGAGAATCCAAGAAAAAGTTACGAGTCATTTCCTCAGAAATACACACACGTGGGGATAACCACAAACACGTGTGCGGTTTCAGGCCTTCCCCCATTTCCCGAGCTCAGTCACGGACCCCAGGTTACAGTGCTCCCCCGTGGCTGTTGAAAGGGGTTCAGTCGCCCGGGGAGGTTACTGCTTATTAGTTCCATGCTATCCACGTCTGCACAGTGGCTGGAGATGGTGACCAGCGGACAGAAAACATTTGACTCTAATAACGGCTGTCCAAAAATGGCTGGAGTTTTATGTCCCTACAATCAGCCCCCGGCAGCATATTCTGTTTCTCCCCGTGAACTCAGGACAAAGCCTACAATAGTCCTTTCCTCCTTCCTTTTTTTTATTATTTTTTTTATTTTTTTAATGTTTTATTTATTTCTAGGAGAGAGAGAGAGAGACAGCGTGAGCAGGGGAGGGTCAGAGAGAGAGGGAGTCACAGACTGAAACAGGCTCCAGGCTCCGAGCTGGCAGTCAGCACAGAGCCCGACGCGGCTCGAACCCACGAACCGCGAGATCATGACCTAAGCGAAAGTCGGACGCTTAACCGACTAAGCCACCCAGGCGCCCCTAAAATAACTTTTCTTTAGATCTTTTTTTAAATTTCTTTCAACAATAGTTTGTCAGTTTCAGAATATATGTTTGTTTGTTTGTTTTTTAATATTTTTATTTATTTCTAGGAGAGAGAGAGAGAAATAGCGTGAGCCGGGGAGGGTCAGAGAGAGAGGGAGTCACAGACTGAAACAGGCTCCAGGCTCTGAGCTGGCAGTCAGCACAGAGCCCGACGCGGGGCTCGAACCCACGAACCGCGAGATCATGACCTAAGCGAAAGTCTGACGCTCAACTGACTAAGCCACCCAGCCACCCCAGTCCTTTCCTCCTTCTACCCACAACCCAAATTTTTAGAAATTCTCCTCCCTTAGGACACTTGTGGGGATGAGCACTGAGTGTTATGTGGAAACTAATTTGACAATAAACTATTTGTAAAAAAAAAAAAAAAAAAAAAGAAAAGAAAAAAAGAAATTCTCCTCCCTCAGAGGACCCTTACTATCTATTTTAGCCACATGGGACCCCGAGGCTATGCACACTCCCCAACATTCCATACGTTGCTATAACTACATCCCCAACCCTTTCTTTTTTCAAAGATGTTTTCTTACTCAATATTAACTACTGGTTAAATACACCGACTGGCTTCCTCACCAGGGGCTTCATGTTTCTGGGTTCCCTAGTACATTTTTAAAACTTAACTTATTTTTTAATTTGCATCCAAGTTGGTTAGCATATAGTGCAGTTATGGTTTCAGGAGTAGATTCCAGTGATTCATCCCCTATGTGTAACACCCAGTGCTCACCCAACAAGTGTCCTCCCTAATGCTCCTTACCCATTTAGGCCATTCCCCCACCCATATCCGCACCCCCAGCAGCCCTCAGTTTGTTCTCTGTATTTAAGGGTCTCTTATGTTTTGTCCCCCTCCTTGTTTTTTTAAAAAATTTTTAATGTTTATTTATATTTGAGAGAGACAGAGACAGAGAGACTGTGAGTGAGTGGGGGAGGGTCAGAGAGACAGACACAGAATCTGAAGCAGACCCCAGGCTCTGGGCTATCAGCTCAGAGCCCAACGCAGGGCTCGAACTCACGAGCTGTGAGATCATGACCTGAGCCGAAGCCGGGCAGCTAACTGACTGAGCCACCCCAGCACCTCCTCACTCCTGTTTTTATATTATTTTTGCTTCCCTTCCCTTATGTTCATATGTTTTGTATCTTAGTTTCCTCATATGATAGTTTTCACTTATGATATGTGAAATATCATATGATATTTGTCTTTCTCTGACTGGCTCATTTCGCTTAGCATAATACCCTCCAATTCCGTGCACGTAGTTGCAAATGACCCTAGTACATTTAGAAAGCATCAGAGAGTAATTGTCAGGCCCTCTGTCAAAGTCCTTTCAGGTTACAGGCCTATCTCTTGGCCTTGACAGTGAGAGTGAGAATTCTGTGGGCTAATCTATGTCCACACACCAACCTCTGTTGAACTCACTTATCATCTCTCTTTTTAATTCGTATTGTATTTTCTTAATTAGTAATTTGTATTATCTGATGGACTAACCTAAAGAGATCCCGTTCTTGATGAACCAGTAGCATTTTTTTTCCACGACACAAAGGTCTGCTCTTACTAGGTCAAAGGCCAGAGGAACCTAATCTCCTAGGAGTTGGTAATGGCAATTGCCAATCTCTCTGTGTATACAAACTGTTGAAATGTATCTACTTTACTCCAGTGCCGTTTCTGTGGGTTGTCAAGTAACCAACCAAGAAAAGAAGAAATAATTTATTAATTTATTCATTCAAGAAATATTTCCATAGCTCCACATCAGTCTGGAAGTGTGGAAGGAAAAGAGACAGATAATGCCTTTCCTCTGTGAAGTTATATTTTTGTGAAGGGATGACCAAAGGTAAACAGAGGATCATATAAGATAAATTCAGGGGCGCCTGTGTGACTCAGTCGGTTGGGTGTCCGACTTCAGCTCAGGTCATGATCTAACTGCTCGTGAGTTCGAGCCCTGCATTGGGCTCTGTGCTGACAGCTCAGAGCCTGGAGTCTGCTTCAGCGTAAGGTCGGAATGAAGCAGGCAATTTATCTAGGAACAGAAAGATGTCTGTGTGATGACAGACATCACACAGCAAATGGGAGCAAATGGGAAAGTGTTCATGAGATAAGGCTGGTGAGAAAGGGCTCATTCCCTTCAGCTTCATAGCACGAGCAAGGGAGTTTAGACTTTAAATAGAAGAAAACCAACAGAAAGTTAAGCAGAGGGTGAAATAATCCTATTTACATTGCTAGAAGATTACTCCAGTTGTTATCTGCAAATAGAATGTAATGGGCCAAGACTAGAAGCAGGAAATGAGAAAAATCAACCATTGGTGCTCTGTGCTGAGGAGAAACTACTATTCCTCACACAATTCTTGAAAAGTGATTTTGGTTTTCGGGGGCCTCCTAACAATGTAAATCCTTCCAAGAGAAATCACAGCATGGTAGAAGGCTCCCTCCTTATCCGGGGATTGGCTTTCCACAACAGTTTGTTTCTCAAGGTTAACTGTGGTCTGGAAGCAGACAGTCTCCTCCTGGCTGCGTGGAAGCATCCACAGGTCAATAGTAACAGGACGTTAGGTCACAAGGCCTGAATCATTCCGCTCACCTCATCTCACACGCAGGCGCTTTTTCACCTCACATCGTCACAAGGGGGAGTGCCCTACAATAAGATTTTGAGAGAGAGAGAGAGAGAGAGACGACATTCACATAACTCTTATTATAATTCTTCTATTTTACTATTGTTACTGGTGTTCATCTCTTACTGTGCCTAATTTATAAATTAAATTTATTTTAGGTATGTATGTATAGAGAAAAATAACAAAGTTTATATAGGATTGGGTAGTACCTGTGGTTTCAGGTTTGTGGGTTTGAGCCCTGCATCAGGCTCTGGGCTGACAGTGTAGAACCTGCTTGGGATTCTCTCTCCCTCTCTCTGCCCCTCCTCGCCTCAAAATAAATAAATAGACCGGAAGGAAGGAAGGAAGGAAGGAAGGAAGGAAGGAAGGAAGGGAAGGGAAGGCAGGAAGAAGGAGGAAAGAAGAAAGAAAAGAAAGAAAGAAAGAAAAAGAAAGAAAGAAAGAAGGAAGGAAAGGAAGGAAGGAAGGAAAGAAAGAAAAGAAAGGAAGGAAGGAAGGAAGGAAGGAGAGGAAGGAAGGAAGGAAAGAGAGGAAGGAAGGAAGGAGGGAGGGAGGGAAGGAAGGAAGGAAGGAAGGAAGGAAGGAAGGAAGGAAGGAAACATATAATATGATATTTTAGTTGTGTTTTGACCAGAGCTTTGAAGTTTTAAATAACAGTATAGTGCTTATAATGTTATAAAACTGGATACAAATTCTTGGAGCCGCCTGGTAATTATGCAGAACAGGGATCCACCCCTGGGTAAAATGGTTTCTCCTGCTATTACTAAGCTTTCAATCATATTAATTGCATTTTAAACAGAAGGAGCAGCAAGTGTGGCTAGTAGTTCAAAAGAAAAGAAAAAAATATAAAACTGTGTTGATACGATACAAAGGCCTACTTTTCATTCATCGTCCCTGAATATCTGAATCTTCCGGAGCCACGGCATGACCTATCGCTCTAGAATGTTCGGCGTATTCATTTTCGCCCTTCCTTCCGGTATCAGCACAGCCAGTCCCACCTTTTTAATCATTGTCCACTGCCCAGTGCACCCGTGTTCTATTTTAGTGGCTTTTTCTCACTGTGAGGAGGGAAGCAATTAATCTAGAATGGCCTTGGCTATTCATGTTTAAGATATTTCTCTGTCCTGATAAGGGGCATTCAGAAACCCAAATTAGGATGCGAAGGTATAAACGTCATTCTAACGGGACAAACTACAGGCACCGCTGGATGCTCTAGAAACCCAGTGATGTAGGCAGCCCTCAGGCTCTGCCCCACTCCTATAACTAAAGCTCAACGTGCGTCCCACATGGAAACTTACCTTATCGATCGCCGTTGCCCGATCATTCCCACACATGGAAGATGTGTTTGAACATGGTCCAGCTGGCGGAGACTCAACTGGGGAACAAAGACCACCAGATTTTCCTTCCCTGAAGTTCAGTGTTCTGTAAAAGTGCCAAGGCTTTGTAACTCTAATGACTTCTTCCTCTTACCCAGACCTTTCCCATAGATCCTCTTTCTAAAATCTCAACTCTCACTGTGCCAAACAGCGAAAGGCACACATTCTGCACTGTACATTTTTTTTTAGTTAATTTGCTAGCTATTCTCATCATTCAGATTTGACAGGCCCAAATTTTTATAAAAGTCCATTTCTGCCTCTGATGACAGATACAAAAAGCCCAAGTATGGTGAAATGGTGTCTTTGTCAATGCTTAATGAATAAACCACATAAAGGAATAGCCCGATATATTTTTTTTCTCAGAAATCAATAGGTACCCTCTCCATTTTTATATTAATCCACTCTGCATTAAAACCCAGAATTGCAGATTAAGGCTTTCATGTCTCGGTGCTCATTTCCCAAGCTGCCCTGTTTGGTGACGTGTTTTTCCTAGGCATTGAATAATTGTCAGTCACCCCTGCATTTCACCAGCTCGCTGCAAAGAAATTATTTGCTGACATGCTGATCTATTAAGCAACATGCAGAGAAATCCACAAGCTTGAGTTTCACTGAGTCATAAGAAGCTTAAGAAAATCCAAAAAAGGGCGGTGAGCAAAGGGAACCTTAATTAGTTTAAGGGAGACTGACTCAGACAAATAGGCTAATTTGCTGACTCCACCAGGATCTAGTTTTCTCAGGAACAGACTTCCTTGTCTGTTTCTTCTGTGCTCAGTTTTGACTTTCAAGTCATATTGGTGACTGTGTAGTGTGTCACAGGCCCCACCCTTCTGAGCCAGGGTTGACGTGGGCTTGGTGACAAAGACCAGCCAGGCCAGAAAGCCAGGCCTGGCTCAACATGGGCTGTTCTCACAGTGAAGTCAAAGAGGGCTCCTCCAAGGAGGGAGAAATGTCACGGGTCCCCAAGGAGCAGCTGAGAAGACATGGAAAACCCAGGGCAGAGCTGGCTCTACTCAGGAGGTCAAAGCACAGGTCTGAGCTAGTTGGTGAAACTAAAAAGGGGTTGACGTGGGGCAGATTGTGTGCGTTTTAGATGATGTTTGGAATAAAAGGTTTTCTTCCACCCCCACACAGGTGACTTCAGGTACCATTGGTCAAGTGAGAATTATATTTTGGTCTGAAGGAAATCCTTCTCCATACCTCTGAAGCAGGGCCTGCCTTCATAAGCAAAAGTGTCTTAGGGTAGGATGGTAAGAGAAATCCTGAGCCCCCAGATACAAAAATACAATCAACATTTGCCTCAGAGCTTTCATGGGAAAGACACATTCCCGAGGTGGTTTTAAGTCCCCAGGATGGAATCCCAAGATGGCCGTGTGGGCCTGTCTGGAGTTCTGAGTGTTGAAACGTGCCTCTTCAAAATAACAGGTTGCTCTTCTCCTTCTTTCCCTTTCCTGTGGGAAGTGAGCAGCGCTGAGGCCATTAAGGAAAGAGGTGTAGAAGAGGCAAGCTGAGGTGACAGTGTAGTCAGGAGTCTAGAATCACAGAGAAGCTTGAGCTGGTAAGTCAATATATTGGGATTAACAGAAGCTTGGTTTTTCATTATCAGATAAATAATTTACAGGTGCAGAAAGTTGGGAGGCCATGAAGAACTCAGGTGTTGGGGCACCTGGCTGACTTAGTTGGTTAGGCCTCCAACTTCTGCTCAGGTCATGATCTCACAGTTTGTGAGTTCGAGCCCCACTTCAGGCTCTGTGCTGACAGCACAGAAGCTGGAGCCTGCTTCGGATTCTGTGTCTCCCTCTCTCTCTGCCCTTTCCCTGCTCACACTCTGTCCCTCTCTCTCAAAACTAAATATTAAAAACAAATTTTAAGAAGAGAACTCAGGTGGGGCGCCTGGGCGGCTTAGTCGGTTAAGCGTCCGACTTTCACTTAGGTCATAATCTCGCGGTGACTCCCTCTCTCTCTGACCCTCCCCTGCTCACGCTGTCTCTCTTTCTCTCCTAAAAATAAAAAAAATAAAAAAAAAAACCATTAAAAAAAAAGAAGAGAACTCAGGTGTTGAATTGGAATAAGGGTTACCAATGTGAACTCATGATTTCTTTTTTTTTTAAGAAAAAAAGAGAGAGAGAGAGAGAGAGAGAGAGAGATACAATTTGAGTGGGGGAGGAGCAGAGAGAGAAAGAGAGAGAGAGAGAATACCAAGCAGGCTCGGCACTGCGAGTGTAGAGCCCAACGCAGAGTTGGAACTTGAGATCATAATCTGAGCCAAAACCAAGAGTCAGTCGCTTAACTGATGAGTCACCCAGGCCCCCCCTGAACTCGTGACTTCTAATATGCATATATAGATAAGAAGAGATGTAGAAATAGACATTGCTTTGTCTGTGTACATGCATATGTATACACAAATATACATTTACAGGTATATGTATTTTTTCTAGCTGATTCTAATTATGGGACAGGGAAAATATAAGATGGGCATCTTTAGGGCCAGAAAATAAGGAAGTACTGGAGATAAGTTAGAATAAAAACAAAACAGGAAGGGGACATGTGAATGAGATATAGGAGCCAACCTTAAAGAATTTCCAATACCCAGAGCTGGGATAGTTTTGGTCAATGCAACAAATAGTAGTAGAGGATTATAATATAAGAAATAAAATAAATATGCATAATGTAAGTAAATAGGTAAATATATATACAATGGGGACAAATTTTTGATGAAAGAACTCTAAATAATAAATGTAGGAGGAATGAGAAAAATAGAAAATCATTAGAATTTTACAGTAGTTTTTATGGCCAGAGGGAAATTCCACTGATGGATATTTAAATTAGTGGTCAGAACTTTTAAAGAGAAACAGGATATTAGCATAGCTTCAAAATACCACCCATAATACTTAGTTATTATTGTGGTACTTGTTAATACTGTGGTTCAGGGAGGTGGAGCTTAATTACCCTTTTTTGAGTGTGGCCTGGGTTTAGTGACTGGCTTCTAACTACTAGAAGATGGAGTGGGAAAAATCATCACCTTACAGGCGAGAAACCTGGCAGATACCCCCTTAACAAAATCATCAAGGTCAATGTCATCAGTATGAGTCATGTTGTTATCATATACACATTGAGATGTCACGATGACAAGTGTTCTCCCCAAACTTCATAATTTCAGTCCAATTAACCATCAGATATCATCAGATGGAAACAAATTGAGAGATACTCTATAAAATACCTGCCTGGTACCCTTTTAAAGTGTTAAAGTCATGAAAAACGGGGAGAGGCAGAGAGAGCATAAAAGATTAAAGAATACTAAGTGGACATGACAACAAAATACAATGTGATACTCCGTGTTGAATCCTGGAACAGAAGGGTGACATTAGCGGAAAGTTGGTCAAATCCCCACAGATGGGAGTTTAGCTAAGTGAATTCTTAAATTCTTAGTTGTGATCATATACCATGATTATGTAAGATGTTAACATTAGGGGAAGCAGAGGGAAAGGAAAAAGAGAACTCCCAGTGCTAATTTCACAATTATGTACATCCAAAATTATGTCAAAATGAAAATGTTCTAGTTTTCTAAAGACTAGAAAAACAGTCTAGCCGCTTAGTATTTTACAGTGGAAAGAAAGGAAACCCACAATCTTCTTTAGTTGCCCAAATGCCATTTCTTGTCACTCTGTTTGGAGTTTCTAATTAAACTTTTTCTCTAATTCAAAATTTTCTTTATTTTGAAAGACTGATATAGGTCAAGAGAGTGAGAAGACAAGCCATAGATTGAGAGAAATATTTGCAAAAGACATATTTGATAAAAGACTGCTATCCAAAATATAGGACACTTAAAGCTCAACAATAAGAAAACAAAGAAGTGGACACCTTACAGAAGAAGATATATGGCAAATAATCATATGAAAAGATGCTTGGGGTGCCTGGGTGGCTTAGCCGGTTAAGCGTCCAACTTTCGCTTAGGTCATGATCTCGCGATTCGTGGATTCGAGCCCCGCATCAGGCTCTGTGCTGACTGCCAGCTCAGAGCCTGGAGCCTGTTTCAGTCTGTGACTCCCTCTCTCTCTGACCCTCCCCTGCTCATGCTGTCTCTCTCTCTCCTAGAAATAAAAAAATATATATATATTTAAAAAAAAAAAGATGCTCAACATCATACATCATACATCATCATTAAACAAAAATGACACAGCATTATATAGCTATTAGAATAACAAAAATCCAAAACACTGACGATACCAAATGCTGACAAGGATGTGAAGAAACAGGAACTTTTATTCATTGCTACTAGGTATGCAAACACTCTGGAAGACAGTTTGGCAGTTCCTAATAAAACTAAATATATTCTTACAATATAATCCAGGAATTATACTCCTTAGGATTTACCCAAAAGAGTTAAATACACATCCATGCAAGAGCCCGCACACAGTTGTTTATAGCGGCTTTATTCAGAACTGCCAAAAACTTGGAAACAATGCAGGTGCCCTTAATGAGTGAATGAATTAATAAACTGTGGGACCTCCGTACAATTGAATATATTATTCAGTACTAAAAAGAAGTGAACTATCAAGCCATGAAAAGATATGGATGAACCATAAATACATGTTCCTGGGTAAAAGAAGGTAATCTGAAAATCATACACGTTGTATGATTTGAACCATATGACATTCTGGAAGAGGCAAAACTATGGATAGATTGGGGGTAAGGAAAAGATGAAAAGTTGGAGCCCAGAGGATTTTTTTTTAGTGGGCTGTATTTTTTAGGGCAGTTTCAGAACCTGAAAAATAAAGAGGAAGATACACAGGTTTCCCATATACCACTGCCCCCACATATGCACAGCCTCCCCCCCATTAACATCCCCCACCAGAGTGGCACATTTGTTACAGCTCATAAACCTACGTTAACACATCACTATCGCCCAAAATCCATAGTATGCAATAAGGTTGGTTGGTTTGTTTGTTTGTTTAAAGCACATGTGGAGGAGAGGCAGAGAGAGAGAGGGAGAGAGAGAATCCTAAGCAGGCTATGCACCATCAATGCAGAGCCCAGCTCAGGGCTCATCTCACAAACTGTGAGATCATGACCTGAGCCAATTGAAGAGTTGGGCTCTCAACTGACTGAGCCACCTAGGTGCCCTACAGCTCAATTTTGGTGTTGTATATCCTAAAGGTTCAAACAAGTATATAATGGTGTGTATCCATCACTAAAGGATTATATAGAGTCGTTTCAATGTCCTAAAAATCCTATCGATGTAGGTTCGTCAACTGACAAATAAATCACACTGGTGGTATATGCTGATAATGGAAGAAGTTGTGCACCTGTGGGAAGGGGGGTGTTGGGGATACTGTCTATACCTCTGCTCACCTTTGCTATGAATCTAAAATGGCTCCAACATAATAAAGTTACATTTAAGAAAAAAGAAAAAAAAAGATTGTCCTAGGATTATGAATGAGGAAAAGTTACCCGGGAAAGAAAACAACTTCATGCTTATTGATAAAACATACATTCACTGGAACATGGAACTTGCCATGTGTCTGACATATTCCAAAGCTTTGTATGCATAACTAAATAATCACGACATTTCTGAGGTAGCGACTTTTATAAGTACTCTTTTACAGATGAGGAAACAGACGCAGGGAGGTTAAGATGCATGCTGAGAAGACAGAAAAACATGGCACCAGGGAAAGTCTGGTTCTTACTTTCTGGGAAAACCAAACACAGACACCGAGGTGCATTAAAATTTATAAGTGTTGATTTGAGTAAACATGCATTTAAATCAAGCAGCAGCGAACAGAAAGTGCTTAGGAGTTTTCTGTGCACAGAAGTTGGAAGAAAATCTTTTCATACAAGAGATGCATAGGACAGATGCAGGAAACAAAGCAAATAAATTGGATTGGCTATAGCTTCACTGGCTGCTGTATTGGGGGAAACCTAGCTGGTTGCTTGTAAGTAGTTGTTCTTCAGTTTTGTTTTCTCAGATTTGAGGGTATTGACTTTGGCTTAAGTTCTAATGTGCTTACATAGGCCCCCAAGGTATCAGAGACACCTCGGTCTAATGGTCTCCTTGTTTATTACTTTAACAGAATATAGCTAGATTTGGAGGCATTGAACAGTCTTACTTACAGCACACAACATGTACTTTTGTATTTCTTTTTTTAAGTTTATTCATTTATTTTGAGGAAGAGAAAATATGCACATAAGCAGGGAGGGGACAGAGAGAGAGAAGGAGAGAGAGAGAGAGAGAGAGAGAGAGAGAGAGAGAGAGAGAGAAGCCCAAGCAGACTCTGCACTGACAGTATGGGGCTAAAACTCACCAATCCTTGCAATCCTGACCTGAGCTGAAACCAAGAGTCAGATGCTTAACCGACTGAGCTATCTAGGCACCCCCAAATTTTATATTTCCTATAACTACCTGTAATACTGACTGAAAAATCAAATTTACATGGAAATACAGTAGTCTGAATGGAAAACCACATTGTTTTTTGTGGATTCAGAACACACATTTTTTCCATATATGTTGCCTTACTCTTGTGCTTATTACAGGTTTGTAATGCAAGTACTCAAAAAGGGAGCTCTGTTTCAAAAGACTGTCTATTTTATGCTACTATAACCCAACATCCACTAATTAGCTTATGTTATCAACACTTGACCCAAGGCAAATTTCATCTACAGTGTTTTTATTCACAACTAGTCATGGAAGAAGCTCAAGTCATTAGAATACATATGATACAGTGTGCTCTCTTCAGGCGCCTGGGTGACTCAGTCAGTTAAGCAACTGACTCTTAGCTTTGGCTCAGGTCTTGATCTCGTGGTTCATGAGTTCAAGACCCATACCAGGCTCCGCGCTGACACATGGGGCCTACCTGGGATTCTCTTTCTCTGCCCTTCCCTGGGTCACACTTTCTCAAAATAAATAAATAAATGTTTTTAAAAAGTTAAAGACTGTTCTCTTTGTGTCTGTCATTTAGGATATGTAAATGTAAGTTAAGATCCCAGAGGAGAATAAGTGACCTTAAGAGAAGACACTGTACTCCCTGTCCACAGGGAGCCATAGAGAGTCTAATGTGAGGCAAAGAGAAAGGCTAGGTAGGGCTGACCGACTGCTCTAATGAAGAGGAGTGAAGATAAAGAATGAACAGGAGAAGGAACAGAACAGAAAGAAGAAATAAGGACTGACTTTGCCCCTCCTGGTTTTTAACTTGCACCCTCTTCTTATTATCAGTAAAATAACCTCCAAAGTCTGAGCATAGCATGGTAGCTCTTTGGGAATCACGAATTCCTAGGCTGCAGTTACCAGACATGATTCCCTAGGTTTCAGTTCCATAGAACAACTCAAGGCTGCCAGAGGCATCCTTCACTTTCCAGCTTCTGAGCCTTTGGCTCCCATATTCCCACATCTTCAAATGTCCTCATTCAAGTTCGAATGCAAAGGCCAAGAGGGCCGAAAAGCTACTCCAGGTCACACTTCATTCTCCATTTGAAATTGTTCTCTGCTTCCTCTTCCTGTATTACCAATGCACTTTATACATATGTAAGAGCACTTCGCACACTCTGACCTAACGGGCCAATGACCTGAGACTAGGTCCTATGTCCCCTGCAGGGCTGGAATCTGACATCAGAGACCACATCTCTTCACCTTGTATGCCCCAACACACCTAGTGCAGTGCCTGACCTGTAAAAGAATCCCAGAATCTGAAACCCAGAGTTGGAAGGAAGCTAAAATATGAAATAGGAACTGGCATAAGGCGTCAAGACAGGCTGGTTGCAGGAATGACGGAGGAATGATTGAGGAGAAAGGTGACGAGAAGAAAATTAGAAAGGTCAAGGGTAATAATAATTTATTTAGAATATTTATTTAAGAATTTATTATGGGCTGCAAAATTCCAAGCCCATTACGTATATCCTCTCATTTAATTTTCACAACAATTGGACAAGGTAGACTTTGTTATTCTCCTCCTAGCGGAGAAGCAAACCAAAGCACAGAGGTTAAACAAATTGCCAAAGTTGAACAGTTAAGGAATTGTATAGCCAGAACTCCAACCCACGTGGTTTGGCTCAAATGTACACATGTCAGTAACATAAAGCTCACTAAGGGGCATTTCACACAAACCCCGGGGAGAAGGAACCTTCAGGGGTGGGCAAATGGAATCTACTTTCCATCCTGCCAACCTGTGGATGCCCACACTAAGTACACTGGGTGTAATTATCTTGAAGTTTAAAAACCTTACCCCAACACGGTCAGCATTCACAAAATATTATAAAACATTCATATAATATGACATTTTCCGAAAGCACCTTTCTGTGATTTTGAGCGCACAGATCCTCATGAAAGGCACACATTTGGTACCCAGCCCAGCCATTGTAACCACAATAGAGGAAACTCAATGAATTTAATCAAAAGCGTGTACCTAGCCACCAGGACACCTTCGGGAATGCTTGCTAGAGAAACCACACCTAGCTTTCATTTTCTCTCATCTGGCCCAAACACGGCCCTTGTTTCTTTCTGCTTAGTCATAATTCAAAGCAGGTTGCCTGTAGGAACAATTTTGAAAAGACTTATTTTTTATAACTTCGATGCTAGGCAAATTTTTCAAAATTTCCCATTACAATCAAAGCTGAATAAAATATTTATGAACTGCTGAGGCTGATGGTTTGTTAATTTTCATTTCTTAACCAGAATGGGATAACACCGAGTACCGATGTCACATACATTCTCTGTAGTCTCACAGACAAGTAGTTAAGTCGCTTTGACTTCAGGAAATAAATAGGTCAATTCAGGTTGCAGAAACCTCCTTAAACTCAGCCCAGTGTAATAGAAGGGCACATTTTAGGGGCGCCTGGGTGGCTTAGTCGGTTAAGCGTCCGACTTTTGCTTAGGTCATGATCTCGCGGTTCGTGGGTTCGAGCCCCGCATCGGGCTCTGTGCTGACTGCCAGCTCAGAGCCTGGAGCCTGTTTCAGTCTGTGACTCCCTCTCTCTCTGACCCTCCCCTGCTCACGCTGTCTCTCTCTCTCCTAGAAATAAATAAATAAATAAATAAATAAATAAAGAAGGGCACATTTTACTTACTTACTTTTTAATATTTTTAAATATTTATTATTGAGACAGAGAGAAACAGAACATGAGTGGGGGAGGGACAGAGATAGAGGGAGAAACAGAAAGCTCCAGGCTCTGAGCTGTCAGCACAGAGCCCGATGCAAGGCTTGAACCCACGAACCTTGAGATCATGGCTTAACCAACTGAGCCGCCCAGGCGCCCCTAGAAGAGCACATTTTAAAGTTCAACGAGGTGGAGCGCCTGAGGGACTCAGTCAGTTGAGTGTCCAACTTGGGCTCAGGTCATGATCTTGTAGTTAGTAGTTTGGGCCCCACATGGGGCTCTGCACAGGCAGTGTGGAGCCTGCTTGGGATTCTCTCTCTCTCTTCTCTCTGCCCTTCCCCAACCCGTGCTTTCCCTTTCTCCCAAAATAAATCAATAAACTTGAAAAATTAAGAAAAAAAGTGTCTCTCCCTCTTTCCCTCTCCCCCAGTCATGCTGTCTCTCTCAAATAAATTAAAAACATATATAAAAAGTTGAGCAAGGAAATGCCTTGGGACAAGAAGTAACTGACAAAGAAGCAAAATATATCCTCAGCTCATGTTCAATTAAACACACACACACACACACACACACACACAGTGCCCCAACTCCCTGCCCGCCACTGTGTTAAATACTTCTGGGGACACCACTCATATTAAAGTCCAAGTGAATGCGCCTCTCCTGTGTTCTTGTGTTCCTCCTCATCTTTTCTTGCTGTAAGATCTTTTATTAAGTGGCTCACAGTGCCCCCATGTCCTAGGAATACCAGATCTCTTGCCTTTCATTCATATTATACCAATACCACTACGGATTCAGAGCTTGAAGAGCAAGCCTTTCTGCATTTTAATAGGAAGGGGGGAAATGCTTTGAGAGGATCAAAGCCGAATGCTTAAGGCTTTGGAATTTCAGGCATCAGTTAGCAAATAGCAGAAAATATCTGGGGACATCCAAGCACCTCATCCTCAATAAATCACATCAATGAGCTCCTCGACCTCTTATGTTAAGCCGGCTCTTCTTCAGAGTTTTGGTGAAACTTCAAGATCCTTCATGCCCTGCATTGCTGCTGGTGAGCTGGGTACATGGTGTAGCCTAAAGGGTCGTGCGTGAAGAGGCAGGGCACTTGGGACTAAAGTCCAGCATCGCTGCTCATCGGCAGCGCCACCTTCAGCTCTCGCACCATTGGGCACGGTATGGGCGCTTGACTTGTTCATCCCATCTCTGTGTACAGAGCTCCAAACATCAAGGGACGGCAATAATCATACTGTCTCTTGGGCTGTGGTGAGTTTGCACAAGTAAACATTGAGCACAATCCTCATGTCACTCAATAGATGCTAGCACGCGTGCTTAAGTATCTCTAAAGTTAGGTGGAATGCCACCCCTAAAGAAATGGCTCCACAACTTCTTGTTTACAAAAAACTCATCTTTCCGCTTGCCCAGGATTTTATTCCTGTCTTTCCCGCCAAGATGACAGGACTCCAGATGTTCTTTCTCCTTTCCCAAATTACATCACACCTTTGATGCCTCACTTTCAATCAGAGCTAATAGGCTCTAATTGCAGACATTATCAATGCGAACGGTGCTCGTTCCTGATAAATGAGCTGCTGGCAAAAGGTGTCCTGCTATAGGGAGCGTAGATGAGCACAGGGAAAACAGTGTCACTCCACAAACCACTCAGCACCTGGGACTCGTGTTGATGGCACCTGGCGGTCTCCTTGTTTCGGGGCACATGGCCTTGCCAGCCATTGACTGTCATCAGACAATACGCTCTAATATTATTCTATGGTTTGCTTTTAAAGCGATCCCTTCTAGAAGAGGCCAACTGATTAATTTCCAAGCCACTACCAAACATAATCACATAGTGCCGGCGGGATAATAGAACCCTTTGATGGCTCACATTTTTCTGAGATAAAATTAGGGGGAAAAAAATCAAAGACTGTGTTTTGATTAAAGATTGAGAATGAGAGTTTCCAGGGTCAGAGGGTAGACACACACACAACTTTATAATGGTATTTTTTGCAAGGATTTTGAGTGAATCCTTTGATTAACATGTATGCTGTAAATGTAACATCTTTACCACAGAATTTATTCCACCACTGTTTAAAGCTTTAGCATTTAACCTCTCAACTTCCCCAATATGTTGATATGTCACAGATGATTCTGGAAAAAAATAAAGTGGCCAGGAAGGTACTTGGCTTGAGCCAACTACCATAAGCTCAACCGTCAGTGAAACTTGAAAAAATGAAAATAATGCATTCGATCAAATTTATTTTAGAGAACATGGAGAATATGGAAGAAAGCAGTCAGAATCAGAGAAGAAAAATCTCTCTTATTTTCCCTGTTGAATTTAGAAATGTTCAGTTACAGAAACCATCATTTCTGCAAAGCTTCTCTGACTCCAAGATGTGTTATCAAAGTTAAGTCCCAAAAGATCTGTCTGCCTCCAGCCACACTGGTCTGATTTCAGCTCCTACAACTAACTCATCCAGCTTTTTTTCCTTCAGATCCTTCACATTCGCTGTTCTCTCAGTGCAGAGAGAAAACCCTTCCCCACCGTCTCTTGCTTACCCTTCAATGTCAACTGAAACATCATTCTCTCATGGTGATCATATCGGACATCATGTCCCCTTGATCCCTGTTTCCTCTTCTCACGCCCTTAGGCTACCACTGATGTCATCTGGCCCGTTGGTAATGCCCGTCAGGTAATGATTTTTTCAACGTGGCTCTTCCCATGGCCTCTACTGTCCATGATGACTAGACCAGATCTTCCTCATCTTTTGTCCCGAACACTGACCTTGAGGCCTGTCACATTTTAGGTGCTCAGTAAATATTTGTTGAATTAGTTGATAACGTATGAATGAATCAATTCAGGCATTCTGATGCACTTTCACAGGGTGGGCATGGATTGGCACCAGGAGACTGTTGCTTTTTTGAAACATGACATCGTAGGGCTTTTGGAGTCTCCATAGAGTATTCCACATCTGGACACAGGGTGTATAGATGTAGCTTAAAAGATAAAAGTGAAACCAAAGCCCCACATTTAGTTCTGGGGTGTTTCCACACCAATCAAGACTAAGAAATTGCAGGGTGCCTGGCTGGCTCAGTTGGTAGATTGTGTGACCCCTGATCTTAAGCTCATGAGTTCGAGCCCCACTATTGGACATAGTGAATTCCTTTTTTTCTTACAAATAGTTTATTGTCAAGTTGGTTCCCATATAACAGAGAATTACTTTTTTAAAAAGACTAAGAAATTGTGCTTCATTAAAGCAGACTGTTCTTTATTAAGGCACATACTCTTGCCATTTGTTGGTTTCTAAAGAGCTGACGGAAACCAAAAATGCATCTATATCCTAAAGAAAGAAAAGAAAAGAAAAGAAGAGAAAAGAAGAGAAGAGAAGAGAAGAGAAGAGAAGAGAAGAGAAGAGAAGAGAAGAGAAAAGAAAAAGAATCACACAAAATACTACCAAAAATACACAAGTTTCATATACTGGTAAATTGGTTATCAAGGTTAAATGGAACATGAATGGCACTGATTTCCATGTCACAGATTGCATCCGGGTCCCCTCTAACCTGTGCCACCAAAACACTGTGGAGGAGGTGAAAAATATTCTCCTTACAGCAGGTGGGTTGGGAGGGGAGGGGAATGAAAGTATACAAAACACCTCCTCTACAAATTAGACTAGTGATATTGTCTCCATAGCTATAGACCAGTTAGGACATTTAAAAACTTATTTCAATGAAAGTGCTGCCCTTTGCATTTTGACTATTACTGGATATATAGCTAAACGATGGTAGGCTCCACTAGGGTAACAAATAAAGCCTGAAATCTCAGTGGCTTAATACCAAAGCACATATTTCTCCCTCTTATTTCATGCCTCTTGGGGCCTCACCATCTACTGGTTTCAAGTTTAGCCAGGACACTGCGGGAAGAAAGCAACCAGAAGTAAAACAGCTTATTTCTACTTACATTCCACTGGATGAAACTAGCCACATGGTGAATCTAACTGTAAGAGAAGATGAGAAACAAAGACGTACACACGGATGTGGGTGAGTCTAAGCAGTCTCTCCCACAGTATAGTGTGGTCTTGATAAGTAAGAAGTTCTGCTTTTTGACACGTAGTCTTGATGATTTACCTAAAAGGCTTATTTCCTTCATGATAACTGGATTTAGCCCAGATGCTTTTTGAATATACTCTCAGAAGCCCATAGCTTTGCATTTATATCCTTTGGCATCGTGCTCCAGGATATACTTAAGGTATCACATTATTTTTTTTTCCACATAACAAATTATCTCAAAAGTTAGCAGCTTGAAACAGAAAGCATTTATGAGCTCAGTTTCTGGGATCAGGAATTTGGATGTGGCTTAGCTGTACCTCTGGTTCGAGGTCTTTCCTGACCTTGCAGTCACATCGTTAGCTGGGGAGAAAACACATATGAAGGTCTGCTTGGAGGAAGGAAGATCCACTCCTTGGCACACTCTCGTAGTTATTGGCAGGATTCAGTTTCCTATTAGGTTGTTGGGCTGAGGGCCTCATGCCCTCACTGTCCATGGGCCAGAAACCTCTCTCAGTGTCTTGCACGAGTAAGTGCCTGTCCATAGAGCAGCTCACAACAGGTGGCTGGCTTCCCTCAGACCCAGTGAGGGAGAAACCCAGAGAGAGCTGCATAAAGATGGAAGACAATCATTTGTAGCCTGATCCAGAAGTGGCCATTGCAGCTGTCTTCTATTCATCAGACGTGAATCTCCAGGTGTAGCCCACATTCAAGGGGAGGGGATCACACAAGGACATGCATACTGAAAGGCAGGGGTCATTGGGGGTCATCTTAGAGACTACTTACCACTGATGTTCTCCCAGGCCACCTTAGTTTTGGTCATCCTATTTCAACTGCTTTCTTATTTTCCTCTTAAGTTCAGATTGATAGGGTTACGTTAGTGTTGTAAATCAAGTAAGATTTAGAACCTTGGCTTTGGTATTCTTCTCAGGCCATGATGTTGAATATGGCCTATAGAAGATGGAAACTGCAAGAAGTCCATCTCTGAAAATTCTAGTACGTCCCAGTTGTACAGCCGTCTACAAAGGAAGAAGTATAGCCTTGCTTCAGCTATCTAGTTAGTTATGTTGTGTATTATCCTTTCCCAATTGTTCCCCTATAGGACTTGCTACTTTGAAAACTTCCATCTGATACTGCTCTGTCAATTAAAACATCTCTGGAGAAGTGAACTGGACTTACATGGCTTCCCATCCATGAGGACTCAGAAAGTTCAATTTTTTTCACATGCCCAGAAATGTTTGCAAACAACACTATTAACCCACCCCCCCTTAACCTTATCAAATACACCTCTGAGTAAATGTTTTCTTTATTTCCAAGTTGAAGTCAAATAATCCTATTAATATATCCATATTTGGGCTTGTAATAATAACAATTTATATTCTTTCTTTTTCTTTTAATGTTTATTTATTTTTGAGACAGAGAGAGAGTGCATGCAAGAGCTGAGGGGGCACAGAGGGAGGGGGACAGGGGATCGATGTGTGGTCTGTGCTGACAGCTGTGAGCCTGATGCAGGGCTCAAACTCAATTGAATTATGAGATCATGACCTGAGCAAAATGGGACACTCATTCAACTGACTGAGCTACCGAGGCACCCCATAACAATCTATATTTGTTCTTAATGCCCTATATGTTCTTGGAACTGCCATCCAAACTACTTGGACTTTCAGGTCCCCAGATAGAGGTTTTGATAAAGTCTGGACATACTTGCTTTTGTCATTGGTAATCTCAAAGTGAGCATCAATGGTATTTGTGCAAAGGCTGGTAAATGGGGCCTGTGTATTTCTTCTGTGTCCCTTAATATCCAAATCAAGAAATCACTGGTTTTTATATGTTCTCTAAATTCTAACATACATATTATATAATGTAAGGATATTTGAGCTATATTGAGCAACAGAAGACAGAGCTAACTAACTAGCTTAGAATTTCTTTTAAAACATATAGTGTTAAATAGTGAAATCATGGAAAGAGCCTAAATGTCCATCAACTGACGAATGGATCAAGAATATGTGATTTATCTATACCATGGAATACCACATGGCAATGAGAAACAATGCAATCTGGCCTTGTGTAGCAATGTGGATGGAACTGGAGGGTGTTATGCTGAGCAAAATAAGTCAGGCAGAGAAGGACAGATACCATATGTTTGCACTTATCAGTGAATCAGGAGAAACTTAACAGAGGACCATGGGGGAGGAGAAGGTGAGAAAATAGTTGGGGAGAGGGAGGGAGGCAAACCATGAGAGACTCTTGAATACTGAGAACAAACTGAGGGCTAAAGGGGGTGGGGGAGAGAGGAAGGGGGTGATGGGCATGGAGGAGGGCACTTGTAGGGATGAGCACTGGGTGTTATATGGAAATCAACCTGACAGTAAACTATGAAAGAAAAAAAATATATAGTTTTAACCTCTGAAGATTTTGGCAATAATATATATAGTTGCATATAAAGGATGAAAATAGGGGCACCTGGGTGGCTCAGTCAGTTAAGCATCTGAATTTGGCTCAGGTCATGATCTCATGCTTTGTGGGTTCCAGCCCCGCATCGTACTCTGTGCTGACAGCTCAGAGCCTGGAGCCTGCTTCAGATTCTGTGTCTCCCTCTCTCTCTGCCCCTCCCCCACTTGTGCTCTGTCTCTCTTGCTCGCCCTCTCTCAAAAATGACTGTTTAAAAATAATAAATAAATAAATAATAAAGTATAAAAACATACATAGTTTATGACAATTTTTATCACTCTTTACTATAGACTTTATTTTCTGGTGTCCATGCCTAACATACTTTCCTCCCTGACTTATACTCTATCACTGGGAATTTTAACACAAATTCAGATTTTATCATTGCCCTGTTCACAACCTCCCCCCTGCCCCATCTCCCAAAAAGCTTTGAAGAAAAGCTAAAGTCCTTACTATGGATTTGTATCTAGCTACATCCCTAATTTGTTATCTTACTCCTTCCCTATTAGGGGCTCACCAGTAACATTCCATGGGTGCTGTACTCACCAAGAGCAAGCCTCATGAACTTTCCCTTCTCTCTGCCCACGGGGCTTCACAAAGGCCTTCATTCACAGCTCTGCTTCGAGTTCAAAGCATAGAGAGACCTTCCCTGACCAGCCTTTCCTTTACTGTTACCTCCTTCTGCTTTCCTCTTGTATCACACATCACTGATGTTACACTGTATTCATGTGTTCCTCCACATTAACTACAAGATTCAGGAACGTAGGAACCGGGTTTTATTCACTGCTGCACCCCCGGCACCTGGAATGACAGCTGGAACATTCTAGGATCAACTGGATTTAGAAGACCCGTCCAATAAAGTAATTTTAGAGGAACTCAAATCTAAAAGGAAACCCCAGGGAGTGTCTGGCTGGGTTAGTCAATTAAGCGCCCAATTCTTGATTTCAGCTCAAGTCACAAGCTCAGTTTGTGAGTTCGAGTCCCACATTGCACTCTGCACTGACACTGTGGAGCCTGGTTGGGATTCTCTCTCTCCTTCTCTCTCTGCCCCTCCCCCCTCACTCTTCAAAATAAATTTTAAAACAATTTAAAAAAAAATAAAATAAAGCAAAACCCCTGGAGGGTAAGAGTATTCTTTCCTCAGCACTGCAAACCTCATTCCTAACAAAGTGCTGTGCAGAATGGTCCTTACAGAAGGATCTGTGGTTGAAACAAATGAACAAATGCCTACGTTGAGAAGAGTTATGCTATGTATGCTCTTCTTTCTGTAAGTTTTTTACTGTTTGTTTTTGAGAGAGAGAGAGAGCAGGAGTTGGGGAGGGGAGAAGAAAGAGAGAGGGAGACACAGGATGTGTAACAGGCTCCAGGCTCTGAGCTGCCAGCACAGAGCCCGACAGGGGGCTTGAACTCAGGAATGGCGAGATCATGACCTGAGCCGAAGTCGGACATTTAACCTACTGAGCCACCCAGGTGCCCGTAACACTACTGATATTCTTAAAATGTGTAATAAAATATTTTTTCTCAGCTAATGATACCTTCCAACGCATGCCAACCAAAAAACAAAACAAAGACATATGAACTGGAGAAAGCCTGGCAAAGCTTTCTGGAAGGCAAACCTGAAAGCCCTCTCAGTGGAATTCATCTAATCCTGTGGTGTAAAAGCCATTTATCACCAAATCCCCTTGAAGAAATGACTCCAAGATCCCTCTGACATCACAGCCAGACCCCAGAGGAGAAGGCGAAGTCCTGGTGTGCAGCCCCTCTTCCCTGTTCTTCCATCAGAACAGAAAATGCTCATCAATCACGTGTCTTTCACTCCAAACACAGACTTGATCCAGTATTCTCAGCAAGGCTCTCTTCGAAGCCACAGCTTGCCCGACAACATTTATTTGTCATCGTTGCTTGTATTCGTTAGTCTAAGGCAAAGTTAGCAGAGACTGAGAAAGCACAGATTATTACTTTTGTCTACTACCTAAGACAAAAAATATAGAACTTAGACCTCAGTAGAGGCAAACCTCGAATCCAAAAAGTAGTCTTCATTACTTTAGCTGTATCAGTGGCTAGAGTGATCTTCATTTTGGAGACAGGAAAACAAGCTTTCTGGGGCGGAAACGTGATCCCTCTTAGAAGGATTCAACTTGAGCTCTTGAGTACCTCTCCTTAGATGTTCCACATCCAAGCTTTGAATGTGACCTGTATTCAAGTCCATTTAAATTCATAAGGATTTACTGAATGTCTGTTCTATGGAAAATGCATTACCCGGTAGGAATTGGTTATTAAAAGATGGAAGGAAGCTAATAGATTCTTCATGGCAACTGTATTCAGAAATGACACTTCATAATATCATAAACTCTTATAAATAATGATTGTTCAAGGGCTAATATAAACCTCATCTTTCTTTTTTTTTTTTAAACATTTATTTATTTTTGAAAGACAGAGAGAGATTGAGCATGAGTCAAGGAGGGGCAGTCAGAGAGAGGGAGACACAGAATCTGAAGCAGGCTCCAGGCTCTGAGTTGTCAGCACAGAGCCCGATGCAGGGCTTGAACTCATGAACTGTGATATCATGACCTGAGCCGAAGTCCGACGCTTAACCAACTGAGCCACCCAGGCGCCCCTAAACCCCATATTTCAGGTGTGACCAATCCAAAATTCCTAACAACTAAGGCAAGTCTATTCTAAAGTTTGCTTTCAAAATTTCTTTGGGAAAAAATATGTTAGTAAGCAAATTTGCAACATAAGGGCAAATGTAATAGCATTTTTAACTTACTCTTATGTAGGGACTTCAAAATTTTCAGGGACTCCAGCAACGTTTATTAAGTAGCAACAACAAAAGTCAATTAACAACAAGCCTTATCTGTCAATTAAAGCCGGTACACCAGGATCTACATTTTGGCAAAATAACCAGCAAATTATTCAAGATCACATAGAAGCTTGAGAACTTTAAACATTTTGGATTTTTTTTTCTTTTTCCACCCTACCCCCAAACATTTTGGATTAAAAAAAAATTCTTTGTTCAGATTTTCTACTGATGCATCTTGCTTCTTCCTGTGACTTTGGATTGGTCAAGTGTTATCTGTACAAAAGAAATTTTTATGTATTGAGTCTTTCTGTTATAAAATCACTAAGAACGTTCTGTAATAGGAAACCTTCAATGAAATGGCCAAGAGGATTCAATACGGCAAAATGAAATCCTTTTCTGCCATCTAGAGGACACATACTAACTGCCTAGAAAATATTTTAAATTTTAATGCCCCCTGAAGTTTAGAATACACAGACCCTCTGTTAAATATGGTGGGAAAGAATTATGAAAGAGGTTGTTTTTCTCTGTGACACGATTAGATTTCTCCACACAGAAAAAATAATTTATTTTAAAAAGCACTTTTCAGGGGCGCCTGGATGGCTCAGTCAGTTAAGCATCCGACTTCAGCTCAGGTCATGATCTCACGATTCGTGGGTTCAGCCCCTGCATTGGGCTCTGTGCTGACAGCTAGCTCAGAGCCTGGAGCCTGTCTTCAGATTCTATGTCTCCCTCTCTCTCTGACCCTCCCCTGCTCACACTGTCTCTATCTGTCTCTCAAAAATAAGTAAAAACATTTTTAAAAAATTTTTAAAAAGCAAATTTCAAAAAACTGTGGATTAGGTATGTACCAAGTTGACACATACACCTTGCCAAGTTTCCTTGGCCCCATCTGGCCTCCAAGGCTTTGGCGACTTGCAAGTGCAGAGCCCCACGTTGGGTACATCTCCTAAGAATCCTGTCCTGGACAGTTATTGTTGATGGTTGTTTCACGATGTTTTCCACTGAAATTTCTGGTCCCACATTTTAAGATTTTCTAAATTACTTTACCTAAAATATACCCAGCGTTAAGCAGCATTATAGATTGCAATGTGACATTTTATGGGTATAAGGTATTTGCTTTTCAGAGTATA
The DNA here is from genome assembly GCA_017311185.1 of Proteles cristata cristata. Lineage (NCBI taxonomy): Eukaryota > Metazoa > Chordata > Mammalia > Carnivora > Hyaenidae > Proteles > Proteles cristata. The sequence goes on along the minus strand of JAESUZ010000193.1, from coordinate 324,663 downwards.
CCACAACATATTGATATACTTTTTTTTAAAAATCAGGAAACAGATGGCCATCTGTATCATCAAAGAGCTTCATCACTAATGGGACAGTAAAGATCATCTTCAATCTCTTTATCTCCAGTAGAAAAAACTGAGGTCAGCAAAGATTCTATAGCCCATTCAACATCACACGTTGGTTATGGGGTTTTGGCTATGACCCACATTGCCCAATCTAAGTCCAGGGTTTTTCACTTCATTTATGCATTAATTCAACAAATCTTTAATACACGCCTATTATGTGCTAAGCGTTGTGATAGGCAGTGATGGGGCAATGGCACATGAGGGAGAGAGAATCACTGCTGTCTAGAGTGAATCGTCTGCTGGGGAAGAAACATCAATCAGAATCATACAAAATTATAAAAATACAGGGTACTAGGAGAGGCCTGGAGATGGGGGGCAGCATGATGCTCTTGCGGAACTAACAGATGAGTGGGACGTGGGTATGGATGCGAGTCAGGCTGCCGGGGTCCAATCATCTGGGCACAGATGACAGACAATGAGCAAGTGAGGAAGAGTTTCGAGAAGAGACAATTAATCAGATTTGTGCTTTCAAAAGATTGCCGTGGATCCGGTGAGTGACAGAGAGAAAGGAGGCAAGAATAGACTGAGTACAAGACCAATAAAGAGGCCACATGTGGGGGGAGGGGGAAAGATGGCGGAGAAGTAAGGAGCTCCGCGCTTGCACTCGCGCCCATACGTCACACGGAAAAGATCTGAAGCCATTGGAAACCTTACAAAACCTGAGAGACCGGGAGAAAAAGGACGCAGAATCCACTGAGAGAGCCTTCTAACGTCAGTGCGAACCGGGGAAGATAAAATCGGGCCGGGATCGGAGACTCCAGGGTGGGAGGCGACCCCCCTCTACCCTCTACGGCGAGTGAGAGGGGAAAAGGAGAGAGACCGAGACAGAAAAACCTCCGCTCGGTGCATAGAAAGACCGTACTTGCCAAATACCTGCACACCAGGTCCCCTCGCGCCAACTGGTCCCGGAGGGGGCTGAGCACACAAACTGCTTCTTTGTGCCGCTCCTGGAGGCTGGACTTCAGAGCAGCGGCGCGCCTGCCGCCATTGTAGCTCCCAGGGGCCTGGGGCTCCTGAAAGAGCTGCGCTGACACCGGGCGTCCGCGCTCCTGGCGGGCTGGGACTCCAGAGGGAAGGCTGAGAACTAAAAACTGGGAAATTAGCCTGTGAGTTCGTGTTTTGGGCGATGAGCCATAGAGGGACCCGGTTTTCCTCACTCCAGCGGGCTCGGGCTCAGTGCAGCCGGCAGGCAAGCCCCAGCGCATGCGCGCCAGCCTGACCCAGAGACGGAAGCGCGATTCTGACTCCGCCCCCAGAGCTCCGCAGGGGGCCTGGAATTGCCCGAGGGGGCTACCTGGGAAGCTGTGTCTAAGGCAATTTCAGCGGGGCGCGCGGACTGGGATTTGGAGATTGGGACTGGCCTGGGTTGAAGAGTGCAACCAACTTCAGCTGCGCCCCCAGTACGGGGAGTTTACACGCCCAAAAAAGCGAGGTGCAGCGCTTGGTTCAAGAAGGGACTGGAGCACCGTCACTCTCCTCCCCACAACCGCCAAGGCAGAACCCCCGCCTGAGGCATCGGATCACACCACGCCCATCCCTGCCTGAGAGCTGCCCTTCTCCCTTTTTTTTTCTTCCTTTTTCTTCTTCTTTCTCTTTTCTCTCTTTTTTCCCCAGAACACTGACCTGATTAACTCTGGTCGCCACCTTGCTTAAACAATCACAACGAGTCCATTCTGTAAATGTAAATTCTACACCTACCGACATTTTCAGCTCTTTCTCTCAGGAGTAATTAGACTATATAGTTTCTCTGGATAATTCCAGCATCTTTCTCTCACCTATCCAACCATGTTCTACCCTTTACCTCTTTGAAAAAAGTTTCTTATCCCTTCTGCCTGTTCATTCTATTTCCAATTTTGCCTCATCCTGCCCTGCCTTCTCTTTCTCTATGCTCTTCAACCAGCACTGCATACACACGGCTATTTAACTGTAGCTGGGAAATCCAGGTATATGCTTTAAACCGTTCTTTGTCCATCGGTTTTCTTCTTTTTTCCTTTTCTTTTCCCCTTTTTGACCCTTTTATGTATTTTATGCTCCCTATTATTCGCCCTCCCTCCTCCGTCTTTTCTCTTAACTTTTTCATTTTCCCTCTCGCTTTGCATGTTAGTTGAATTAGCCTGTGCGTTTGTGTGCTCCTGCTCCCTGTGTGTTTGTCTGTCTGTTTTCTTTTCCAGGGCTACCTCAAGAAACAAGCTAGAGTACACAAGGTGGAGAGTCCCAAATATCACTACGAAGAGGAAAATAAAATAACCAAGGTCGCAACAAGAGAGACCAAGAGAGACCATTTAAAAAACACTCTCTGAAAGGATAGACCCTGGAAAGTCAAAGAGTCTTCTTGGATAGAGCAGCGCTCATAGAAAGAGAGATCATAACAAGTCTTTAAAACCAACAAGAGCCGGAAAGCTAACTAAAATGACGAAACGAAAGAGCTCTCCTCAAAAGAAACTCCAAGAAGAAATGACAGCTAATGAACTGCTCAAAACAGATATCAGCAGCATAACTGAACAAGATTTTAGAATAATAATGGTAAAATTAATAGCTGGGCTTGAAAAAATCATAGGGGACATCAAAGAAACTATGGCTACAGACAGAATGGAAAATAAAAATAGGCATGAAGAATTAAAAAATGCGATAAATGAGATACATAATAAATTAGTATTTATTTATTGCACGGATTAGTATTATTTACATTATTATTATTTACATTACATTACAAATTTACATTACATTACAAATACATTAGTATTTATTACAATGCACGGATTGAAGAGGCAGAAAGGAGAATAAGTGATTTAGAAGACACCATTCTAGAAAAACAAGAAGCTGACAAAAAAAGAGACAAACTGATCCAGGAACAGGAAAGAAGAATTCGAGAGCTCAGCGACACAGTCAAACGCAACCATATCCGTATCATAGGAATCCCAGAAGAGGAAGAGAGAGGGAAAGGTGCTGAAGGAGTCCTGGAACAAATTATAGCAGAAAACTTTCCCGACCTGGGGAAGGAAGTAAATGTGGAAATACAAGAGGCTCAGAGGACTCCCCTCAGACGTAACTTGAATCAATCTTCTGCATGACATATCAGTGTAAAAATGGCAAAATACGAAGACAAAGAGAGCATTTTGAAAGCAGCTAGGGAGAAAAGGGCCCACACATACAAAGGGAAACCCATCAGAGTGGTGACAGACCTATCTACTGAAACGTGGCAGGCCAGAAAGGAATGGCAAGAGATCTTCAATGTGATGAACAGTAAAAATATGCAGCCAAGAATCCTCTATCCAGCAAGCCTGTCATTCAAAATAGAAGGAGAGATAAAGACCTTTCCAAATAAACAGAAATTGAAAGAATTTGTCACCACTAAGCCAGCCCTACAAGAAATCCTGAGGGGGACGCTCTGAAGGAAATGTTGCAAGGAACAAAGATACCAGAGACACCACCACAAACATGAACCCTACAAAAGATACAAAGACTCTAAACACACATATTTCAATAATAACACTGAATGTAAATGGGCTGAATACTCCAATCAAAAGACATAGGGTAGCAGAATGGATTAAAAAACAAAATCCATCTATATGCTGTCTACAAGAAACTCATTTATGACTGGAAGATACCTTCAGATTAAAAGTAAGGGGATGGAGAAATATATATCATGCTACAGGAAATCAAAAGAAAGCCAGGGTAGCGATACTTATATCAGACAAACTGGACTTTAAAGACAATCAGGGGCGCCTGGGTGGCTTAGTCGGTTAAGCGTCCGACTTTCGCTTAGGTCATGATCTCGCGATTCGTGGGTTCGAGCCCTGCGTCGGGCTCTATGCTGACTGCCAGCTCAGAGCCTGGAACCTGTTTCAGTCTGTGACTCCCTCTCTGACCCTCCCTGCTCATGCTGTCTCTCTCTCTCTCTCTCCTAGAAATAAATAAAAACATTTAAAAAATAAAAAAATTAATTAATTAATTAATTAAAGACAATCACAAGAGATGAAGAAGGGCACTACATAATAATTACAGGGTCCATCCATCAGGAAGAACTAACAATCATAAATGTCTACGCACCGAATATGGGAGCACCTAAATATCTAAAACAATCACAAACAGAAACAAGCTTCTAGATAAGAATGTGCTAATAGCAGGGGACTTTAATACTCTGCTTACAGCAATGGATAGGTCAACCAGACAGAAAATCACTAAAGAAATAATGGACTTGAAAGACACATTGGACCAGATGGATCTGACGGATATACTTAGAACGTTACATCCTGAGGCCAGGGAATTTACTTTCTTCTCAAGTGCGCATGGCACATTCTCCAAGATAGATCACATACTGGGACATAAAGTAGCCTTCAATAAATATAAAAGAATAGAGATCATACCATGCACACTGTCAGATCATAATGCTTTGAAACTTGAAATTAATTACAGGAAGAAGTCTGGAAAACCTCCAAAAACATGGAGGTTAAAGAACACCCTTCTAAAGAATGAATGGGCCAATCAGGCAATTAGAGATGAAATTAAAAATATATGGAAACAAATGAAAATGAAAACAGAACAATTCAAAACCTATGGGATGCGGCAAAGGCAGTCCTAAGAGGAAAGTACATTGCTCTCCAGGCCTATTTCAAGAGATTAGAAAAGCACAAGTCCAAAATCTAACAGCTCACCTAAAGGAACTAGAGGCAGAGCAACAAGAACGCCCTAAACCCAGTAGAAGAAGAGAAATAGTAAAAATTAGAGCAGAAATAAACAACATAGAGACCAAAGAAACAATTGAACAATCAATGAAACCAAGAGTTGGTTTTTTGAAAAGGTAAACAAAATTGACAAACCTCTAGCCAGACTTATCCAAAAGAAAAGAGAGAGCACCAAATAGACAAAATTATGAATGAAAATGGACTTATTACAACCAACCCCTCAGAAATACAAGCAATTATCAGGGAATACTATGAAAAATTATATGCCAACAAACTGGACAACTTAGAAGAAATGGACAAATTCCTAAACACACACTCACTACCAAAATTCACACGGGAAGAAATAGAAAACCTGAACAGACCCATAACGAGTGAAGAAATTGAATCAGTGATCAAAAATCTCCCAACAAATAAGAGCCCTGGACCTGATGGCTTCCCTGGGGAAATTCTACCAGACATTTAAAACAGAACTAATCCCAATTCTTCTCAAGCTATTCCAAAAAATAGAAATCGAAGGAAAACTCCCGGACTCATTTTATGAAGCCAGCATCACTCTGATTCCCAAGCCAGACAGAGATCCAGCAAAAAAAGAGAACTACAGGCCAATATCCTTGATGAATACGGATGCAAAAATTCTCAACAAGATCCTTGCAAATCGAATCCAGCAGCATATCAAAAGAATCATCCACCAAGATCAAGTGGGATTCATTCCTGGGTTACAGGGCTGGTTCAACATTCACAAATCAATCAATGTGATCCATCATACCAATAAAAGAAAAGATAAAAACCATATGATCCTGTCAATAGATGCAGAAAAAGCATTTGACAAAATACAGCATCCCTTCTTAATAAAGACTCTCGAGAAAGTTGGGATAGAAGGAACCTACTTAAACATCATCAAAGCCATCTATGAGAAGCCTTCAGCTAACATCATCCTCATCCTCAATGGGAAAAAGTGAGAGCTTTCCCCCTGAGATCAGGAACACTACAGGGATGTCCACTCTCACCACTGCTGTTTAACATAGTGCTGGAAGTCCTAGCATCAGCCATCAGACACCAAAAGGAAATCAAAGGTATCAGAATTGGCAAAGAGGAAGTCAAACTTTCACTCTTCGCAGATGACATGATACTCTACATAGAAAACCCGACAGACTCCACCAGAAGCCTACTAGAACTGATCCAAGAATTCAGCCAAGTTGCAGGGTACAAAATCAATGTACAGAAATCGGTTGCATTTTTTATACACCAACAATGAAGCAACAGAAAGAGAAATCAAGAAACTGATCCCATTCACAATTGCACAAAAAACCATAAAATACCTTGGAATAAACCTAACCAAGGATACAAGAGATTTGTATGATGAAAACTATAGAAAACTTATGAAGGAAATTGAAGAAGACACAAAGAAAGGGAAAAACATTCCATGCTCATGGATAGGAAGAATAAATATAGTTAAGATGCCATTACTACCCAAAGCACTCTACACATTCAATGCAATTCCAATCAAAATTGCACCAGCATACTTCTCAAAACTAGAACAAACTATCCAAAAATTTGTATGGAACCACAAAAGACCCAGAATAGCCAAAGTAATCCTGAAAAATAAAACCAAAACGGGAGGGATCACCATCCCAGACTTTAGCCTCTACTACAAAGCTGTCATTATCAAGACAGTATGGTATTGGCACAAAAACAGACACATAGACCAATGGAACAGAATTGAGAACTCAGAAGTGGACCCAAAAGTATACAACCAACTAATCTTTGACAAAGCAGGAAAGAATATCCAATCGAAAAAAGAAAGCCTCGGGGCGCCTGGGTGGCTTAGTCGTTTAAGCGTCCGACTTTCGCTTAGGTCATGATCTCGCGGTTCGTGGGTTCGAGCCCCGCGTCGGGCTCTGTGCTGACTGCCAGCTCAGAGCCTTGAGCCTGTTTCAGTCTGTGACTCCCTCTCTCTCTGACCCTCCCCTGCTCACGCTGTCTCTCTCTCTCCTTAGAAATAAATAAAATGTTTAAAAAATAGATGTAAACATTAAAAAAAAAAGAAAAAGGCAGCCTTTATTAACAAATGGTGTTGGGAGAACTGACAGCAACATGCAGAAGAATGAAACTAGATCATTTTCTCACACCATGCACAAAAATAAACTCAAAATGGATAAAGGACCTGAAAGTGAGACAGGAAACTATCAACACCCTAGAGGAGAAAGCAGGAAACAACCTCCTTGACCTCCACCGCAGCAACTTCTTATTTGACACATCCCCAAAAGCAAGGGAATCAAGAGCAAAAATAAACTGTTGGGACCTCCTCAAGATTAAAAGCTTCTGCACAGCCAAGGAAACAACCCAGAAAACTTAATAGGCAACCAACAGAATGGGAAAAGATAGTTACAAATATCATATCAGATAAAGGGTTAATATCCAGAATCTAGAAGGAACTCACCAAACTTCACACCCGAAAAACAAACAACCCAGTGAAGAAATGGGCAGAAGATATGAACAGACACTTCTCCAAAGAGGACATCCAGATGGCCAACAGACACATGAAACGATGCTCAGCATCGCTCCTCATCAGGGAAATACAAATCAAAACCACACTGAGATACCACCTCACGCCAGTCAGAGTGGCTGAAATGAGCAAATCAGAGAACTCTAGATGCTGGCGAGGATGTGGAGAAACGGGCACCCTCCTACACTGTTGGTGGGAATGTAAACTGGTACAGCGCCTCTGGAAAACAGTGTGGAGGTTCCTCAGGAAACTAACAATAGAACTCCCCTAGGACCCAGCAATAGCACTGCTAGGAATTTACCCAAGGGATACAGAAATGCTGATGCATAGGAGCACATGTACCCCAATGTTCATAGCAGCACTCTCCACAATAGCTAAAACATGGAAAGAACCTAAGTGTCCATCAACAGATGAATGGATCAAGAAGATGTGGTTTATCTATACCATGGAATACTACATGGCAATGAGAAACAATGAAATCTGGCCATGTGTAGCAACATGGATGGACCTTGAGGGTGTTATGCTGAGCGAAATCAGTCAGGCAGAGAAGGACAAATATCATATGTGTGCACGTATAGGAGGATTAGGAGGAACTTAACAGAGGACCAAGGGGGAGAAGAAGGGCGGAAATGGTGGGGGAAAGGGAGAGAGGCAAACCATGAGAGACTCTTGAATGCTGACAAAAACTGAGGACTGATGGATGTGGGGGGGAGGGGGGATGGGCATGGAGGAGGACACTTGTGGGGATGAGCACTGAGTGTTATGTGGAAACTAATTTGACAATAAACTATTTGTAAAAAAAAAAAAAGAGGCCACATGTGACAACAGCTTGCTATATAGTGGTGCCATGGTGGTAGACAAGTCTCACGGGATTGAGGTCCATGTCAGCAGTGTCTCCTGGAGTTGGGCAGTATACTGCCTGCACTGCCATACTTAGCAATCCTGGAGGAGGGAAAATGGATGGTGCTAGAGACTCTCCCCAAAGTCATACGTGATGCTATAAGAAGCGGGGCCGGTGGGGGGAAGCCTTTGGAGATGAGTAGGTCATGAAGGTAGAGCCCTCATGAATGGGATTTGTCGTGGTTTTCTAATGTTCATTTCTTTATCTTGAGAGACAAAGAGAGTAAGTTCGGGTGCGTGAGTGGAAGAGGGGTGGGGGCGGGGGTGGAGAGAGGATCTGAAACAGACTCCACACTGTCAGCACAGATCCCGCCATGGGGCTCAATCCCACGAATCATGAGACCATGACCTGAGCCGAAATCGAGAGTTGGATGCTTAACTGACTGAGACACCCAAGCGTCACAGAAATGGGATTTGCAACTTGTGCCCATTAGGAAGCCCGGAGAACTCCTGCACCACTTTTGCAGTGAGGACACAGTGAGAACACACCGTCTACGAACTAGGAGGCAGGTCCTCACCAGACGGCGAATCTGATGGGGCTTTGGTCTTGACTTCCCAGCCTCTAAAACTCTGAGAAATAAATGTCTGTTGTTCACATGACCTGGTCTATGGCATTCCGCTATAGCAGCCTGAATAGTCTAAGACACATAGGAACTTGGTTACCAAGTCCTGGTTTGGTATCAAAAGACCTTTAGTTGTCCAGTTTGTACAACTAGATAATCGGGCCATTTACTAAGATGCAAAATCTGCAAGGTGTCCTGTGAGACCCCTGTACTGGAATGGTGGATACGTGACAACATGCATCTGCCAAAACCCACAGAACTGGGCAACACAAAGTGTGAGCCTAATGTGCTCTACAGACTTAAATAATAAGGTATCGATATCAGTTACTGAATTATAACGACATACCACACCAATGCAAAGCGTATAGGGGAAACCGGGGGCGGGGGGTTGGGGAGAGGGAGCACTTGGAAACACTCTACTTTTGGGTCACTTTTTCTATAAATCTGAATCTATTAAAAATTTTTTAAATCTATTTTATTATTGAGAGAGAGAGAGAGAGAGAGACAAAGTGTGAGTGGGATAGGAACAGAGAGAGAGGGAGACAAAGAATCAGAAGCAGGCTCCAGGCTCTGAGCTGTCAGCACAGAGCCCAACGCGGGGCCTGAACTCATGAACTGGAAGATCATGACCTGAGCCAAAGACGGATGCTCAACCCACTGAGCCACCCAGGCGCCCCAATCCTAATCTATTAAAAAAAATTTTTTTTAATGTTTTATTTATTTCTGAGAGAGAGAGAGAGAGAGAGAGAGAGCATGAGCAGGGAGAGTCTGAGAGAGAGGCAGACATAGAATCCAAAACAGGCTCCATTCTGTGAGCTGGCTGTCAGCACAGAGCCCAACTTGGGGCTCAAACCCATTACCCTGCGATCATGACCTGAGCCAGAATCAAGAGTCAGATGCTTAACTGACTGAGCCACCGACTAAGGAGAGAGAAAGAGAGAGAGAGTGAGAGAGGGAGGGAGGGAGGGAGGGAGACAAAGAGGGGGGAGGGGCAGAGAGAGACTGGGGCAGAGGATGTGAAGCCGGCTCTGTGCTGACTGCAGGGAGCCTGACGTGGGGCTTGAACCCTGGAACCATGAGATCAGGACCTGAGCTAAAATCAGATGCTTAACAGACTGAGCCACCCGGGGGCCCCAACGTGTAAAATTTTCAATAAACCTCAGACAACCACAATAAATTCACTCAAGAGAAAAGCAAAGGGCTACTTTGGGCGATGGGAAGATCGCACATCCTACCTTGCCTGCTTGCCAGGAACACACAGGCTTTTCCCCACTCGCAGGGGCTTCTGGCACTCGGCTTGGCAGGTAAGGTTTGCATCTCATTCGCCCTCAGCACCAGCCTGGAGGTACAGAATCCCCTCAAAGCCCAGACATGGCACTTTTCCAGGCTCTCACACTGGGGCCTGCCAGCCTAGCTCTGTTTCCTGCAGTGGCCCCAGCAAGCTTGGACAGCGCTGGCTAATGCTCATCTTTTCAACACGGATTCCCAGTCATTAATTCTGAACAACCCTTCTTTCCCCTTTCCATGGCTTCCACCCTCCCATCCCTGAGAAGGTGAGCTCCACCCATTCCCCTACATCCTGTTGAAGGAAGAAGACATCCATCAGTATCTGAAACAGGTATTTCTTCCAAAGCAAGGAAGAATCCGGCTTGCAAGCCAGTGGTTCTCTGACAGGCCTTAGAGTCTTGTCAGACTCTGCAGAGTTTATTGACACACAGATTCCTGGGCCCTGACCTCCAGAGTTTCTGGTTCGATCGGTCTGTGTTTCTAGCAAGTTCCTAGGTGATGCCGATACCAGGCACTGGGAAGCACCACGGTAAGGGTTAGCCTCTGTGAACAAAGCATCACGTGATCTTATACACCGTCCGGATGGAATCCAGGGATTGGGAGAATTTCAGGCTCTTTATCAAATACCCCCCCAATGGAAGCCCGGTCACTGATTATTATTGATTGGCTGATTTTCCAAAGCATTGAGCCATCACGGACGGACTGTCAGAGGCATATACACTGATGTGAGGCTGTCATCGATTGACTAGGACTGTTTTTTTGTGCTTACCTGAGGGGTTATAGCAAAAAAAACCAGTCCTCTTTACCTGAATCTGGAGTAAAAAGCCTTTTTATTCTCACCTTTATGGACACAGAGGTAGATTGCTCTTCCCCTTTAAAAAGCAGGGGTATTCAGTTTTTCCCACAAGAAAGTTCATCAATATCTGTCTCTTAGTGGAAGATTTCACCAAGGGAGACTCACTAAAAATGCAGGGGACTCTGCAAAGGTGGGGGGTTGGTTCACTGGCATCACTGGAAATTATATGTCATCAGCATTGCTGCTGAGATGTCATTAAAGTCAAATTTCATTCAGTAGCATTGATCAGTGCTGAGTTTTCATTTTCTTTGTTTTTCCTTATTAGCTTAGATCTGAGCAATCTCTAAGGACAGGATCAGGAAGTAAAAGGGACAGGGGTACCTGGTGGCTCAGTCGGTTAGGCGTCTGACTTGGGCTCAGGTCATGATCAACTGGCTTGCGAGTTCGAGCCCCAGTGAGCCCTCCAGTGACAGTGTGGAGCCTGCTTCGCATTCTTTGTCTCCTCCTCTCCCTGCCCGTCCCCTGTTAAAGTTGCTTGCACACTCTCTAACAAATAAATAAACATTAAATAAAGATCAAAACTTTTTCCCTGACGGATTTCTCCCTTATCACAATAACGCGTGTGCCCTTCTCTGAGGAGCTTCGTGAGTTCTCAGGGAGAATCAGTCACAGCCCCAGGCCCTCGCTTTGAAGCCAGAAGATGGTCTCGTAAACGTTCAAAGCGAGTGGCAGCCATAAGGCTATGAAGGTGGCTATTTGCAGGGAGGAGCCCTGTGCGGTCTGAGAAGACACTGACAAGTAGTGGGTACACACGTTCACTTTATTTATTAAGCTGCACCATTGTTTTAGGCACTTTATGTATGTTACCAATTCACAAAATCAAGGAAATCCAACTGCCAACGAGGAAGGGATAAGCGAGAACAGGTTTTAAAAAAAGAGGCATTATGGGACCCCTGGGTGGCTCATTCGGTTAAGCATCCGACTTCGACTCAGGTCACGATCTCACGGTTTGTGAGTTCGAGCCCCGCATCGGGCTCTGTGCTGACAGCTCAGAGCCTGGAGCCTGTTTCCGATTCTGTGTCTCCCTCTCTCTCTGCCCTTCCCCTGCTCATGCTGTCTCTCTCTCTCAGAAATTAAAAAAGAAGGAGAATAAAAAAGAGCCCCTGTTCTTGCTTGTTTTTAGTTCTGTTTTGTTTGTAAGGGGAGGAATTTAGAGTCCTTACTTAGCAGAGTCAGCTGTATAGGTAAGATTCTGCGCAGAGTGAGAATCCTTCCCCCAGCCCTGTCTGCCTCTCCTGAGCACAGGGTCTCTGTTCAGGATCCAAACCGGCTTTGCTAGCCAGGGGACTTCCATTATGCCTGCATATCTCCGGTGTCTCCTTATTGGGCAAAGTGTATTTATAGAGACTTTTTCATTTCCCTTTCATTCTAGTAACAGGAGAAAATGGAAACAGTGCTAAAGCTTCTAGAACTTTCTCCATGATAGTTAGCAGCTTTGGAATGACAGATACCTGTTTTGAATCCTGGCTCTACCGCTAAGTCACCTTGTGGCTTTGGGCAGGTCACTTTACCCCCTCAGAATCTTCTTCCTTTTGCCTTCATAAGGTGGTTGTAGCAAAACGAGTTAAAATAAGAGAGTGGCTAGCAAAGGGCCTCGTGTGTGGCATGTTCAAAATGATAAATGTGAGTTGAACTCATGACCGTTTTCTGGTCCTCTCTAACACATTCTTCTTTTTTTTAAAAAAAAAATTATTTGTTTATTTTTGAGAGAGAGAGAAAGAGAGAGAGAGAGCACTCAAGCATGAGCAGGGGAAGGGCAGAGAGAGAGGGAGAGAAAGAATCCCAAGCAGAGGCAGGGCTTGAACTCATCAACTGTGAGATCATGAGAGATCATGACCTGAGCCTAAATCAAGAGTTAGACGCTTAACTGAGTGAGCCACGCAGGTGCCCCTCAAACACATCCTTAAATTCTGTGGCTTACATCTCATCTATCAAATTTCCAGTAATTGTTTTTACTTGGTTTCCCATTTCTCGTTGGCTCTGTAACTGGAACCGGGGCTACAAATAATCCCATTTTTTTAAAAAATAGGCAGAATTCAATCAGCTATAATTTAAATAGAATATGAGAGGGTGCCTGGGTGGCTCAGTCAGTTAAGCATCTGGCTCAGGTCACGATCTCACAGTTTCATGAGTGTGGGCCCCACAATGACAGTGTGGAGCCTACTTGAGATTCTCTGTCTCCTTCTCTCTCCCCGTCCCTCACTCACACTGTCTCTGTCTCTCTCAAAATAAATAAATAAATGTAAAATTTTTTTTAAATGCTAAAAAATAGAAATAGAATATTAAAATAATTCAGAATAGAATCAGGCAATTAGACAGTTAGGAATTAGACAATTCCTATCAAATATAAAGTTTCCTGAGTTCAAGTTATATACAATGTCTTCTACCAAAAAAATAAGGTGATTAATTAGAAAGAAATGACAGAATAACCACCTCATTTGGAAGGCACAGATTATCATTACAGAATTCACGTTGTATTTGTTTCTGTACCAGAAGAATCCTTGTGGATAAGTACAGTGTCAAGTCTCAAAATCCCTTCAAAAATCTCAGCCTACTAAGGTGAGAAGCCAACTTTGCTTAGGACTACATAATTGTTTTCTCAGTGGGAAGGGTCCTTTTTAAACAAAGGGTCTTTTAAAACAAGAATCAATATATGGAGGTTAATAAGTCAAACCCACAGGGGCATCTGAGTGGTTCAGTTGGTTAAGCTTCCTGCTTTGGCTCAGATCACGATCTCACCAGCTGTGAGTTCGAGCCCCACTTCGGGCTCTGTGCTGACAGCTTCAAGCCTGGAGCCTGCTTCAGATTCTGTGTCCCCCTCTCTCTCTGCCCCTCCCCTGTTCACACTCTGTCTCTCTTTCAAAAATAAATAAACACAAAAATAAGTCAAACCCATAGTACAATGCTGTTATGTGAGGTTTAAGAATAACCTATGCGTACTTAGTATGTAGAATATGTGTATTCTTTAAGATTTGTCATATTAAAGAATCTAACACACTAGCTTATGATTCATTGTAACTTAAAATACATGAATGATTTTAGATTTGTTGGTTTTAGTAAAATATTGTAAGAGGGTGGGAATGCAAACTGGTGCAGCCACTCTGGAAAACAGTATAGAGGTGCCTTGAAAATTTAAAAATAGAACAACCCTACGACCCAGCAATTGCACTACTCGTATTTATCCAGGGGATACAGGTGTGCTGTTTTGAAGGAGCACACGCACCCCAATGTGTATAGCAGTACTATCAATAATAGCCAAAGTACAGAAAGAGCCCAAATGTCTGTCGATGGATGAATAAAGAAGATGTGATATATATATATATATATATATATATATATATATATACACACACACACACACACACACAATGGAGTATTACTGGCAAACAAAAAGAATGAAATCTTGCCATTAGCAGCAACATGGATGGAATTAGAGTGTATTATGCTAAGCAAAGTTAGTCAGATAAAGTATCATAACACTTCACTCATATGAGGACTTTAAGATACAAGACAGATGAACATAAGGGAAGGGAAGAAAAATAATATAAAAACAGGGAGGGAGACAAAACATAAGGACTTTTAAATATGGAGAACAGACAGAGGGTTATTGGAGGGGTTGGGGGGGGGTGGGCTAAATGGGTGAGGGGCATTAAGGAATCTACTCCTGAAATCATTGTTGCACCATATGCTAACTAACTTGGATGTAAATTAAACAATCAATAAATTTTTTTTAAAAAAGAAAAAAGTTATGAGAGGGGAAGCTGGGTGGCTCAATTGGTTAAGCATCCGACTTGGGCTTAGATCACGATCTCATGGGTTGTGGGTTTGAACCCTGCATTGGGCTCTGTGCTGACAGCTTGGAGCCTGGAGCCTGCTTCAGATTCTGTGTGTGTCTCTGCCTCTGCCCTGCTCGCACTCCGGCTTTCTCTCTCAAAAATAAATAAATGCTAAAAAAATAGTTTTTTTAAGTTATAAGAAAATTTGCTAAGGATGAATATTTAAGAAAGCGAGGATTTATTATATTTAATACACTTGTTGGATTTACTAAAATTCTCTAAGTACATGGGAAGGTTTAGACAGATTGAAGTATAGTTAACTATCTACCTATAGTTAACACTGCTGACAGGTGTATTCGAAAGTTGCTAAGAGAGTAAATCCTAAAAGTTCTTATCATAAGGAAAAAAACCTTATTTTCCCTTTTTCTCTTTTGTATCTGTGTGCAGTGACAGAGGTTAACTAAACTTCTTGTGGTGGTCATTGCACAATGTACGTAAGTCAAGCCACTATGTTGTGCACCTTCAACTTATGTCAGTCGTGTCTCAATAAAATTGAAACAAAAAAAAAGTTGAATTAAACCTATAAGGACAGATTAGGTTTTAAAATTTATAAGAAGCTCAGATGAATTTAATACCTAAATAGTTTTTATCTGTAGGGAAGAGCCACAGAAACCACAAATTGACTGCTTCTCCTAAGTAAAAATCTCTGCTAGATTTTCACTGATCTTTAATAGTTTAGGAAAACACATATGGTCTTGTAATAATTTCCTACCACTGCTGTAGCAAATTACCATGGATTCAGTGGCTTGAAAGAACACATATTCCAGAACTATAGTCTAAAATCCACTTGCCAGTGGAGGCTTCGGGGGACAATCTTTTTTCTGCCTTTCCCAGCCTCCCGAGCTAAACGTGCTGAACCAAAACAATCTCTCTGTGCCAGCACCTGCCCGCTTTCTGAATCAATTGTCATCGGGGTAAATCCTAGGTAGCTACCAAGCCACTGCCTAGAGGGCGCTCTAATTTGGTTTCCCAGTAGCTCTCAGTTGCAGGAGATTATCTGCCTAATTATTCTGGTTTGAACCATCGTGAGTTTTGGAGATGGCAAGTCAGAGAGGCTGTTCAGCACTACCTCAGTATTTATACCGGATTTCACTCCTTTTCACCAAAACAGTACTGTCTCTCGGTTGTCTGATTCCCTTCCCTGCAACCCACTTTGTATTCCGTATGTCGATAGGCCAGGGTCTTTATAAAATGAAAAAAATTATTTTCTGCTTTGAAAATTTTATTGAAAACTTGGAAAGAAGGCAGAATGATTACCATGCCCTTTCAAAGTCATCCTAGGGGATCAACCTTCAAGTCAGCTGAAGGACCCTCTGCCCTTGTAAAGATGATGCCACTTTGTTTGACTATTTACCATCCATGAGGACTCAGACGTGATAAAGTAAGCTGGAAACATGTAGACAGTGAGTAAGTTTGTAAGTTCTTCTCATGTTTATTTTTATTTCTGAGAGACAAAGTGTGACTGGGGGAAGGGCAGAGAGAGAGGGAGACACAGCATCTGAAGCAGGCTCAAGGCTCTGAACTGTCAGCACAGAGCCCGATGTGGGGCTTGAGCTCACAGACCTCAAGATCATGACCTGAGGGGCGCCTGGGTGGCTCAGTCAGTTAAGCATCCGACTTTGGCTCAGGTCGTGATCTCACGGTTTGTGGGTTTGAGCCCCACATCAGGCTCTGTGCTGACAGCTAACTCAGAAACTGGAGCCTGCTTCAGATTCTGTGTCTCCCTCTCTCTCTGACTCTCCCCTGCTCACGCCATCTCTCTCTTTGAGAAATAAATAAAACACTAAAAAAAAAAAAAGATCGTGACCTGAGCCGAAGTTGGACACTTAACCACCTGAGCCACTCAGGTGTCCCTGTAAGTTTTTCTGTAGTGTGCTCCTTTGAATCAGGTTTGTAGCCGGCTTTTTCTCTAATTAATGACTTAAACACAATTTTTGACAGATGCTCGCCATAGAGTTCTATAAGAGTTTTATACTTTTAAAAATTATATTCTTGACATCAGACTTTCTGTTTAGAAAACAAACAAAAAATTCCACTCTCAGGAAGCATGTTCTAAGCAAGCTGGGGCTATCCACATGGATATTAAGAACACTACACATTATATGTAGAGGCTACAGAGGATCGTTAAGTCAATTTAACTGTATGATTAGCCAGAACTCCAGGATCGATGTTCCTGTATTTGGCCATCTGCAAATGACGAATGGCATGAAAAGCAGAATGTCTTAAAAGGGCATTGCTAAGAGGATGAAGAGGCAAGCTGCAGATTGGGACACAGCTAAACAACTTAGCTAATAAATGGCTTATATGCAAACTGCGTAATTCTTGAAACTCACCTCTTAAGAAAATCCAGTTAAAAAGGAAGAAAAGATTTGAACAAAACACTTTGCCAAGATAGAAGGATGGCAAACAAGCACATGAAAAGATGTTCCTCGGGGCGCCTGGGTGGCTTAGTCGGTTAAGCGTCCGACTTTCGCTTGGGTCATGATCTCGCGGTTCGTGGGTTCGAGCCCCGCGTCGGGCTCTGTGCTGACTGCCAGCTCAGAGAGCCTGTTTCAGAGTCTGTGATTCCCTCTCTCTCTGACCCCCACCCCCCGCTCACTCTGTTTCTCTCTCTCTCTCTCCTAGAAATGTTCCTCATCAGCCATTAGAGAAATGCAAATTACACTTACAATGAGACGCCTACGTCTGAAATCAGTGACCAAGGAGGTGCTTATGTCTAAAATCAGCGACCAGGCCAACTGCTGGCAAGAAGGTGAACCAATTCTGCCTGTCATACACCAACAGGAAGAATGTAACTGAAGGGACAATCACTCTGAAAAAGTGTCCCAGTTTCCTAAAAAGTGTAACATACATTTACCATAAATCCCTGCCATTCCATTCTTAGTTTCCATGGTTTACACAAGGGAAATGAAAGCAAATGTTTACACAAAGACTTTCATACGAGTGTTCTATGGGATGGGCAGCTTCACGTGTAAGAGACAAAGGCTAGATATGACACAAATGTCCACTAACAGGGAGTAGACAAATTGTGACACATCTACACCAGGGAATACTTCTCAGCAGAAAAAGGAATGCACCATCGATCTACGCAATGAAATGAGTAAACCTCAAAACAATTGTGCTGAGGGATGTTATAGAATTCCGTGAAAGCAAAATAGAGCAACGGAAAACAGTTTGGAGGTTGGGATTTGAGCAGAAGGGAGGAGTTACAAAGGACGCTAGGAAAATTGGAGGAATGATCAAGAGAATTCATTATCTTGATTGCGGTGATGGTGTCATGAATGTACACACACCAGTTTTTCAAATTGTACATCTTCAATAGGTCTAGTTTATGTGTTAACTATACCTACATAAAGCAATTAAAAATAGGCAGGACAAAACCTTATGGAGTTTGAGTGTTTCTCATAAGAAATTGGAATGTTTGGGTAATGAAGTACTATAGTATAGCAGAACTCATACACAGAGGCTTTCCTAACTCTCTATACAAAATTGTAGCTTTGTGTGTGATGTGGAGAACAAAGGCAAGAAAAGAATTAAATTTCCATTGACAAGTACTTAGGACAGGCAGGGTGACCTTCCTCCAGGAACTCAGCAATTTCAATGTGAATACTCGGCTAAAGGCAAAAGATAACCTTGGCCTGACATTGGCCTTATGTGTGTGTGTATTCCTTTGGAAAGTTCCTTTGTCTCCAAGTTCCTTTGACTCCAAGTCTCCAAGTTATGTGTTAGTAATCATCCTCCAAACATATGACCCAATGATACACATCTAAAGGGTCTCATGACTAAGGTTTCACTAGATAGTAGTAAGTGACCTCATCCCAACAACTAGCCCCTCAAGGTCCTAGAAACCTTGTTTCGAGATTCTTTAGAGACTTCCCCTATCCCCAACCCCATTCCAATTTGAAAGTATATAACCAGTCACTTCTCACACCCCCGCTGAGGCTCCTTCTGACAGTGGGAAATTGTGCTTTAATAAAACCACCATTTTTGCACCAAAGATGCCTCAAAAAGTTTTGACCGTTCATTCCCGGATACCAGTGTTTCACATCAGTATGTAGGTGTAATTTTTCAATATAGATAGGCATCCTCCATTACATTCTCAGAGAGGACTTTGAAAAAAGGAGGGTGTTAAGACACTACTTTCCAGGAAACTAGTTAATGACTATAATGAAGATGAATGGTCCTATCCAATATTAGACTACATCCCCAAAATTTTTAAATTAGAATACAATTTAAAGAACAATGTGCAGAAGATCCCAATTACACCTCACAGTGGAGTACACATTCCAATGTGTTTTTCCAACACCACCAAACAATTCTCCAATTCTTAGCAGACATCGATTGGGTATCCTCCAACTGAGCTCAATTCTGATACTATCCACTTGGAGATAGGGTCGGATCCCACAGATTAAAGCCTTACTCTCACAAAACTGTGCTCTCCCCACCCTCCCCGCTTCAGATGCCAAGTCCAGATTGTCATCTGTGTCTCTGGCTATAGATGGGAGGTTCCTGAAAATTCCTTTCTTGGGTTTGATCAATTTGCTGGAGTGGCTCATAGAGCTAAGCATTTGCTTATATTTACCGGTTTGCTGTAAAGGATACAGAACAGCCAGATGGAGAGGTACTTAGAGCAAGGCCTGAGAGTCCCCATGTAACAGGGTGTACCACCATCTCGGCATATGGATGTGTTCACTAACCTGGAAGCTTATCAATCTTGACAAGTTTTCCCAGAGCTTCAGCAGCAGCATCCGCTTCCCTTCCCAGACTACAGAGGCTGATGGAGGGGATAAAAGTTCCAACCTTCTATTCATTTGATCTTCCTCTGGACCAGCTACACCCTGAGCCTTTCTATGGGACCACCCTGAGTCACTTCATTAACATAAGCTCAAAGGAGCCTGCCTCTGAATGACAAAAGGCATTGCAACCATTCAGGAAATTCCAAGGGGTTGAGAAGTTTTGTCTCAGGATCAGGGTTCAAAGACCAAACAGATAGCCTCTTATACACTACACACCCACTTGGACTGCCTGAAAACAGCCCCGGGATTCCCCGCCAAGCCGTAGTTGGTTGTTCAGAGCAGAAAGAGAAACTGACCCAATGCTGGGAAGTGAACCATTTCCCTGGGGAATATGAAAATGTAACTGAAACCCATTAGAAACATAACCGTGAACAAAAATAAAAATAAAAATGGCTGCATTAAGACTTCAGCGAGGCTCAATTTTTAAACTGTGACCTTTCCCCCCCCTCTTCCGCAAGCCAGCCCTCCTTTCTTAGCTTTGGTTTCAGGAACCCCGTGCCCCACTGCAAACCTGACCTACAAGGCTGGCAGCATGTCCCCAGCCCCTGCTGAAGCCGGCTAGATCTTGTATTTCTCGGTGAAATTCCCCAGCTGGCAGTTTTGGAAGGTCTTGGCCCACCGTAAAGCTATTGCTCCCCTTTATTCCAAACCCTGTCTTCATGTTATATTTTGATTCAGAAATATGGAGGGCAATTCTTGACCACATAACTAAGAACCTAATGATCATCTGGCTTCTTCCTTGCACAAAGGTAAAACTATACGAGCTATTTGATGTGGGCATTTTCTGCCACGTGGCCTGCCTAGGAAACCAGTGGCAAAGAAGAGATGGATACGATAAAGAACTTTCTGGTTTCTTCTTGGCATCCCTGGGTCTCTGGTCCTAACCTATTAAAAAAAACCAGCTGTGTCCCTGACCTTGGGTTCTGTGAGCACCCACAACCTGACCTCTCTACCCTTAACACTAAACTTCTGTTGCTTCGTTAGCTTAAGTGAGTTTCTATCATTCACAACAAAAAGATTGTTCGAACAGACTTTTACCTTTAAAGAAAACCACCGAGTTCGTGTCATATTGGAAAAGTAATTCTTTATTACGACAAAAATAAAACTGTTGACTGAAAACAAATGAACGTTACACTGTATTGCACCATGATTGCAAATGAGCCAAAACCTGTCTAAAAGATGAACATTCCAGAGCAAACAGCATCCTTTTTCCTTGGGTGAGTAGGCATGCAAGCAACTCATTATAACATAATTGCAGAAATAAAAAAATCGCGAGTACCAAGCAACCTAAACTTAACCTATAAAAGAAGCATTTTATGACAGTAATGAAACTATTAAAAATTTTAAAACACGTCTTTAAACAGCCCTACTATTAGTAGAACATGCTTTGAACCATTTGCAAGAAGTGATGATGTGAATGCATTCAGCAATTGGTTTGCTCTTTTAATTTTATTAATGCCATATATTAGACCACCAGCACACATTTCAGCTGCTTGGTTGGGGTTAAGAAGCATGGTCTGTGGCGTGAAAGACATTCTTTTTTTCCCCCTCTATGCAATATGGCAGGACCCACAGAGAGATCCAGTTCAGAGTTTTGCCAGCATTAACATCATCTATTGACCAAGATGATTAGCTACGATACTGTTACAGCTTTTGTAGAAGGCCTGAAGTAGATGGATTAACAGTTGTATTTAAACCTTAAGAAATGAGCACAGATATAAATACATCTTAAAGTAGCTTTATATTCTGAGGCAAGAAGTGTATTATACAGGGGTTGCTGTTTCCTCTTTAATGCTCTAAAGCACCAATTTCCGTTAAGATGGCAACGTGTGATTATAATCATTATATTCTGGGTAGGAGAAATACAGGAACAAGGTTGTAATTGCTTTTGTGTGTGTGTGTGTGTGTGTGTGTTTTAACCATGCTCTGTACAATAAATGTGGTAAAATTTAAAACTACTACATAACTGGAAAAAATCATAACCATCATTGTATTTCACACTTTTAATGAAATAGCAGCTACATTTTTTAAATTGAAATTAAAACTTTCAGAGCTACACTGAACAGTTTACTCCAAGAGAATAAAATAGAGGCTTGCTGACTCCCTGAAGAAAATAGGATTAAAATGACAAGAGTCTCCTGTGACATGGGCCAAAATGTGCAATAAATTATGCACAACCGAGATCAAATGATAGTCCTTTGATATCGTCCCAACACTGATGGAAATATAGTCACAGTATAATAGAATCAATCAAACTTGAGGGTTTTCCTTGCCCTTATTTGATTTTATTGAAACTAAGTATTGACTGAGCACACACGTGTCTGTGTGCTGTAAGAATCTGCTAAACCATCTTAACAAGAATAAAACAGAATTTCCAAGGAACGCTACCCCTTAGTTGTGAACTTTGCATATTTCAGAGTTTGGGGGAAGGGGGTTTTTATGGGTGCGACGTCCTACAAGCTTGAGCAAAGCACCTTATGGATTGAAAAATGAGGTAATTTTTAAATTAAAACACTACAAAGTTTGTGCAAGAAACATTTCCATTCTTCTAGAACTTTGTTATCTATTGCAAAAGATATGCACGGCACGTTTTCTTACCTCTCCATTTCTAGGAGACCATGCAGATTACCATTTAAGAAAAAATAAAAAAGATGTGACTTGACAACACTAACAGATTCTAAAAACCTGATCAGTCTTTGGTTCTTTGGCCACTTTAAAAGTAAGATATCTAGTTCTAGAGTAAAAGGCTGTACTTTATTTCTAGTAATTTTAAGTGCCTTAGTGATGGAAATTCACTTTCATTCACAATTTCTATCACTTAATAGCCTTTTGAAGACTTTTCTACCTCGTTTATCTTTACTATCAATTGTTTTGACCTTCGTTTCTAGTATGACTCCAAATTAACTTTTCCCAAACATTTTACGAAATCATATGCATTTAAAACCAATTTTGGATCTCTTGAACACAGTAGAAAGTTTTTCTACTTTCAAGTGAGAAAGTTGACAAAAAATTTTTTTGACCTTCTCTATTTAATTTTGGCCACATGGAACTCTTAAAAAAATACTTTCTGGGAATCTGACTGGGATTTCAGTCTTCACAGTAATGCTAAATGAGTAAGGATGAGACATTACTAAAGGAACTAACCTTGAATATAAACTGCTCTCAGATTTATACAGACATTTGTAAAATACTGACAGCCAGGCTGCAGTATCCTTTCAATACTGGAAAGTCAAGCGGAACTGGGAGTTTGGGGTGGTATCAAAAGCCAATAAACTCTGAACAAACTAACCACTTCTAATTAGAAAAAGCCAGGAAAATGAGCAAGGTATTCCCAAGAAGAGAGCATTTTAAACGTACACTGGTGTTTTATCAGCAGCTTAAAATCATTTCCTTGGCAATATGGCTTATTTTCTCTTCTGCACTGTCACTAGCTCCTAGCTTATTTAAGCTGAGTGCCAGTTACTAGTTGATACTTTGTTTTATTTGATTGTATTCACAAACGAAACAAAATGATGATGAGGCGGGATTCAAAAGATAAAAGTGAATTTAATTTCTTATTATGGGTCCTATCCTAGGAATTTTTGGGGTTTTTCAACTTTAATATAGTGTTTAACGATTCAGGACTTTAAAACCAAAAGATAGGATGGAGTTCTTTTAGTTGGCTTATGTTCCTCAGGATGGGGGAAAAAGAACAGAGAGACCATGAATGCTGTCTAAAGTCACTAGACACCCAATGGCCAAATTAAGGTTCAAAACCACTTGTTTAGACAGCCAGCACAACATTCTACTAGATCCAACTCATCAGACTGAATCTCGAAGTGGCTTTGTCCCAGCAAAATATAAAAGATCCTTCAGAATTGCACTTGATATGAAATATTTTGGACCTAAAGCCATAGATGACTCATGAAGTTGCTCTTCAAAGATAAATGTCAATGGAACTTCCCCATTTACAGGCATAATACCAGTATGTTTTTCTACTGATATAGTTTTATTTTATGTAGTTAAGAATTAAAAGAGTGCTAGTCACAGACAATCCCATTTAGAATTTGTCCTAAGATACTAACTACACCAAAAAGATTTTTAAAAATATAAAGATTTGTTTTCTTTAAATTTCTTTGCTTTGTTAACTTTCAATGACTCTTCAGAGAATATTGTTTACAGCACTGCCTGTATCACTCACTGTTTCCATAGGAAAATAATTATTTTCTCTTTATGCTCTAGAAAATTAAAGTTAACTTGTGCTTAATCAAAATGACTATGGCTATAGGGGTAGTGCCCATATAAAAATTATTTTTAGCAATAAAGCTTGAATTTATTACCTTTCTTTAACAAAGAATAAAATTATACCTTTAAGCATACTAACACAGAACCTAAAAGCAAAAATTACGTATTTAACCATTAGTTTTCCAACGGACTGCATGTTATTTCAGATCTGAAGCAATTAAATTGTACTAAGAATACATATTACGTAGTATACTCCCATATAAAAGGGCTGTTAATTTTAAAAGTTCCCAAATGGGCTGCAACCAGGAAATGTGTTTAAATGAGAACGTAACATGTTCAAACTGAAGAAAAATGCCATATTTGGGTAGCAGTTACATTTAGTCCTAATAAAATACTGAAAAGATTTGTTAAACTTGTTTATCCTCAAAAAAACCCCACAGAATCTAGAATAATCTCCTGAACATAATATGGGGGGGAGTGGGGCCCTTGCTTTCCGGTACTTACTAGAAAACTTTGCTAGGCAATTGAAGGGGTGGCAGGGAGGGTGAATCTCGAATTTATGTCACTGTCAAATGAGTTAGCTGCTAATGTGAATTCTAAAGAATAGGTATAATACAAAGCTAAGAACTCATCTCAAAATGTGAATAAAGGCACTAATCACAAATTTACAAATTTGTCATCAGACAGAATCTTAGAGTTGATTTACAATGAATGTCAGAATCAATGCTTTAGTATTAGATACTTGCTTGTGTCAAAACATTCTCTTGGAGTAAAGGATAATCAGTTTTCATATTACTGTAACAGGAAATATCTAACGAGAACCTATAAAACACTTTTAAAAAGTCTTACGTGAATTTCCTATTTGAACTGTTCCCAATCATTGCCACAGAAACTAGTGGGATGTTGATTTCATTTTCAACACAGCTAGCAAAAGCCATTTCTGATCCCAAACTAACAAAATGCTTTTTTAAAAAGTTTAGAAAATAAAATAAACTGTATTTAAAAAAATTAAATAGCAAACTTGAATCTATTCTAGTAGATGTTTGACAAAATACAATCAACTGTTAAAAACACTTTCAATGTAATGCTGATGTGGTAATACCAAAAAAAAGCCCACAACCGTATAATTTGATAGAAGAAAAAAACTGAGCCAGCCAATCCTATTACATATAAGAAGATAAATTTCCTAATAAGAATGGATACAGAACTTTGTCCTGTATTACCTATGTTTTCCCAGGATGAAGTTAAGAGAATTATCCTTAGAATTTATGGCTCAACTCTAGAACCAAGATATATATTCTGGCAAAGTGTGCTTCAGGTAAACTGTATTTTTCTACTTCCTCCTGCCCCCAAACATATACCACAAAGCATCCATATTGGTTTATGTTTGCTTTCCGCTCATGGTCTAGGATTACAGATTTTATTAAAATCAAAATTTATCCTCTACCCAGTATAGACTCACTAAGAAAAAGCTTCAAAACAAGGTTAATAACCACTAGTTCCCTAAGTCCAGAAAGCTTTCCTCAGTTGTAGGGTATGCTACCACTAAATAGAAAGAAAATGTGATAACTTTCGACTAAATTAGACTAAATATAATAAATCAAGTATACCTGAAAACGGAGCAAAATTAAAACCGATTTACAATAAAAAATATTAAAATTAAAATACACTTTTGAACAGGTATTTTTAGATATTCTTATGAACACTGAATTGTACTTTTGACCCAAATGAAAAAAAAAATACTGCAAAAATGAAGTATTCTTCTCTAAGGATGCATTTTTATCCCTTTCATGAAAGCAAAATCACACATTGGAAATAGGAGATCAAAACTAGAATTACTTGTGCTCACTCCTAAGTATGCACTAGTCAGATTACTGCTCATGTTAGACTGAACTTTTTAATGATATATAATAAACTTTTGATAGATTAGGACGCTCTTCTTCCTACTTTTTAACTTCTAACATGTCACTGTTAACTTTGAATCTTGTGTCACACTCTAAAAGCTGGGATTCAATTCAGCAGTTTCCTGTAATCCACCAGAAGGTTTTAGAACATGAGGGGTAAGAAGAGAGAAGGCAAGTGTCTGAAGCCTCTCACACTATAACCTCAGATGGACCTACAGAAAGCCGTAGCAGTTTCTAAGTAATACAATGCTGGTGGTAGAAACACCATTCAAAATCCACACACAATTTCAAATTTTAAGAAAGGAAATGTTTGTACTTCTGCTTTAGCTACGGCCCCCAACAAATGTGCTCTCCCTTGCAAACGGAATCATTGAAGTCTCTGCTGATAATAAACTTGTTTCTAATCGATAGTAAAATATATTCCAAATGTCTTATTTTCGTATTAGTGCTGGTAGGCTTTAATAACTTCCGATAATTAACATACGCATTGAATAATGTGTGACAGTTTTGAAATATCGGAGTTCTCCAAAATATTCACCATCAAAGTTGGGCTTTCAAATATTTTCCCCTGATTAGTTTTTAGCTAAAACTAATCTCGTGTTGGAGGCAGAAAAGTAAATTTAATTCTTTTAGATAAACAGCCTACTTAATTTCCACACTAATAGTAACTTAAAATTATTCCGTGACTTGTAATAATTGGGCGAAATTAACTTCTGTCAAGGCAGTTCTCATGATGGTTCATTTTCCTTTCATAGATATCTTCTAGGTTGATTTCTTTCTCTACAATAAGCTCTGTCCAAAAGACAAGTGGTTTAAAGAGGGAGCAAATATTTAGTGCTGGGTATGTTTGCAAGCAGTATCTGATGATTTCCACTACTACTTTTCTGTCAAACCAGGAATTATCTGGTAGGGAAAGGAGGTGGTCAAGAAATGAAAGGAATTGGTCGTTAAAGTTATTACAATACTTCAGAAAACATCAAACGCATGACACACATCTCTTACAAGGCAGTCATTGAGTAATCGGAATCAGCAGTCAGGAGAATTACGTTGCTGAAAACACAGTTATATCATCCAACTGAAGGTTAGTGCATTAAAAAAAAGTTAAGAAAAAATCTTTTCATGTTCCAGTTCAGCTGCACTTGATTCAAGTGTTGCTCATAGAGGTTTGTGTTGTTATAAATTAAACATGCTGCTGCCTTAGCAGCCAAAGGTACTTGGAAAATGTTCATGTCACAGAATAAATAGAGCAGTCTCTTTTCAGGCAAAAAGTTATCTCACACCAATCCGGGACGTCATCCACTCTAGACCTTGGCATAACCTGAAACAAAAGACAGAAGCATTTTCAAAATGAAAATATTTCAACTGTAGAACTGAAAGCACATTTATTATTTTTAAGTCTTCCCCAACTGTTGGTACTCCACTAATTATACACGTTAAGTGACAAGATGGAGGTAATGCCGTAAGACGCGGAATTTTTAAGTGGAAGATTCACGTAGAATAAATGATGTTAATCAGTTGAGTAACTGGGAAATTGCCTCAGTCTCAGCTTGAAGAGAACGGCTCCGGCAGTTCTGCCATCAAGATTGCAAATGCTGGGGCGCCTGGGTGGCTTAGCTGGTTAAGCGTCCGACTTTCACTTAGGTCATGATCTCGCGGTTCGTGGGTTCGAGCCCCGCGTCGGGCTCTATGCCGACTGCCAGCTCAGAGCCTGGGGCCTGTTTCAGTCTGTGACTCCCTCTCTCTCTGACCCTCCCCTGCTCACGCTGTCTCTCTCTCTCTCTCTCTCCTAGAAATAAATAAAACATTAAAAAAAAATTAAAAAAAAAAAAAAAAGATTGCAAATGCTCCTCTCCTCCTTTAAGATAAAACTGAAACCACTATATAAAGGCAACAGGAGCTTTGCCCTACCCTCCTGAATGCTAAAGAATGGAATGAATGATTACGCATCAGTCTTAAAAGTCAAGGTCAAAAAAGTCTACATATAGCTATTATATTACAAGCAATTTCTCATATGAGCATAACTAAGAAGGTCAGGCTGATTCCAGGATAAATACCTGGAAATAAACTGGATCATTCATGTATAGCACACTGGGTCTCTTTGGCCTACTCTATGCAAACTCAAGTTCTTAGGAAAGAAGAATACACTATCATAAGCGTCTATCTTAAATGTTTAGTCAGTCTCTCGAGGTATGCCACCAAACAACTCCTGATCATGAAGGAGATGTCGTCTTGGGGAAAGCTGAAAGCTCAGGCTTAATTAAGCCTTTTCCCCCCCAGTTAGTAAATGGTAACAGCAAGAAATGAACATCAACTAAAAATCTAGAGTGTGAAAACTTAATTCAAAAGTTTGTTGTTGGCTTTTTATGCTAAAATATTCTGTTTATATTAAAAGTTACAAACCACGTGTCAGTAACTTTGCTGAAGTGTAATTTAACAACAGTAACTGGCTAAAATTATTTTTACTTTATAAAACTGAAATACAATACAAAAACTATCTTTTTGTAGATAACAATAACAACAACAAAAAAACGAAAACAAACAGGACAGCATCAAAGGAGAAAAAAAGCTGCCTTAAAAAAGTTGCTAGAAATCTGAAAGGAGTCATACCTCCCCCCACATCGCTTAGCACTTACCCTTCTCCTGTTAAAGCACAGCAGGACTGAATGTGCCACGGATGGTCCTTAATTGAACTAAGGGTGAGGTATTTGGAGATTTCAGCTGCCGTCATGCACCCTTTCATATCCTGTTTATTTGCAAAGATCAGGACTGCGGCTTTCCGTAAATCCTGCAATCGATATGAAATATTTCTAACACACGAAGTATCCCAACTCAAATTAAACTAATGAAGCAGAAGGTCAAATATGCCCAACTGGACAGTTATAATGAAATCTCTCTACTTTAAACTGATTAGGGAGTAACATTTAACTTAAAATTTTTATTGAGGGGCACTTGGCTGGCTCAGTCGGTAAAGCAGGAGACTCTTGATCTCAGGGTCATGAGTTCAAGCGCGACACTGAAACGAGAACTTCCTTAAAAAAACTAAAAACTCTGGGCACCTGGGTGGCTCAGTGGGTTAAGCATCTGACTTTGGTTCAGGTCATGATCTTGCCCTTCGTGGGTTTGAGCCCCACGTCAGGCTCTGTGCTGACAGCTAGCCTGGAGCCTGTTTCAGATTTTGTATCTCCCTCTCTCTCTCTCTGACCCTCCCCTGCTCACACTGTCTTTCTCTGTCAGAAATAAATAAAAACAGGGGCGCCTGGGTGGCTTAGTCGGTTAAGCGTCCGACTTTCGCTTGGGTCATGATCTCACGGATCATGGGTTCGAGCCCCGCGTCGGGCTCTATGCTGACTGCCAGTTCAGAGCCTGGAGCCTGTTTCAGTCTCTGACTCCCTCTCTCTCTGACCCTCCCCTGCTCACACTGTCTCTCTCTCTCTCTCTCCTAAAAATAAATAAAACATTTAAAAAAAAAAAAAGAAAAAAAAAGAAATAAATAAAAACATTAAAAAAATTTTTTTTTAAAAAACTAAAAACTCAACAAAATAAATATAAATAAATAAAATAAAAATTGTACTGAGATAAAAAAAAATTTCTCAATAGTGATTTAATGATTGGCTCTAACAAAGACTAAATAACATAAGCTAGATAATTTATTCTTATATTGTTGGGCCAAAGGGGTCAGACGAAAAGTAAATATGCATCTTAAACACTGATTTGAAACTATGTAAGCAATATTCTAATAGGCAAATATGGTAATAGGTTGCCAAATACTACAGAATCTCTCCAAATTTATTTCTAAAGTTTATTTATTTTGAGAGAGAGAGAGAGCACGAGCGAGCACACCTGCATGCACCCAAGGGAGGGTCAGAGAGAAAGAATCCCAAGCAGGTCCCGTGCTATCAGCACAGAGCCCCATGCGGAGCTTGAACTCACAGACTCATGGTTTCATGATGTGAGCTGAAACCAAAACTTGGACGTTTAATTGACTTGAGTCACCCAGGTGCCCCAAGAATTTCTCCAATTTCAAGAAGAGCACAGAGGGTAAAGGGCTGGGCTATACTTATGACTATTGGTATAAGCTAACCGCAATCATTTATGCTCACTGCAGAACTGTTCATGTGATCAAAATATTAGAAATAACCTAAATGTTCATTAATAGAACAGATCAACTGTGGTATATTCATACGAAATAATACCATAGAGCTGTTAAAAGGAATGAAGTAATGCTGTATGTACGGACATGGTTGCGCAAAAAATACCCCAAAACGGAGTTACAGAAATATATAATCATTATATAACATTTTATGAACAATGATGAGGTGCCTGGATGGCTCAGTTGGTTGAGCGTGAGACTGTTGGTTAAGGCTCAGGTCATGATCTTGCAGTTGGTGGGTTCAAGCCCCGTGTCTGGCTCTCTTTCTTGAGATTCTCTGTCTCCCTCTCTCTCTCTCTCTCTGCCTCTTCTGTGCACATGTGCATTCTTTCTGTCTCAAAAATAAATTTTTAAAAAAGATTTTATGAACAATGAAATATAATAGTTTGTACAACTGACAAAGAAAATGTAGGGAAAGTATGAAAATATACATGGGATTGATTCTCACTACTTTTACGATAATGTAATTCTTTTAGGACTCTTTAAGAGAAAGAAAGGAAGTGAAATGGGGGGTCTCATAAGATATTTAATATCTTACATTGAATGGTGGGTGGATGAATGTGTTTGATTACCTTAGCATTCTGTCTACCTTAAACTGTTAGAATTAAGTGGTCTCAGATTATTCACTAAAGAATTTTCAGTGATTATAAATTCTTGGAAAAAAAAAACCACTTAAGTTTTCCCTTTGTCTTCTTCAATTCACCAGACTCCTTAAGGCATGAAGGAGTAGTTTTAACTTTTCGAAAAATCCTGTCAATAATGATAATAGGCTACAAATTAAGGTGTTGAGTTTTTTTCAAGTATGAAAAGGTAATGAAACTTTTTGACTTCAAGACTTCCATCAAAATAGAAAACTTTGCTAATGATGAAATAACCCACAGCAAAGCATGTAATCTTTGTGAAAAAGCAAAACCACCATACAGATACCTTACTCTACTGTTTGTGTTCACTTTCAACATTTACCTCATGAGCCAACATTCTGTATAATTCTTCTTTCGTAATTGCTAGTCGCTCCCTGTCAATGCTATCCACCACGAGGATGATGAACTAGGATACAATTAAAAAAGAAAGAAAAGTGAATGAAATGTTGAAGTTTTGTGCAAAACGACTCTCAAATGATAGAATATTTCTTCACGCCGCCGCCATTACTATAAAACGGTCTACTGCTTTTTCATCATGAAGAGTTTGTATTGTACTGTAAAATCCAAATGCTAATAAGAACTCATCAGTTCAACAAATAAAACTGATGCCCACGTGTATTTCGAAAAGCTGATGTTTGAACACACAATACACTGTAACACTAAGATTTATTTTAAGATGCAGGTAATCAATAATTTCTAAAGAGAAAGTCATGGTAATTTAAATAACTCCCACTAAAACTGTTTGATTGCTTATTTAAGGAATCAGTAATTATTTATGTTTAAGACAGTCTCCTCCGGCCTATTAGAAAGGGACACACAAGTTAGTTTGAAAGGAAAGGAGAAACACACACACTCAAACTAATGAACAAGACATTTCTACACAACAATACCAACAATAAAAGCCCCAGAGAAAATGCCCTAAGCAGAAACACACCCACTTAGGGGCTAATAGGTTAGAGCCGGTGTAGGTGAAAGCAAAAAGCAGCAAGCAAAGAGAACTAGAGAAAAGTGTTGGTAAATGTGTGTATGAAAAAAGTGGGATCTGACACATTAAAAATAAAAGCACCCTTAGTAAGAAAAATAATATACAGGGCGAAAGGGCCCCTAGTCCTTAGACAGAAGAAAGTATTAAGAAGTGAGATTAAGTGATGCTAAAGGTTCTAAGAGTGACACCGAATAAATGGAGAGGGGGACGGTTACCCAGATTGTTCAGATGACCTTAAAATTAGGCAGAGACAACTAGAGTAATCTGCTTAGAGATTGTGAAGGGCTCGGAAGGGCATAAAAGGGAAGAAAATAGAAGGAATTGAGGGAAGAAACACGGCAAGTTCTCAGGGACAGAATATGGAAAACGTAATGTGAGGAAGGCGGCAGGAATTCATCAACAGCTGAACTCCTTGTATGCTAATGGAGACGCTGGGCTTTGGGAGGACTCCTTAAAGAAAAGAAGAAGATGACAGGGTGATGAAGGCCACGTGGCGGGGGTGACATCACAAGGACAGGCTCTCGACCTAGAGTCTAAGGTTGCAAATGCTAAGTGCTGGGCTAGTGTGCTATGATAAAGGCCACAGTTTCTGGGTAGTAATTTTGAAATTCTTTTTTTTTTTTAATGTTTTATTTTTGAGATAGAGAGAGAGACAGCATGAGCAGGGGAGGGTCAGAGAGAGAGGGAGACACAGAATCTGAAACAGGCTCCAGGCTCTGAGCTATTCCTCAGCACAGAGCCTGACGCGGGGCTTGAACCCACAAACCGTGAGATCATGACCTGAGCCAAAGTCGGACACTTAACCGACTGAGCCACCCAGGTGCCCCAGTAATTTTGAAATTCTTATAGAAATGGTTTATTAAGATTCTGCTCCTGAAACCAATATTACAGTATGGTAACTAACTAGACCTTATAGAAAAACTTTAAATAAGAAAAAGTTATTTAAAAAAAACCATTTCATGCAAATGCTGTCATTAATAACAGATGTCTTTCTGGATCCGTGCTAAGTCTTCTAGAGTTTCTGCAACTTCAAAACCTCCTTTTGTAAGGCTGTCAATATACATGGATTAGCTAGAACCAACTCTAACCTCTTCAGCAAAACTAGCCGCTCCTCTCCCTCAGGGCTGCAGGTAATCGTGAGCTCTGACAAGGCACCAAGAGCTGTGCTGCTTACACACAGGTGACCCTTGAAAAACAGGAGTTTGAACTGAGCAGATTCCCTTAAATGTGATTCTTTGTACAGGACTGTAAACGTATTTTCTCCTTTCGGTTTTCTTAATAACACTCTTTTCTCCAGCTCACTTTATTATAAGAATAGAGCATACAACACACACAGCAAAGAAAGCGTGTGCTAATCCACTCTTTGTTGTCTGTAAGGTTTCTGCTCCACAGTAGGTTATTAGTAAAGTTTTGGGGGGAGTCCAGGTATATGTGGATTTCTGACCACGCAGTGGGTCCGTGTCGCTAACCCTTGCATCATTCAAGGGGCAATTGTAGCCATTCAGTAAAAGGTTGTTTCTCTCTCACTTTCTAACATTTTTAGTTTCAGAATACTATTTTACTATAGACATATATATTAAGCTAATCTCTAACTGTATTTGCTTACCAACCTGTCTCCCCCTGCAAATAAGAAAAGTTAAGTGTGGGGCACCTGGGTGGCTAAGTCAGTTAAGCGTCCGACTTCGGCTCAGGTTATGATCTCACAATTCGTGGGTTTAAGCCCCACATCAGGCTCTGTGCTGACAGCTCAGAGCCTGGAGCCTATTTCAGATTCTGTGTCTCCCTCTCTCTCTGCTCCTCCCCAACTCATGCTCTGTTTCTCTCTGCCTCAAAAATAAACTAATACAAAAAAATTAAAAAAAAAAAAAGTTAAGTGCTACTATAACTGCTTAAGATCTAGGATATGCCATTTTGGTTGGACTAATCACAAACTCCACTGGAATATATATACGTAGAATTGTACTCTATCGCAATATAAATCTAGAGGAATATATGTTTATTTAAAAAGGAAACTTATTCACCAAAAATACCTTGCATCTCCCCACCTCCTCTGCACATGCCCTTCAAAAAAGCCACTCAATTTTTAATGGGCTTCACATTTTAGGAAAAAAGAATTGGTCAGATGTCCTCGTCTGTGAAGGGAAATTATGGATGCAATTGTACATTAGTATACTCGAATATAAATCTCGAAGATAAATCTCTCTCGATAGCACTGCATGGTTTAAAAAAAAAAAAATCTGCCTAACAAGAAATAAACACAGAAATAGAAGCCAGTCCAGATTGTTTCCTGGGCTGGCTCTGAAGCAGCAAAGTGACGAAGTAAGTGACAGAGAAGTTGGGGGTGGGTGCTGCAAAGCCATTTGTTTTTCAACAAAAATATAATCTCAGCAGCATTTTGAATGCTCAGTTCACGTTACTTGAAAACCTTGTATTCAGTTATGCTTAAAAATCTTCTATTCCTCCCTAACCAGGGTGTCATACGGCTGTGCGGCCTTGGGACAGATCATCTAAGTGACCCGACGCTTTCTCCCAGGGCAGAGGTGGGACCGGACAGGACGGCCGTGAGGGTGAACAGAGAGAGTGCGCCCTGCAGTGCGCGTGCCAACGACAGCGGGCTTCGCTCTTTCTACTCGCCTCTTCTCTGCTATGTGAAAACCTCAAGCTCCTTACAGAAAAGGATCTTGTTGAAAAGCAACTGTCAGCACATCTCTTACGTACTGCCTATCTAGCTCCTGGGCTGACTCTGTGGTGCCTGTTGTTAATGTGCGCAAATGGGCTTGGAATACCTCTGTGTTTGAGTAATACGTGTTCCAGGACGATCTCAGGGACTCCTGACCACCGATGTCCCACATGAGAAAGTGAGTGTTCTTCACGACTATTTCTTCAACGTTGCTTCCTATGGTTGGAGACGTATGAACCACTTCGTTCATTAAGCTGTTGAAAGACACCATAAGAAATCTCTGGTAAATCCTGAGAATCTGAGGGGTGTGTTCTCCCTCCCTTTAATAGGAACCAACCTTCCTTATTTGTACAGACGAAGCATCAAAACTAGAACTTTGGAGGACAATGTGTGCAAACAAATACCTAGGCAAAGAACAACTCTTGAAGGAAGACTTTGTTTTTCTCTCTTTAAATGGAATAAAGTAAAGGCTTGATCTGGAGAGACGTGAACCCTGTGGTGTGAGTTTGTACTCCTGTGGCCAAAATCCCAGACCACCATGTCCTTGTTATCAGAGCAGAAGCAGTGCCCTTTCCTGAAAGAGCAAGTTTCTAGGTGACTGAGACATCAGCGCTTGCCAAGCAGCAACCACTGAAATAGCAGGCTCCGTATCATTCTGAAGACTGTCTACGAGAGCAAACTGAGACTTGAGTCAGCCATAAAAATTAGCTCAGGCCTATTAACCTAAACCATAGCCTTAAAAAGATAAGGCTATAGGCAAGTGAAAATTTTAATTAAAAATTAACTGTAAATATATTTAGAATACTAATGCTCATACCACATTTATTATAATTATTCATTAAGATACAGTAATTCATTCATTCAATATGTATTTGCCTATAATATGTTGACGCTGTTTTGGGAGAAGCTTGCAACTGTCTCTTGGGTTTTATATACATTTTTGAATCTATGTGGGAAGTGGAAACTAATTTGACAATAAACTATTTGTAAAAAAAAAAATAATAATAATTGACAGGTTTCTGGCATGTTTTTATTTGATGTTTAAAGGCAAAGTCACATTAAAATAGATAATGGACAATGGATCAATGTTTTAAAGTAAAACAAGTAGTTATTCTACCGTAAAACAACAAGCCACGTGGGGAGCTTTCTCGCAAAGCAGCTGAAAAACACACTGGGCACGGCTGACGTGAAGTGTTTCCGGAGAGCCATCTGCCGACATACGGAGGGTGAGGTGGGGAGAAGTGAGAGCCACACACCCGTGCACTGGATCTTACGACTGTTTGTTACAGTGGTTGCGGCAAAGATCCAGTCCCACCGCTTAACACGGATCGTTTCATTAATCCCGACAGGATAAGGAGAGCTACTCTGACAAGAGGATTGATAGGCTCTTAGAACTCCCTTCAAGTATTAATGCACTTCTCTGCAAGTGGCCAGCCTTTCCTGGCTGTGAGCTGCAAAAGCAGGACTTTCAGGGGACGATCTTCATTTCTTTTGATTTGACAAGTCTGGCTAAGTTAAACAATTCACCGCTGTTAGACAAGAGAGAGGCAAGAAACTTCCTAGAGATACTTGTCTACTTGCGTGACCCTCGGTGTGGGAAGAATTAAGTGAAATGCACTTTATCACCTCACTGTAGCACGATTATGGATGTTTTATTTATTTTGGTTTAATATTAAGCCTTTCTTGCAAGGTCGGAAAAAGACAAGTGTCTGTGAAGGCTGTACCAAACATACGGCAGTTTAATTCACTTTTGAAACACATTGTGTGCTCCGTAAAATACAAAACCATATGTTTAAGTTTTTCCGTTACATTACAATGGTATCTTATTAATTACACAAGGTTGGCCCCGATAATGAAAATAATGAAGACTGTTTAAATAACTATACTTACAATTGGTAAAGAATGGTGGTTTTCCCTGCATTATCCAGTCCCACTATAATTACTTTGTGTTCTACAAAAAGAAAACAAACCGGAAACATTTAACACTACTGCATACTACAAACAATTACAAGCTTTCAACACTGATTATTACTTAGCTTTCTAATGAGGATCATTCAGTGGATTCTTATTACTGGATTGTTAAAACACAGAGTCAAGAGAGCTTCACGATGTCAAGGTTACCTACGGTAGGGGAGGCAATGTAGTACGTTGGTCTCCGCCTGGCTGGCTTATAAATGAATGTGAGATGGGGGTAAGAGGGACGTATACAAGAAGATGTGTTGGGGGAAAAATCACAAATTGTGATCCTGACAAGGCACTATGATGTATAATCAAAGTTTACAAAACTTATTTTACACACATGCTTGTCGTCCCCGATAATCATAATAGCTTTTTTATCAAGTTATTTTCACACCTGCAAGTTTTCCCACCTACATCCACCGAGATTGTTTCTTCCCTTCATGAAGAAATCCAATTTCTAACATAAAACTGAAAAGGTTTCCTTGACACACATATTCTCTCCATCAGTTTCTCATTCTTTCCATTATCTTATATATATATATATATATATATATTTTAGTTTATTTGGAGACACAGATAGTGAGTGCACGCACATGTAAGAGGAGAGGGGCAGAGAGAGAAGGAGAGAGAGAATCCCAGGCAGGCTCCACACTGCAAATGTGGAGCCAGGCGTGGCGTTCGCACCCATGAGCCACGCGATCGTGACCTGAGCTGAAATCAAGAGTTGGATGCTTAACCGACTGAGCCACCCAGGTGCCCCTCCTTCCATTAACTTAAAGATAAAAACGCAATTACTTTGTCCTCAATGCTTTTTCAATCTGGATTTTACAACTCTTTTGAGC
This sequence comes from Proteles cristata cristata, assembly GCA_017311185.1. Classification (NCBI taxonomy): domain Eukaryota; kingdom Metazoa; phylum Chordata; class Mammalia; order Carnivora; family Hyaenidae; genus Proteles; species Proteles cristata. Next base: position 287,732 of record JAESUZ010000193.1, on the reverse strand, counting down.
AGGTATGGTTTCTGCTCTCCATGCAACAAAAACCTCTGGAGTCTTCTCCCTCTGGGGCCATGCACAGAACAGTCACTTGTTTCCCAGACAGATTTTAAGGCCCATCTAATTATTCTGTTAAGTGGTACATACTCTGAAACCTCCCTGAGCACAGAGAAGACACTTTAGAATCATCTTCTCTAGATTTTAATCTTTACGGAACACATTAAAGATAGCTCTCTTCCCCAGGGCGGAAACGCTCAAAAGGCTACCAGTGAACCTTCATAAGAACCACAACACAATGGATTTATTTTTAGCCAACGATCTGCCATATTTCCTATCAGAACCCTGATGCCCTTGTTAACCTTCGTAATATCAAAATTCGGATTATACATGTAATCAGACATCCGCTCGTATTCCTAAAGCGTCAATACTCAGTCAAAAACAGAGGCCACTATTCACAGACAAGTTCTTAGGTGACAAATGAGGTGTCTTTATGCATCTCTAACAAACCCAACACTGTGGGTACTGCCGTTAACAGCGCAGGACAAAGGACAGGTTTCTCTCCGAGGGCTTTTTTCCCTACGGCAGAAGCTGCTTTATAAAACGCGAAACAGAACAAAACTTGTTGGCTTATTATAACTCACTAGAATTCTCCTTTCTGGACTTTTTGGGTGCATATCCCGTCATTTCTAAAGGAGCCAATCTTATTTTCCTCCCTTTACAGGACAAGAGTGAAAACCCTCTTTCAGTTGAGGGACAAGCACTCTAAATTTGGGGGAACATGGGGTGCCTGGGTGGCTCAGTCAGTTGAGCGTCTGACTTCGGCTCAGGTCACGATCTCATGGTTGGTGGGTTCGAGCCCCGCGTCGGGCTCTGTGCTGACAGCTCAGAGCCTACAGAGCCTGGAGCCTGCTTTGGATTCTGTATCTCCTCCCTCTCTCTCTGACCCTCCCCTGCTCACACTCTCTCTCTCTTTCAGAAATAAAAAAAACATTAAAAAAGTTACTAAATTTGGGGGAACAGCTGGAAACCACTGGCCCAGCATCTGGAGACCAGGGGGTCCCTGCAGGAGTGAGAAGGAAGCCATTAGTCAGGAAGTAAGCTAAACTCGTGCGCAGACACTGCTGCTGGGAAAGGAAAAGGTAAGGTAGCAGCACCACACGGCTCACTGTTGAGGCCACTGAAGTGAACCACCAACACCCAGGGCCATTTTCAAACAGCCCTGCCCCTCGCTTCACATTTTGTATGATGATGGTGATCAGAGTATTGAAGGCCTGTGATAGCAAAACTCATAACAAACAAGGCATCTTTTTTAAAGTTTATTTAAGTAAGAGAAAGAGGGAGGGAGGGAGAGAGTGAGGGGACAAGCAGAGAGAGAGACTCCCAAGCATGAACTGTGAGATCATAACCTGAGCTGAAATCAAGAGTCTTAACTGACTGAGCCACCCAGGCACCCTTATAATGTATCATTTTCAAAGATTGGTCCTCAATTTATACTAAGTCAGGGGTGACAAACTCTGAAGGCCAAAAGAACGTGAGTTTCATTACAATGAGATTAATTTCAGGTCTTTTTCAGATTCCTCAGTAATAGGGAATTCTAGCAATTAAGACAAAACAATTTCACCTCGGTCTTATAATAAAGGTATTATATCAATCCTTCAGTTAAACTGAGGCCTATCTTCTGATATTATCATCTACCACCTGAGTCTATATTCTGATAAATCATCATCAACAGAAAAGAGGGTTTTTTTGAGTATGAAATAACAAAAATAAATAAAAGCATGAAATAACAGTGTGTTATATTTTACTTTTTAAAAATTTTTAATGCTTATTTTTGAGAGAGAGAGAGAGAGAGAGAGACAGAGTGCGAGCAGGAAAGGTGCATAGAGTGAGAGTGAGAGAGAGAGAAACAGAATCTGGAGCAGGCTTGAGACCCTGAGCTGTCAGCACAGAGACAGAAGCAGGGCTTAAACCCATGAATGGTGAGATCATGATTGAGCCAAAGTTGGACACTAAACTGACTGACCCACCCAGGTGCCCCCAAAATGTATTTTATTTATTTTTTAATGTTTATTTTTGAGAAAGTGAGTGAAAGCAGGGGAGGGGCAGAGAGAGAGGGAGACAGAGGATTGGTAGCGGGCTCTGGGCTGACTGAGTGCACAGAGCCTGATGTGGGGCTCAAACCCACGAACCATGAGATACGACCTGAGCCTAAGTCAGATGCACAGCCCACTGAGCCAGCCACCCAGGAGCTCAAACAGAGTGTATTTTAAATCTTTTCTTTGAAAAGGCATCTCTCGAACATCATCTGTACAAAAAGAGGGAAATCAAGTTCAAAGGCCATTTACTAAAAAGCCAAGTACAAAATAAAAGCTGTTTGTACTCCATGGCATAACTGTAATTCTTCCTTCTGTCTTCAAAGGCCTCCATTGTACTTTGCTGCCACTTGAGTATGCCAGTGACCAAGGACTTGAGTTCACCGATGCCAGTTAGTCAAATTCCTACGTATTCAAGAAAAACACAGACAATGACACATACCTTTACTGTAAGGAGAAAAGGAAATCAAATTAGTATGTTGCTCTCAATGTCCACAAGTCATGTCTGATGAATAAAAGATAAATCATGTAGTGGCATCTGATACCACTTGATGTTACAAAGCACATGACTTAAGGTACTTGTTCTGTACTGCTTTTCAGTTGTGGGTAATCAACAGGCCACATACCGACCTTATGTTATGTACAGAAACATAAAAATATCACCTCAATTATATAATGCTTAGTGATTTCCTGTAGTCATGATAAAATAGTTTCCTTTACCTGTCACAGTTAACTAAAGCAGATATAAAAAAGATGCATGTAAGTTTGTACTATGTCACCGGACATTTTTTATTGTTTATCTAATAGATTAAAAAAACCTTTCAAAATACATCATTATAGTTCAATTCAATCTCAGGCAGGTGGGGAAAAAACCTATCTCCTAAAGGTCAGATTTTGAGTGGCTGCCCATTGGATGAACATCAGACATTTAACATCACTTTTACTTATGGAGCCAGCAGTGGCGATTTCTGACTCCCTAGAACTGAAATGTTTACAGTTGTGAGAAAACCGCACAACTCTATGCTTTTCTAATTTCAACTGATCCTCAACTTGGATATGTAAGCTGTATATTCTTCAACTCCTCTCCATGAAAATGAAGTATTTAGTTGATAGACTGAGACACAGTCAATTCTCATTTAACCTTAAAGAGGGAAGACTATGAACATGGACAATACTAAATTCTTGAGAATGATTTTTGCAAATGAAGTTATCAAAGTTTACCTTCTTTATATATAAAAATATAACATTATTAAATTCAATATACTGCCAGAGTTAGGAGCTGCCCATGTTTGGGGCCAGAAATGTGTACGTTGGGGACAGAGTATGTACATACAACTTACAAACTTTCACGGACAGCCAAATAAGTCTGGGTTAAAACACGACCCTAAGTATCAGAGTTAACAAGGCATCCAAATGTTGAAATGTGCCTGCATAGCCTGTGACAGTCACCCCGTCACCATACGTTACCAGAAATCTCATGGGGCGCCTGGATGGCTCAGTCAATTGAGCAGCCCGCTTTGGCTCAGGTCATGATCTCACAGTTCGTGTGTTCGAGTCCCACATGGGGCTCTGTACTGACAGCTCAGAGCCTGGAGCCTGTTTCAGATTCTGTGACTCCCTCTCTCTCTGCCCCTCCCTCCCTCATGCTGTGTCTCTCTCTCTCTCAAAGTAAATAAACATTAAAAGAAACATTAAAAAAAAACATTAAAATAAACATAAAAAGAAAAAAAAGAAATCTCTTCCTGGACATCAGGCTGTACCTCTTCCCAGAACAGAGGTCTGAGTGGAGAGCATTTCCAGTTCTACTTAGGAATCCATGCCTGTTCAGGGTCAACACAAAGCATGTTTATTTATACTAAATGAAAGTCCATTTGAACAGCTTTTGTTTAACTTTCATCAAGTGTTTGCACAAAAGTTTCTCTGCACTCTTGGCTATAGTGTTTGCTCTCTTGGATCTCCTTAAAAGCTGGCTCCTACTATGCTGTAAGCAGGGCATACAGACATAAAGTCTATACAGAATGAGGCTTCAAAACAAAAGTATTAAGAGCACTTGCTTCGGGGTGCCTGGGTGGCTCAGTTGGTTAAGCGTCCGACTTCGGCTCAGGTCATGATCTCAGGGTTCATGGGTTCAAGCCCTGCATCGGGCTCTGTGCTGACAGCTGGCTCAAAGCCTGGAGACTGTTTTAGATTCTGTGTCTCCCTCTCTCTCCAACCCTCCACTGCTCATGCTGTCTCTCTCTCAGAAATAAATAGAAAACATTAAAAATTTTTTTAAAAAAGCACTTACACAGGTAAAAACACAGGTAAAAGATGGCTTAAGAGAAAAAGGATGGAAAAAGAAACTTCAAAAAACAAGTGGAAGAAATATCAAAGAAATGTGTGTGCTAAGATGATCGACTTTTATTTTTAAAATATAAGAAAGCCCCGAAGATGTCACAAAATGGGGATCACTACCTTCTAGACATATTGCCTGCACCAACACCATCACAGAACAAGAGCCCCCCATGAACAGAGTATGTAAATAACTTCGCAAGGAAACAAGTAAAAATGTCCTATGGCAAATCTGGTGATTCAGCAAATTTGGGGATTCGCATACACAGAAAGGGAGTCTGAATTGCTGCAAGGGGTAGGTGTTAAGAAGTCAGAAGACAGGATGTCACAGTCTGAGACCTGAAGGCCCACACGACAATGTTGAGCACCCAAGGAAGTCTGGCTCTGAAAAGAAAAAAAGGAAAAGCCATAAAAACAACTAACTCTGTCTTATACTGGTTATCGAATCATAAAACATTATAGCTTGGAAGAGACTGCAGAATTTCAGATCTATTCCTTCTCTCCCACCTCTTCACCTACAAATGTGCCACCTATAAAGGCATTTCTGAGGAACCAAGGTCTCCAAGAACACTTATTGACCTGGGCCGTCTTGCTTATGTTCTAGATAAGAAATTAATGTCCTATGTATTTAAGTAATGTGTTCTAGTAAACAATGGTAAGAGCCACCATTTGTTTTCCCGGTCTTTTTGCTAGAAAGTATTACGTCCCCTTCCAAATTCTTCAGTCTCTCCCACTCCCCCACAGTATCCATATTCCTGGACTGTCTACATTTTGTTAAGAGCGGCTACATAAATCTGATGAGTCAACGATTCAACATTTATGGAGTTCCTTTTATGCCTGACTGTAACATTTGTGATTGAGACTAACAAGGCAAGCTCTCTACCCTCCAAAATCTTAAAGGCAGGTATGTAAATAAACACTTACAATACACCATCATTAGTACAAAGCAAAAGATACAGAAGTATATGATAATATTCCCAAGGATAACTGAGATCTTTTTTTTAACTTTTTAAAAAATTTATTTCTGAGAGAGAGAGAGAGAGAGACAGCATGAGCAGGAGAGGGCAGAGACACAGGGAGACACAGAATCTGAAACAGGCTCCAGGCTCTGAGCTGTCAGCACAGAACCCGACGTGGGGCTCGAACCCACAAACCGTGAGATCATGATCTGAGCCAAAGTTGGATGCTCAACCGACTGAGCCACCCATGCGCCCCAAGGATAACTGAGATCTAGAATCCAACTCTCAGCTGAGGAAATAAATGTCAATAGTAAAAAGGACTATTACAGAGTGCCAGTATGACTGTTTGATGGGCACTGTGTTAGTTAATCCTCACAATCATTCCATGAGAAAGTGGTGGTACTCCTCATTTTACTGACGAGGAAAATGAGTCTTAGGTTAAATAACGTGCTGGGAAGTCTGGCCAATGATCTCCCAGTGTGATGCCTCCCCATCCTTACGATACAACTGAATCTTAAAATCATACAATAATAAATAGGAAGAGCTTATTGGACAGAAGAAAAACACTCTTCTGGTAGATAAGGGAATTAAATACAGATAAGAAGGCAAGAAATCAAAGTCTGACAGGTAGCATACACTAAGGTCAGAGACCACGGTGAAGTGCCTAAGACCAAAGATTCGAACTCGCCAAACAAAGGCCATGATAAGAAAGGCGTCCACAAGGAAACATTGAAATTGATTTCAACTCCTGCAGTTCTCTAGAGAATTCAAATGTTGCCTGGTGGAAGGTTACAAGCTAGAAGGCAAATTTTTTTTTAATGGTTTTATTTTATTTTTAGGAGAGAGCGAGCCAGCGCGCAGGAGAGGGGCACAGAGGATCCGAAGCAGGCTTTACCTGCACAGCAGAGAGCCCTAAGTGGGGCTCGAATTCACAACCCCAACGGGGGGATCAGGACCTGGGCTGAAGTCGATGTTTAACCAAGTGAGGCACCCAGGCGCCCCAGGGAAGGCAAATGTTAAGGAGTAGAGATAATGCATGGTTTTCAAACTTGTGGGACCATGACCACAGTTAAACATATTTTGCATTATGACCCAGGATACACACAACTGAAACAAAAGTTTCACAAAGTGGTACCTTTACTGAGATACACTGTGATCGTTTCTGTTTTAGAATGTTCATTCCTTTATTTATTTTCCTTTTTTAACTACGCTCCATGCCCAAAGTGGGGCTTGAACTCACGACCCCGGGATCAAGAGTTGGATGCTCTACTGACTGAGCCAGCCAGATGACCCTGTTCATTTCTTTTTCAAATGCTGATCCTCAGTAAATGGACTCTGTCACTTACTAATGGGTTATACTGGGCAATGTGGAGAAAAACTGGATTTGAGAATCACAAGTGAACTGGGTGAGTACAACGTTAAACCACCACCATAACCTAATAAACATTTTATGGAGTACTGCACACAATTGCGGATTATTTTTTTCAAGCACAAATGGTACATGCACCAAGGAGATCGTTTGGACAGACTATAAAAAAGCCTCAATAAGTGTGATAAAAACTGGAAACCTTACAGAGTATATTTCTGACAATGGAATTAAGTTAGGAACCAGCAATGAGCTATTTAGAAAAACAAATATTTGAAAACTTATAAATAATCCATAGGTCAAGGAAATCACAAACAAAAAAATTAAAACATTTCAAACTGAATGACGTTAACAGCATATTAAAAGTTGTGGAATGAAGCTAACACAGTTCTTAGGAAAGACACTTATGGCTTTAAAATGTTATATATACAGGGAGCCGGGGTGGCTTAGTCGGTTGAACATTTGACTCTTGATCTTGGCTCAAGTCATGATCTCACAGTTTGTGAGTTCACGTCCTTATTGGGCTCTGTAATAGCCATGCGGAGCCTACTTGAGAATCTCTCTCTCCCTCTCTCTTCCCCTTTCCCATTTGTGCTCTCTCTCAAAGTAAATAAATTAACTTAAAAAAAAAAGTTACAAGGGAGCCTGGGTGGCTCAGGTCATGATCTCACAATTCGTGGGTTTGAGCCCCACATCGGGCTCTGTGCTGACAGCTAGCGCAGAGCCTGGACCCTGCTTCAGATTCTGTGTCTCCCTCTCTCTCTGACGCTCCCCTGCTCATGCTGTCTCTCTCTCGCTTTCAGAAATACATAAAACGTAAAAAAAAAAAAAAAAAAGCTACACGTGAATGGAAGAAGAGGCAAGAACAATGACACACACCCCACCCTTATGAAGATGGGGTGGGGGGTACAGAGTAAACCCAAAGTAAGTAGATGAAAGGAAGGAAGGAGTAGGAATTAGTAAAATAGAAAACAGAAAACAAGAGAGAAAATTAAAATCTTTTAAAAGATTAACAAACATGTTGGACAACTGACACTATCAGACTACAAAATTCGCTGTGAAGTAGTCCAATAATCAAGATGGTGTAGTGTGGCATTGGGATGGGCGCCTAGATCAGTGCAAGAGGGATGGCCAGAGAAAACACCCCCAGTCTTTCGACAAACGCTCTAAAGCAATCTACTGGGAAAGCAACGTCTTCCAGTCAATTAAGCTGGAACAAGCAGATATCCACGTAAAAATAATGAGTTCCAATCCCCTATACTCACATCATAACTGCCAAGTAATCTGAGAGGGCTCACAGACCGAAGCCAAAAAGCCAACGCGTGTAGGTGAAAGGAACAGGTCACAGAAAGCAACAATCGTTTAAAAAAAAAAAAAGTTGGAAAAAAATCAGGCTTCACCAAAATTTGAAATTTCCATTTAGCCAAAAATCCCATTAAGAAAATGAATAAGGACGCCACAAACTGGAGTAAAATATTCACAAACACATATTGATAAAGGTCTCAATTCCTGGAGATATGAATAATTATATATAATTTTTTAGAGAAAAAAATGTAACGGGAAAAGGATTTGAAAGTTCCACAAAAGAAAACCAAATGTTTGGTGAGCACATGAAAAAGGTGCGTTAATACCCAAAAGTCATCAGAAAAATGCAAATTAAAACCAAAATGACGTATCACTATTCATCTAACAGAAATAACTAAAATTAAAAAGACTGCTGACATCAAATGTTGGTAAAGAAGAGTTGAAGTCTCAAACGCTGCTGGTGAGAGTATAAAAATGGTTTAACACTTTGGAAAACAATCTAATACAAAACTAATCGTATATCTACTCTATGACTTAACAACGGCACTTCTAGGGGAGCCTGGGTGGCTCAGTCAGTTAAGCACTGAACACCTGACTTCAGCTCAGGTCATGATTTCAGGGTTCAAGAGTTTAAGCCCTACTTCGGGTTAAGCCCTGATAGTACTGAGTGTGTTTGGGATTCTCTCTCTCTGCCCCTCCCCTGCTCATGCTCGCGCGCTCTCTCTCTCAAATAAACTTTGGGGGAGCCTGGGTGGTCAGTAGTTTAAGCGTCCAACTTTGGCTCAGTCAAGATCTTGCAGTTTGTGAGTTTGATCCCTGCATTGGGCCCTGTGCTGACAGCTTGGAGACTGAGCCTGGAGCCTGCTTCAGATTCTGTGTCTCCTTCTCTCCCTCTGCCCCTCCCCTGCTCATACTCTGTCCCTCAAAATAATAAATGAACATTAAAAAAATTTAAGAGCAATTAAAAAATAACATTTAACAAATAAAAGGTTTTTATATATTAAAAATATAGCAGAATCAAAATATTCAAGAGGAAGACTGGAAGACAAAGGAAATATTCCAGAAAATAGAACTGAAAAAAAAAAAGACAGTAAAATGGAAAAGAATACTTGACATCAAGTAGTACAATATGACCAATATTTCCAAAAAAGTAGAGGAAAGAAATCCTAAGAGGAAAAAAAATTCCTACAACTATAAATGTCCAATTTTATGTAAAAAGGTCCAGAGCTGGGGCGCCTAGGTGGCTCAGTCGGTTGAGCATCTGATTTCAGCTCAGGTCATGATCTCAGGTTTCTGGGTTCGGGCCCCACGTCAGGCTCTGTGCTGGAGCCTGTTACAGATTCTGTCTCTCTCTCTCTCTGACCCTCCCCTGCTCATGCTGTCTCTCTCTCTCTCAGAAATAAATAACACATTAAAAAAAAATTAAAAATAAATAAATAAATAAAAAGGCCCAGAGCTTAGCACAGTGAACCAAAAAAGACATATAAAAAGACACGTGCATTTCAAATTTAAAAATATCAGGGATGGGGTGCTTGGGTAGCTCAGTCAGTTAAGTGTCTGTCGGACTCTTGATTTCAGCTCAGGTCATAATTTAACAGTTCATGGATTCGAGTCCTCTGTCCACCTCCACGCTTATAGCACGGAGCCTGCTTGGGATTCTCTCTCCCCCCTCTCGCTGCCCCTCCTCTCGCTCTCAAAATGAGTACATAAACTTAAAAAAATAAAATAAAATAAAATAAAATAAAATAAAATAAAAATGCCAGGGAGAGTCAGAAAACTCTGAAATCTACTAGAAAGACAAAGAGAAAAACAGCAGAGGAAGAACGATACTTATCTTCCCAACAACTCTAGAAGCTAAGGACAATGACAATACCTTCAAATACCTTCTGAAAGAGAGGTGTTCCAACTCAGAAGTTTATATTCGGCCCAATTATAAATCAAAAATGAGGATAAATATATTTTCAGGACAGACTTAATACATTTTCAGGCATTTGCAATTGTAAAAAAAAAAAAAAAAAAAAGACCGCTTTGGACACCCTCGCAGGAAATTTCGGTAGGATGTGCTTCATTAAAAAAAGAAAGAAAGAAAAAAAGAAAGAGGGTAAAGCAAGAAAGATAGGAGTTCTAGCGAAAGAGAAAAGCAAAGGAAATTCCTGGGATGACTCTAAAGACGAATCCAGCACAGCTGCGTAGCAGGCAATGTGAAGCAAGTACAGTTTGGAGCAGGAGGGAGTTCGGAGGGAGGTGCGACCAAGGATCGCTCATGCGACTGAGTGTAACATAGGGGAACCTGTATGGGGAATTCTGGGATAAAATGAAAGGGCTTAGTCAAATATGCAAAGAAAACAAAGGCAATGGGATGTTGTAATTATTTACTCTAGGGGAAAAAAGTTATAGGAAAAAGGGAAACATAATTAGAGCACACTGTGGCTGGGGCAGGGGACGACGAAATTTTACAATCACTGAAAATGAAAACACGGTGTGTATCAAACCAACACAGTTATTGGGATGATAAGGGAAAAGGGCCTAAGAGCTCTCTCTTCTCCCATAATAAGACAACTGATTCATTCGTCGGACACTAATACCATCTATGTCCCTCACATCTCAAAGGACAACTGATAATGTTTAAAATTACCACGGAGGCATACCATTCAAAAATACGTAAGTATGTGCCAGAACAGATACAAACACAAGTTTGTAAAGATGATACGATTTGAAAGTACTCCCTTCGTCGATAACCGCATCCCAATTAAGCAATACAAATTGCCGAAACTGTGTACTTTGTCAGTTTCACTTAGACAAACATGCTTTGGCACATTTATTCCCAGAAAGGTATCAAATTTAAGATTAGAAGCTTTGTGCTGTAACATGCTATGGAAAAAAAAAGATGGGAGGCAAATATTGTTTAAAAAAAAAAAGGAAAAAAAAGACAGGGGAAAGGAGTCCTTAAAGTAACATATGTAGTTCTCAACTCTGGCTGCAAATCTGAATCACCTAGACACTGACGCCCAGGTCACCCTGCCCCATTCTGATCTAACTGGTCTGAGGCAGGGCCTTGGGCTTATTATTCTAATATGCAACCAAGATCGAGTCATCTGAGTATCTCTGGATGAACTGTATTACAGTGGTGAAAATGGAAAATGCTGAGGTTGTCAGTTAATGCTGTCGATACAGAAAGTAAAAAAAGAGAGACTAAAGTATCGGTCTCATCACATTATTCCTGTTTAAAAAATAACAGCGAGTAAACTCTTCAACGGCCCCCGTGGCTTGCTCTGTAGTTTGATGCCTTAGTTGGTAGACACACAAGGCCCTCTGCAATCTGGTTCCAAGGGGCTCCCTCTCCAACCTCATCCCCTCTAACTCCCCCACAGGCAAATGGAGACACCGCCAAACTAAACTATTTTCAGCTTCCTTCAATGTACCAAAGTATTTGATCACTCTCCCATTTGCATATTATTAGCTCTTCAGCCTAGAATAATATGGCCCTTCTACTCCCTCTAATCACTGTAAGCTCCTACTGACATTAAAGTACAAGTATACCTTTCCCTGTAGTCTTCCAGGAACCACTAGAGAAAATTAATCACTTCTTGGCAATCACAGCCACGCTTCTATACATGTCTGTTCAAAAATTTACCACACTGCACTTCCCCCCCGCTTCCCCCCTAGGTCTCATTTGCTGACCTTTGAGTACTTTGAGAACAAGTAACTATGTTACCTTTTCCGTTTGTTTTTCATCTTTGTATCTGCTATGCTTAACTGAAGGCTGGCCTATGGCCCATGACTAGATGTCAACTGCATGAATGAATGATAAAATGACAGGATAACCACTAGCTCTAAATGTTCAACAGCAAAGTTAAAGGAAAAGAAAAATTCTAAATAGTAATGGGGATTGAGGAGGCCTGATAAAGTTTGTGACTTTAAGCAGCTGATGAACATTTTTCTTCATCTCTTAAATCTTCCCCCTAAGTCCTCCATTCCCTTCTAGTCTGATTATGGAAGGTTCAATAAATCAGTTATTAATTAAACAGTAAAAATAAAACAGTGGAGAAGAAGAATAGGATGGGTTATACAAGGAGAAACCAAGACTTTGGTAACGTTTTGTTCCTTAAACTATGGGGAAAGGTAGGCAGGGGAGAACTGTGTTGATCTTTACAGTTTTTACCAGGTCTTAGAATACAGCTTTACATTTACATCTAGTAGTGATTTCAAATAACAAGGACTGGAAAATATAAACTTCTGGGGGAAAAAATCACATATTAAATGTATAGACTGTATCCTTAGTTAAAGGCTGAGCACTATGAAAGCACCAGAGATGTGACACCTGTGGTAATTGCAAATATACACATAATTGCATATACACACATAAGCACATGTGTATACACATACATATTTATTTACTTATAACTTTAGAAAAGACTACTTTAGCGTTCCCGGCTATGGAACAAGTGAACTAAAGTCATGTCATTCTCTTCCCGAGTTCTCAAATCCAGGGAAAAAAACCCACATTAAGCAGTAACAATTGGTAATCATTAAAAAACACTGGGTTTTTATTACGTGTGGGTATTAAATAGAAAACGATCCAACTTGACAATAAACTATGAAAGAAAAAAATAAATAGAAAACGAAACTGAATTTAAAGAGTCGTTTCAATTTCTAAGGAAAGCATTCTGTTCAGAGAAAGGCTAAAACTTCACCTATGGTCAGCCTCCCCCCACCTCCCACTTTTTCTTTCTTTCTTTCTTTCTTTTTTTTTTTTTGGTCCGGGTGTTTATTTTCTCTCTTCAGAAGACATCACCTCTCATCCTTTCTGACTCAGAACAGGTTTTACAACTGCTTGGCCCTTTGGACTTCCAACTTCCAAATGTCTCATAACCTGTCCCAGGCTAACTGCGGCCACGTAATCTCCTGCACAGAACCAGAAGCATTTCGTTCTCTAATCGCTAAGAAAGGAATAAAGGGTTCGGGATGCTGGGTTCCAGAAACCCGTGTATCTCACAAGGCAACTCATTCCCGAGGGCGAGCGGGCCGGCGACCCGAGACAGAACGGGAAGCCACACAGGCTTACAGACCTGGGCGGTAAACAAAGCAGCACCAGTAACAATAATTAAAAATTAAAAAAAAAAAAAAGTTGATAGGTTTCTGGGCGCACATTTGCGAGGCAAGACGCAGGATGCTTCACTAGAGACGGAAAAGGCCTGCAAAATGCCTCCAGGTATCACTAGGTCCTTCTCGATCGGCTTCGCTCCAATCCCCAAATCCTTAGTCTGGACTCTGGGATCCCAAACGCCGCCTCTTTTCACTCCTCGTTTCTCCCACACGTCCCGTCTCCGCTGCACTTGCTCCCAGGCTAAAATCCCGAGTTTCTACCCGCCCCCTCGAGCAAATCACTTCTCGGCGTCTCGGAAGGTGAGGGTCCGCCGACAGCCCTGCCTCCGGCGGTCCCCGAGGGCGGCCAGACCCTCCTCCTCGGAGGCGAGCCTCGGCGCAGCTCCATCCTTCTCACCTTGGTTGCAGAAGAGGCTCCACAGTTTAGCGAAGATCAGCCCCATCACGAGCACCCGGGCGGGCCGCGGGGTCCCTCAGCAGCAGGTGCCGCTGCGCCGGGCCCCCCACCACGGCGCTGGCTGTAGCGACCCGAGGAGAAGCCTGCTGAGACCGCGCGGCGACCGCACCGGCGGGCCGACAAGCCGCGATCGGCCGCTCAGCTACCGGTCCGAAGGCACCGCGCCGAGTCCCTACCGGAGAGTCCTTTGTTTCGAGCCAGCTGAGCCCAACGCCGACCCGTAGTACCCTCGGTCTGAACCCACCTACCCACCAGAGCCTCAACCGGCCCCAAGCCCCGCCTCCGCCCCGCCTCCCCTCCCGAGTCCCCACCCCCCCGCCCCATCGCCGGAAGGACGGGGCCGGACGTCGGCGCGCTTACGTTCCCACACGCTTTCGACGTGGCGTTTCCTTCGGTTTCACTTCCGGGGGGCGGGCTCCAAACTGCCCGCGGAGTCAGAGCTGGGGTGCGTGGGCGTCGGGAGTTTCCCCAGGTGAGCGCTCAGGCCGGTCGCGTTCCGGGTCTCGCGTCTCTGCTGTTGGGCAAGTGCGCGTCCCCGCGTCTAAATCCAGAGACGGCTGCAGTTCCTCTGCGGTTTGTTGCCCTGTGACTGCACAGAAATCGAGAGTGTTCCTTTCGCCACGGGCATCCTGGGCAGGCAGGCAGGCTTGGGTTCTACCGCGATTCTGAATTCGAAATAGAATTGCTGGGGAGACGATCCATGGAATGCCGGGAGCCAGAAAGTTCGGTTGTGTGATTGACCTAAAGTTGCCTCGTGCCACGCGTTCGGAATTTTTCGTGGAGCCCAAACCCACGAAATGAAAAAGTAAAACAAACAAACAATACCCCACAACTTTTCTGAAGCAATTACTGGAAATTACTTCCTCTGATGGAAATGGAATCCCAGTCATCTCTTCCGTTCAATAAAATAGAGGCAAAAGCTCCAAGTGATGTGCCGAGACCAAAGAAACTGAAATTTCAAGGAAACGGTTGAACTAGGAATTTTTTTCAAATATGTAGATTATGAACTTAATAATCGGAAGAACTGTTTGCCGCTGGAATGGAGTTCAGTTTATTTCTTGGCTAACGTTTTAAGTCAAAAAGCCGATTCTCTACGTGATTCACTCTTTCTATTTTTTTTTTTTTAATTTCAGTTTAGTGCCACAATGTTACATTGCTGTCAAGTGTACAACATAGTGAGTCAACGCTATGCTCACCACAAGTAACTACTATCTGTCACTACACTGTACCCTATTACACCATTCCACCTTCTTTTCCTGGTTAAGTTCCAACAAATTTAAAATCTTTACAGCCTGGCACGAAACCAAATTCCCCTGAAATCAGTAAAGGAAAGAACTTAATTGAAAAGGCTATGGGCTTCCATCACGTGGTAGATTTTAACCCACGGAGCAAAGCCTTTTAACAGGCCAAACTTTCCTTACCTGTAGGAAGAGAAGTGAAATGTATGACTTAAGAAATTCTCCCAGTGTTATGATTCAAAGATCCTTTAAGAGTTTCATATGGGATAATCTGCTCCAACTGTCTCATATTAAAGACAAGTTATAACGTCCCTTAGAGAGGAAAAGGTATCCACAGAGCCTATGTAAATTAGTTTATCTGTCAGGATCACGAATTGGCTTCAATGTAAAGAATCTTGTGTTTGTGTGAACAGAGGTTTAAAGGGATATGTGTAATCATATTTTCATTATTTAAAAAAAAAACCTTTAGATTCTGTAACTTAGTTTCTTCAAATGTTCAACATACATATGTAAACTACATTCCATTATTTTCTAGCTTTTAGATGTCTAATAGTTTCTGAAATAAAGCAGTTTTTTTTTGCAGAGCTTCGATGCAAAAAAATTTACTTGTTTCTTAAGTATCTTTAGGATTTTAATGATTTTTATCATTAAATATTTTAATGATACTTTAGAAAGTAAATTTGAAGTAATTTTTTTTTCACTTTTAATTAAGTGGTGGATGACTATATTTGAGCAGGGCTGTTGATATTTATATTGGTTCTACTCTTTCAAAATGTTTGAAACTTTTTTTTTTAGAGTGATCTCTACACCCAGTGTGGAGCTCGAACTCACAACCCCAACACCAAGAGTCACACGCTCAATCAGCTGAGCCAGCCAGGTGCCACAAAATGTCTGAAACTTTGATGTTAAAGAACTGTTCTAATTTTTAACATCTTCTCTACACTTTAGCAGACAACAGGACTGTTGAAATATTTTTAGAATATTCTTTCACATTAGAAAGTGTTGGGGTGCCTGGGTGGCTTAGTCGGTTAAGCATCCGACTTTCGCTTAGGTCATGATCTCGCGGTTCGTGGGTTCGAGCCCCGCGTCAGGCTCTGTGCTGACTGCCAGCTCAGAGCCTGGAGCCTGTTTCAGAGTCTGCCTCCCTCTCTCTCTGACCCTCCCCTGGTCAGGCTGTTTCTCTCTCCTAGAAATAAATAAAACAAAAAAATTTAAAAAAAAGTGATATTTGCAGATTTAGGAATTTGAAATTTTTATTAACTGTAAGAAAAGAAAACTAGTCACAACTGAAAAACGAATATAATTGATTAACAAAATGTGGTTATGCATTATGTAAACAAATCATGCTGGCATACCAGAATTATCTTTTACAAAATATACAATTTAGTTGATATTGTATATTTGTATTATATATGATGGTAGGAATACTTGTGAATAATTTAATCAACCTAGAGAAATTTGAATAATACACTTTTTAAATATAGTACTTAAAAAACAGAACTCCTTTGTTAATTTTTTTCTGGAAACGTTCCTTTAAAAGCTGTTTAAAAACTAATTTCAGTGTAGCCCTTCATCCAAAGAAGGTCTCACTCTTCTATGAAATGTTACTATTTGACTATATTTTGAACTCATGAAATAAGAAAAAAAAGTCATGAAAAAAGGAACCTGATAATATGGTCATTAGGATTATAACTTACTTTCTGAAGTGTTAATTGGAAGTAACTTCCTTTAATACCGAATGCCAGTAATAGTTCTCTCCAGTTCACTAAATTTTAAGAAAAAGATAAAAGTACTATACATAAAGCAAATCAAAGACATGAAAATTTCAAGAAAAAAATGAAACATTGAACCACTAGGGAATTAAAAACAACCAACTGTAGCTACTGTTCCTCAGAAGGAACTAATTATAAACCAATTTTAGATAATACTTAGCAGAATTGGCTACAGCAGGAATTGAATTCAATTTATTACCATTAACCAAGATAAACTGCATGCATGGCTTGAACCAAGAATCCAGGACAGCATGTTTGGCTTAAGAACGAAACTTTTCAAAACCAAACAACTCTCCTCCATAATTGAGATTATATCCACTTTGACTTTAGCCTCCAGTTGAGTTGATAGTGATAGATTCTCTGCCTTTCTAGACTTTTTTTTCCTAATCCCCTCATGCCCTTCTTCATGGAATTGAATCTTTTGGAATATGTTTGGTTTTTGGTAAGGTTAAGCTTTGGAACACCACGAACTAAGAATTAAGATTATAAGATTGTACCTAAGATTACTTTGCTCCCCCACATTGGGGGCCATATCATCCCACTGGGAAAATACAACCTAAATGACCCTTACATGGGTATATTCCTGTAAGGCTCTTCCTTTTCTTAGACATATGTATGCACTATGCCAACTTCAGATTTGTCATATGCTTTTTTTGGACCCAACCTGAGAACACTAAGAGGAGTTTTCATCAACACAACTGTGACTACAATACTGTCCAAACAAGGATAGTGTAAAAGTCCTCAGCACTATTCACGTGTTTGAGTAGTGAACTGATTTCCAGCAAATACATGCTTTATCAGTTTTCATTCTCTAGTTCACATAGATGCCTGTCCATTCACCTAGTCAATCAACATTTAAGTGCCTATTACATGTTCAGGCAGTGGGTACGGAGTGGGGAGATGGAAGTCTACGCTCGCTGAGTTTACAAATCTAGTCCAACTCGGTCTTTCCTCTCCCTCATCTCCTAAATACAGACTCCAACCATTATTGGCTCTATGGTGGTAATGTTGAGGCTGCAAAAATTCCTCTGGCAATGCCTGATGGAGACATTTTTTCTAATCACTTTTAGATGATTTAGCCATGGGGAAAAGCCCATGAACTTACTGAAGAAGTACACCATGGTGAGAAGAGTTGGTATTTGTTTTAGATGACAGGTGTTTGTGATCTTTATCCTGACTTCTCGCTAACTGTGAGGCTGCAAAGTTCTTTCTGCTCTGGGAGCCTTGTTTTTCTCCTCCGTGAAAGAGAGAACGAAAACCACATTACAAGATTGCGTGGCATAATGGCCGTAAGTTAAAACATTTTATACAGAACCTGGTATGTTTATCCCAGAAAGTAATCATTAAACTTTTTAAACATCTCTGTGTGAGACTTAAAGAGAAAAGGACTTTAGAAAAAACCTTGTCCTATACTTAAGTATAAATGGCCACGGTGAGCTGCAAAAACAAAAATCTAAGCCAAGGAGGGGCACCTGGGTGGCTCAGTCAGTTAAGCAACCGACTTCAGCTCAGCTCATGATCTCTGGTCCGTGAGTTCGAGGCCTGCATCGGGCTCTGTGCTGACAGCTCAGAGCCTGGAGCCTGCTTCGGATTCTGTGTCTCCCTCTCTCTGCCCCTACCCTGCTCATGCTGTGTCTCAAGTAAACATTTAAAAAAACAAAACCTAATTCAAGGAGATAATTATTTTTAGCTACCTATTCAATCATCAAATGTCTCACTTTCATTAGGTACTTTCTTTTGAATCCTTTCCTTCATCTGTAAACATAAATTATGCCCAGAGTCTCGGCACCTTGAAGCATAAATCAACTATGATACAGGTAACTGCGAGCTTTACTCAACTACTGGATTGTGTGTGTGTGTGTTTTTTTATGTTTTTTATTTATTGCTAGGAGAGAGAGAGAGAGAGACAGCGTGAGCAGGGGAGGGTCAGAGAGAGAGGGAGTCACAGACTCTGAAACAGGCTCCAGGCTCTGAGCTGGCAGTCAGCACAGAGCCGACGCGGGGCTCGAACCCACGAACCGCGAGATCATGACCCAAGCGAAAGTCGGACGCTTAACCGACTAAGCCACCCAGGCGCCCCAGGATTGTGGGTTTTTAAGTTTTAACCGATCATTCATGGATATCAACACACCGTTAACCCAGCTTTCGAAAATTCGAGTAACGTCGTTCATTCATAGCGGAAGTCAGATTAGCATGCGTCAGAGAGGTTAGGGTAATTTCTGAAATCAAAGGGTGACTTCTGGGTTCAAATCAACTGCCTTTCTCCTTTCTCTGCAGGTCACGCAGCGGGGAACTAACTGGACCCCTCCACTATCAGGCCTTCCGCTTAACACACAGCGTCTCCGCATTTCCCCGGACACGCACCGCAGGCGCAGGGCCCGGGGGCGCAGCGCGGCCGCCGCCCCTCCCTGCTCAAGCCGCCCGCACGTGGGCGTCCCCCCTCCCCCCGCGTCGGGAAACTCCGGAGACGTGACGTAGCGCCAGTCTGCGGCTGCGGATTGGGCCGCCAGGTGCGCCGCGTCGCCGGAAGTGACGCAGGCCGGAAGCGGCTTTCGGCCGAGAAGTTGGGGGCGCGGTTTTGGAAATGAGCTCCGGAACACCGAACGTGAGCGAGCGGGTGCGCGTCAGTTTCCCAGGCCGGTTCACTACGCCGTCACCTGTCAGTGTTCTGTTTTTGATTTTCGTTCCTCTCCCCGCCCCCTCCCCCCCCCCCGTGCTGTTCTTTGCAACGTGGGTGAAGTGGCCTCACGGTGATTTATTTCCCTGAGGTCCCTAAAGGAGGACCGTGGACGGGCGTGGCGGAGGCGAGGAAGCCGCCGCGAACTGGCGACGCTCGAGGAAGCGTGGCTGTACCTCCGCAAAAGCCGAATATAGCTTGCAAAGAGCGGCGCGGTTTTCCCCGGCCATCTGGTGGTCGCGGCGCGTGTGGCCGGTTACTCACCGCCGACACGCTGCTCCCTGCCAGCTCGGAAAGAGAGAAGTCACCGTTGCCCAGCATTTTTCTTGGAGGAGGACAAAAATAGCAAACATGTCTGTTTTCCCTAAGATATCTTTGAGACCTGAGGTTGAAAAGTATCTTAAAGAGGGCTTTATGAATGAGGAGGTAGGTCAAATAAACCTGGTAGATGATATTTGCAAACATTAAAATATTTACACACTCGGGAGAAATAGACCAAAAAAAAAAAAAAAAAACCTAAAGCGAAACCTGATCTTTACGCCGTTGTTTCTTGCTGTTTTTGTGTTTTTTTTTTTTTCCAAATGTGCAAACTGCAGCTATCTTGCCGTAGGGATTTAATGCTTTCGAGACCAGAGGTGAATGAGGTGTACGTTTCAGCACTTAAGAATGTGAGGGAAGGGAGGGGAACAAAGCGGTTATGTGCCTGGCCGTGGGCATGGCACTGAAGGGGTTCCAAGAATGAGCGAAAAAGATTCCTGTTCTCGAGAATTTAAGGCCTGCAGAGAAGATACACCTGCACTCTCCGAGTGTGACAGGTGAAAGGGATACTGTAGCTTGTTAATGCCTCAGATGCCCCCGGTTGTGCTAGGTGACTTGCAGACCTTTACATCAGTATTAGCAATCTATCTTTTTTTTTTTGGTAGAGATTTTTGTCCATTTTATTTTATTTTTTAAATGTTTTTTATTTATTTCGGGTGGGGAGGGCGGCATGAGCAGGGGAGGGTCAGAGAGAGAGAGGGAGGCACAGAATTCGAAACCGGCTCCAGGCTCTGAGCTGTCAGCACAAAGCCCGATGCTGGGCTCGAGCCCAGGAACCGTGAGATCCTGACCTGAGCTGACGTTGAACCAACTGAGCCACCGAGACGCCCCTTTTCTCCCTTTTAATGGGTGAGAGACCCGAAGGTCCAAAGTGTCCAAATTGACACGCTGTGAAGTAACAGGACTGAGTTCTGACACCTGAAGAGCTCAGGTACAATGAAAAAAGAATACAGACTTGGAATCCCGAGTCCAGGATTTATGTCCCTGTGTTTTGAGTAAATTATCTCATAGTGTTTAACCTCAGTGTTCTCTCTGATGACTGAGGACGTTAAAAATACTTAATATTACAAGGTTGTTTTAAAATACTAATCATGAGAGAAAGGAATTGGGATTGCTTCGGCACCTAAGCCCTCAACAAATATTTTCGCAGTGCCTAGCACGGAAGGCTGCAATAGTCTTGTCTTTGATTGCCAAGCTTGTGCTCGTTACGTTTTACTATCCTGCATCTAGGCAACTGTATTTCTAAACTTTTGCTTTTCTATTCAAAGTAAAGGCACTTAAATGTTAATCGTACTTGGAGAGAGCTGACTTTTTAAAATTTGATCTCTGCATTTTGTTTACAAAGATTATATTAAGGGATTAGACAGCATGGAAAGAGAAAATACATTCTCTTGATTTCAGACAACTTAAACTATAGGAGCATATGAAGAGAAATAGAGGCATTTAGCACTTTTCCCCAGCAATTTTAAAAATCGTAAATATTGCTTTGTAGAAGAAGATTCAGTGCCTGTCTTTGACACCATCTCTGCCTCAAACCCACTACCTATAAATAATTTTACGAAAAGAAAAGCCATTACTTTGTAAAAGTATTGGAAGTAAAGGTCCGTTTTAGTAAACTAGAGAGAGGACCAATACTTGATGCTGGTGCGTTAGTAGGCTGGCAAGTGGTTTATGGAGATGCTGTGAGGCAGGGCACACTCGAGATCACAGAAATGGGTGCCTGGGTGGCTCAGTCGGTTGAGCGTCCGACGTCAGGTCAGGATCTTGGGGTTCGTGAGTTGGAGTCCCACATGAGGCTCACTGGTGTCGGCACACATCCTGCTTCGGATCCTTTGTCCCCCATCTCTCTCTGCCCCTCCCCCACTCACACTCAAAAATAAACATAGAAAAGATGACAAAAATGGGAAAATGTTTCATAAAGCTTCAGTTTATCAGAGGGGAACTTGGTTGTTTGAGTCTTTAAGCCCCCATTTCTAACAGGTTACCTTTGCAACCTGTCATTTTTGGATGATGTCTGTTTGTTACATTAAAAAACAATATTAAAAAGCTGATGTAGATGACCTTTGGATGACAGTAGCGATGTTACTTATTCAAAATACTCCTGTTGTAAAAGGCTGCTAACCAGCTCGTTCTAGTATATGAGGTAAGCAGGCAAAAGCTTGACAAAATGTTAACAGTTAATACATTATAAATAAACGAAATCTTGAATTTATATGAATAAGTGTGGCAGACATTAATATATTCAAAATGTTAACAGTGCTTTGACATTGAGGCAATGTTTTTTCCAAGCCTTTTATGTCAAGCATTTTGTTAGGAGTTTATTTCCGTGATTAAACCCCAAAACCCTGTGAAGTGTTACATTCTCTTAAGTGTTGTTGACACACAAACCCTGTAGCAAGATGAAATGGAACTGAACAGTAGCTGAAAGCTGTTTCATTAGTTGAGCAAAGGGGTATTTGTGTTCTCCTTAATATTTTTAGTTCATTAATTTGTACAGGGACACTGAAACATTAACTTATGTTCTTCCTTGCAGGTTGTATCTGCTCTAGGTAAACAAGAAGCAGAAAGGAGATTTGAAACTCTGTTAAATCACTTGTCACACCCTCCGTCGTTCACAACTGTCAGAGTAAATACACATCTAGCCTCAGTGCAACATGTGAAAAACCTGTTGTTGGATGAGCTTCAGAAGGTGTGTGCAAATTTTCTGGGTTGTGTACAGAATGGCATTTCCGCAATCTATGTCATGGTGCTCCCCACTAACATCCTGTGAACATAATGTACTATTCCAGTTTTACAAGTAAGGAATTCTAAGGTCATGAATGTTCAGTTGTCCAAGTGGTAATGTTAGAGGTAGTAGTGTTAGAACTTGAACCTAGCTAGCAAGTGTGAGTCTGAATTTATTACAGTGACTGCCTAGGACACCCAACTCTTGTGGCCTCAGTTGCTTCATCATTAAAATACATATGAGGAGGTCCATTCTCAAACCCTAAAAGTCTGGTTTTGTAATAAGTTATGTGATTACTATCTAAATTAAAAGTAAGATGCAAGCATAATTAAAGGGCTCTTATATGTTATAGGCTGTGTATTTAGTTTAATGTAGATATATCATTAAGAAATCTTCAGAAAATTCTCACCGATGTTGATTCACTTATTCTTCTTTAATCTCATTACATTCATAGAATGTTTGTCATACTGTCTTTAGGGACAGTTTTACCAATCTCGAGTTTGAGATTGTTGTGCGAGGATGTGTGAGAACCACCAGCTGTGTGATTTGAGTGTATGAGACCCAAGCTAGTGTAATAATAAGACTTGTAGAAAAAGTAATCTGATTTTGAATTATTCACTAATACTCCTAGTTCCTCTAAGCAACTAAATGTCACAGATAACAAAATAGAAGCAGTTCTTCTGAGCAGCTAAAATTAATACTCTTATGTGGTCATGCATATGTTTTCAAGTAGTAGAAAAGAAACTGTTCTGAGGCCCATCGCAAGTGTCTATAACTCCGGCAGAGCCAGATTATTTTCTTTTCTAGCACATTATTCCTAGAGTCTAGATATTCTACTGTTCCAGTCCAGTGGGCCTGTAGGATCTTATGAACTAGGATCTAGGGTAAGGCAGACATTCACTGTGGATGGGCTTTGAGTCCTTTCAAGGTTAAGAGTAGGACAGAAGGTTGAGCCTTAAGCATTCGATAGGAAATTGGTGGTAGAGCAGTACCTACTTCTTGCAGGAAAGGGTCTCGGACTATTTAGTTTCTTTCTCCTTCCATGACCCAAAACTCATGTGGGTCCCAAAGAGATATCCCATACGGCTTGTTGGAGGAGTGGATACTTTGTCCCAGAGCTTCTCTGGGCCCCATATTGAAATTTAATGATTTAGGGGCGCCTGGGTGGCTTAGTCGGTTAAGCGTCCGACTTTCGCTTAGGTCATGATCTCGCGGTTCGTGGGTTCGAGCCCCGCGTCGGGCCCTGTGCTGACTGCCAGCTCAGAGCCTGGAGCCTGTTTCAGTCTGTGACTCCCTCTCTCTCTGACCCTTCCCTGCTCAGGCTGTCTCTCTCTCTTTCCTAGAAATAAATAAAACATTTAAAAAAAAAAAAAGAAATTTAATGATTTAAAATTTCATCTCGCTGGTGAGGATGGGGAGAAACTGGAACCGTCACACGTTATAGGCGGGGATGTCCAGTGGTTTGGCTTGGGAAGAGAAGCACCTGATTGGTTCTCCTGAGACTGTGTGAATGGGCCTCAGCACCTATACTCCTGGCCCTGTACCCGTTTCTAGTCTGAAGACTTAAGGATAATAGAGGATACTGAAAATCCTGAACTTTTGCCAAAAAGCATTTCTTTTCCTCACCAAAACTGACATGGCATCCAGTATGGATGGTTTACAGTAAATAATAATCACCCGACTCTTTAGTGTCCTGTTTAGAGTTATTCATATTGGATATGTGTTTTCAAGATAAGTCTCTTAAGGTTTATGGGTTGGTTTTTATAAAGCCAGACAGCAAAACTGAACCTTATAAAGACTTGGAGAAGAATAAAATAAAAAGAAAACATAGTTGTTTTGAAGTCTTTGTTCCACAATATTACGTGGAATAAAGTGAGAATATCCTAAATGAAGCTTCATGCTCTGCTAGATAATGACACCGAAAAGCTCTGTAAGTTGAAATTTATCAATTCTATTGATTGCTTCATACTTCTGTTTGTTTATTTTTAACAGCAGTTTAATGGATTAAGTGTTCCTATTCTTCAACATCCAGACCTTCAGGATGTCTTACTTATTCCTGTTATTGGACCTAGGTTTGTAACTTTTCCATTTTCAAGTTAAATTCTTCTAAAAATTTGTCCCAGTCTTCTTCTTACTGTTGGGTGACAACACTAAGTTTCTGTGTTATTAGCCACTTCGTATAGACAGACAGCAATTCACAAATTCATAAATGCCAACTTCATACTCTGTCATGGAAGATGTCACCAAAGACTAGGAATGGGCCCAAATATCTTGAAAGCAATGCGTTTTAAGTCCATTTGGTGCCATGTTCCTCCTTTTTTCTTTTAAGTTTGCATATTTGTTTTTTCTTCTTTTTTTTTTAACGAATAGTTTATTGT
The DNA here is from genome assembly GCA_017311185.1 of Proteles cristata cristata. Lineage (NCBI taxonomy): Eukaryota > Metazoa > Chordata > Mammalia > Carnivora > Hyaenidae > Proteles > Proteles cristata. The sequence continues at coordinate 263,022 of JAESUZ010000193.1, read as the reverse complement.
CAAGTTGGTTTCCATATAAGTTTGCATGTTTGTTTGGAGAGAGAGAGAAAGGGACGGAGGGAGAAGCAGAACCCTAAGCAGGCTCCGTGCATTCAGCCCAGAGCCTTCCGTGGGGCTCAAACCCATGAACCATGAGATCATGACCTGAGCTGAAATCAAGAGAAAGATGTTTAACCAGCTGAGCCATCCAGATACCCCAGTAGTGGAATCTCTTAATATATAAGTAAAAAATGAAGTGACTTAGAAAGTAGGAGGAAAGGGACGCCTGGTGGCTCAGTTGGTTAAGTGTCTGACTCTTGTTTTTCGGCTCAGGTCACAATAGTGTGGAGCCTCCTTTGGATTCTGCCTCTTGCACTTGCTTGCGCACGCTCTCTTCTCTCTCTCTCTCTCAAAATAGTTTCCATTGCTAATATAAAACTTTTTTTTTTTGAGCTACAGAAAAATACAAGGCAATGTATTACCTACATTCATAGCTGATATTTTTGAAAATTTTATTCATTAATTCACAGTTACCTTAAATTATTGTGTATGTTCTGTAGAACAGTGTTCTACTCATTTGTGTATTTGGAAGACGTGTTTGAAAATTGGGGGGAGAAAAGCCTTTCATATTACAATAGGAGTTCATTTCCCAGGAACTTTTGAAATCCCTAATTATGGTTTAATTTTTTTATACCCCTGTTTGTTTTATTAGATAGAAAAATGCTCATTTGTTAAAGCTTTAAATAGTTTAGTAAAGCAGTCAATAGTAAAGCAGTGGTTTAGTAAATGAAGATCTGTGCATTGAAATATTTTATGGCCTTTAATGGAGAATTGTATGTACCAACAATAGAAGATAATTCAGTTATCAAAAGGGGGGTGCCGTGTGTAAGATAATTACATTTTTTGTGTGCGTGATTACAGAAACAACTATACATTTACTTGTATTTAGAAAGAAGTCTGGAGGCTTTAACAAACCCAGCTATTTTTTTTTTTTAATGTTTTATTTATTTCTAGAGGAGAGAGGAGACAGCGTGAGCAGGAGAGGGTCAGAGAGAGAGCGAGTCACAGACTGAAACAGGCTCCAGGCTCTGAGCTGGCAGTCAGCACAGAGCCCGACGCGGGGCTCGAACCCACGAACCGCGAGATCATGACCTAAGCGAAAGTCGGACGCTTAACCAGCTACCCAGGCGCCCTTTTTTTTTTTTTTAAAGTAAAGTTAACATTTGGGGTGCCTGAGTGGCTCAGTCAGTTAGGTGTCTGACTTCGGCTCAGGTCGTGATCTCATGGTTTATGGATTCATGCCCCACGTCAGACAGTGTGCTTCCACCTCAGCCTGGAGCCTGCTTCAGATTCTGTGTCTCCCTCTGTCTCTTCCCCTCCTCACCTCGCATTCTGTCTCTGTGTCTCTCTCTCAAAAAAAAAAAAAAAAAAAAAATCAGAGGTCAACCCCCCCGTCCCCCGTCCCCCCTGCACTGCCCCAGCTCCATCATCTTAGTTTTTCCTTGGAGATCTATGAATTCATCATTGAACTTTAAAACTGGGCTAAGATACAGCTCAATTTTCAGTATTCTCTCTTGCTTTTTAGTCAGACATTAGAATTTTTTAGTTACCAGTCCGTCAGTAGTTCTGTGAACATTTTTCTGTTACGTTTTTCTGTGTTCTCTATTATAAGAACACGAGGACTGTGTAGGTTGGCTCTCCAGTGCAGGTACCCCTGTGTTGGGGCACCCCGAGACAGCCCTCAGGTGCCGTGATGGACTCAGCCTGCAGTAGTGCTCCTGGGGAAGACTGGTTACGTGGAAGGATACAAGAGCAAAGTCTAGAAGGGAAAGGTGCATGGGGCAGAGGAGGAGGCCAGGCACAAGCATCCCAGAGTCCTCTCCCTGACGGACTTACCAGGACATGCTTAGCTCCTCTAGCAACGAATTGTGACATGAGTAAAACAGTTGCCCGGGAGGGCAGCTCACTAGAGACTAGACTCCGTGGCCAAGGTTTTTTTGGGGGGCGCTGGTCATGTGATCACCCTCTGCCTGGACTGCACCGAAATTTCAGGCTCCCAGAAGGAAATCAGGTGTTCAGAATAAAGCACGTTGCTCGTACAGTGTAGGACCGATAACCCACTCTTAGTAGGAAAGGTTTTAAATCAGTGTTGGGAACTGTTTCCCAGTTGTTTCCAGATGCCAGTGGAGGGCCCACCTTGCCAGCAGGCCTTTCTAAAAATAGCCATCTCAAGCCTCTTGTGTTCTTACTGCAGAGGCTTTACTATATCCCGGTTCACTGTTTTTTGTTTTTTGTTTTTTTGTTTTTGTTTTTAAACCTTCCTTATCTTGGTTACACAACAGAATTTAAGAACATTGTGTTAAGGGATTTAAAGTTACTTATTTTGAGAGAGAGTGCTAGTGTGTGAGCAGGGGAGGGGCAGAGCCGAGGAGACCGGATCCCAAGCAGGCCCCATGCGATCAGCACAGAGCCCGACTCGGGCTGGAGCCTCACCCACTGTGGGATCCTGACCTGAGCTGAAGTATTAACTGACTGAGCCACCCAGGTGCCCCACCTTTTACCTGTTTTTAAAAGTACAAAGACCTATTTGAAAGTTTTTTTCTTGGGTTTTTATTTTTTGATTGATTGATTGATTGATTTTTGGGGCTACTACCTCTGTATCGGTCCCATGTTGAACGAATCTTTTCTGCTTATTATTCATTGAGTGGAAACAGTTTATATTCACAGAGCTTCACCTACTTTGCAATTTGCTCAAAAATGTTACAGAATGGGGTAAAGTGTGTCCCTAGTGGACTCAACAGATGTGCTTTCTGGAAGTGCTTTCGCCAGGTTTTCCGTAGCAGCAGCAAATGTCTGGTCCTGGTGAGCGGAGCCAGTATCGGCTGAGGCTCTCTGTGCAGGCTTCTGGCTCTCAGCTGCCCGTGTAGGGGCTTTCACTTGAGTCTCTGCTTCCTGAACCCTGGGGAGGAGCACCAGGCGGGGCTGCTCTTTCCCTTCCCTTAGCTGCTTGCAGGCGGGGTGTCCACAGTTGTCAGGGAAACAGGTGCCCGCTTGCCCATGTTGCCGGTCCTGGCCCTCTTCAGCTCTGCCTGCTGCGAAGGGGGCGCTGACAGGGCCTTCCCAGGTCGCCTTTCTCCACCTGAGCCCCCTGGCCTGGTCCGAAGTCCTCAGTACTTGATGGGGCCTCCGGGAGCCTTTCCTTTGCACACCCTGTTGGAAACCATAGGTTTGATCCAAGCCTCTCTTCGTTAGGCAGTTATTCCTCCTCAATGGGAATCTAGCTGTTCCTTAGTTTTATTATGAGCAGCATGTCCTTCTCAGATTGATTTTTTTTTCCCCCTCCATTTCTACAGACTTCAGAAAAATAAAAACACACTCTTACTCTTTTCCTGCTTTTTTACCAGATGCTTAATATCCTGCAATTATTGAAAATACCAAAACAGGGGCGCCTAGGTGGCTCAGTTGGTTAAGCATCAGACTTTGGCTCAGGTCAGGATCCTGCGGTCTGTGAATTCGAGCCCCACGCTGGGCGCTCTGCCGCCAGCACAGAGCCTGCTTCAGGCCCTCTGTCCCCGTTCCCTCTCCCCTCCCCTGCTTGTGCTCACTCGCCTGCTGTCTCTCTCTCAAAAATAAGCATTTAAAATAAAGTACAGAATCAAAACATAGAGGTTAAACTTTATTTGTAGATAGTGAGCAATTTTAAAAGTAATTTCTCACCATAAATTCAGTTTCCCTCAGGTTACTTAACATGATACTTAAAATGATACTTAATATACTGACAAAGTATATTTAATATTGGGAAGATCTTATCATTGGTAACATAATGAAATTGAACATAAGGTTGCGATGCTGATTTTGATGGTATCAGTGTCAACTTTATTGAAAAACCTAGAAGAAAGTTGAGTAACAGGCTTCACTTGATATAAGAGTGTTTTTAGGGGCACCTGAGTGGTTTCGTTGGTTGAGCATCCAGCTCTTGATTTTGGCTCTGGTCATGATCTCACAGTTCCCTGGAATCAAGCCCCGCATGGGGCTCTGCACTGACAGCAATGAGCCTGCTTGGGGTTCTCTGTCTCCCCCTTTCTCTGCCCCTCCTCCTCTCTCTCTCTTTCAAAATAAATAAACTTATTTTTAAAAAGTTTTTTTAATATCCTATCCCAAACAGCATTTCCTAAAGACTGCATTTAGATTAGAATTTTTTAGATTAATATTCAATTCATAATTTTTAAGGATCTCTATTTTATTAGTGTGCCTCTCTTTTTGACAAAAATCTCAAAGTATTTTTAGCAGTTCATAAAGTTGTTTCTTCACAACTGAATTACTAATCTAGTAGCCTAAATCTCTGTAGACAAATGAGGCTACATTTGTCTCGCTCAGCCTGCTTAATTTCCATCTTTCTGGTGTTGCTGGTATCAGCAATTTAGTATTTCAATGACTGTGTGTGTATATGAAATAATATGGTAAATGCAATAGAATATTCAAGTAATTGCACAAAGATTGATGATTAAATACAGATGGCAATCCTGCTGAAAAATATTTGTTGGCATGCAGTAATATCATGCAACATCTTAGAATTATATTCATTATCTCCTATTTGGTGTAGAGTTGCTAATATGTGAAGTTAAGAAATGCCAAATAAGTTTATATTTTCATATACGTTTTTTCAAAAATTTTAAAAATGTTTTATTTATTTCTGAGAGAGAGAGGGACAGTGTGAGCAGGAGAGGGGCAGAGAGAAAGGGAGACACAGAATCTGAAACAGACTTCACGCTCTGAGCTGTCAGCACAGAGCCCGATGCGGGGCTCGAACCCACGAACTGGGAGATCATGACCTGAGCCGAAGTCAGACGCCCAGCCGACTGAGCCACCCAGCCACTCCTCATATACGTTTTAGTGTGACATTCTCATAATCTCCGTCTTTAATTTGTAGACCCCCTCATTTTTAAAACTATTTTAACAGTTTTTTCTTAATCTGACTACCTTCAGACTATCTTTTCACTTCTATTTGTATGATTGTGCTATCAGAAAATCCTCTTTCTTTAATGTTGTTAGTGTACTCCTTTATTCGTGAATACTGCAGTAAAAAATCAAGCTTTTAGCCTGATTTATGGCCCTGCATCAACTTTGACATTTCCTTTTCTCTTTCATGCCTACAAGCCTCCCCTTCAGGACAGCTGAATCACACGTTGGTGCTTGTCTCTATACAGTTAGTCCTCGTGTTGCGGGACCCCCAAGGCCACTCCGGGTTTGATGACTCGCTAGTCTGACTCCTAGGACTCGTGTTACTGGCGACTGTGATTGGTTACAGTGAAATCATCTGAGGCAGAATCCGTGACAGGAGGGGCATGTGGGAAGAAGCGCAGGGAAAGCCAGCTGAAAGCCTGGCGAGTTCGCTTCCAGGCGAGCCACACGGGGAGCCGTTCCTTCAGCAGCGGGTTCGACAGCATGTGTGATGGTGCCGCCGGAGACATTCATCAGCGACTCCGTCCAGGCTTCTTAGGTGGGGGTGATCGCATAGGCACTCCCGGCCTGGTACGTGCCCACATTCCGGTCTCCCCGAAGGAAAGGCTGTGGTGGCCATAAACCCTATTACTTACACGGGCAATTTAAGCATAGAGAGTCATTCTTGTCAGTCAGCACTGAGTTCCCACCTGAAACCTAAGTTCCCAGATGCCCACCCAGGACCAGCCCGGTAGCCGTGCCTTCCCAAGAGAGGCTAGCAGTTCAGGCCTGTGATGTTAACTCTTTTTCAAACTTTTTTCTTTGTTTCAAGTTTTTGTTTCAATTCTAGGTTAACATATAGTATAATAGTGGTTTCTGGAGTAGAATTTAGTAATTCACCACACCAGTGCTCCTCACAGGTTCCCTCCTCAACACTCATCACCCATTTAGCGCACCCCCACCTACCTCCCCTCCAGCAGTCCTTAGTTTCTCCTTTATAGTTAAGACTCTGTTAAGGCTTGCTGCCCTCTCTCTCCCCTCTCTCTCTCTTTTTCTTTCCTTCCCCTGTGTTCATCTCTTTGGTTTCTTAAATTCCACACATGAGTGAAATCATAGAGTTTTTGTCTTTCTTTGGCTAAACTTATTTTGCTTAGCATAATTCACTCTGGCTCCATCTGTGTCATTGCAAATGGCAAGATTTCATTCTTTTTTCCATAGTCTTTTGTTCTGTCCTCTCCACGAAATGGGTATTCCCAGAAAATACTCTGGTTAATACTACAGAGGTGCATTCACAGGACATTTTTTGAATTGGCACTATGTGGAAGACCCCAGGGTGCTACAGAGATGAATGAAATGTAGTTGTTTCATTAAAAAACAGAAAACTTTGGTGTGAGTCAGATTGTTACAAGTGCCCCAGCGAACGTATAGATGAAGTGGGGACAGAGCACAGAATAGGAATGACTGAGTAAAAGGAGATTGGTAAAGACTTTCTGCAAGTAGATACTTAGCCCGGAGCCCAACATGGGGGTTGATCCCATGATCCTGGGATCTTGAGTTGAAATCAGGAGTCATGCTCAGTCGACTGAGCCACCCAGGTGCCTCTAGGGTCTTTCATTTTAATAAGAGGAAATTAACCCTAGGAGGTGAGAAGTATCCAGCAGTCAATGCAAGGCAATAATTAGGAGTTGATCTCTCTTGTCTTAGGGTCTGGGTTGAAAAAGACAAATCTGAGAATGTGGAACTACGGTTCCACACCTCACAAAGGCTTGGAATTCAAATCCAGACTACCCAAGAGGTCTGGAAACCTACAGTTTGGGCAGTTAACATACAAATTTGATCCCAGGTCATTTCCTGAGGTGCTTGGCAAAAGCCAGGCAAAACCACTGTTGAGCGACACAGCATTCAGAGCACACCACACATTTCTCATGGTTGAAAGCTACACTAAGGCTCAGACCTCCATGAATGAGTACAGCATATACAGCAAATTGAAGCATCAGATTTCCCCCTAAAGTTTAGCAGAGTAGAGCCCTCTGGTAGAAACTGTAAAATCAGAGTTGTTGGGGGCGCCTGAGTGGTTCGGTTGGGTGTCTGATTTCGGCTCAGGTCATGATCTCACAGTTCATGGGTTTGAGCCCCACATCGGGCTCTGTGCTGATAGCTCAGAGCCTAGAGCCTGCTTCGGATTCTGTGTCTCCTCTCTCTCTCTCTGCCCCTCTCCTGCTCATGCGCTCTCTCTCTCTCTCAAAAATAAATAAAAACACTAAAAAAATAAAATCAGAGTTCTTAAGATGATTGAAAACAAAAGCATAAAATATCCTAAGAGGAAAAGAATAGAATGGAAAAATTCTAGAAATAAAAATATCATTAAAATTAAAAACTTGTTCCTTGAATTAAACTGTAGATTAGACCCAACTGATGGAGCGTTAATTGAAGTAGTTGACTTGTAGGAAATTATCTCAAATGCGGCAGAGATAAATTGAAAATGTGAAGTTGAGTCAAGTGGAAAATAGAATGAAATGACACTTTAAGTTTCTAATGAGTTGCAGATGTAAAGAACAGAAATAGGGGCTCCTGGGTGGCTCAGTCGGTTGAGCCTCCTACTTTGGCTCAGGTCATGATTTTGTGGTTCAGGAGTTTGAGCCCTGCATCCGGCTCTGTGCTGACAGCTCGGAGCCTGGAGCCTGGTTTAGATCCTGTGTCTCCCTCTCTCTCTGCCCCACTCCTGGTCACGCGCACGCTTGCATTCGTGCTCTCTCTCTCCCTGTCTCTCATAAATAAACATTAAAAAAAAATAGATTTGGGGCTCCTGGGTGGCTGATTAAGCATCCAGCTTTGGCTTAGGTCATGATCTCCTGGTTCGTGGGTTCGAGCCCGATGTCAGGCTCTGTGCTGACAGTTCAGAGCGTAGAGCCTGCTTCAGATTCTGTTTTTCTTTCTCTCTCTCTCTGCCCCTCCCCTGCTTGTGCTCTGTCTTTGTGTCAAAGTAAGTCTGTCTTCAGACAGTAAGTCTGAAGTCAAAAGTTAAAATAATTCCATGTTTACTTCAGAATGAAACTGCAGAAGGACAAAGGCATAAAGAAGATCTGAAAATAGCCAAAGGTGCAAAAGGCAACAAGAAGCTATTTGAGTAATCAAGTCCAGAGCTGACGTAGGTCCAGTGTTGGAGGATGGGTCCGACCTGTCAGAGAAGTAGAGGTGGCATGATTTGGCAACACAACATAAGTCGAGTAAGAAGGTTTAGGAAAAAAAAAAAAGAGATTTAAAAGATGTCGAGGCTTCCAGTTTGGTTACTGAGGCAGATGACAACACTTTGTTCAAGATTGGCAAAACAGAAGGACTGGAAGATTTGGGATGTGCCGCTCGCAGATGGAGGAGCGGATCAGAGGAAAGCAGCATTGATTAGGACTTGGGTAAGCTTGAAGTAGCCAGGGGACGCCTACACACAGCTACCTGCAGGTGGTTTGAAATCCCAAGCCAGCGTCTAGAAAGGCCGAACAGTAGAGTACACAGGTCATTTTTGTTAAGTGATTTTTGAAATACTGAGATTGCCAAGGGACAGAATGCAAGGTGAGAAGAAATGCAGTATGTTTGGGAATGTAGGGCAGTGGACCTGTTCGAGATGCAGATAGAGAATGAACAGTGAGAATGGAAGAGACACGGGTGGTGTGATGCCGAGAGGCTCGGTGAGCTTTGGCCATCTGGAGATCCTAGAAGGAAGATAGGACGCACTCAGTTCCCTGCAGCAAGGAGTTTTGACGACACGTGTGCGATGTTGCCAGTCAGCGGCGCTCATCAGAGACTCGGTGCCGACGATTTTTATTTGGGGCTGATCACGTAGGCACCCCCTGACTTTTGAAAAAGTCTTTTCTGAGTGTTAGAAGTGATCCCCAGGGGTTAGTGGTCTCAGGAACGCACGGGAGGGGAGAAATTGGAAAACACGCAAAACACTTGGACAGTAAAGGAAGAATGAAAGACATCTTTGTCTATTTTAAAACAGTTTCCCATGTCGCAATATACCATTTTAGAAACATTTTATTGTCTGTTTAGTGTCTGTTTTAGTCTTTGAAGACAGGGACTTTGTTTTTCTTCCCTCCTAATGCTGTTATGAAAACAGCAATGCTCATTAAATGAGTGAGCAGCTTTTGGTGCCACTTTATTGCCTTCCCCCAGATGGACAGCTTTCTATTTTTTCTTGAGTCCCACCCGCCCCTCTAAACTACTTTCTCTGTATTCTCTTTTGTAGCTTGCTCTTTCTTAAATTCATTAGCGGGATTATCTTAGGACGGTCAAGACTAAAGAGGTTTTCAGGGTTTAGACGGAAACATTAAAAGGTTTGGTTGGGGGTATATTACTCTGTTAAATTGCTCATCTTACATCCCTAGGAGGAATATAAAAAGACAGCAATGTGAAGCAGTTGTTGGAGCCCAGTGTGGGAACGCAGTGCTCAGGGGAGCCCATGTCTACGTTCCCGGAATTGTGTCAGCTTCGAAATGTAAGTGGAACATTTAAGCGTCTCCGTGAAAAAGGATTCTTTAAAATGTGTGTACATGATCAAGTGGAAACTTTATTGAACTATCACTCAGATGCATTTCAAGTTTATCAGATATTTTCCAGGTTTTGCATTTGGCATCGCCGGCGAGAGATTTATCTGATGCCGTCTAACAGAGGGGGTATCGGTGTAAGGTCTGCAGGTTTTTTCCTTCCCTTATAAGGCTGGGTGAGCTGATCTTCAGAGGCTTGCTACTGATTAATAGAGTGTAAGGTGTCAGATTTTATTTTGCATTCTTAACTCCATTGCCTCAGACTTCTGTTGTCATTTGCGAGGGTAACTTTCGGTACCTGGAATTTTAGTACTGGAGTGAAAGTCAATATTCTTAATTTACTCCCTCAGTTGATGACATGACATTATGCTTAGTAAGTTAGCCACTGTGGTTCGACACTAATTTATTGGGCTTGAAATCAAGACAGAGGTTTGATCTATCTGGAAGTTAATTCAATCTCTGGGCTTTAGTTACCTCGTCTGTGAAATCGATAATTTGACCTCCATTAGCATGTGCTAAACTACTACTGCCCACCGGCCAAGTCTGGCCAGTGTCTGGTTTTGCATGGCTCACAGCTGAAAATGGCTTTTCCATAAAAAGTAAAATATGCCGAGAGACTTGGCGTCGCTCACAAAGCCTAAGCTACTTCCCCGCCTTTACAGAAAACATTCACTGACGGCTAATCTGTGTGATTGGAACAGCTCTGGCTCTAGCTGATAGGCTCCTCACTACCGTTATCCAGGTGATGGGCCAGATGAACTTAGGACAGGCTAGGCCCAAGAAGTGGAATACAGTTTCCGTTATTAAAGTCACCAGGATTTATTACTGAAATGAATGTTTGTGCTTATCATTAACATCCCTGTCATAGTTGCTATAATAGGAAACCTGCAAAGAAGTGCCAACAGGGTTATGGGATTTAGAACTATTTCCTTGAGGGATTTTAGTGTACTCTTTTGGAGAATCCCTTAAAAAAATTGAGTGAAAGTGGGAGAGAGGGATGGGGGGTGCAGGGGTGGGAGAGAGAACATCTCATGCAGGCTCCTCGCTGTCAGCACAGAGCCTGACATGGGGCTCAAACTCATGAACCGTGAGATCATGACCTAAGTCGAAATCGAGAGTCAGACGCTCAACAACTGAGCCACCCAGGTGCTCTGGGATCTTTCTAAAGGAACCTTAGAACTTTGAGGGTTGAGCTAAAGATACCAAAATTTAAATGAAATTTTTTAGGGAATGTTAGGTTTGGAGAAAAAATTTAAATAGGAGATAGCCTTCCTTTTCTGCTTAGCTAAAGACTTCCAAATGAGATAGAATGTTTTGAAGACTTCTGTTTTCTTGTTTTCCTAGATAAAAGTCTTCAGTTAGATTTGTTTTTAAAGAACATTTAAAAGTAAAACGTTGTGTTTTTTATAAGGGGTTATTTTGAGATAATGAGCCAGTTTAGACTTCTTCGCACCCACTACTGATGCCCTTTGATGTCCCCAGTCCACCTTAAAGAATTTTCACTATTCTCCTACCAAAATAGAATTTAATTAGTATAATCTATTTTTCTTCTTTCTTAGTTATGAAAGCTGGAGATCTTATTTCTGTATACTCCGATATTAAAGGCAAATGTAAGAAAGGAGCCAAAGAATTTGATGGAACAAAAGTTTTTCTTGGCAATGGGATTTCTGAACTAAGCCGCAAAGAAATCTTCAGTGGGCTTCCTGAACTGAAGTATGTCATCAAGTTTTGTTTTGGGGGAAAATGTACATCCTTTTTGGTGATTCAAAGAAAATAAAAACAATGTAAATATAGATCTAGTTGCATTATAAAAAAAATTTTGGTACAAATTCAACTGGAAAATAATTTTTCAGTGCATATTTCTATGGTTTTCTTTGAAAAATTACTTTTAGGTGAAAGAGTAACTGTTTAGATGACTCAGGGCCCTTAGCGAGAACATAGTCACGCTGTAATTGTCAGTTTCAGTTTTCCTTGTGAATTTTATTGATTTGAAAAATGGTTGCATCTTTTTATGGATTAGTACTCATCTTGGAAAAGGGTAAATTGTGACCTATCCAGAGTTTTTCAAACAATCTGACTCTGTGAAAGGAAAAGCTTATGATTTTAATAAAATTTAAAATGCCAAAAATTTATATTAAAGGAAATGTTACCAGAAAGCCACCTGGCTACTTGTGGTCAAGAATTAATATTTGGATTTACTCAAACCCAGCTAAGACACAGTGTGGCATCATCTCGGGTTGCTATTGGTTCTAAACACGTCAGATCTGTGGGCGATCCAGGGTTGTCTTTTGCTTCACACTTCACATTTCAGCCTGTTTATAAGGAGCTCTTTGGATGGCTCCGTTACCCCCCTGCAGATGGCTAATGTAGTCATGCTGAAAGCTGTGAGTTTGTCCCCAGAGAGCTGGACCACGTCCCTGATCCTGGGACAGTTTTCACGTTGCAGTGATTTGGGTTTATGATCAAAATTACTGCTTCTGAAGAAACAGATTATTTGATTAACTAACTCTAGAAAGCAGCAATTTCCGAAGAGCAGAGATTTTATTCTCTTGAGAAGGCTTATGAAGATGAAGCATAAATATATTGTGTTTTTCTTTGGGTCTGAAATAGGGAGTCGATGCTTTGATTACTTCCTTCAGTTCTATTATTATGGTACATGCCTCATCCTCTGTGTGCGTGTGTGTGTGTGTGTGTGTGTGTGTGTGTGTGTGAGAGAGACTGGCTTCATTTTTTTTCTTGAAGGACAACTGACATACAATATTGTATTTCAGATATACAGCACAGTGATTCAATATTTATATATATTAGAAAATAGTCACCACAATAAAGTGTTACCATCTGTGGTCATACAAAGTTGTAACAATATTATTGACTGTATTTCCTATGGTATACCTTACATCCCATGTTTTATTGATAACTATTTTATTTTTAAAACTTTCTTTAGGTTTATTTATTTTTGAGAGAGAGAGAGGGAGAGAGAGCGAACACAAGCGAGGGAGGGGCAGAGAGAGAGATGGGGAGACACAGAATCTGAAGCAGGCTCCAGGCTCTGAGCTGTCAGCACAGAGCCCAACGCGGGGCTGGAACCCGTGGGAACTGTGACATCATGACCTGAGCCAAAGTGGGACGCTTAACCGACTGGACCACCCAGGCGTCCCTTTGGATAACTTATTTAATCTTATTTGTAACTTATTTAACACCCCTAACCTAATCCTGGTAACTCATTTATAACTGGAAAATTAATCCTTTTCACCTATGTTTTTCATTACTGCCACCCTCTTCTTTCTGGTACCCATCAGTTCTCTGTATCTATGATTCTGTTTCTGTTGTATTTGTTCATTTGATTGTTAGATCCCACATACAAGTGAAATCATACGGTATTTGTCTGACCTACTTCACTTAGCATAATCCTCTCGAGGGCCATCCATATTGTCATGAATGGCAAGATTTCATTCTTTTTTGTGACCGAGTAATATTCCTGTGTGTATATGTATATATACCACATTTTCTTAATCCATTCATCTATCAGTGAGCACTTTTCTTCTTGTGATTGATTTCTAGTTTCTTGCAAGTGATTTCTAGTTTCATACCGCTGTGGTAGAAAGAGAAGCTGTGGTAGAAAGAGAAGCTTGACATGATTTCAGTCTCGTTAAATTTATTGAGATTTGTTTTGTGGCGTAACAGGCGGTATGTCTAGGAAAATGTTAAATGTATACTTGAGAAAAATGTGTAGCCTGCTGTTTGGGGTTGCAATCTTCTGTATGTAACAAGTTGATCTGATCTGATGTGTTGTTAACAGCTGTCGTTGCATTATTTTCTGTCTGGGTGATCTATCCATTGATGTACATGTGGTGTTAAAGTCCTCTACTGTTATTGCTATTATCAATGATTGTCTTTATGATTATTTAATGCTCTTCTTTGTCTGTTACAGCCTTTTTGTTTTAAAGTCTCTTTTGTCTCATATAAGTATTGCTTCCCCAGCTTTCTTTTCGTCTTCATTTGCATGGAATATTTTTTTGTAGCCCTTTACTTTCAGTCTTTCTTTGTCTTTGGGTCTGAAGTGAATCTGTTGTAGTTACCATATAGTTGGGTCTTGTTTTTATCCATTCACTCATGTTATGTGTTAAAAAAAATTTTTTTTTTTAGTTTATTTATTTTGAGAGAGAGCGAGGGAAAGAGAGAGAAACAGTGTGAGTGAGGGAGGGGCAGAGAGAGGGGGAGAGAGGAAATCCCAAGCAGGCTCTGTAGCACTGTCAGCACAGAGCCTGAAACGGGGCTAGAACTCATGAAACGGGGAGATCATGACCTGAGCTGAAACCAAGAGGAGGCTTAATTGTCCCGAGCCACCTAGGTGCCCCCGCTCGTGCAGTGTGCTTTGCTCATTTAGCTCATTTTCATTTTTATGGTACCTTCTGCTATTTTGTTACTTGTTTTCTGATTGTTTTTGTAATTCTTTGTTCTTCTCTTGGGATTTGATGATTTTAGTGTTATGGCTGGATTACATCCTCTTTGTTTTTTGTATTTCTATCATAGGTTTTCAGTTTGTGGTAACCATGAAATTCATATATAATCTATGTATATAACAGTGTGTTTTAAGTTGATGATTGCTGAAGTATGAACACATTCCAAAATCACTACATTCCCGCCCCCCGACCCAGCAGCATTTTATGTTTATGCCATCATATTTTACATCTTCTTACAGTATGTATTTCTTATCTAAATTATTATAGGTTGAATTGATTTTACCACTCTTGTCTTTTAACTTTGAGACTTTTCACCTTTTCAAAGTGGTTGATCCACTACTGTTAGTATATATTTGCCTTTACCAGTGAGACTTTTTTCTTTTATAGATTTTTATGTCTAGTTGTGGCCTTCTCTTTTTTGTTTAAAGAAGTCCCTTTAATATGGTAAACTTAATTTAGTGGTGCTGATCTCCTTTCGCTTTGCTTCTCTGGCAAACTCTCTGTCTTCCCTTCAGTTGTAAATGATAACCTTGCTGGCTAGAGTATTCTTGATTGTAAGCTTTGACTCTATCATGGCACTCAATCCCTTCTGGCTTGTGAAGTTCGTGCTGAGAAACTGGCTGGTGGCCTGATGGGTGGGCCGGGGTGGGGTGGGTGGGTTCCTTTATATGTAAGTGATGCTTTTTTTTTTTTCTTTTTTTGCTGCTTTTAAAATTCTATTTTTATGTTTTTAAATTTTTGACATTTTAATTATAATGTGTCTTGGTGTGGATATCTTTGGGTTCATCTTTTTTTTTGGATTCTCTATTTTTCCTAAACCTGGATGTCTGTTTTCTTGGCCACATGAGGGACATTTTCATCTACTACTTCTCAAATAAGTTGTCTGCCTCTTGCTCTGTCTCTTCCTCTGGAGACTCCTACAAGGGGAATGTTAGTGCACTGATGTTGGCCCAGAGGTCCCTTAAACTGTCCTTATTTTCATAATTCTTTTTTCATTTTTTGTTCAGTTTGGGTAATTTTTACTACCCTGTTTTCCAGATCACTTCTCTGTTCTTCTGTATCATAATCTGCTGTTTATTCCCTATAGTGTATTTTTATTTCTGTTATTCTTCACCTCTGATTGGAACTTTCTCTTATTTTTGTTGAAATTCTCAGTGTTTATCCATTTTTCTTCCACGTTTGATGAGCAGTTTGATGGCCATTACTTTGGACTTTTTATTGGGTTGATAGCTTATCTCCACTTCATTTAATTCTTTTTCTGACATTTTGTTTTCTTTTGTTTGGAACCTAGTCTTCTGTCTCCTCATTATGCCTAACTCTGTGCTTGTTTCCATCTACATCTCCGGGTCTTAAAGGGGTGGCTTTATGTAAGAGATGACTGTAGGGGCCAGAGGTGCAATTCCCTCACACTGGCCACCAGTCACAGGTGCTTCACGGGTGTTCCCTGAGTGGGACGTGTGTGTCCTCCTCTCGTGGCAGCCCCTGAGCAGTGCCAGCTGCATTCTTGGGTGAGGCTGGCTTCCCTCCCCCGCCTGGGTAGCTGGAGGCCCATCCCTGATGGCTACAAGTGGGCCGGTGGGCGCAGTTATCACCCTGTAGACTGCAAGGCCCTGCGGAGGGGCAGGGTGGTAAGGGGTTCTCAGTGAGGTGCGCATCCTGGCTTTAGCAGCCTAGAGGGAGGATTTCAAAATGGGGCCTGTCATCCCAGCCTCAGCAAGGCTGTCCCCAGTGTCTTACTCTCCGGGGAGAGTCCTCCCCATCCCCTTCAGAAGGTGCTCCAAGATTAGTAAGTAGGTCTACTTCTATGGTGTACGTGCTTTGTGATCTGACTCTGATCTTTTTTGATCTTTCTGATGTGTTTTTTTTTTTTTTTTTTTTTTTTATCTTATCTGCAACCATTTGTACTGGTGTCTGGGCTGAGTCTGTGTGCAAGCATTTTTTGAGTGGGTTTTCCTTTCCCTACAGTTCTGCAGTTTTCTTGGACATACTGCCTGTTGGATTTTATTTATTTATTTATTTATTTATTTAAAATGTTTTATTTATTTCTGAGAGAGAGACAGCATGAGCAGGGGAGGGTCAGAGAGAGAGGGAGACACAGAATCTGAAGCAGGCTCCAGGCTCTGAGCTGTCAGCACAGAGCCCGACATGGGGCTTGAATCCATGAACCATGAGATCATGACCTGAGCCGAAGTCGGACGCTTAACTTACTGAACCACCCAGGCGTCCCCGCCTGTTGGATTTTAAAGCCAGCTGATTTGGAAGCTCATCTCTCCATGCAGGATCTAGGGCTCCATGCCCGATGTGGAGCATGGATCTCTTCTCGGGGAGATAAGATTCCTTTGAGGTCCCTTCTGACCATGGAATGCTGTTCCTGGGGTGTGGTTTTTTTTCTTATCAAGAATGTATCTCTGCCATTTCTACACATCTTGGTGCTGTCTCTTGTTGTGGGGGCTTTGTTCCTCAAGCTCCTAAGTCCCCTTCAGAAGGAATTATGCCATATGTAGCTAGCTGTACATTTGTTGTGTCGGTGGGAGGAGGTGAGCTCAGAATCTCTTTACTCTGCCATCTTTATTCTGCCATCTTCATTCTCTCATATTATTCAGAACTACTACACTGAAGAAGTGGTGGCGGTAGTAGTAGATCCAGTGACTTTGCTGACAGACTTTTCTGAGTAATGTTTCTTGATGGGAGTAGCAGGAGGCCATCTTTCAAAAAACTGCTCATTTTTATTTATTTATTTATTTTTTAATTTTTTTTAAATTTTTTTTTTAATGTTTTATTTATTTTTAGGAGAGAGAGAGAGAGACAGCGTGAGCAGGGGAGGGTCAGAGAGAGAGGGAGTCACAGACTGAAACAGGCTCCAGGCTCTGAGCTGGCAGTCAGCACAGAGCCCGACGCGGCTCGAACCCACGAACCACGAGATCATGACCCAAGTGAAAGTCAGACGCTTAACCGACTAAGCCACCCAGGCTCCCCAAAAAACTGCTCATTTTTAAACTCAACTTTTAAACTCCATGTCCAGTTATGCTGTTAGCATTTCTTTCTCTGCCTCTGTGAGGAGAAGCATGTTCTATAAGAAAGGAATGTTACGCATATACCATGTTTCTCGTAGAATTTTAGAACTACGTCTACTAGTAGTATTCTGTTATTCAACTAGTAAGTTTGTGCCCTTTGGCTTCTTGAATTATAACACAGTTGGATCTTAGACTTCATAGAGGCAGATTAATTTACTAACAGCCTGTTTATCATATGAGATCTGGTGCATTGAGATAGACGTTACAAAAATGTTTTCTTTTAAGTTAAATACTATATAGATGAATGTACTTGTGCTGGTGGTCAGAAGGAGATACCCAAATAGCAGAACTTGAAACACTAGGTAGAACTGGGCTAGAAAGGCAGGCCTACAAATGTTCACGCTTGAGTATTTTTCAGAGGACTAGTGTCCTTCGAGTCAAAAGTCATTTAAATTACAAAAGAGTGGGCAGGTTGGTCGTGGCATTCAGGGTGTTCAATAATACGTCCGGACTCTGGTCAGAGGGGTGAGGTGTTGATCAAGGTCAGTATACCAGTTGTACCAACAGATGGTATGAGGCTTTTGAATATGAGGCTGTGACTTTTCAGAACATTCCTTTGTGTTTTTTCCTGGTTGGGGACAGCAACTGTGCAGGAAGTGGTTAGATTTGATCCTGGCTGGAGCAGGGACCAAGAACTTAACAGATTAACTAACTCTGATTAAGAGTAAAGATGCAGACATATCAAGTGGTAAACAAATGAGTGAGGATGAAAAGGAGTTCATGGTGTTAGAACTGAGTGGACATCGTAGTCATACCCACTTCAATGGCAGTCCACGGAGAGCTACAGAAATTATTTCACTCTAAAAGGCAGCATAAACTTACCCTTTTGAGGCATAATAATAATTTGGTCTTTGGGGTCCTGGGACACAATCCCCCAAGTCCTCAGAACCTCCGTAGTGATGAGTGTCTTCTGTATGCTAGTGAGAAGACTGGTAGCCGGGAGGGTCCTAGGTAGCATCTGGATGACACTTGAGAGAGAAACCAACCTTGTGGTGAGAAGGTTGGAACTTTTAGCTCTACCCCTGGACCTCCAAGGAGGGGAGAGAGATTCACTGAATCAGTGACTTAATCAGTCATGCCTGTGTAATGAAACCTGCATAAAAATTCTCGGATCCTGGGGGTCAGAGAGCTTCCAGGCTGGGAAACAATGGAGGCGCTGGGAGGGTGCTGATGCATCGCCTCTCCCGTACCTTCTCCAGCGCATCTCTTTGATTTGGCTAGGACTAACTTGTATCCTCAGTGGCAAACTAGCAACAGGAAGTGCTTTTCTGAGTTCTGTGAGTGCTAACGAATTTTCAAACCTGAGGACACTGTGGAAACCTCCAGATTTATAGCCAGTTGGCCAGAAGTACAGGTGGCACCTGGGGGTGTGCAGCTGGCATCTGGAGTGAGACCAGCCTCGATGGCTTGAACCGTTGAGCCTGTGCCGTCTCCCGACAACCCCGGGCAGCGAGAGCCAGCACTGAACGGAATTGCAGGAGCCCCGGGTGGTGTGAGAGAAAGCCCTGCGCATTTGGTGGCAGGAGCGTGCTGAGTAAAATTAGCCCGTCTGCCTACGTCATGCAGAGCGCAGACCATCGGGGTAGATGCTTCTGTGCCAGGGTTGCTTCAGAAGCCGTGAGTTTGTTCTTGTTCTCCAGGCTTAGACGCTACACTTGTGCCCCGTAGATGGTGTCAGTCCTGTTCTCATCCTTGCGTTTATCACTACATTGCGCTTTTCCTGTGCCCCTGGGATCCCTGGGAGTGTCGATGGGCTTTTTTCTTCCTCTCAATGGGGTGGCCTGATACACGAGGCCATGTTTGGCATTCTCTTAACTGTTTGTGTGCTTCCTCTTGCCTTTGATGGTCTCTGACAGCCTCTCTCAGATTGTGATGTTTGTCCTAATGAATCACCACCCACCATGCTCTCCTGGGCCCTTGCCCTTCCTGCTCTGATCATTTCCCCTGCACCTTATAAAGTGGGACAAAGCTCATTGTGAGGACTGTGTCACTACTGGGCACTTACTCTCTAAAGAGTTGAGAGTTGTGTGGCATGTTTGTTGCTTAACATCGGTGATTCTTATTTTTGTTTTTCATACAAGCATCTAGCATAGTGCCTTACAAACTGAAGGATTCAGAAACTTGTGAATTAAAAGCTATTAACATGGCCGTGAATCTGTTACCAGAAAGATTAGAATGAATCAATAAATAAAGACTCGGATGTCAGTCAAAGAAAGACAAATACCACATGATCTCACTCATGGGGAATTTAAGAAACAAACAAAGGGAAAAAAAGAGACAAACCAAAAACCAGGCTCTCAACGATAAAGTGCAAGCTGATTGTCACCAGTGGGGAGGTCAGTGGGGGAGAGGGGACGAGTGAAATAAATGAAGGGGATTAAGAGCACACTTATCCTGATGAACACTGAATAATGTATAGATTTTTTTGAATCACTGTATTGTACACCTGCAACTAATACAGCACTGTATACTGGAATTAAAAGATAAAATAACAATAAAACCATTGTATATTATGTAAATAACATTTTAAATTAAATAACTGGATTTTTTTTTTTAAGACTCAAGATGTTCTTTGCTTTTTTCAGTTTGTTCAGATCTCTGAAAAAACTCTCTTGTGCCTAAATGAAAAATTTATGTAACTTAATCCTTTTTAGTTTTCCTGATGGCCTTCTACTGCAAGGAATGAGTCATAGACGATTCACAGGAATATCCAAAGTATCGTGGTGTTGAGTTAAAGAGGTTTTAAAAAGGCAGAACATCCTATATTTGTTGGGCTGCTTGGGTATGTTCCCAGAAATGGAGTTTGTATAGACCGTGGAATTGATACAGACTAATGTAAGATTTTCTGCTTTTCAGAGGTATAGGCATAAGAATGACGGAACCAATATACCTCAGCCCCTCATTTGACAATGTACTGCCCAGCTTCTTAGTTTTACAGGTAAGTATTTGTCCAAGTAAAATATTGACGTTGAAACGTAACTTCGGTGAGTTATTTCAAATCCAGTGTGTTTTTTTTTCTATTACCCTATTTATTGTGGTTTATTTTTCTGATATACCTTTTGTTAATAAGCAGTAAGAAAAAAACTGTGTACATACTCTCTTTTTCTCAACTGATATTTTCCCCTAATGTTTATTTTTGAGAGAGAGTGCAAGTGGGGGAGAAGCAGAGAAAGGGGGGGGACAGAGGATCTGAAGTGGGCTGTGCGTCCATAGCAGCGAACCGATGCTGGGCTCCAGTTCATGGACCATGAGATCATGACAGGAGCCGAAGTTGGAAGCTCAACCGACTGAGCCTCCCAGGCGCCCCTCAATTGAATTTTAAACTTTTTTTAACCTTATGTTGCCCAAAAGTGCTTTGATAGCTTATTGTAATCATTTTCCATCTCAAAATATTAATCCCGAGGGACACCTGGGTGGCTCAGTTGGTTAAGCATCCAACTTCCACTCAGGTCATGATCTCACAGTCTGTCGGTTCGAGCTTCCCATCAGGCTCTGTGCTGACAAGTCAGAGCCTGGAGCCTGCTTTGGATTCTGTCTCTCCCTCTCTTCTCTCCTGCTTGTGTTCTCTCTGTCTACCAAAAATAAACATTAAAAAAAATTAATCCCAAAATAATGCATGTATCTGTACACATTTAAGTATCATCTTGGTAACTTTGAGATGCAAATAGTTTATTACTAACATACTTTTTGTCAGTTGGTTATCACTAGCTATGATATGACAGTTTTGCGGTGTCCAGTCTCTCAGATGGCAACTCATTTGATTGTTACAGTTCACTGGTTATGTGATATTAATGTTATTATTCCCAGTATATAATGAAGATAGCGAATATCAGATCTGTTAGGTTTCTTGAACAAGGTCATATACAGTTAGTAATTAGTAATGTCTGAACCCTGACCTGAAGGCACATGCTGTTTACTCTCTGCTCTGCCCAGTATTTAATCGTAAGACATAAATCCAAGGATTATTTCTAGGAAAACAGATTTACGTTTATTATCTGATTCCATAATAGTGATGGTGTAATACATGGAATATGTAACCTGCTATATAGTTATACGCTATTGTACAAATTCTTTCTTCTTCGGTTATCTGTGCCAGTCACCCTCCACCTTTGTTTTATTTATTTATTTTTGGTTTACATCTGTACATGGCATATAGTGCAACAATGATTTCAAGGATAGATTCCTTAATGCCCCTTACTCATTGAGCCTGCCTGTCTCCCACAAGCCCTCCAGCAACCCTCTGTTTGTTCTCCATATTTTAAAGTCTCTTATGTTTTGTCCCCCTCCCTGTTTTTATATTGTTTTTGCTTCCCTTCCCTTATGTTCATCTGTTTTGTATCTTCAAGTCCTCATATGGGTGAAGTCATACAATATTTGTCTTTCTCTGACTTATTTCACTTAGCATGATACCCTCTAGCTCCATCCACACAGTTGCAAATGGCAAGATTTCATTCTTTTTGATTGCTGTGTATTACTCCATTGTGTATGAATGTGTGTGTGTATGAATACATAAAGAAGATGTGTGTATATATATATGTATATCGATGGACATTTGGGCTCTTTCCATACTTTGGCTGTTGTTGATAGTGCGGCTATAAACATTGGGATGCATGTGTCCTTTCGAAACAGCATACCTCTGTCTCTTAGATAAATACCTAGAAGTGCAATTGCTGGACCGTAGGGTAGTTCTATTTTTAATTTTTTGAGGAACCTTCATACTGTTTTCCAGAGTGGCTGCACCAGTTTGCATTCCCACGAGCAGTGCAAAAGAGATCCTCTTTCTCTGCATCCTTACCAATATCTGTTATTGTCTGAGTTGTTAATGTTACCCATTCTGACGGGTGTGAGGTGGTATCTCATTGTGGTTTTGATTTGTATTTCCCTAATGTTGAGTGACAATGAGCATAGTTTCATGTGTCTATAGGCCATCTGGCTGTCTTTGGAGAAGTGTCTGTTCATGTCTTTAGCCCATTTCTTCACTGGATTATTTGCGTTTTTGGGTGTTGAATTTGATAAGTTCTATATAGACTTTGGATACCAACCCTTTATCTGATACCTTGTTTGCAAATATCTTCTTCCATTCCATCGGTTGCCTTTTAGTTTTGCTGATTGTTTCTTTTGGTGTTCAGGAGCTTTTTATTTTGATGAGGTCCCAATAGTTAATTTTTGTTTTTGTTTCCCTTGCCTCCAGAAAGGTGTTGAGTAAGAAGTTTCTGTGGCCAAGGTCAGAGGTTCTTGGCCTGCTTTCTCCTTGAGGATTTTAATAGCTTCCTGTCTTACATTTAAGTCTTTCATCGATTTGAGTGTATTTTTGTATATGGTGTACAACAGTGGTTCAGGTTCATTCTTCTACGTGTTGCTGTCCAGTTTTCCCAGCACCACTTGCTGAAGAGACTGCTTTTATTCTATTGAATATTCTTTCCTGCTTTGTCACAGATGAGTTGGCCATATGTTTGTGGGTCCCTTTCTGGGTTCTCTGTTCTGTTCCATTGATCTGAGTGTCTGTTCTTGTGCCGGTACCATTCTGTCCTGATGATCACAGCTTTGTAACGCAGCTTCAAGTCTGGGACTGTGATGCCTCCTGCTTTGGTTTTCTTTTTCAAGATTGCTTTGGCTATCTGGGATCTTCTCTGGTTCCATTCAAATGTTAGGATTCTTTGTTCTAGCTCTGTGAAGAACGCTGGCGTTATTTTGATAGGGATTGCACTGAATATGTAGACTGCTTTGGGTAGTATTGACATTTTAACAATATTTATTTTTCCTATTCAGGAGTATGGAATCCCCCTTTGTTTTAAAGTTTGGTGTTGTGCTAGGTGCTTTGAATATATCATTACAAGCATTCACTGGCTTACACCTTAAGACAACTGATACTGTTAGTTGAATGATGTTCAATAACCATTTAACTTGTGAAATAAAGTAGTTCATGTGATGACGGGCTGAAGAAATTCACCTTAAAAGAAATCATATTTTGTAAGCAAGAGTTTGGCAACTGGTAGCCTTTGTCCATTCTACCTACTTAGTGAAGCTGCTTTATAGACTGGGTGGAATTAGAAAGCTATTGGAAAAATTCCTGGGGAAATTTGTGCTTTTTTTTTTTTCCTTCTTTTGACTGCCTCTTGGCCTTGCCATTATCTCCAAATCTCTATTCTTTGTTGCTTCTAACAGCTGATGCAAAAGCTTTGCATTGTAGACTTTTTTTTTTTTTTGCTGGGGTATGTGTATGTGTAAGGGGCTACTGATAACTGATTGTTTTTCATTTTAGTACCTGAAGTTATACTAGAATATGTTTTTCAGAGTGAATTGGAGTGTTGTGTACAATCATTAAAACTACAACTATGTAATACCATTTGGTTTTTCAAAATCAAAAGGAAACTTTTGAATTGCTTAAACACAGTCCACAGAATCTCAAAATAATCATAGGTGTCCTTCACATTTGAAATAATTGTTAAAGGTTCAGCACTTAAATACTTATAAGAACTGCTTTCAGTTAAATTCTAATAACATTTTAGTTTAGCTGGAATAAAACATAGTGCCTGAAACTTAATTTTCTCATTGCCTGGTTCCTTGCAAATAATTAATTTAAGGGCCAGATGAGGTTGGACAACCTAAGGAGCTTTTAAATAGATACTACTGCCTGGACACTAGCACCAGAATTGGTTTCAGTTGGTCTGACGGGGGTGGGGCCTGGGTCTGGATGATTAAAAGCTCTTCCAGGTGATTCTCATGTGCAGTTCAGGCTGAGAATCACTATAGCAGAGCCATGGGGTGCATCTGGCTCCACGTTAGAATCCCCTGGGGTGATGTTGCAAACACTGGTGCCTGGGCCATAGTGCCAGAAATTCTGATTTAACTACTCTAGATCAGGACTATACACTTTTGACAAACTCCCTAGGTGATTCTCTAGTGTAGCTAGGGTTAAGACATACTGTAGAGAAAGGTAATTTAGTAGATTAAATTATTTCAAGAAAACTTTGTCATCATTTAAATATTGAATAAAGCCTTTTTATTTGGACTGTCTGATAATTTCAGTTTATTGCACTGCCAGAAGGCTCTTAATGTATTACTTATGTTTGATTGTAAAGTTCTGTCATCTTTGACCAGGAATCACCGAATCTCCCATAGCCACATAATATTGGAGTTCAATTTTTAAATATTTTGGGGATAAATTAGACCATTTGAGAGAAGCTCTGTAACAGGGTAAGCTAAGTTTAGTGTTTAATGTGGAGGGATAGCTCTTCAGGTGCCAAAATGATTTGCATCGATTTGAATGCTTCCTATACCCATAGGGGGCGCCCTTGCGCATTTGTGTCTCCTTTCTCACTGTTGATTCTGTTTTCAAGTGGTGATCTTGGATTTACTTGAGAGCATTGTAACCTTCTCCCAGTTCTTGAGAACATCCTAATAGATACAATTCCAGTGTGAGAATGAATTGGCACCTTTAAACCTTAAATAGCTCTGTGCTTGTTAGCCTCTGTTGTTTTTTTCTTGCCAATTAAAAAAAAATGCATTACTTTAAAGGAAATGCAGTACTTTGCGATATTCTAGCTTTTAAACAATATTTATTTATTTTGAGAGAGAGCATGTGTGCACAAGTGGGGAAGGGGCAGAGAGAAAGGAGAGAGAATTCCAAGCATGCTCCATGCTGTCAGCACAGAGCCCAGTGCAGGACTTGAACTCACGAACCATGACTTGAGCTGAAATCAACCATCGGACGCTTAACCGACTGAGCCATCCATGTGCCCCGATATTTCTATTTTATTTGAGGCAAACTGTTATCCTAGAATAGCAGTCCTTACATGATCAATACTAATAATGAGTTAACATATAACTTACTGCAGTATAACTTACTGCTATGGGTATTTGAGTTGTCTGGTCTAATAGTACATTTCTAGGTGCCAATCAGAAATGGTAAAATTTTTTTACATTTTACTTTTCTCCTACAGAAGTGTGGTAATGGTGGGGAGATGGGAACCCAAATGCCTTTGAGTGGCATTAGCAGCATAAAATTAGAATTCTTAAGTGGGCGTTAGATGGTGAAGCGCCTGAATTGCAAAATTTTATGCATTTTCTTAGAGAAAAATCTAGAGATTTCTTACATTTCTAAAAGGGCTTTGGCCTTCAAAATGTTGAGAATTGTTGGGATACCTGGTGGCTCAGTTGGTTAAGCATCTGACTTTGGCTCAGGTCATGATCCTAATGGTTCATGAGTTCGAGCTCCACATCAGGTTCTGGGCTGAGAGAGCCTGCTTGCGATTCTCTCTCCCTCTCTCTCTACCCATCCCCTGCATGCGATCTCTCGCTCTCTCGCGCTCTCTCTCTCTCTCAAAATATACAAACTTAAAAAGATACTGAACTGTTGAGAAAAAACAATGATTTTGCTAAATTGCTTGGGGAAATGCATCTGTATGTGTATGTGTGTCTTGTGTGTGAAGTTCCTATGAGATCTTAGGATAGATAATCTAGGAAATTGTGAATTTCCTGACACTATTATGTTAACAGAAACCATATTTTGGCGGAGGATGCTGTACTGGACTACCTCCAAAGATTTGTGTTCTGTGATTCTGAATTTTAAAATGATTTAGAATCATTAGGGGCACCTGGGTGGCTCAGTCGGTTAAGCATTCCACTCTTGCTCTCTGCTTGGGTGTTGATCTCAGGGTCTTGAGTTTAAGCCCTGTGCTGGGCTCTGTGCTGGGCTCCGCGCTGGGCGTGGAGCCTGCTTTGAAAAAAAAAAAAAATTTAGAATCATTGGTAATTGGTTTTTTTTTTCTTTATAGAATTTGCCATCTGCTGTAGTAACTCATGTTCTGGATCCTCAACCTGGAGAGAAGATTCTAGATTTGTGTGCTGCACCCGGAGGCAAAACAACACACATTGCAGCACTAATGCATGATCAGGTAAGACTGTCTTCACAGCAAACACTATTCTAAACATATTATGTATTTCAGTGTTGAAGGTGGAACTACATATAACTTAGGAAACACACAGACGTTTATGATCTGCATTATTTCAGATGCAGCCAAAGTGAGGACTCTTCATTGATGGGATTCATCACATGTTGAGTTTAGTACATAATTATCATTTGTGAAGACTGTCTAAAGATCTTCTTAAATCCCAAATTTGCTAATAGATTTGTAAAGTAGAAGTCTTCTTCATAAAGATACATTTAAATGAAACATTTAAGAGGTTTTTTCTATGTTCTTAAGTATAAGACTTGATACTTTTTAAACTATTCAATTTTGCCAGTAAAAGTTAATTTGACAGCACATTACTGAAGTATCAGATTATTCATTGATATATACATATGTACATATATGATCCACACACATCAAACACATCTTGAGATTTATGAAAAACTTTATGATCTGTCTTAATTATAAAGCTTGTTTTATTGTCACAAAATAGAGTGAGTCATGGATAACTTTATCTCAGATTTACTGCTTTTACCTATGTGTGTATATATTTATATATATGCCAGTATGTTTTCTTTCATTATTGGTTAGTCTTGTCTATTTAGAATTCAGTGTGACCTTGTAAGCTTTCTATACTGCAACTGCGATTCTTCAGCTCAAGAGGATACAGCCAGTTGATGATGCCATCTTTCTTGTTTCAAATTCCATACAATTAAATGGTTCCTGAAATACTGAGACATGCTAGTATCTTCACCTACTTTGATCTGAAGTCGGATTTTAATTGATTGGTTGGTTGCTTAAACAGATACTTAGTACTCCCATGTGCGGAGTACTGAACAGATACTTAGTACTCCCTTGCCGAGTACTGAACAGATACTTAGTTAGTACTCCCGTGTGCCAAGTACTGAACAGATACTTACTTAGTACTCCCATGTGCCGACTACTGGGAGTGCAGCAGTAGACCACAGTGACCGGAATTCCCTTCATCTAGCTTGCATTCTGGTTATGAGCAGACTGATACTAAACTAAATGAATACAGGATATGGCCTCTGTGATTATGGTAAGGGCTGCGGTGAAAAATGAAAGAAGGAGAGGGGAATTGGGGGAGGGGAGGGAAGGTGAGGACATAGTTTGAAGGAGGGTGGTGAGGGAGATCCGCACTGGGAAGGCAACTATTGAGGAAGGGCTGGGAGGTGATGAGCAACATGGAGGTCTGTGAAACGTGTGTTTTAGTGAGAGGAAACAGTAAGTGTAAGTGTGCCGAGGCCGGAAGGCACCTGCCTTGTTTGAGAAGCCTCTGCGGTCTTCTGAGGAGGAAGGGAGGGGAAGAGCGGTCAGAGAGGTAGGGCCCAGGGGAGGACATTCGGGTAGAGCAGCTTGCAGGGTCTGACAGGACTTCTTCCCCGGCACTTGGGTGATGGGAAGTCGTTGCAGGTTTTGAACACAAGAGTGGCATCAGCCTCCTTGCTATTTGAAGTATCATTGTGGCCACTGCACTGAAAAGAAGCTGTAAGAGGTTGTGGGTGCCTGGTTAGGAGACCGTAATTCTGGGACGGGTCGTGGAGGCGGTAGATTCTGGAGTGGTTTTTGAGGAGTGGGGTTGTAAGGAGTTGCAGATGCACTGGATGTGGGTTGTGGAAATGAGAAAATAATCAAGGGTGACTTTTTTACATTTGGGCCTGAGAAAGGAGAGAGAGAGAGAGAGCTAGATAGGGGTGACTGGGAGGAGCAAGTTCTGCAGAGGAAAGTCAGAACCTGAGTTTTGGAGATAATAAAATGAAGTGTCTGTCAGATTTTCAGGGGGTGATGTTGAGCAGGCAATTGGGTGTTTGAGCCTGGAGTTCAGGAGAAAGGTCTGGACTGGCAATAAAACTTTGTATTGGAAATGTGAATATATACAACACAGAATTTTTAAGTCGTCAGCATATAGATAATGCATAAAGCCATGAAACTAGCGTGGGTGGCAATAGAGAGCAAAGAGGCTAGAAGACTGAGCCGCCTGGGTACCATGTGCCAACATCCAGAGGTTGGGGAAAGGTGGAGGAGTGGCCAGCGGTGTCAGAGGGAAACCAGAGGAGTGTGCTACCCTGGAAACTAGGTGGAGGAGGGGACCGAAAGGCAATGGAGAGATCAGCGGTGTCAGATGTTGTTTCTGCCCCATAAAAGGAGGACTGAGAAGTACCAGTGGACTTAGCACCACGTAGGTGATGGCTGAGCTTCTCGTGAGCAGTTTGGTGAGTGGAAATGTTTGCTTGGATTGAGAACGAGAGATCTGAAATGTGAATCAGACCCACTCCTTTGGTCCTGGGTGGGGCGGGGTGGCGGGAAGTAGTTACTTGTACAGGAATGCAGTGAATTGGGACAGCAGTGGGAGGTGAACTCAGGGAATACTTTTTTTGGGTTGAGAGAAATGATACTGATTATATGCTAATGAGAGATGACGTAAAAGGGGAAATAGGTAACACCACAGGAAGCAGGGAAAATTGCTGGGTGGTATCTTTGAGGAGGTGACATGGGCTAAGATTTGATGCACAAGTGGACGGTTTATCCATGGAAATAGGAAGGGAGGCTGAGTACGAGGTGCTGATGTTGGTGGGCTGGTCAGTGTCATAGAAGACTGGACGGTCTCTTCTGATTGTTGGATTTTCCTCAGTGAAATAGGAAGCAAGGCCATCAGATGAAAATGGGAATGGGAAGGAGGTGGTAAGAGCTAGGAGGCAGGAAATTCCAATCCAGGAAAATGAAGTGGGGATGGGCTATCGATATGTTGTAGGAATTCCAGTTTGTACCGTGGGCTCCATGAATATAAACGGTCATGAATTTAAGGCAGGATTAGTAGCCATAACGATGGGCTTTTTATTTTTAAGCTGCCTGGGGACACACAGGAGGTTAGTGAAGAAGTGGATTAAACACAGCAGCATTTTGGGCGTGCTTACGTCTAAAACACAAAAGCGTGTGTAGAAGAGTGATTTGATGTAACAAGGAATCCAAGCTGGGTAAAGAGCATAGCCAGGACAGTAAGACTGAGCCAGTGGGTCCATTCTTAATTTTCTAAATTAGCTCATGTTTCTTCAGTGGGAGGATTTCTTAGGCACCTAGGAAACTTAGCAATTTTTGTCATGGTACTAATTTATGAGTAAGAAAAAGTTACCCACCTGAGGCGTAAGACTTTGTGGCATTCTTTCTGTAGAAATACTTGAGTAAGGCTTACCAAAGCCCTTCTGCTCTAGCTGATTTACTTGATGGAACTAATATTTACCCACTCCCCAAAGTGCCAGGTGTTGGACTTTGCCAGGTGATCATTTTTGATCTGTATTTGATGGTTTTTAGGATGCTTAAGCAATTTACAAGTAGCCTTGCACAGAAAACAGGAATATTGAACGTTTCAAGGTGAAATTGTAACTTTTCCCTTTCATTAGTCCAAACTGTTTTATCCAAAGACTTCTGATGAAAATTCAGATTACTTGCATGTTAGTATATAATACTATTATAACTTCTGCAACATTCACTATGTCACAAGCAGAGGGATAAAACATATATACATTTACGTATTTTTAATAAATACATCGAAAGGTTAAAACTATCTCTGCACTGTATGCGTGTGTATCTACATACACTGTATATATGTACTGTGTGTGTGTATATATGTATGGATTCTGTGTACAGGTGCCCCCCACCCCCAACACTTGCGGTAGCACTAGTATAACTTCAATGAGTGGCCGTAAAGTAACTAAGGAAGAAAAAGATATTTGTTGCTTAAATTTTGGGGAATTCATACTCTGGGTTCATAAAGGAGGTATACTTGCCTGTTTACTTATATTCTTGTTTGTCCAAAAAGAATTTAAGGTGTTAACAATAAAAACTTCAAGGAAAAATGTATTAAATACCATCAGTGCATAAAATGCAGAACAAGCAAGATTAATTTTATGGAGTTGTGTGTAATGCAGATCATAGTTAACTTGAAATCTTAATTGTAAAGATTATGACACACCTTGAAGTAGTGATCATAACCCCCCCTTAATTTATGATATATGATATTTATTGTGTTCACTTAGAAATTTTTATCCACAGATATTTTATGCTCTCTAATAAGAAGTCATTTCAAAGAGAATCTGGATATTTTAAATGTGTCTGTGTTTTGTTGTTCTGTTTTCTAGTGTTGCATAAAAATGACCACAGAAACCTTAGCAGCCTACAGCTAAACATTTATTCAGCTCAGGAGTCTGGGTTGCAGTTGATCCCTGCAAGCCTGGCTTGTGCACCTGATCAGCTGCAGGTCAGCTAGGGGTTCTCAGGATCTTGAGGGGGCTCATTCACTTGGGTTTGGCTGGTGTTGGCTTATCTGAGGTGGCCTCAGCAGAGACCAGTAGGCTTCCCTGCCGCTGCTTCCTGTTCTCTTACCTTCCTCCTGGGGTGGTCAGGGGACCAGCCCCGCAGAGGGCAAAGCAGAGAGCAAAGGCAGGTCTTTCCATATCTCTGTTTGTATCACACGTACCATCTTCCCATTGGTTGATGCAAATCCTGCGGCTCTGCTCAAGTAGGAAAGGCACCTGACTGCAAGGTGAATGCCAAAGGATGGGGGATATGTGGAGAGTTGAGTTGGAATTAGGCAGTTCCCCTGCAGTGGGCCACCAGCGGAAATGAACAACTTTGAATAGAAATATGTGACCTTGTTAAATTCCAGATTTTGTTGCTGTTCTTGATCTCTCGTTATTTATTTTGATAAGCACATTTTATGTGAGCATAGCCTCCAGTTTTGTACTTCTGTAAAAGTAGCCTTCAGCCATCTCCACAGTAGTACGTTGGAAACTCATTCTGGTTGTTGTTGCTTACTTTTCCAGTTCCACTCTCTTAAAATGGTTTTCCTGTTGGTCAAAATATTAAGAGGAACTGTGACTGCCATTGAACCTGGTGGCACATTTAGGAACATCATCAGCAAGTTTTCAGCACTGTTGTCTATGCATCTGATGTGCATCTCATACACGGATCTCATACAAGGATGGTGTATATATGTAAAAGCAAAAAAAGCTAGAAAAGACATTGAAGACAGTCTCACCATCTCTGCAATATCATTTCATACTCTATTTTAAAAATCAGATGAATGTCACAGGGCATTTGTAGAAGTGTGGTATCATCCTTGTTGACTTTAAAAGAAAAACAACAACGAACTTTTGAGAGTGAGCAAGCAGGGTATAGGCAGAGGGAGAGAATCCCAAGCAGACTCTGTACCCAGTGTGGAGGAAGATTCGGGGCTCGATCTCATGACCGTGAGACCATGACCTGAGCCAAAATCAGCAATGAGATGCTTAACCAACTGAGCCACCTGGGCGCCCCAAGACTTCAACTTTAAAACTAGGGGTGGGAGAAAAGTAGGGAAAGACCATAATGTTTCATCAGTTTTCCTTAGTATTAATAGTTTTCATGACTGCTTTGTGTATCCACCTTATTTTTATGTGTGTTTTTGTTTGTTTTTTAGGGAGAAGTAATAGCACTGGATAAAATAGCCAACAAAGTAGAAAAAATAAAACAGAATGCTTTATTGTTAGGGCTGAATTCCATCAAGGCGTTTTGCTTTGATGGAACAAAGGCTCTTAAACTCGATATGGTTAAGGATGCTGAAGGTGAGTTAAATTTTATCATTATAGGCTTCTGTGATTGGCTGTTGGAAGCAAATAGATTTTGCTGTCATTATTCTAGCCCTAAAATATCCACAAGACTTCAAAGCTGGCATAGACCTAAGCTATTTTGCCATAATAGCTATCATTTTGCTTTTTACCTCATCCCTAAATGTCAGATTTTAACAATGTAGAATCAAGTCCCCAAGACTTGGTCAAACCCTTTGGTCTTACTGTATTTGTCTTAATTTCATATTAAATCTCAGAAAGCTTATTAGCCTTTCAATTTTATGATTCTTGAGCTATTCTCTCTTCTTCATTTTTCTTGAGAGAATGGGGCTGTGGAGCTAGGGAGAGAGGGAAAACTGTCCCATATCTTGTGTTAGAATAAAATGTTGCATTTATTAAGTCACTTGATTGCTCTGTTTCTTTGTTTAGATTTGATTTCATGAACTGCTCCAGAAACTTGCATATTTTAATGAGTGAATTGACATTAATGTTCCCAAAATGTTTATCAGCGAAAGATGCTTCTTGATTAATCACTTCTCTGCCTTTTGGCTAAGATCAAGTATAGTGTTTACTATCATGAGTTTAGTATCTGATATGTCCTCTCTCTGAAGACAATATATTACAAGGATTTTTGGCACCAGAAGATGGAATAGGAGCTTGCTCCATCCATTTCCATGTATCAACGTATTTTTCCAGTATCCCCAGGAATAGTGCACCTTTTTGAGGGAATGAAAATTGTCCGGGGTGGAAAAATGCTACTTAGTTAAAGGTGACTTTTATTTATTTTGTTTTTAGTGTTTATTTATTTTGAGAGAGCATGTGAGCTGGAAAGGGGCAGAGAGAGAGGGAGAGAGAAAATCCTAAGCAGGCTCTGTACTGTCAGAGCAGAGCCCAATGTGCGGCTTGATCTCACGGAATCATGAGATCATGACCTGAGCCGAAATAAAGAGTTGGATGCTTAACTGACTGAGCTACCCAGGTGCCCTTAAAGATGACCTTTACAAAACCAAGGCCGTGGTTTTGATTCCCCACCCTGTACGGACCATCTAACTTTCCCATATATAAGCTGTTGTTCCTAAGAATGACTAATAGACAATGGACAGCTCAATTAATCCATTACTGTTACTTTACTGAAATCACTGGTAGGTGACCAATTTTTACATATCATTGAATAAAGTGACCATACTCATAAGTATAATAGGTTGAGATTAGGGTAAGAAGAATCAAAATGTATGGGTAGCCATCTTAGTGGTCAGTCTCTGGTGCTATAGGAAGACATATTTTAACTGACTTGAAATATTCAGTCACTGAGTTTTCATTCATCCACATCACTTTATTAGCTAATGGTCCTAGGTTGTCATCTCTAGCTCTTTTTTTCATCAAGACTTGTTTCATAACAGATACTGGATGGTACTTTGATTTGGGGTATTAAACCTAGAATGTCAGGCAATAGACATCTGGTGGAAAGTACATCAGTAGTAATGTGAACATCACCATATCTTTGAGATTCCTGGAAAATGAGGGGTTATTTTGTGACACTTGCCCAACGTGTAATAAACACACAGGATGAACAGATAGATGCAACACATGGAAGTTTTCCTAGAAAAATAGGGATTGTTCCAAGGAACAAGTTCTGGACTATAGGATTTATCTTCTCACGGAAGTGGGGATAGGTCAGATTTAATTGCCTGATTATGTGAGAACAGCATTTTATGGTCAGATGATTGTTAACCCAAAAGAGTTAGCCAGGGGATTTATATTAGAGTATAGGCTCATAGGCTGTATCAGAGAGACTCAAAATTCAGTGGCTTAGAACATATAAAAGAGTTTTTATTTCTTTGTTTTTGTTGTTTATTTTGGACTCACTGAGCAGAAGTGGACATTCAGTCCTGATACTTTCATCTCTGGTCCAAGATAGATGTCCCGGTTCTTTCAAGGGGACGGGAAAAGAAACCAGATTTCTTAGTAATGCATACTACAGCTGGGCAGATCTGTCATTTGATGATCAGTTTCGCTGCAAGTGGGGGCTGGAAAATGTGGTCTTTAGCTGTGTGGCCATGTACCCTGTGCAAAATGTGACCGTAGGCAAAGAGCATAATGGGCGTTGAAGAGCACCCAGGAGTCTGACCAAGGCTTTGTATTACTCAAGGTGGTGATGGTGACCATTTACATTTATTCATAAGATTTTTAGAATTTTTAATTTAGTATAGTTGACGTAGTGTTATTAGGTTCAACTGTACAACATAATGATTCTACAATTCTTTACATTATTCCATGCTCAACACAATTAAGTCACCCTCTGTCATCATAAAATGTTACTAAATTATTGACTGTATTCCCTACTCTGTGGTGTTTGTTTTTTAATCTCTGTGACATATTCATTTTATAGCCAAAAGTTTGTACCTCTTAATTTCCTTCACTTATTTTGCCCATCAAATCACCCACCTCCCTGCTGGCAAACACCAGTTTGTCCCCTGAATTTTTGTTTGTTTATTGTTTTGATATTTAGAGCCCACATATAAGTGAAATCCTATGGAATTTGTCTTTCTCTGTCTTGTTTTACTATCATACCGTCTAGATCCATCCGTGTTGTGGTGCGTGGCAAGATGCCATTCATTTGTATGGCTGACTAATATTCCGTGTGTGTGTGTGTGTGTGTGTGTGTATGTGTATGTGTGTACCACATCTTTATCCATCTATCAGTAGACTCTTGGGGTTGTTTCTATATATTGGCTGTTGTAAGTAATGCTACAATAAATGTAGGAGTGCGTATATCTTTTTGAATTTTTTTTTCTTCAGGTAATTATCTAGTGCCAGAATTACTGGATCATATGGTATTTCAACTTTTAATTTTTTGAGGAATCTCCATACTGTTGTCCATAGCAATTGTACCAATTTACATTCCCACCGGCAGTGCACAAGACTTCTCTTTTCTTCACATCCTTATAATGTATTATTTCTTGTCTTTGATATTAGCCATTCTTACTGGTGTGTGAAGTGAGATCCTATGGTGGTTTTATCTTGCATTTCCCTGATGATTAATGGTGTCGAGCGTCTTCTCATGTGTCTGTTGGCCATCTGTATGTCATCTTTGGAAGAATGTCTCCAGGTCCTGTGCCCATTTTTTAATTGGATTCTTTGGGGGTTTTTTGGTGCTGAGTTGTAGAAGTTCTGTATGTATTTTGGTTATTAGCACTATACAGACGTATCATTTGCAAAATCTTACATTCAGTAGGTTTGCCTTTTCATTTTATTGATGGTTTCCTTTACGGTGCATAAGTGGTTTAGTTCCAGTAGTTTATTTTTGCTTTTGTTTCCCTTTATTGAGGAAATATATCTATAAATATGTTGGTAAGGCTGATGCAAAGAGATTACTACCTATGTTTTCTTTTAGGAATTTTATGGTTTCAGGTCTCATATTTGGGTCTTTAATCCATTTTTTTAATGTTTTACTTATTTCTAGGAGAGAGAGACAGTGTGAGCAGAGGAGGGTCAGAGAGAGAGGGAGATACAGAATCTGAAACAGGCTCCAGGCTCTGAGCTGGCAGTCAGCACAGAGCCCAACGCGGGCCTCGAACCCACGAACCGCGAGATCATGACCTAAGCGAAAGTCGGACGCTTAACCGACTAAGCCACCCAGGCGCCCCAAGGGTCTTTAATCCATTTTGAATTCATTTTTGTGTATGGTATGAGAAAGTGTTCCAGTTTTATTCTTTGGCATGTAACTGTCCAGTTTTCACAGCACCATTTATTGAAGAGACCATCTTTTCCCCATTCCCCATTGTATATTCTTGCCTCCTTTTTCATCAATTAAATGAACATAAAAGCATGGTTTTATTTCCAAGCACTCTATCCTTTTCCATCGATCTTTTTTTGTACCAGTACCATATTCTTTCAGTTACTATAGCTTTGTAGTATATCTTAAAATCCAGAATTGTGATACCTCCAGCTTTGTTCTTTTTCAAGATTGCTTTGGTATTTGGGGTCTTTTGTGGTTTCATACAAATTTTAGTATTATTTGTACTAGTTCTGTGAAAAGAGCTGTTGTTATTTTGGTAGGGATTGCATTAAATCTGTAAATTGCTTTGGATAGTATGGGAATTTTATTCTTTCCATCCATAAGTATGGCATATCTTTCTATATGTTTGTATTGTCTTCAGTTTCTTTCCTCAGCGTCTTCATGATTTTCAGAGTACCAGTCTTCTCCTCCTTGGTTAAATTTATTCCTAGGCATTTTATTCTTTTTGGTGCAGTTGTAAATGGGATTGTTTTATTAATTTCTCTTTTCCATATAGAAACACAATAGATTTCTCTATATTTTGTATTCTGTAACTTTACCGAATTCATTTATTCTAATAGTTTTTTTCTTACCTCTTAAGGAATTCCTTTTAACAGTTCTTATAAGGCTGGTTTAGTGGCAATAAACTCCTTTAACTTTTGTTTCTCCAGGAAACTCTTTATCTCTCCTTCATTTCCGCTTCAAGATAACCTTGCTGGGTAGAGTATTTTTGGTTTAGGTTTTTCCTTTCAGCATTTTGAATGCATCATGCCACACCCTTCTAGGCTGCAGAGTTTCTCTAGAAAAATCAAAAAAACTGATAACACCTGGTTGTCAGAGCCCCCATTTTTAGGTTGTGCTGATTTTCAAAGCCAGATATCATGAAGGCCCATCTTCCCAGTAAGCACCCAGGACTGGGGTGCCTGCTGTGGGCTTCTGATCCACTCACCTTCCATGTTTGGTGATGTCCCTTCCTTTGTGGTTTTTCACACTAGGAGTTCGGTTATCGACCTTGGCCCCACCTCTCTTACCCTTTTTGATGTGGCCTTCTCTCTGTGACTAGCTGTGGGAGATCTCTCCCTGTCTGGAGACTTTAGTTGGAGTGGATGCGGTGGTGGTTTAGTGTGTCTATGGGATAAGTGAGCTCAAGATCCTCCTGCTCTGCCATTTAACCCCCTCATGTGTTCCTCATTCCTTTCAGTTAATAAAATATTTCTTTTCTTTTTAAGTTGAAAGAGTTTGAAGCCCTCTGAGTGGACAAGTGAGGTATAGCGTAAGGTGGCCAGAAGCAGATTCACGGACTCTGTAACCAAGCACTAACGTCAAGTTGCAGGATGGTTTTGATTTTTCAACAGTTCTGGGTATGAACTGCTGTTGTAAGAAATCATTTCATCACTTAGTTGCTTAAAACACTAATTTTATTATTATTCGCACAGTTTTAGGGAACAACTGCGGTGAGTGGTTCTCACTTTCAGTATCTGATGCAAATAGCAGTCACGTGGTACCTGAGGGAAGGGTCGCCTCTCAAGCTTCATCTACCACATGCGTGTCTGGAGGCTGATGGTGACCATCAGATGGGACCTGAACATGGCCTCTCTCATGTGTGCTGGGCTTTCTCAGACTGTGCTGCTCAGGTTCTGAGAACTAGTGTCCTAAGAGCCCCAGGCAGAAGCTGTATCATCCCTTTTGTGACTTAGTCCAAAAGTCCTGTAGCATCAGTTCTGCTGTGGTCCAGAATAAAAGCGAAGGAACACTAGACCCCACCTCTTGTGGGAGAAGAGTCAGTGTCAAATTGAAGGGCATGTGGGATGGGGAAGGTATTGGCATAGCCATCTTTGGAAAATAGAATTTTTCCACAGTTTTAAATACTTTGTATTCCTAGTGCATAAATTTATATGCACAAAAATTGTTAGCGGGACATGGAATAAATACTGACTTGAAAAATGAAAGACCACAAAATCAATAATTCTGCCAGTTTACTTCAGGGTGACTTTCACCTGCTCCGTAAATTGAATTAATATGGTTAAAATTCTTATAAAGCATATACTAAGGTGATTTTGTTTTATATTTTTTTATGTTTATTTAGGGTGGTTTTTTTTTTTTTTTTTTGGAGAGAGAGACAGTGTGAGTCGGGGAGGGGCAGAGAAGGAGGGAGACACAGAATTAGAAGCAGGCTCTAATCTCTGAGCTGTCAGCACAGAGCCCGACATGGGGCTCGAACCCACCAACCATGAGATCGTGACCTGAGCTGAAGTTGGATGCTTACCCAACTGAGCTAACCAGGCGCCCTTCCAGCACTTTATGTTAAAAGACTGTTTTGTGGGCATCTGGGTGGCTCAGTTGGTTGAGCGTAGACTTTGGCTCAGGTCGTGATCTCACAGTTGGTGAGTTCAAGCCACACATCAGGCTCTGCACTGACAGCGTGGAGCCTGTTTTACATCCTTTATCTCTCTCTATATACCTCCCCAGCTTGTGCTGTCTCTCCCAAAAATAAGCAAACATTAAAAGATAAAAAATAAGAGATTGTTTTGTTTTGTTGAATTGCCTGGGTTCCCTTGTTGACTGTAAATGTAAGGGTTTATTTCTGGACTCTGAGTTCTCGTCCATTGATGGGTATTTCTACCAGTAGCTAGTAAGGATTATCTTGATTACTGTAGCCTTGTAGTAAATTTTGAAATCAGAAAATGGGGTGTCTTCCAGCGTTGTTCACCTGTAAATAAAGATAGGTCTACTCCTTCCTTTCTATTTCAGATGACTTTTGTTTCATTTTCTTGCCTCATTGTCCTTGCTGGAAGCTCTACTACAATGTTAAATGGAAGTGGTGATGGAGGGTATCCAATCATGTTGCTGATCAGTCTTTCAAGTGCCTTAAATCTAGCTGTAGTTTCTCGTAGATAACCTTTATCAGGTTGAGGAATTTTCCTGTTGTTCCTGGTTTGCTGGGTGTTTTTAATCATGCAGTCATGTTGGATTTTGTCCAATACTTTTCCTGTGTCTCTTGAGATGATCTTAGGGTATTTGACCTTTATTTGAGTTTCAGATGCTAAACCAACCTTGGATTCCTGGAATAAATCCCACTTATATAATCTTTTTCACATATTGCTACAGTGGGTTTGTTTGTATTTGTGTCTGTATTCATAGGAGAGATATGGCCTGTAGTTTTCTTTCCTGTGCTGTCTTTGTCAGGTTTTGGTATTAGGGTAATTCTGACCTCATAGAATGAGTTCGGAGGTATTCCTTTTTCTCCTTGTGTTTTTGAAAGAATTTATTAGGGATTATTATTAAAACTTTTAAAAATGTTTGGGAGATTCATCAGTGAAGACACTGGAGCCTAGGCTTTTCTTTGTGGAAATTTTAAAAATTACAAATTCAGTCTCTTACTATAGATTTACATTCAGATTTTCTCTTTTTAAATAATTTTCAGTAGTTAGTGTTTCACTTGGAATTTGTCCATATTATGTGAATTATACAGTTGTTCAAATATTCCTTTTAGTTATTTTTTCTGTGAGGTCAGTAGTGATGTCCCCTTTTAATTTCTGTCCCCTTTTAATTTCTGATACTAGTTTTTTGAGTCTTTTCTCTCTCTTTTTTTTCGGTTTGTCTAGCTAAGGTTTTGTCAATTTTGTTGCTCCTTTCAAAGAATTAACCTTTGGTTTTGTTGATCCTTTCTCTTTTTGTAAATTCTCTATTTCATTAATTTCTGCTCTAACCTTTATTATTTTTCCCCCATTTTTTAGTTTGCTCTTATTTTTCCATTGTCTTAAGAATGGAAGGCTAGGTTGTTGATTTGAGATCTTTTCTTAAAATGTAGGTATTTATAATTTTCTTACTAAGCTGTGTCTCACTACTTTCCATAAGTTTTCATGTGTTGTGTGTTTGTTTTTATTCATGTCAAAGTGTTGTATGGTTTACCTATCAATTCTTAGATCTGTGGTTATTTTGGAGCATGTTTTTTGTATTTAAAATTTTTCAGTTAATTTATTTTGAGAGGGAGAGCAAGCAGGGGAGGAGTAGAATGAGAGGGAGAGAGAGAATCTGAGGCAGGCTCCACACTCTCAGCACAGAACCCAATATGGGGCTCGAACTTAAAAACCATGAGATCATGACCTGAGCTAAAATAAAGAGTTGGAGGCTTAATCAGTTGAGCCACCCAGAGGCCCCTTGGAGCATGTTTGTTTGTTTGTTTTTTAATGTTTATTTTAGTTTTGAGAGAGAGAGACAGAGTGCAAGCAGTGGAGGGGCAGAGAGAGGAAGATACAGCATCCAAACAAAGCAGGCTCCAGGTTCTAAGCTGTCAGCACAGAACCTGACGTGGGGCTCGAACCCACGAACTGTGAGATCATGACTTGAACTGAAGTTGGCACTCAACTGACTGAGCCACCCAGGCACCCTGCATGGTTTTTTTTTTTTTTTTAACTTAGACATATTTGAATTTCCCCAATCTACTTCTGTTACTAACTTCTATTTTCATTCCATTTTGGTGGGAGAACAAATGAGTTCAGCCTTTTAAAATTTACTGATCTGTATTTTTATGGCCTCACTTATGTTCTGTCTTAGAGAATGATCCATGTGCACTGGAAAAGACTGTGTATTCAACTGTTGAGAGGAATGTTTTATAGATAGTCTGTTAGCTCTTCTTTGTGTTGAAGTGTTCTATTTCCCTTTTGATCTTCTGCCTGGTTATTCTTTTTATCATTGGAAGTTAGGTGGAAGTCTCCAACTCTTACTGTTGCGTGGTGTATTTCTCCCTCCAGTTCTCCCAGTTTTTGCCTTCTGTATTTGAAGGTTCTTTTGTGGTTGGTCAAGGGCAGGTGGGGCTTTGTGCTACTGTGCCTGGGGTAGAGCCACCCACATGTGAGTGGGGGCTGGGTGCAGGAAGGCAGCCCCAGACTTTTCCGCTGCTCTTACCTGGAATTGAGCCTCTGTAACATGGGACTTGAGGACGAGAAATGCTGGCAGGCCTGCTCCTTCCAGTGAGATAGCGTATTTCCTGACTGGGAGTATAGGGAGGGAGGCAGTCTCCACACCCTCCTCGCTCTGAGCTTCAGGGAAGGGAGAGCTGTTGGGTCAGAGGAAGGAATGCATTGTGGCTGAGATACCACAGTTACTCCCATTTCTTAGATTTTCTTTATAAGTGTTTCTTCATTTGATGTATGTCCCAGGCATTTTCTAGAGACTTTACATGGTGGTTTTTGCTTTTGTTATAATTTTCACCAGTTATAATTCTTACACTGGGGAGAAGGTCTGTATTTCCTCTTTCCAAATGCTGTCCAGTCTTATTATTTTTATCATAAAATTACTCCTAAATTATACACCACTGCAAATGAATGCAGCTTTAGAAATCACTAGAGGCAGTTCTAAGTATTGAGATTAAGTATTGAGAAAAAGCTTTGAATGAATAAAAATTTGGGTACTCTTAAAATGCATATAAGCCTGAAATGTTCATTCCATGGCTTTCTAGTTTTGAACAAGAGAGATTTCTCTTGGACCAGTTGTACCTGGAGTCATTTGGTGATCTTAGTCTAATCTAAAACAGGTCTAGAATATTTTTAGGAATTTCTCAATTTTTGTATAATTACCCAGTACTTTCTGTGAAAACTTATCAAGAACAGTGAGTTCATTGAGTTGGCCTTGTCCCTCTCCCCGTCATGCCACGACAGGGCATTTGATTCTGGTCGGTACAAGGACGCCTAGCGGAGGGAATGTTGAGGGGCTGAATTCCAGCCTGTGCTCTAGAGATGGGGATAATTCTAGTTCATACAAACGTGTCTTATGGGCTTGCTTGTCCTGGTTTTTAAGAATTTTTAGTACCTAGATGGAAGTAAGACCTGAACAGTAGTGAATATAAGACTCCACATCTAAGATATAAGCCACCTTAATATAAGCCACCTGGGTGGCTCTTTCGGTTGAGCCACTCAGCTCTCGATTTCAACTCAGATCACAATCCCAGGGTCATGGGATCAAGCCCCATGTTGGGTTCTGTGCTGAGCATGGAGCCTGCTTGAGATTTCCTCCTTCTCCCTCTACATCTCTTCCCTGCTCACATGCTTGCCTGCTCTCTCTCGCTTTCTCTCTCTCTCAAAAGAAAAAAATAAAAAGATTATACATTCAAAAGATACCTAAGGCTGTGGGAACTCAGAGGGAAGGATTACTTCTTCTAGGGACAAGAGAAAAAGAGTTTAGGTTGAGGAGGTGACATTATTAGGCCTTAAAAAGGTAGATAGTATTGTGACAAGTGGAAATAAGTGCCGGGGGGATCTCAGGTAAATAGAATTAGCAGAAGCATGGAAATATGAAAGCTCATGACATTTTTGGGTAGCAAAGTGATGTTGTGGGTTTTTTGTTTTTTAACATTGGTGAGTACAGCCGAGTACTGAGAAAGACGGCTGGAGAAGTAGGTGGAGTCAGAGAAGCTAGAGATGTCTTTGTTTGTTAGTGTGAGGAGTTTACTCAAGAGATGTAGGTAGCTGCGGGAATAGTTTTTGGTTTTCTGAGAGACAATTTGGTATGAATAAATAATGTAAGGAATCTGTTAAATGGATGTCAGAGAGCTGGAAAAGCAAAGGAGATCACGGAGGCATCGCAGAGCTAACCACACGTAGAAAGCAGCTACTGTCCCCGTAGCTCTCCTGATCAGTAAGAAAGAGACAACAGCCTCAGGAGAAAAAGGACAAAACAAGACAGGTGACCATATAAAGAAATGCAAATGGCCAATGAAACAATAACAACAATAATAGTAATAAATAAAAAAAATCTTTTGATGAAGATTTTGGGGAAAATACATATAATTGTAATGAAAGTGGAAATTGGTATAGTCTTTCTAGAGCATTTTTCAGTATGTATCAAAAACTGTAAAAATAATTGTTTACTTTGAGAAGATATTCTGGGACTGTAGGTAAGAAAGCAGGGATGGTTACAGAGGAGATGAGTTAAATTGATAAGAGCATGTGTCTAACAGTTTTGCAGTCAGAGAGAAAAGCAGGTGATGTTGTGATGCTCAGAGCTGCTGACTGTGGTTCCTCTGGGCATCAGCTGGCTTCCCATGAGAGCAGTCAGCAGCACTCTCTTGCAGTTATTAAATAGCAGAAATATATAAGCAGACTGGTTTCATGATTTTCTCCAATAACACTGAACAGCTCAGAAGTTGAAGTGGAGACAATTTGTGTGATACAGGGAGATAGATGCTCTAGAGCATAGCCCTGCTGATGGCCACAAAAGCAAGGAGAGTGAGAGACCTCAGAACCGGTAGATTTGACCAGAACCTAACAGATACTCTTCTTTTGGGGGGCTGTCTGCGGTAGGGATCGCCAAGAGAAGTGTCTGCTCTCAATGTGACTAGGATGAATTCCAGGTCCTCGCTCTGATGAATTGTGGCTTCTGACATTGGGGATACAAAGTCTCATTTGATTAGGCCTTAATTTGCACTGTGTCAACAGAATAACCTTCAATTATAGTAATCATGTTTTTAAACATTTTAGATATGTCAGAATTAATTTTACCAGTTACTTGAAAGGAGAAATTGTTTTTCTTTGTAGTCTAGATTGTGATTTTAAATTCCTGATAATTGGATCTATCTTAGTTTTCTTTTTTTAATTAATTAATTAATTAATT
This sequence comes from Proteles cristata cristata, assembly GCA_017311185.1. Classification (NCBI taxonomy): domain Eukaryota; kingdom Metazoa; phylum Chordata; class Mammalia; order Carnivora; family Hyaenidae; genus Proteles; species Proteles cristata. Next base: position 220,099 of record JAESUZ010000193.1, on the reverse strand, counting down.
ATTTTGAGAGAGCATGAACATGGGAGGGGCAGAGATAGAGAGGGAGATAGAGGATCAAAGTGGGCTCTGTGCTGACAGCAGAGAGCCTGACACAGGGCTTGAACTCATAAACAGTGAGATCATGACCTGAGCTGAAGTTGGACGCTCAACCAACTGAGCCACCCAGGCGCCCTTCTCAGGAACTTTCTATTCTAGACCTACAGGCAGATAACAGTTGTGTTTATAATTCTCTTCACAGGAAAACCTCCATTCTTACCAGAATCTTTTGACCGAGTTCTTCTTGATGCACCGTGCAGTGGAATGGGACAGAGACCAAACATGGCTTGTTCTTGGACTTTGAAAGAAGTGACATCATATCAACCATTGCAGAGAAAACTCTTTACTGTGGTATGTGATGGCACTTTGATGTGAGAAAACAGTTGACCTTCGCTAGTTTGATGTCTCAAACACTGAGATGCCGTCTTCCTAGCAGCATTTTTCACAATAACCAAAATAGGGAAATGACCCACTGGTCCATCAGCAGGTGAATGGATAGGGAAAATGTGTACATGTACCATGGAATACTCTTCAGATTTACGCAGGAAGGAAATTCTGGTACAACATGAATGACCTTTGGGAACTTATGCCGAGTGGTATAAGCCCGACACAGAAAGACAAATATTGTCTGTTTCCATGTATATGAGTGACTGGAACAGGAACATTCATAGAGACAGAAAGCAGAAGAGAGGTTACCAGAGGCTGGAGGGATGGGAGAATGGGGAATCCGTGTTTAAAATGGGTACGGGGTTTGCATTTGGGAAAATGAAAAGCTCTGGAGATGGGTAACGGTGAGGGTTACAGAGAGTGTGCCACTGAACTGTACACTTACAGATGGTTAAAATGGCAAGTTATTATGTTATTTATGTTAAAGGACAGAGAAAACCTAGTTTTAAATACACGAAGCTTTCATTTTTGTTGATCACTCTTTCATTACAGATAATAGCAGAATTTCTTCAGAGACATTTAATGAGTTTCTAACGTTCTGATACATCCTAAGAAGTCATTGAGGTGTTAACATCATAGTTACTAAGTGATGTGTAAGGAATGGGATATAAAAAGGGTTACTCTTTTCTTAAAGGGTTCCTGGACCATCTCAGGTAGTGTATTAGAAGTGGGAAGTCCCCTAGAGGCAAAACATCGATAAAAATGAGAAACGACTATTCAGTGTAGGATATAGAAGAACCATAAAAACTTGGCCCATTTCACCGCTCTCTAGCACATTTCAGGAGACACCCAAATAGAACATGTGAGGATTTCTTTCAGGCTTGTGAAGATGATTCGGTGGATTTCACAGAAGGTAGAGAGCATTTGATCAAAGATGACTTTGTTATTTTGTCTCAGCCTTGCTCTTAACAGACACATAGGCAGCCACAAACAGACGCACTGTAATTATGCCATCTCTCCAGTTTCCTTTGAGCATGTTTCTGCTCATGTTTCTGCTGTCTCCGTTTATATGCAAAGGTGGCACTCACAGTAGAGTACTTAACTTTTTCACCTTCTGTACAGTCTTCAAAAAGCACATCCTGAAATTAAAACAGCAAACAGAAAAAAGGAAGCTTTACTTATGGTTGAAACCCACTCTGACTTGAGGATAAATTAAGACACTGTTTTAAAAGACTGGGCTTTTTGTTCTTCTTTGGGTCAAAGCAGAAAGAACATTTTAAAAGGCTACTTAAGAGTAGATGCAGGGATCTTCATGAAAAGTGATAGCTGACTGTACAAGAGAATTCAGAATATAGCAGTTTTGCCAGTTAGTACGGGGTTGTGTTGAGTGAGAATGTGGACCTGATAATCAGATGCTATCTGGTTTGGAACTGTGCTCCTACATGAGGGACTTTCGGGACATTGGTTTCCGCGTATGAGAAGAGGTACTATAAATTCACCTAATAGGGGTACCTCACTGAAGATAGTAACTATACCTCCTGGCTATAAGTAAATTGAGAAAATCCATATAAAATGCTTAAAACAATAATTGGCACACAGTAACAAAGTTTAAATTTTCACCAGCATACTGTAGTTAAGAAAGCACAAATATATACTATATGCAATAAAAATATAGTATATGTAGTATAGGCAGTATACATTATTATATAGTTTATTATATACTTATACATACCAGATGGCATGTAGTGTGTGTGTGTATGTATCATATATATATACACACATTATATATAATGTATATATAATAGTAATATATATATACATTGTATATAATAGTATATACTATGTATACTGTGTATTTTAAAGGTTTTCATTAAAATGTTTTTAAATATTGGGGCACTTGAGTGCCCCAACTTCGGCTCAGGTCATGATCTCATGGCTTGTGGGTTCGAGCCCCACATTGGGCTCTGTGCTAATAGCTCAGAGCCTGGAACCTGCTTCAGATTCTCTTTCTCCCTTTCTGTTGGCCCCTGCTCATGCTCTCTCACTCTGCATCTCTCTCAAAAATAGACAAATAGTAAAAACAAAAAAAAATTTAATGTTTTTAAATATCTGGGAGTTTGAACTGTGAGATCATGACCTGAGCAGAACTCAAGAGTCAGATGCTTGGGGCGCCTGGGTGGCTTAGTCGGTTAAGCGTCCGACTTTCGCTTAGGTCATGATCTCGCGGTTCGTGGGTTCGAGCCCCGCGTCGGGCTCTGTGCTGACTGCCAGCTCAGAGCCTGGAGCCTGTTTCAGTCTGTGACTCCCTCTCTCTCTGACCCTCCCCTACTCACGCTGTCTCTCTCTCTCTATCCTAGAAATAAAAAAAAACATTAAAAAAAAAAAATAAGAGTCAGATGCTTAACCAGCTGTGCCATCCACATTCCCTAAATATCTGTGAGTTTGAAAAGGTACACTTTTTAGTTATTTGGGAAAATTAATTTTCTTATTATACCTTATTTTCTGATTCATTTATTTACTGGACAAGTATTCATTGAGCCCCTGATGATAATATAATAGGGACTATTGTGGGTGCTATCAATATACCAGTGACAAAATGACAATCCCTGCCTTATTCATGGAGTGTCTGTTCCAACGGGGGAGGCAAATGAACAGATGAGTAAGTTATTATGTATAGGAACAGAGCAGACTAAAGGAGGGTGCACCGATCCTAAGGCGGGAGTGTGCCTTGTATGTTCTGGAACAGCAGAGCGAGCGAGGGGTATGAGGTGAGGTCAGAAGGGCAGCCAGAGGCCTGCTCCGTGTAGGGCTTTGGAAGCCACTGTAAGGGCTTGGGCTTGGACTACGAGTGATAAGTCAGGATGTTTGAAGGGTTTTGAGCTGAGAAGTGACAAGTTTTAAAAACACTGCTCTTAGGGCACCTGGATGGCTCAGTCGGTTAAGCGTCCAGCTTCAGATCAGGTCATGATCTCATAGTCTGTGAGTTCGAGCCCTGCATCGGCCTCTGGGCTATTAGCCCAGAGCCTGGAGCCTGCTTCCAGTTCTGTGTCTCCCTCTTTCTCTGCCTTTCCCTGCTCACTCTCTCAAAAATAAATAAAAAATTTTTTTAAAGAACCCAAAAAAGCGCTTCTCTCTGGCTGATGCCTGGAGATGATTACAGGAGGGCAGACGAGGGAGCAAGTGGCCTGAGAAGGAGGCTGCCGCAGTAATCCATGCCAAAGACAGAATGCTACAGGAGAGGTGGCCAAACTGGATATATTTTAAAGGTAGAGCCAATAGAATTTGCTAGTGGATGGGAGTGTAGGAGAAAGAAAGGTGTAAGATGATCTCCGGTTTGGGGCCTGAAAATAGCACTTCTCTAAAAGGTCTCGAAGGGAAGACAGGTGTTGAGTTGGAGACCTGTCACATTTGATAGCAGACAAATGGAGAAGGCAAGTGAGTGTATGAGTACGGAATTGAGAAAGGAGGATGGCTTACAAAGTTTACATGTGTGAGTTTCGGGCCTAAAAGTGGTGTCTAAAGTAGCGAAAGTGAATGCTTACATTTAGGAAAGTCTTGCTTTAAGTGGACTGACAGCTCTGAGACCGTGAAGTGCACCTGGGCCAGAACACTGTAATTAGAGAACGAATCTTGATCATACAGAACACTTATCCCCAGCATGTGAAAGATGTCCTTTAGGTACAAGATCCTGTAAAACTCTGATCTGGCCGTGGCGCCCCCATGGTCTGAGCACACGTCTCTGCAGGCGGTGGAGCTGCTGAAGCCTGGAGGCGCGCTGGTCTACAGCACGTGCACCGTCACGCTGGCAGAAAACGAAGAGCAGGTGGCCTGGGCCCTCGCAGCCTTTCCTTGCCTCCGGCTTCAGCCCCAGGTATGAGTGAGTTGGTTTTCTTTGTGTCATGTGACAGATCACAGAAACGTGAGTGTGGTGATGAGCGCAAGCTTGTCATATGAAGAAGTGTGTCCAGCGAAACTTCAGAAACAAGTACTGCAGTCAACGAGCATGTTTCTCCAGTGAGACCTATTTGGGAACTGCCCGCAGGGAATTCCCACATCCCCGCTATTTTGCCCGTCTTCCTTCCTTGCCCTTGTGTTAGAACGCCACAAGCCCCGGTGTGCTTGCATTACAGGTTTCGTTCACCTGTGGCTCTTGTTTGATTTATGCAGAACTTTTTTTTTTCCCCCCGAAGAAGTTGTTTATTCCTTTTGGTCCTATATTTTGCTGGTACGGAATATGTTGAGCATTATTCTCTTCATCAAATAGGCTTTAATAACTGGGCCATCAGAAGACTAGCAAAGGGGGGAAATGGTTCAGAATTAGTGCTTCTTCACAGTTTCTTACATAATATGGGTAATGTTTTAGAAGTTTTCTTACACTTTATTTGACCTCTTCTGGTGTTTATCAAAACTATATTATGACTGTGTGTTTAACCCATGATGTTTGAGATTAAGTTTAAATCTGTAACAGTGCTCACATTCAATTAGATACATTGAACCTCTAACCTCAGCAACCTTTCTGTACAGAATTCTAGTAGGTAATTGGAATCTGTGAATACAAAGCAATCGAGCGAGGGTTTCCAGACTCAGAAATTAAGATAACTGCATTGTAGAGGAAGGGAAGACTTCAGAATTCACTTGAATTTTATACGTGTGTGTGTGTGTACATACACAACACTCAATATATACCTAAAAGAGATAGAGACTTTATCCTCATGAGTTAATAAAATGATAGGTTTTCAGTAATGCACACACATTTGTGCAGTGGTGACTTCAGTTAGGATTCTGGCTCTTTCTGGTCCTGGTTCACACATATCACTCAGTTCCTTGTGATTCTATATTCTAAACCAGCCTACACAGCCATTATTTATTTTTTTGTAATATCTGCTCTAGTGCATTCAAAAACAACAATTGAAAACTTTTATCATCCAACTGGTGTGGGTCAGAGAAAGGAACTTCTGTCTGCTTTGGGGAGTGTGACAATAAAACTGAATTTGTATTTATTATTGTTACTGATAATGTTTCACAGACTGGCCACTATATGCCAGGCATAATACCCCCTTGTTAAAATCTTAGAACTGAGTACCTTATCTGTTTTATAGATGAGGAAACAGGTAACGTTATTTGCTTAACACCACACAGCTAGGGCTGCCTGGCAGGCTCAGTCAGTTAAAGCGTACGACTTTGGCTCAGGTCATGATCTCCTGGTTTGTGAGTTCGACTCCCGTGTCAGGCTCTGTGCTGACAGTTCAGAGCCTGGAGCCTACTTCAGATTGTGTCTCCCTCCCGTGTGCGTGCACTGTCTCTCTTCCTCTCTCTCAAAAATAAACATTAAAAAAGAAGAAGAAAAATCCATACAGCAAAATGTGGCAAAGCTGCAGTACTTGGTGAGCACATGGATCCTCATACTCCTCAGGTGATGGTTTGTTCCCACAGAGAAAAACCGCATGTATGTTCCACAAAGATACTGTTTATCTATTACTTACACCTCAATGGTGTCTTTTAAATTGTACACAGGCACACTTAGTAATTACAGGATGTTGATAAGTTGTTCATTTTCTGTACACAGGAACCACAGATTGGAGGAGAAGGAATGATGGGAACTGGCCTGTCACTTGAACAACTGAAACAGCTGCAGCGATTTGATCCATCTGTTGTGCCAGTACGGGACGTGGACCTCGGTTCCCCCGGAGGTGCCAGGGTAGAAGACCTGATTTCGCTGGCAAATAAAGATTGTATCGGTTTTTTTATTGCAAAATTCATAAAATGCAAAAGCACATAGAAGGATCCATAGAAATGAAAGCTCCAAACATTAGCTGTATGCTTTTTAGTTTTCTCCCTTCCTTTCTTTCCTCCCTCTTTCCTTCCTTCCTTCCTTCCTTCTTCTTTTCTTTTTTAATCAAACTGTTGTTGGGCCTGGTGATTGATGGCATAGTTGCTAAGGAAACAGAAAAAAGGCTGCCAGCTGTTGCACCAGGGACCAAGAGACTTCATCAAGAGACTGCTTCACGGAGGAGGTAGTTGGGGGCAGTACAAGATCGTATTTTGTGTTTAAAATAATTTTTTTTCCTTAAGGACTTAGCCCAGTAAAGAGAAAAGGAGATGCCTACATATTTTCATTACGGTTTTGTGTTTTAATGTGTAAAGGATGCAAATCAATTTTAATGTGAAAATCTGTGATGATAACAAGAGGAATAAAATGAGTAATAATTTGGTAAAAAGTGGTGTTTGTTCCTGAGAGTTCCTAAGTGGTAGCAGTTCCCTGAGAATTCAGGGTCTGGGAACTATAAGAGTATGTTTTCCATGTACTCCTATCTGAGTTACTATTTGATCAGTCAGCTCTTTGAAATGATGTCTGGACTTCTCCTAAATGGTAGTGTGCCTTCACCATGTTTTCTTTTTCTTCATGCTTTTAAGCTGAAGACGATAATATTTTCTTCACTCTGTAGATTAAAATTACAACAGTTTGAGTACTTTTTATCATCCACTGGAATACCTGTTGTGCAAGTTACTGCGATGTGATTGGTGAGAAAGAAGCAAGTAGCTTCAGTAGCTGGGAACTGGATCAGCACTTAGAGCCAGAGCCACGCCTGGGGGTTCTGTGGAACATCAGCACCTTCACAGAGCTCCCGGCATGAGACAAAGCAGCCGTGAGTATGGTAGATCAAGACAGAAGGAGAGCACCTCGTGATCAACTCTGGAATCCAGCAAAACCACGAACACCCCCAAAAGTGACCAAATGTGCCACTGCTGGTGGCCATGTGACTGCTCTTGTTAAAAATTAGAACCTTAGGCTGGCTTCTCCCTACTGCTTTGTAGAGAAGATACATGAAAATACTCAGTACCCAGCGCTTGTATTGTGTTAAATACATTCCAGTGTTTCATTAACTTCCATCTGAATCATCTCAGGATCTCTCGGCCTTGGGCATACGAAGTGGACAATTGGGAACAATTACTTAATAGTTTCTTTTTTTTCCCTCCTAGGTTTCTGTTCAGAATTTTCTTCTATCTGTTGTGTCCCTCAAGATCGCAAGGTCTCTTGGACCAGGTAAGATCCTTAGCAGGACTCTTCAAAGAAGAGGCCTTTCTTGAATAGCCTTCTCAGAGGTTGGCTTCGGCATTTCTGTCTTTCCATACGCGCCCAGGACACACGTCTGCTGCTGTCCTGGTACTCGACACGCTCATTGTTAGTGTGCTGGGCCTGGACGGAATAGTTAAAAAAAATTGTTGCTCTCATGTACACAATTTCAGTGGGTTTCTTTCCTTCAAAAAATCGGGCAAATTGGAAAGTAAAACACATTTAAGGGACTCAGATTTGAGAAAAAATAGAATAAAAGGGGGAGAATCTGGGAAATATGGAGAACAGTATATTATCTCAACATATTTAAGGTTAACATAAATATTCTTGTGAAACAAAGAAAGCATTTTAACAGTGAGTGCATTTTACTTCAAAACCCTGTGCCAGAGTGTAAATAGTAAAGTGAAGTACAAGTAGTTAAAAATACAGTTTAGCCAGAAATAACTGACCCAGAATGATGTAGCTACTACTGTTCTCTCCAATAGTGTGACTCTTGACATACTAGTAAGATGGGAGGCTCCGAGGCTGGTCACGTTGCGTTGCTGAGCAGGGGCGAGGGGGAAGATTTAAATGGGACATCAAGATGCATCTTCAATTGAAAATCGAAGGAATAATAAAAACCATCTGAGTCAAGAATTGCCACACACGTAGAACTGAGGTCGGAGAAAGAGGACTCTGTTGTGCCTGATCTTAAAGGATCTTTACCTACCGCAGGCGATCATTTGATTAGACACGATGGGACTGTCACTGAAGTCAGTCAGGGATTAGCATTGCCCTTGGGAAGTCTGCTTCACAGGTGAGCACCGGTGCGGAGACCCGGGCGTGTTCTCGGCCATCGGAACTATTCCTAGAATGGCAATCAATACCACTACTACTAACAGTGCAGAAAGCCAGCTCTTTATTTGTTTTATACGAATGACTTTCAACCAGATTTCTGGAACAGTTCAGTGTAGCTGACAGTGAACGTGTAACAGGAACGCATAGCAGACCATGTTAAAAATGTGGCGTTGTCCCAAAGTACAGTATGACTAAGACATCCTACATTTAGCAGCACCTTTTTGTAACAGTAACTTAAATGAGCAGTAGAGAAAGAGCACAGGAGAAACTGAAATGGATTTGACAATAAAACACAGAACTATAAAGGACATTGCCAGCATTTTCTGCGTTGACTACAAAGATCAGGATTCTACAACTGAGTAGGTTAAGATTAAGCCTTTACTGAGTGAAAAGACTAATTTTACATTCCACAAGTCAATACATCTCCCCTTGCCCTTGGGATTATTTCTTTATTTATAGATTTAGAACACACTGTTTACACATAAGTCTGCTATACAGTTTCCACATAGAGCTGCTTGTGTCGAATCCGGCGAGATAGTTTTTTTGAGGAATACTTGGATTTGGACTAATATGTTTGACAGTAAAGTGAAAAATTAAGAATCCAGATATAAAATTCTAAAACTGGAATCTTTTGGCATGACTCTTTGAAAAGGATTAGTGGTAGCAGCAAGTCAGAGAAATACCAGTTATACTTCAAGAATTTAGATATCCAGAGTTATTAATTGGGATGAAAATTTTCAGAAATATTTTATACAGGTAACTTTGACTGGAATATGGTGTCCCAATGATATGAATATTTTATATCAGAAATGTATAGGACTACTGTTTTCATCTTCAGTAAATAAATTTTGTCAACGGTACAGAGCTAATTAACAAAAAGATTAATTCTGAGGAAAATGTTTCTTATAGTAGCTGATAAAACCCTTTAACTGTAACTCATTTGTAAAACTGAGTTTTTTTGTGCAGGGAGGGAAATAAGGAGTTAAATGTGAAACTACTGTACATATAAAGGTCCAAGAATGTTTGGCAAGAACCTGGAATAATCAAAAATAGATTAACCCATTTAACAAAATAATCCTTTTACAATGTGTAGAGCTGAAGTTAGGCCATTAGAGATCAGCATTTTCCAGGGACAAACGTCAGGTGCGAGGTACTTGCACACCTAATACTGTCTTACCTGTCCAGTCACAACTGGACGAAATGGACACACAGTGACACGGAATAGGTTTCAGCCTTAGCGTGGCAAGCACACTGCGAGCTGCGGACAGTGCTGTCATCGAGGCGTGGGAAATAGGATCTTCCGGGCTCCCCTTCAGCGTGGGTGTCTGACGCAGGAAGATATTCTTAACGTTTTGTTCCCTTCAAGTCTCCTCATTTTGCCCTGATTACTTCTGAAGAGCAGAAACTTTGGTTCTAAGACGCACTTCTCGGTCTGAGGGACAGTGGTCGCGTTGGAGCTGGAGGCAGGGAGTGGAACGGAGGGTACATTTGAGGGAGAGAAACGACAGGAGCGATAGGCAAGGTTTAGAAAAGGAGGTGGGAGAAGTTAGAAAAATTTATTTTCCCACGAAATCTGCAAGCTGTGTAAACATTTCTTACTAAAACAAATACTCAGACACACGAAGATTGTACATTTCCAGTGAAACACTCACAGTTAAAAGTTGCCTGTATTCTTACTCTAGGAGCAAAACCTAGGAGCCAGCAGATGAAAGCTTTCCTCGTCACCTGGGCAGAGAGCTTCCTCCATCCCCTGACTGCTCGCTGGGTTACTGAAGCGCCACGCAGCGCAGCTAAACACAAAGCCAGGTGGGTAGGATTCGAGGCCATCAGTCTCGCGTCTTCGGCACCAGGTCCATCTCAGTCGCTCATGCACACGCGTACACACTCTTACACACAGACACACTCGCACCCAGAGAGGTCCGGCTCGTACAGTCCAGTGCAGCGACAGAAGACACTAACTACGGAGAGCGTGTTTGTCACAATCAGTGTGAACTGCATGGATTAGAACAACCTTTGGAGTTTGGTTAGATTTACCATAATTTATGGTCAAAGTTATAAACTTACAAGGATGGTAAAACATTCAGAAATCAAACCTTTTCAAGTCAAGCAATCACGCGTATTTACAGTATGTACAGACTTTCTCCTAGAATGGGGATAGGCGTCTAGACAATGTAACAAATTTCCTGAAGGTGGGCATTTCTCGTCCCTGTAATTCATAAAGCAAATCTGCTGACTTGGCATTAAGACTCTAAAAGAGTGTGATCAAACTGATATATATATATTTATATATTATATATATAATTATCATAAGAAGGTGTTTGCAGAAATAACATTTACAAACTATACAGTACACAGTACTAGTACATAGAAAATAGATTCTAACTTTATGATCCCCTTTGTGTAAGGCAAGACTGAATCTGTCCCCAAATTTAGTCAGCCAGAGGTACAAGCAAGAAACGGTGGTCCATGGATAAATGAGTATGCAAATCAGGTGCCTACGTATTAAAAATCTGGAGAATCAAGAAATTCCTCTTTTTTATCTGGGCCAATTCTGGCTTGCTGGATACGTTAAGTACATTTTTGAAAACATCAACTATGTTTCTTAAAATCCTAAAGCCACCTGGACGGCAACAGATCTTGTTCAAGCAGCCGCTCTCCGAAGCGGTTTGTGGTAAGTCCCGGACGCCACCGGAGTGCGGCACCGTACCGGGCCAGCTGACGGAGCACTTACAAAAGGAAAGAACAAGTGTCTTAATACTCCTTACCAATCATGCTGTTGCTCTTCAAGCAACAGCAGTACAAAGTACACAAGACAGATCACATAGGACTGCAGTGTAGACCCCCAAGATTTAGTCTGAGGATGGTGTCATACAAGACTTAAAAAAACAACAACACGAAAGAGCAGAAGTCACTGGCGGACGTAGACATCCCTGTTCCACTCGCCGGCCTCGTTCCGTCTGCGGGCGAGGCCCTCTCCGTCCTTGTCACAGTAGCGGTCCTTGGATTTATGGCGGCCGCGCTGTCTGTTGCACTCGCTGTGGTCTTGCTCGCGCTCCAGGTCCCTGGCCCGGTGCCGAGCCTCCCTGTGTCTGTGCTCGCTGCTCCCGTGGGGCTCGTCTCTGTGGTTGTGGTCGCGGTGTGAGGCAGAGTGGTCCCCGTGTTCGTGGGGGTAGTCCTCCTTGGGCTCCACGTAGGCAGAGTCTCGGCTCTCCTGGGTCTCCGAGTCAAACGTCTCCTGCCTGGAGAGGCCTCGACTCGTCCCGCCGCGATGGCTGTGGTGCTGAGCTGAGGGCCGGTGTTGGGGTTTCCTGACGGGCTCCGGGCAGGGCTCGTCTTCGGCTGGGGCGGCAGATCGGGCGGCGGCAGAGCGCTCAGGCCTCTGATCTCCTTGAGATGCCTGGCAGGGGAGGAAGCCGATGCGCACGTCAGCCGGGGTGGAGAGTCAAGGACTGACACGTCAGAGGAGCGAGCCCACCCATTCAGGTTTATTCCCCTGGAAGTTTCTAGAATGGAATCTAACCTACTCAGTTTCTCCATTCTTCTGATAACACCCAGTGGCATTTCTGAGGTCTGTACTACATTGTACTGGACTTTAATTTGTAAGTGCCTGCAGGAGTGGACAGAGGGACTTTTGTTCCCCCTTAATGAATAAGTGAAGGGCGGAGGGAATCCTTTTATATGTTCTCTTGGAGTTCAAATCAGATTCAGGTCCCTAAGATTTTTCTGTACGCAAGTGCACATTTAACTACCTCTACCTGAGTACACATGGAAAGATTAAAAAACGCTTAAGATGTTGGCTTTGGATTGAGGGGGAAAAAGTAAAATGTCAGATGCTCCCATAGCACTTAGCATGAGGAAGGTACCGTCCTAAGTTCATCTTGTGTATTAATTCATTAATGCAGCAGGCGTAGGGGACAGGCGGCCATCAGTGTTTGTGAGGCCGAGCGCGCGTGAGGAACTTAAGCAAACTTCCATGCCCAGAGAGCGTGGCCGGAATGTGACCCCGGGCAGTCTGATTCCGTGGCTGTGCTACGGACGGTATAGAAAAATTCTGTCTTGTCTTCTAGAACTTGTAGTTAGGGAGTTTTAAAGTTATACATCTGCAGTATACTGGTTACCTGGTTTTTTTTTTTTTTTTTTTTACAGGCACACAGCTCCCGCTGACAACAGCAAATGACCCTGCGTTTGCCTCAGTGTGTATGGAGCTGCTCTAACAGGAAGGAGGGCCGCGCTGGGTAACAGGGCGTGGGTCCCGGCCACGTGACCTAGGGCAGCCCTGTTTCTAGAGCGTAGGAAAGAGCTCCTCTTACCTGTGAATTAGAGGCTTGAGTGGGGCTAGTAGGCAGAGCTGAAGTGGCTAGAGTCCGGCTGAGGAGGGGGTTGGGGAGATGGCTGCTGGGAGGGTGGGTGGCCTTCCAGTAGGCCTCCAGGTAGTCGGCAAGGTGCTCACAGGCGTCCTCCAGCTGGTTCTCGTCCAGGATCACGTCGAACAGCTCCTGCCGGGACAGCCGGGTGAGGCGGCGCAGTACCCAGCCCCGCACCCAGTGTCACACGCGCACACGAGGAAGGGGCTCGAGAGCTGCACCGCTTCGCCTCATCAGGCCGGCTGGGAGGGTCTGGCCACCCCAGAGCACGGCTTACGACCCTCGAGGCTTAGCCAGTAGTCGTCACCAAAACGTGAAAGGTTGTTGAGGACACGATAGCGCGCGAGAAACTTCACCTTGGAAATTACTGAGGCCAGATTAGGACGTGAAATTTGGCAGAGAAAAGCTGAAACCACATATGATTTGACAGGGTTCCAACTTAAAGCTATTCCAAGCAAGAAAAAAATTAATATAATCAATCAATCAGACCTCTCACAGCTTCTGATATACCTGCATATCAAAACAAAGCCTCAGAGGTGATCGAGAGTCCCAAAGCGTGATTAGTAAAGCAGGGATTAGAAGGAGGAAGGTGTTCTGTTTAGAAATTTGTTTTCACATGGTCTCAAATCAATTTCTCAGTTGTGAAGAGGCAGCAACTCACTCCCTAGTATTAGAAGTAATTAATCCCAAATAGATCCGTTTTATAAACGAAATCTTGGAAACCACGATCTTGTTTCACTTACAATGATAATTAGATACTAACAGCGCCAGGTCACCACCGGACGCACTGTCGCTTTTTCTAAGCCGTGATCTAGACAAGTGCTTGTGGGGACGGGTAGGACAATCCGCTTCTTGGGAGTGAAAACCACGGGTCCGTGGAGAGAATCCTCTCCCGGACACGGTTACCTGTCTGGCCTCTGTGTGCTTGCTTTCTACATACAGTGCGAGGAGACAACTTACTGGAGGACACTGAGCCAGTTTATCCGCTGCCACCATCTGGACGTTGAGGTGTTTAGCTTGTGATTTCCCTCGAGATTTTATTAACCTTTGTAAAACCTGTGAAAGATAAGGTTTAACAGAAGAATACCTACACTCAGGTAAAGAGCAGCTCAATAGATTGAGCTATAAAATGTCTAAAATGGCGGAACTCACATGTTAACACACCTCTCAGGTGCAGGCTTCAAAAAAGATACCCAGCTAGCAGGGGGCTTATCCCGAGTCTTACCAGACTGCTGGTCTCATGACTCCTTGGGGTTCGCAATTTTTTAAAACAAGGAACTTTTGTTTATATGAAGTTAGAACATTTACCATGGAAACGAAAACTGGAAATTTTTAAATGTTCATTAAAAAAAAAAACTAATGATCAACCCGTTCCATGTGAACCTACTAATTTTTGTACAACTGTCTACATTTCTTGCAAAGTCTCCCAGCTACACTTACTTTTAATCTGCTACTGTGTATTGTTTTGGTTGAACTACCTGAAGAAATCCATCCTTCAGCAGACAGGGAATTCAGAAGACGGAGGGGTATTTTAGTAGCCTCTGCAGATAACCGGATACTGTTCTCTACCATTACCCCAAACTACCACTTGTTCTGTTTCTTCACGACAGTCTGCATGTGAAAGCTAAAACCCTATCAATGAACTTTTCTTACTCTTAAATTCCATTGATCTGTCTTAAAAACTGAATGGATCTTTTACTATGCAGGATTCGTAATAACAGTCATTCATCACCTGGAAAACTAATGGTTCACTGACTGCTTCAGATCGCCTGACACGTTTCTTATACAGCATTAAAACAATGTATTTGCTCTTACCATTAACCTCAGAAAAGTCTGTCTTGTGAGAAGCTGCTAAGCTCTCAGGTAGATGCGAATTTTCTGAAATTCTAATTTTTGTTTGAAACCTTCAGTTTTATCACTGGTGACAAATGGAGAAAGATTTGCCAAATAAGCAAGTCTGACTAAACATAGGATGCCTGGTGTTCTGTGAAAAAAGCAGCTCCGTGAGTTTATAACTCAGTGTGTCCTCGCGATAACTGCTAACACTGGAGCTGAAGCACTTTAAAGTGTGCTTCCTGTTTCATTACACACAATATGGAAAAAGGCTCAAATTTTACTCCTTTGGCAGGACTTTCCTCCGCGAAGCTGCCTGGTGGTGGTGGCTTCACCTGCGGGTGTGGTCTGGGACCAGGCTCGGGTCACGGGCACCAACGGTTCGACCCACCACTGCTTTTGCGGCATCCGGGCAAATGCCAAAGCGGTGAAAATGGAAAATAACGTCTTCCTCGTGTTATGGAAATAATTTTGACCTTGTGGGCTCTCCGGAAGTTTCTCAGAATCTTCCCCCAGGAAACCATGGACCACACTCGTAGGAATCACTGTTCTAAGCCGTGAAACTAACTATATGGTGTTTGCTTATATTAAAAACTCTTGACTACCCTGTCTCTTCAGTCTCCTGATGATAGAAATATAGCCTTTTATAATCGTAAAGCACAGCATAAACACACCACAGTGGGGTCTGATTAGAGAGCTGATGGGAACAACCCTGCTTACCTTAGGAGAAGAAATCTTCACATATACTATAATGGGCGCCAAGGAAGTTTTACTAAGTTGAGCTGGATGGTTAATAGTATCTGCATCAAGGACGACTAGTTGCAGTGTTCTTGCAAGTTCAAAAATCCTTTCAATTTCACTCTGAACCTCCGCTGTAAAAGGTCAAGCAGAGTTCAGTTACTTTTGAAGTATTTTTAGACCAAACAGAAACAGAGTAAAATGGTACACTGCTTCTTCACTTGGGAGGTAGGGCCGCCCATAGGTTAATGTTTATAAGCAACAGAGCTGATAAAACGTACCCTTCAGAAAGAGTGGTCTCTCCGAAGTACCTGTACGTTGGAGGGCATTCTGTCAGCCAGCTAGAAAATTTGCTGCCTGGATAACACTTTGTCTATGAGAATCAAAATATTTGGGTAACTGTGCTGATTTAACTTTCTGTGCTGTAAAACTTCACTCCGTGGAATCATTTCATAAAAATGTTGTAAAAGAGATAGAAACGTAATGTGTTGGTTTCTGAGCACATTACCATAGCAACTATCACCACCTTTCTGTTCACTGTACCAGTTTAATCTGTGTTTATACTGTCACCTGTTGGTATGCTTTCTGGATATGATAATCTCGATACATTTATTAACAAGCTGAAACACAACATTAAAAACAGGAGAGACACTAATAGTATCTATAACAAACTTGGCCAGAAACACAGCGCTCATGCTTTCTACCAAAAGACAAACGGTCCTGCAGGATTCCTAGTTTAAAAGGGCAGTTGTGCACTACCGGGGCACCTGGATGGCTCAGGCGGTTGAGCCCTTGACTCTTGATTTTTGCTCAGGTCATGCTCTTGCAGCCTGTGAGTTCGAACCCCTCATCGGGCTCTGTGCTAACAGCACGGAGCCCGCTTGGGATTCTCTCTTTCAGCCCATCCCTTGCTTGCACTCTCTCAAAATAAAAAAATAATAAAAGAAAACATTAAAAAGAAATCCAAACTGTAAGATTCATAGAAAAATTATCAACTAAAAACATGCTCGAACACCAAGAAAATTTCAGTCTGTCTATCCCGTGATCTCTCTAGAATCTCAAACAGGATGTTCAGTGTTGACGGAAACCATCTATATCAGTACGGTGCAGAGGACAGCTGCGAGGTGCGTACGGCTACTGAGCACTCGGAACGTATCCAGTGTGAATGAGAAGCTGCATGTTTAAACCAGAGTGAAAGAGCCAGAAGCTGCTAGCTGTACAGCCTCGCTCGCAGCTTGTAGCGTCCACTACAGTCACGAAGGGCGGAGTCCACGAGCCGCCTAGCACTACAGAGTACCTTCCAAGTCCTCTTCCTTGCTTCCATGCAGAAGATTCCTGGAGATAATTTCAACTAGAGCATTACTGCAGAAAAGAGAAGTCACTCATCACCTGCCTCACATTATGTGTGTGAGTAGACTCCTTTCATTTACCTGGAGGCCTTTAAAATCTGGGCTTAAGCCGTCTGCAGCAGCAGCTTTAAAATAATCTTTCGTTACATGCCACTCGTGACAGTCAGTCTTGGAGGAAGTAGAAACAGAAACAACCCGACTTAAGCTTCTCAATCTACCAGTTTATAAGAAACAGAACAATGAAATAAACTACGCTAGTATAATGCAGTTAGCAAACTTCGGACTATGGGAAACTATGGATAAGTGACCCAGACTCTTGAAGCAAAAAGTTACAAGGGGGAAAGAAAAGACATGTGGGGAACTACAGACTAAGCAACTGAAGGACCTTTGAACCAATCACTGTGGACTTCATTTGCATCCTGATTCAATTTATATATTTCTGATGCACAAATGAATAAAATGTAAATGTAAAAAATGTATATGGCAGTTAGGAAATGATATAAGGCTGAATAGAAATCTCATGATATTAGGGATGTAGTTAAGATATGATAATGGCATTATGGTTTAAATAAAGAGAGTCCTTAATCTTTAGAAATATGTACGGAAATAGTTACAGCTGAAACCTGTCATGATGTCTGGGATTTGTTTCAAAGTAACAGACAGTTGGGGGACAAAGGAGAGGGATGGAAATGAAACCAAACTGGCCATGAAGGTTGAAAGTGGGTGAACACCTGAGGTTCCTTACACTTTTTACTTCCCTATATATTTGAATGTCCTTTAATAACAGTTTTAAAAATAAAAATGGTATATTCTGATTATTTTTTTCATAAGCGTTTTAAAACATTACTCATACTGTTTAGATACTCTCTGTTGATCTTCACATCTTTATTCCAATTATAACCTTGCTGTGGCTTTATAACTTTGTTGTGGCTTAACTGTCTAAATTCAAGTAATATTTTTATTCCTAAGAGTGTAATGTTCTTATGTTGCATTCTCTACGTTTGAATAGCTAATGTGGATATCTTAGATTGTAATGCTTGACCAACATTACAACTGAAAAATAAAAGAATTTGTATGAATCTTACGAGTACAAATACAGCCGTCTGTCCATTCAAAGAAGTCGTGTACCACCCTAAAACAGTACAACAGATGTACTTAAAGCTTCTAATTTTTTGGAGTTTTCCTTTCCCTTCAGGTCGTACAGCGGTACATCAGCATATGAACTCCAAAGGCAACATACTTTACTTTTGTTTCTGTAACAGAAGTTTTCTAAAATCTTACCCATAAAGCAAAATTTTACCTATCAAATTATATCTTCACCATACTGGATCTTTCATCCTTTTATAAAAGAAGTAATTGCTGAAATTGATCTCCTGTATTAAATTTGAGATGAGGTAGATCGTCTCAAATTTAAGCTCTACTAAATACAGAAGAATCTTAAGGCACAGCATATCCACATATACTTACATACCTGGAATGTTAAAATATCAGTTTTGTACTATGTTGTAACATAAAACACGTTTCCTCTGTAACAGAGTCTACGTAACACCCACAACTTGTAATTAATTTCACATGTTGTATCGGCCCAGAAGGGCCATCCCTGGACCTGCCTGCTAGAAGTAGGATTTCCTAGTGCTACCGTGAGAAGGACTGAAATTCCTCAGAGAACCTTACCCCTGGGTTTCCCTGGGAGCAGAGGCTCAGCATTTGCTAATTCAGTGCCCACGGAGACTTCACCGAGTGAGAACTGACTGCACCTTAAGCCCCGTCCTCTGCCGAGTTCCAGATCAGTATACACAACCGATTGCCTGCTGGGTTGTCTGCGTGCTTCGTAACACCGCAGATTCAGCCTGGGCACAGACGTGATCATCACCTTCCTTATCCCCTACTCAGTCCGCTCCTTCGGCCAGGCTCCCCCGCCCGACTGCCTTCTCCCCAGAATAACCGCATCAATGACCCAGTTCATGAAAGCAGCGCCTTACAGATGGTGCTGGAGGTGGCTTCTTCAAGTTCCGGGTGCAGCAGCTTGCCAGATCCTGGCTCTCTCCTCTCGGGATTCCCTTCATTCTGCTCCGTCCCCTCGCCCCTGTCTGACTTCAGTCCTCTTACACTCCAAGTTGAATGACGAGTGACAACAGCCTAGTAAGCGACCTCCCTGCCCAGTTCTTGCCCCGTCTCCACCCTGCGGCGGCGCGGATGCTTCCAAAGGCACCCGTTTTATTAGTTTCTGCACGGAGCGCCGCCTTCTTCCCTGAAACCGCTTCACCAGAATCTGAATTTCCCCTGACTTGGCACTTGCCCCTTTCCATTCTTTTCTCCACAGTGCGGTCAGTGGTCCTTCTAAATCACGTTCCCATCATGTCACGTCTGCTTTCCTACACCCTTCTACCGCATCCACAATAAAAGGCGTACAAAGTCCTATGTGATCACAGGCTCTCTGACCTCACTACCCCCCAAACCCCTCCCCCTGGCTCGTTCCACATGTGTTACACTGGCTTCCTTGCTGTCCCTTCAACATATCACACATACTCCTACCACAGGACCTTTGCACCTTCAGCTCCCTCTGCCCAAAACAGTCTTTTCACAGGGGCTGTGAGGCCAGAGAATTCACAACATAAATCATTCTGCTAAAATGTTTCCTCAGAGGCTCCCCTGACTTCCACATGTAAAATCACTCTTCTCAGTTTATCTCTACCCCTTGGCCTGCCTTTTCTTTCCAGACCCCTCAACCACAGACTTCAGCATCTCCATCTGTTCACTTCTGTCACATGTTCCTTCTGAAATAAGAACTCTATGAGAGCGAGGAT
Source organism: Proteles cristata cristata (assembly GCA_017311185.1). Classification (NCBI taxonomy): domain Eukaryota; kingdom Metazoa; phylum Chordata; class Mammalia; order Carnivora; family Hyaenidae; genus Proteles; species Proteles cristata. The sequence goes on along the minus strand of JAESUZ010000193.1, from coordinate 200,673 downwards.
CTGGTGTCCTTTACATCTTTGATCTTTACTTATAATAATGCCTAGCACATGGCTGGTACATCCAAGTATACGTTAAATGGATGAATAAGTGCCTAAAGCCTATACATGGTTCTATAATGCCTTAAGGATAAACTCCAAATTCCTTAATGTCTCTGCCTCTTAGGTGCCCTCTCCCACAGCTATGTTGTCCAGAAAAGAACCTGTGTTGTCCAGAAGCCTCTATTTACTCATTTTAAGTCCCCATTGTCCTTTCTACCTCTTTCTCTCCATTTGTTTTAAAGTTTAATTTAATCGGGGCGCCTGGGTGGCTTAGTCGGTTAAGCGTCCGACTTTCGCTTAGGTCATGATCTCGCGGTTCGTGGGTTCGAGCCCCACGTCGGGCTCTGTGCTGACTGACAGCTCAGAGCCTGGAGCCTGTTTCAGTCTGTGACTCCCTCTCTTTCTCTGACCCTCCCCTGCTCACGCTGTCTCTCTCTCTCCTAGAAATAAATAAAACAACATTTAAAAAAAAATTTTTTAAAAAAGTTTAAAACTTTTGCGTGACGGGGGGGAGGGGGCGTGCAGGGGGAGGGGCAGGGAGCACGAGAGAGAGAGAGAGAGAGAGAGAGATGAGAGAGAGAGACAGGAGGGAAAGAGAGAGAATTCCAAGCAGGCTCCACACTGTCAGCTCAGCTCAGAGCCCAATATGGGGGTTGATCCCAGAACCATGAGATCATGACCCGAGCTGTAACCAAGAGTCAGATTCCTAACCAAGTGAGCCATCCAGGCTCCCCATCCCTTTTGCCTTGCCTAATCCCTATCACACTTCGGGTCTCGGGTCAGACTTAGCTCCTCAGAAGAGCCTTTCCTGGTGGCCTAGACCCTCCTGCAGCATTAGCTGCCGGCAGCCAGTGCAGTGCATGCCCACTGTGCTCACCACTTGTATTTCAATGAGCTGGTAACTTCCTTGCCCTACTGCTAAACCAGCATCTAATTCATCTTTTCTATTTCCAGGCTTTATTCAGTATGAAGGTCAGTGTCTAGTTCATGAAGTGGAACAGCCATTTAAAAATAATATAGAGATGGTAGTGACAAAAAGGCTTGTCAATTCAAATAAATCTATTATGTCACTGACTTAACTTACAAGTCTAAACAAATTACTGGACACTGTTAATGAGCTGACTCAAGCACTTGGTATCAATTTCTGTGAACATCAAAAATGTAAAGAAGGGTCACAGATGGGGGCGCCTGGGTGGCTTAGTCGGTTAAGCGTCCGACTTTCGCTTGGGTAGTGATCTCGCGGTTCGTGGGTTCGAACCCCGCGTCGGGCTCTGTGCTGACTGCCAGCTCAGAGCCTGGAGCCTGTTTCAGAGTCTGTCACTCCCTCTCTCTCTGACCCTCCCCTGCTCACGCTGTCTCTCTCTCTCTCTCTCTCTCTCCCCTACAAATAAAACAAAAGGGTCACAGATGAAAACGATATGAAAGGAGATTACTGTAAGCAATATATATCATCACATTTTCCCCCTGAAGTTTTTTTTTTTAATGTTTATTTTTGAGATATGTGCTGAGCAGTCAGCAGAGAGCCCGACGGAGGGCTCAAACCCACAAGTTGTGAGATCATGACCTGAGCCAAAGTCAGATACCCAATTGACTGAGCCACCCAGATGCTCCCCTCCCCCACCTAATGTATTTCTAAAGCTCTATTACCTAAATGTAGTCAGTGAGGGTTTGTTAGATGAGGAACAAAACTGAGTTTTATAAGGTATTCTACATATTACAAACAGATAAACTTTATTATTTTTAATAGTTCCTCTATGATTTATAAGATTATTTATATGATAATTTATATATGATCTAAGACTAAAGATCTCAAACTCTCAGAAAAATTACTTCATAATAAAAGAAACCTAACAGCCCAGTGAGGTAAATGTGTGACAGTGATTAACCGAAGACACCAAGCACCTGCCAGAGGGTCAAAACAGCTGCCAGACAGTCTCATTTGAGCAAATCAGCACATGTTTATAAACAGTATCCAAAAACAACCCTGTCAACATGCTCACTAAAAATCTCTATACTGTTTTTACAAATAAGATCCATTAAAAATGGCCAGGAACTGACTTTATCTTTTATCTCAACACCCACCCCCGCCCCCCAACACATGCTGTCCTGAATATGACATAATCACTGATGTATTTCAGTTACTGAGAGTCTTTGGATAGGAGCCATCACTGATGGAGAACATACTATGTTTAATCCTAAGTGCTACAAGGTCGTTAATACCGTCTCTCTCTTCTTTTGTTGTTCAGATGAGGAAACTAGGCATTAAAGACCTCAATGAGCTTGCCCATGGTAACACCGATGCAAAGCCAGAAATTTTTAGAGTCTACAGACATCAAAACTCACGGTGGTGGGGGAAGGGAAAAAAACACCACAACCAAAACACGAATGCTGACAGCGAGTGGAATATGTAACTCGCAACTATCGTAACAAATCCTTCCGTATCATGAAATCACTAAGCCTGGAGCACCTGCTCCTGGCAACACAAGTCCGTTTCTTCCCTGCTCTGTGACACACAGCATCAGCATCTAGTTAGAGCTTCTCATCGGCAACCTCAGGAGAGAAACGTTCCAATAGCCTAAACTCATCAGTACTGCGCAGACTTACCTAAGCTTGACCTTGTGTTAGATCTTTCTATTATCGCGTGCTTGCTGGGATTGTTTAACACTGAGCGCTTGGCGAGCGAGATGTCAGCCGTGACCCTTGTGATGGATATCCTGTTGGGGGGAAAGTAACAGAAGACCCCGAGGTTACTAGCTGGATAAGAGGGGATAGACATACATTCCCAAAACCCATCTAAGTTTGAAATATATAGCGAACATTAGTTTCCGATGAAAATAATTCATTTTTAATCATTTAATAAATGATTAATTAATCATTCATTTTTCTTTATCCTGCACCTCCTTACTTGGCATTTATTGTTTGCTTAGCATGTACTAAGCACTCTACCCAACTGAGAGTTTAGCAGAAGAGATGGGCAATAAATAAGAAAGGTAACTGACAAAATAATTAAAAGATCAAGATGGCTGCTGTGGAGAGGATAGATAGGGTGTTGTGTCAGTAAGGAACTAGGGGGGTCATTTTAGGTCTGGGAGAAATGAGAACCCCACAATTTGGAGGCTACAAACAGCAGGATGACTTAGACCAGAGACAGCCAAATAAACAAGTAACAGAACAGTTGAGTAAAGTAGAAGCCTCACGCTTACCTTTGAAGAAGAAGATAAAACTAAAAACAGGATGTTTGGTGAAAAGCCCTTTTAAGAGCTCGAGCCCCCCACCTCCCCTCTACTACAGAGAGTGACCAGATGATACCATGTCCCCCGTGTGATATAAGGCCACTGGTTGATTTTCTACAGGCAGTAAAATGCAGGGCCTCTGACCAGGAGACCGTAGGCAGAGTGACAGCAGAGACGCTAGATGGAAAAGAAAGGATTCTAAATGTTGAGAGTCCCCAGCCCTCTTCCCGGTCTTACAGTTTTGATAGCCAGGCTTGCATCCTCCGGGGTTCAGAGTGGAAGATCTTTCCGTGGGAAAACTGACTGCCTAAGAGAAGAGACCCCAAGACAATGACACTGGAGGTTTCCTATGCAGATGGTCCAGTGAGGTTGTCCTATAGGGAAGCCCAAAGCTGACAAGTGCCACCTGTGAGCACAGGATTTCCAAGTGATTGTGTGACACCCCCATTCTTAGACGGTAGCATCGCAGAGTTCACCGAGCGCCTGAGGAAAAGCTCCGAGAGTGACCAAAGCACATAGGAAAATCAATAGTATGAATAATATAGGTGATTCTTGAACAACATGGGGGTTTGAGGCACCAAAACCCTGTGCAGTCAAAACACACAGAGGGGCATCTGGGTGGCTCAATCGGTTAGGCGTCCAACTTCGGCTCGGGTCATGATCTCACAGTTTGTGGGTTTGAGCCCCGCATCGGGCTCTGGGCTGACAGCCAGCTCAGAGCCTGAAACCTGTTTCAGATTCTGTGTTTCCCTCTCTCCGCCCCTCCCCAGCTCGTGCTGTCTCTGTCTCAAAAATAAACAAAATAAAAATTTTTTTTAAATCCATATAGAACTTCTGCTCCCCCACCCCCAAACTTAATTAACAGACTACTGTTGACTGGAAGCCTTACCAATAATGTAAACAGGCTATAAACACATATTTTGTATGTTATATAAAATTATAACTATATATATATATATATATATATTCTGTATTCTTATACCTTTCTCTTAATTTTCCAGTATTTCTAATTGGTTCACTGGCAAGATTTTTGAAATGGTCACAATTCTTCCCCCAAATTTTCTAATAGATTTATTGAAAAAATTTCTCATAGGGACACCTGGGTGGTTCAGTCGATTAAGCGTCTGACTCTTGATTTAGGCTCAGGTTCTGATCTCACATTCTGTGAGATCGAACCCCGCATTGGACTCTCCACAGGCAGCGTGGAGCCTGCCTGGAATTCTCTCTCTTCCTCTCTCTCTACCCCTCTCCTGCCCATGCACACGTGCCCCCTTCCTCTCTTTCTCAAAAAGAGGCAGGAGCGCCTGGGTGGCTCAGTCAGCTGAGTGTCCTGCTTCTGGTTTCGGTTCATGTTATGATCCTACAGTTTGGTGGCTTTGAAACTGGGCTCACACCAGGTTCACACCAGGCTCTGTGCTGGCAGTGTGAAGCTTGCTTGGGATTCTCTGTCTCTGCCCCCTCATGCTCTCTCTCTCTTTCGAAATAAAGAAACATAAAAAAAATCCTCATAAGTGGAACCACACAAGTTCAAAACCATGTTGGCAAGGGACAGCTATATTCAAAGTTGAAAGCTAGGAGATTATTATATCCAGTAAAGTGTAACAAATTTGTATTGAGAAACTCAGAACGAGTTGCTGGAAATTAAAACTAACAGTAGAAATAAAAATTCAAAAGAACACCTGGAACATAAGAAAATCTAAAGGATGAAACAAAGCAAAAGGCAAATAGAAAATAGAAGGCATGAAAGTTAGAGAATTATCCAGAAGAGTCAACATCCAAATAATAAGAGTCCCAGAAAAAAAGAGAATCAAAAAAGCAGAGGAGAGGAGACCAAAAATTAATTCCAGAATTAAAAGTCTGATTTTCGAAATTGAAAAGAGGAGACACAGAATCTGAAGCAGGCTCCAGGCTCTGAACTGTCAGCCCAGAGTCCGACATGGGGCGCAAACTCACAAACCGTGAGATCATGACCTGAGTCGAAGTCAGACACTTACCTGATTGAGCCACCGAGGCAGCATATGTGTCCTGTAATTCTTAACAGCAACGATAGAAGCCAGAAGATAATGGGGCAAAAGCTTGTCAGAATTTTAAGGGGAAATTATTCTGATCAGAATTCTACAGCCATTTTAACTCTCAGTTAAATGGGAGAGTTGCTTAAAAACACTTTTAGACATCTGGGGCCTCAAAAAGTTCTGTACTTTTCAAGGGAAACTACTAGAGGATGTTGTTGACTGAAATGACAAGGTAAACCTTTCAAGAGATCAGTGGATCTAAGGAAAGGGGGCTCCATCCCAAAAGGAGGGCGAAAGGAGTCCCAAGAATAAAGGTGAGGGATTTCTCAGAATGACAGAAGGCCTCCAGAGGTTCAGGAAGACAAAGCTGAGTGATTACCGGATGCATTTCAATACATTCGGTGGGGGAGGAGGTGGAAACACCAAAGAAAAAAAGAATTACGGTATATAGTATGGCTCATCTGCATATTACCCACAAGGTCATAATACATAGTAGAAACGGAGCCAGCTGAAATGAGGATTTAACTGTTGGGAGATGGAAGAATGAGATGGGTGCAGGTATGGAAGAAACCGGAAGACGATGCATGAGAGGTAAGGACGTTGCAAGGTAGGAAGTCAACAGATAAAGCCTACCATGAAAACTCAAGTAGCAAATTGAGAACATTGTCTAGGGCTAAGGAGTAAATAACGAAGAGAGACACGTAACATAGTCGAGAGTGGTTGCTGTTTGAAGCTCGGGGCATTTGGTCCAGTGGGGGAAGGGACCCCCTGGCTGTTAAAAAGAAACGTGTTTACCTATGTATCACAAAACTCATTCTTTCTGGTGTCCGATTCCATCAATGTGGACCAATTCATAGAATTCTCTATCTATAAGCATGATAGGGAATAGTTGCATTAACCCCCCAAACACCCATGTGCTGCCTCCCACCCACCCCCCCGCGGTTGTCAGTTTTCTCCATCCTTCTCTACCCGTGGCACCCACAGAACTGTTTTTCATCGCTCTAGCTTTGCCTTTTCCAGAATATCACTGGAGCCTTCTGAATGGGGCGCCTTTCACTTTTCATAATGGAAAGTGAGATCCATCCATATTGTTCTAAGGGTCCATTTCTTCTTACTGCTGAGTGGGACTGCTGTTTTTTAAAAGATCAGTATTGGATTTTTGGGCTCTTTGTACTCTGAGGAAAATTTTATTTAACACATTAAAAAAAAGCAAGAACCAGAGAAGAGACACTAAAACACCAATTTAAACATGGTTTCATTATTATTTCAAAATGCTTTCACAAATGAAATCAGGCTATAGGTGAAACACCCAATGCTTAGGAATTGTTTAACATGTTTTAATTTATTTGGGGGCAGGTCAAGAAGCTAGAGTGACACAATCTGGGGAGCTCCAGCTGCAAGGAAGGGGACAGTCTAGCATCTGCGTGACCACAGAGGGAGTCATTCATCCAACACCTGACTGGCTGAATAGCATGAGGGTGCTATTCTGGAACTCAAATTCTTGTGGGATGGAGGGAGACAGAAAGGAAGCAGACACATATCTGATGTCAGGTCGTAATAAGGCCATTACAAAATAATGCAGGGTCATGAAGTCACAGAAGCGGTGAGGTGGAGGGCACATTTTTGTTCAGGAAAGACCTTTCAGGAAAGTTGACCTTTGGTCAGAGGCATGAAGGAAGGGAGGGTATGAGCCACATGGACACCGTGAGCAGGGTGTTCTAGGCAGAGCGAAGAGTGAGCATATGAAGTGGCGGGACAGCTGGATGGGACCCAGTCTGGGTCTGTGCTCTACACAGCCTTGGGCACTCCCTGAGAGGCAAGCTGCCCTGTGATGGGCACCGTCCTGAGGAATCCACGGTGACCAGACAGACGAGACCAGAGAGCGTCACACAGTCAGCCTGTGGGGAAACTGACTCAGAAGCAGGACCGGATTTTCTCTAATAATATATCCCCTCCTCCTTCCCCCATATGCTTGGACCTTTCTGCACATGGCATGCTCAGCTGAGAACCCAGTGACCTTCCGTGGGCAACTCTGTAAGCCGTGTGAAGTTGGGGCACCAACCTATTTCAACTCCTCAAGTAATGCCTTGGGGCTTGTCACTTCTTGGGGTTCCACTAAAAAAGGGACCTTGAAAATCCTAAGGGCAAAATTTGAGGGATGATTCAATTTAGAGTTCTTAACCTTCCTGGCAAATCAAAACTGCCATGTAGGCTTTGAAAGTTACATTAGGTCCTACCTTAGAGATTGGGTTTCAGCCACAGGCAGCAGAAAAGCCCTTGTTTGGTGGTGGTTTGCTCTGATTTATTTTTAAAGTGCTGCAGAGGATTCTAAGATGCATCCAGGCTAGATAACCACCAGTGTAGAAGAAGCGGTCTTCACATCTAAGCAAATTATCTACATGACAGAATACAGTGATGTAATGTTTCCCAGGATTATTGATTTCCAAGAAGATTCCCTCGCAAAAGATTCAACGGTGTACATACCCCTACGATTCAGTTTGCATTCCAGATACTGCAGTGCTGACAGCTAGCTAACATTTGCAAAGTCACTAGGGAGGAAAGCCAAATTCATCACCAAGGGTAGCTTTCCTTCCTGTCCTCAATTTCCTTGTTAATTTACCTGTCAATGTCCTACAAGGTGAAGCCGAAGATTGCTTTGTTTACATGACACAGTTGGTTAGGACGGACCGGATTTTAAATGGGCTACTGTTCGGCACGCAACAGAGAGAAGATAATGACTTCTCATCTCTTCTTTGACCTGACATACTTTAATGCTGTTTAAGAGCGAGGATCACGATTCTGACAACTCTCCAGGGCTTTGGCAAATGAACCAAACTAGGTTTAAGAACGGAAAAGAATTCCTGTCCACAGTCTCTTCCTCACCAACACTTCCTCTCCTATTTTCTTCTCCTTGGGCTTCAAATTTTTTAAAAATAAATTTAGTTTATTTAATAGATAATTAAGGAGTAATTAGTTTTTCCCTTCTAAAATTGCATGTACAGAGAAGTACCAGATACTTGTGAGGAGTTTCCTTCCCCTATTGGTGCCAAAAGCAGACATTTAAGGATTCAGGGACTCGGATGTCTTGCCCTGTGTTAAAAAGTTAAATTTTCCCATGGATTTTTCTAAGTGGATCTTATGGACCCTCTTAAGTCCTTTGAAGATCTTAAATAGGTGATCCCAAGCCTAGAGTGTTAAACGTGAGCTCTATGGTTCAAAAAAGCCCCAGCTGGTCCAGAAGCAGCAAACCAATACAGCATTGAGATATTTGGTTCATTTGTCTCTTAAATGAAATCAGTCTGGATAGCTAACATTTTAGAACATGGGTCCAAGATCTACCCTATGGCTGGAATCTGTCTTCTAAATTCAGAACTTGCTAGGTTTGGACAGCAAAGAAATGCCATCTCATTTCTCCGCCCTTGGTGTTTTGGAAGGGATGGTGGGCTGACTCCGTCGTGGAGATCATAGTGCTTTGTCTGAACAAAGGAGAGATGGGATCCAGCTCACAGCTGAATACGGTTGCTCAGGCTGCGGAATTGAGAAGAGACATAAAGGAAGTAAAGATACCAGTTAGGAGGCAACTTTTGCTCATAATCCAGGGAAGAGATGCTGGTGTCTTTGACCAAAAGGAGAGCAGAGGATGTGTGAGAAGTTGGTAGATTCTTGATATATTTTGAGGATACAGATGACAGCATTTGGATGTGGAACGTAAGAGAAAAAGAATAGTCAAGAATGATTCGGGGTGCTTGGGTGGCTCGGTTGAGTGCCCGACTTTTTTTTTTTTTTAATTTTTTCTAATCTTTATTTAATTTTGAGAGAGAGACAGAGTGCCAGCAGGGAAGGAACAGAGACAGAGGGAGCTACAGAATCCGAAGCAAGCTCCAGGCTCTGAGCTGTCACCACGGAGCCTGACACAGGGGCTGAACTCATGAACCATGAGTTCATGACCTGAGCTGAAGTTGGATGCTTAACTGACTGGGCCACCCAGGCGCCCCAAGTGTCTGACCCTTAATGCAGGCTCAGGTCATGAGCTCACCATTTGTGGGATCTACCCTTGTGTCGAGCTCTGCGCTAACTGCATGGAGGCTACTTGTGATTCTCTCTCTCCTTCTCTCTCTGCCCCTCCCCCCTCAAAATAAATAAGTAAGCATAGAAAAAAAAAGAATGATTCAATGTTTGGGGGCTGATGGGTCTTAGGACTGACAGTTGAAGCAGCTATACTTCAGGCATGGAAAACTATGAGAGGAGCAGGCTTTAGGGGGGAGTTGGAGGTTCAATTTGAGAAATCCATTAGACATCTCAGTGGTCACACTAATCTGGAATTCAGAGAATAGACTGGCGAAGGAATGCTATTTACAAGCCTAACATAAAATGAAATCACTCACAGAATGAGTGTAACTGGAAGAGAAAAGACCAACGGACTTGACCCCTGGGCTCTCCCAGATGTCTAGTGGATGACAAAGAACTGGCCAAGGAGGAAAAGGAGACAAAGTGAGATAAGAGAAAACCAGGAAAGTGTGCGTGCAGGGAACAAGCAAATAAAGTAAAAGACAAATGAAGCAGTCCGACAAGTCAATTAAGAGGAGGGCTGAGGATTCACCCCTGGATTTAGCGAGGGTGAAGGTCACGGGCGAGCTAACAGGACCAGTTTTGGCTGAGCGACGGCTGAGTAACGAGCACACTTCAGTGTGAGAGAACACGTGTGCACTACGTGTTCATGGAGTTTTGCTAGAAAGAAAAGGAGAAAAACAGAGCAGCTAGAGGGGAACAGCCATTCTAAGTTCCGTCAGAGGGAGAAAATAACCTTTTTAGGAGCCAACCGAGTGTCCGTGAGAAATGAGAAGTAGCGATGAGGAGAAAGGAAGGGATTCTACAGCTGCGTTGGGGTAGGAATGGGATGTAATGCCCGTATCGTTGGGTTGGCCATTGCTAGGAACATGGGAAGGGAAAAACAGAGCATTCAAGCAAAGACACAAGTGGGGATCAGTGTAAGGGTGGGAACTCTTGGAGGTTTTCCTCGGTTTGCCTTCAAAGTGGAGAGTGATGACAAGGGGGTTGGGAACTGGTGAGAGGGGCCAAGGTACAGAAGTCAGAAAAGTGAAAAGAAGATGGATATTGGGTACATCGGTGCAGCACTGACAGCAGGCTGACTTGAGGGTGAGACTAGTCAACAGGCCAAGTTCAGCTTATAGGTGCAGATGCAGGGACAGAGAGCTGGCTTATCAAGGACATGTCCTTATAGAGGACGTGCTGAGCAAGTATGACAGATATTCACTGAATCAGATTGAATTGAATGAGACTTCTTGCCCGTCACCATATAGACCTCAGAGGGCATTTTTCTCTTGGGATCACATGCCCGCCCCACCCGGGTTTTGTCATCTTCCCGAAGAAATCCACAAAACCCAATATCATATTGAAATACTCACCGTCCTTCAAATCTGTGTTTTAAAAAATCAAACAATGCTTTTTGCATCATATCTGTGACCTGCAATTGAGCAATAAATTAATCAGGTGCAATAAAACCATTACTCATTATGATAAGACACTTCTATTCCTCAGACTGTTTAAGAACCCTACAGTGCCCCTTTGGGAAAAGTAGCACATGAGATTGCCACATCGTTTCCGTTGCTGAGACCTGACCACAGTGACAATTAAAACGGGGGATTTCCCCCAAAGCTATCCTGATGTTTTAGTGACAGTAACATGACATTCCAAGCGCTTTCAGGCAACTCTCCGTTTGATACTATTCCCCGCCCCCTCCCCCAACTCAGTAAACTAAAGCTATAGCCAAACTTCCAAAGCAACAGCCATAACAGCAGTACCGAACAAAACAGGAAGCACTATATACCACAGCCAGGGACACAACGTGCTTCACGGCTACGAGCTCTTTAAGTTCTAAATTCAAGGGAGCGGCAGAGTCACAAAGGAGCACTGCACGCGAAGGTCAGGTGTGCTCCGGAGGGCAGCCACTCACCTCATACCCCTTCAGAGAAGGGCCCACCAAGACCACGGGTCGCATGGAAGGTACCACGTCATAAGGAGGAGTGTGCTCGGTCTGCAGAGAGAGAGCAGAGGACTTCAGATGGTTAAGAGGCGGGGGGAGCTTAGATATCTTAAGTCTAAATTGTTCTTTCTGAACTCTGTCATAGGAGGCACCGGCTTTCCAGAGACTTCTGTTCTTTTTTACTTGCCTCTTTCCTCAGTAAACCCAATCAAAGCACGGTGGGCTTATTTTCCTAAGGGTTTTCAGGTGACTGAATCGTCTACCGTTTTCTTGCTCACCTCAAGAAACACTACTGACATTGGTTCCTAAAGCAGGAAGTGCTGCTTTTCAGAAAAATCTAGTTGGAAGGACAGAAACAAGCCTCATGCAGAAAGGTGTTCAGGCTGGACTGGAGGTTAATACTGCTTTTTAAATGCACTTGAGAGTTTTCTGAAGAGCTGAATGATCAGACCTAACGTGGTTAATTAGGAGAAAAGAAAGGTCTTATTAGCTATGCATCCTGCTCTTACCTGGATAAAACCTAATTTCAAGACAGCATAACGCCCATCACCAAATAATACTTGCAAATCCCTATGAAACTGTGAGAGTTTACAGTGACAGGCAGGCCTGTTTTCGGTAAGGACCCCTAGCACACGTTAGGGACTCGGGGTTTTGGATTTGGGGTTTCTATCCCTTGGAACTTGAAAACTTAAAAATGTAGCGTTTATGTATCTTGTAAGGAAGGCGGTTAATGTGTGATAACAGTCAAGCATGCTGCACGGGCCTCCAAAGGTTCATTATCAACCTGCGTATCTAATATGCTTCTCCAGAGTGGCCTGGGTCACGTCTCTATTACATAATGAATTCATGCCTTTCCACGAGACTTTCTTTCTTTCTTGGGAGAGCAGGGGAATGAGCTAGATTCTGTAGCGATTTCTTAAACTTCCAAAAATGTTCCGCTCTAACTGCTTCACATAAAATGATCAAGATAAAACTTTTCCCCCCAAAACTCAGGGAACAGCTACTTTGCATGATCACATTACAATCGGCTGTTTCCATAACAGAAATTGCTTACGTGGACCCCAGAGGACATTTTTTTTTTTTTAATGCAGAAGAGAGAGAGATAAGATCTCCCACCACTGGGGTGCACAAATCATTGTTATCTGAAGCTTCCTGCATTAGGAGTGCCTGAAAAAATACATTTAAGGAATCACACAGACACAAATAATATTTTTAACTATTTTAAGAATTTGAAAAATGGGTGCATGAACACGTCATTTCTGCACCAGCCTGTTGCTCGAGAACAGTGCAGGGTTGCTTAAAACTTTCTGACTTTGACTGACTTTCACTTGCTTTGAGTGGGGGGTTGGGGGTGGGAGGTAGTTAAAAAACATTGTCCTTTCGACCTGAGATTCCGCCCACAGGAGCAGAGAGAGATTTCTAGGGGGTAAAAACGATGCTGCCACTGTGCTGTCCAATTTCACCGCTTAAAATTTTACCTAGTGTTCAAACTTAATTTTAATAGACACAAGAAAGGTAGAATACATTTTCAAACAGGAAAAAAAAGAAAAAAAAAACGAGACAAACATAATACAGTAAGAGCACAAATGCCAAGAGCACCACTCTAAAAGCAACCTAAACGATGGAAAACAATCTTATCGGTGAATGTCAGGTTGGCTTTTCGTTTCTGAGCTCTACATTGAAGTTCACCACATAATCAGTAACACAAGAGAAATGAAAACCAGTGCCGAAGGCATCATAAGCATGTTTGTTATTACATTGGTACCACCTGGGATCAAACTGAAGCTGTTTAGAAGCCGAGTTCTTAAAACTGTTCAGGAGGAGAATACCTTTTCCACTGTTGGAACCAGGAATAGAAATTGCACATCTTTCAGCAACGGCTACCAAGAAATTTCATTTCAAGCCTAAGTGGCCCAGGATTTCACACATAAGGTCTTGGTTCCTTTGATCTGTGGCTACCAGCTAGCAAAGGGTTACCCATGCCGGTCATCAATCAGCTGCTCATTCGATAGGGTAGCTACAGAAATTACCTTATTTGATGGAATATTGGTACTTTGTGCCCTATGGATTAACGACACCATCATTTTTATCTGCCGTTTTCCGCTAGCCCTATCTTGTTCCAACTGTTTACTTGAAAAAAAAATCTGTGGTTTATAGACATCAGTGAAGTTTGGGAATTTAAGAGAAAGCAAACTTCAAAAAAAAACCCATATTTTGACTAACATGGTTTCAGTTCAGGTCACTGCTCTGTAAAATCCAGAGCATCTGCAGGATGCGGAGTTTCTAGGCATCTGTGCAGGCAGGACTGTTAGTCACTCGGCCACGAGCTTTAGCTGCGCCGGGGCGACAGGACCAGCGAGTTGGGCCACTGGTGTGGACGTACATCAGGCTGGGGCCGTCCGTGTTAACGCAAAAAGCCAGGTTTTCATTTTTGCCTGGAGCGCCGAGGTCTTCGATTATAAACCATCATTCATTAAAAAAAAAAAAGAAAACCACCACCAAACTTCACAGTTCAGCTTGTGACACCTCATGGATTATTTTAGAGTTCCTCCATGTAGCAAAATGCCTGCGTCCATGTCACGATGTGCCCATCGGAGTGCTGGGCGTGGTGACACTGGGAAGCACGACTCCAGAAGACGGCACAGCGGTAGGCTGCTTTTCAAAGGGGCGTGTGTGAGCCGGAAGGAATGGAAACTGTGTGTGTGCGCGTGGGGGTGGGGGAGGGGCGTCCTTAAAAAATAATGCTTTCAAGCTACAAAATGCGTGAAAGGAAACAGACTTTGGAGTGAAGGGCGCTCAGGAATACCCTGGTTTCCAAGTCAGGGGACAAAGAGGCGTCACCGTGTGGCATGTTGGCGGGCCGGTGGCAAAGGCTGTACGCACGGCGACCGCCCCGTTATCCAACAGGTGAGATGCTGCGAGCTGACTGCGGGAGGAGGGAAGAACATCGGGGGAGGATTTATATATGACAATAGGAAAAACTCACAGTAAACCGCCAAAACAAGCCTGCAGTTTTCCACTGGTCTTGTTCATCTGCAGAGTTTCCACCTAGTGGATCAGAAGTTTAAATACTGACTAAATTAAAAATTGAATCATTTTTTTTTTTTTTAGTACAAGCTACGTATCTGGATATCATCAATCAGAATCTAATCATGGTTTTTTTAATATGCTTGCTATAAGTTAAATTTCTGGAAAAAGGAAAAGAGACAAAGACAGACAGAATAAGCATGCACAGTACAGGTGCATTATCTGGGGTTGTCAGCGTCTGACATCTTTGAAGGTTTCAACAAATGCCCTCGGTGGTAGGTATTATTCCATCAAAAAGGATAAGTACTGTAATAGCGCTTGAACGGGTCACTCCCTGAATTTAGTCGGTTGGAAATGCATGGACTCCATGAGCTGCTTGCTAGGTTCTTTTCTCAGGACGGAAATGACTGCGTTTCTGAAAATCGTGGGACTTAATGCTAATGATGCCAGTGGCGAGATAAACACAGCTGATGTCAATGTGAACTTACCGATCTCTGCTTCTGCTTAGCTACAGCAGCGTGGAAGAGAAACAAAGAATAACAGAGCATGCACGTTATTGGCTTATCAAAAGACACAGACAGTCAACAGGACGAGAAGTGTGGCGCAGTGCGGTTGAGCAGGTGAGCAGATGGGAGCTTGGAAGTTCATGTTACCTTCTTAAAGAAGGGCATTCTTTTCTCTTTGGAGTGGGGTGACGTTACACTGTTTGCACTGGGTTTAGGGGAGCGGTGGTTTGCTGGAATATCATTTTCTTCTGCATCTAAGCCAGTAGCATCTATGTCTATAGCTATATACAGACAAACAATTCAAAAATCATCAGGTAGACAGGAGAGGAAAAACAGGTTATATAAAAAAAATAAAACGAAAGCAAATAAAACTAACCACAGTCAAAGGTCTATCATGAGTGCTCAGCATACTCAACAAAGTAAAATTTAAAGGTAAAGCACGTTAAGAATGCCACGTAATCAAATCGAGCAAAACCCAAAGATTCCCTCCACGATAGACTTGCTTGAGCAAAGTTATGCCAGATCTCTCGAATAATATTTTTAGAGAAACACTTTAAAGGTGTAGCTTCAGGTAGAACACTGGTATTTTTCCACATCAACTGTATCGGAGTCTGGTGCAGAACATTTGGCTTCACGTCTCACAATACCTTAACTCAGCTTTTAGATAATGAGCAACCTTTATCACAGTGCACCTCAGGTTTCTTATTTTTGCTTGGTTTTGTGGGAAAATAAGGGCAATGTGAAAAGCTATCCTCAGATGCCTGTTGCGTCTGAGAATAGAAAATCCTACATTCAGGCAGCGCAAAGAAACGAGTTGTACATGAGGCAAAGGATTCAGGGAACGTTCCAGGATGGGCAGCATTAAAATGATTTCAAGATGGTATGTACCCCCTAATGAGTTACTAATTAGAAAACACTGGGCCCCACGATCTCCAAATGAAATGAGTCTAATGACATAACGGGACTTCCAGTGACTTCTATAGAGCCACTGGACTTCATCGGAGAGGCAGAGTGGAAGGGCAGAAAGACCCAAGGGAATATGGCACCTGTCTCCTTGATTGGAGAGTGAGAGGTTTCGATTTGCAGTTCGATTTGATTTCACTTTTAAAATCTTCTGCCTTTGAAAACTGGAGCATGTCAAGATTAAGCATGAAGTGAAAAAAGATCCATCATCTCATCTAGAACTTTATAATTCGCTTCCACACGCAATTAGTACAGAATTTCCTCAACTGCAGAATCAGAGCTGGAAAGCATTTGGAAGGTCGCTTTCAACCATCTTATTTTTTAAGACTGAGATGATGAACTCTTAGAGAGTTTAAGGGACTTGGTCTTGGCAAAACTCGGCAGAGCCAGGTCTCGGAACTGAGGTTTGCCTCTGCGAGCCCCTGTGCCCGGTCCGTGCACCACGCTGCCTCTCCAGATGAGCCCTCTCTCCACCCAGGTACCCTTCTTTCTCCAGTCCCCTGTGCTCTCCAAATGGGGTCGCGTCCTCGCGGGCAGGATTCAGGAAGACACCACAGAGGTGAGCTCAGGAGAAAATGAGTCTAGGGCTTAGGTGAGGTCATGGAAAGGAAAAGAAGAAAATCTACTCCGTCTAACAAAACCCCACAATACCTTCAGATAAGGACCACGCTGCCATCTGGGAATAACAGTTCGATGCTACAAAGCAGCTACCATTCCTTCACACAAGGAACAAACACATTGGGTTCACACAATGGCAGCCGCGGCCGACCTCTTCAATGGTGGCAGATCACCTGGGAGCCATCACATCACTCTTCAGTTCGGAAGCGATTATGGATATTAGGTGACTCAGCCTTTGGAAAACTAAGATCTCGTTTAATTGGTCCTTTGATTCATCCGATTAGGTTGAGACCTGTGATGAAGTAACTCCCTGGCACTGTTTGCACAATATTGTATTTATCAACTACTGCTTGCGGAAAGAGCAGGTAGGATTCTCTCTCCAGTGAAGGTAATAATAGGCTGAGTTCATTCCAAGTATTTAGTTAGACTTCCCTAGCAACCAAGTCATTTGCTGTGCACCATCCACACATACTGATGCACTAAAAGGTTCACCATGTAGTGTGCAATGAACACACTATAAAATGTGCCCGGGGGTTGAATGGATGCTTTTACACAACACTGTAGTGCTTCTCATTATATCCCAACTTAGGAAGCAGGTTGTTAGTGTCTTCCTGGATACAATGGGGAGGATTGGGGTCAGTTTTGTTTTTTTTTTACTATTTCTAACATGTATCTTGACCAACATCAGATAACTTTCCCTTCCGGTGGTACATTCCCATACATTTTTACCTTCCTCATCTTTTCATGGGCTTATAAAGGTCACCTTCAGGGGACAGTACTTTCTGAGAGCCTTTCTGAAACTGAGGATACCTATTGGCATGTCAGAGTTGATAGGCAAAGTTCAACTGGGATGGCAAAGTTCATGAATTAGATTTTATGATTTGGCCATTGGATCTAGTCTGATCTGATCAGTGGATGGATTTTTTTTTTTAATTCTTGAAATGTTTATTTTTGAGAGAGAGAGAGAGAGAGAGAAAGAGCATGCACAAGTCGGGGAAGGGCAAGAGAGAGGGGGACAGAGGATCTGAAGTGGATTCCATACTGACAGCAGAGAGCTTGACATGGGGCTCTAACTCAAGAACCATGAGATCATGACCTGAGCCGAAGCCGGATGCTTACCCGAGCCACCCAGGTGCCCCGTGGATGGATTTTTTTTTTTTTAATTTTTATAGTAAGAGATGATATACATAAAAAGTTTGATATTGTCCAGATGTTTGGCGGCCCACACATAGCCTCAAACCCTGAGTCAGGTTTGAAATTTACCTGTGTTTGGACACAAGGCCTCAAAATCCCAAACTGAGAACTTTCCAATGGATTAGTTCTGACTACGGTTAACTTAACTTTAAAAGCCATCTGGGTTCACTCTGACACGCAGAGAATTCTAAAACATTTTGGCCACTCTCAAAACACAATAAGGAAATTTACTAAGTTAAGCATGTTTTACTCTTTTCATAGTTACATACACTTTATTAGAGTCAGATGGCTACCCCTTTTCTGTTTCATACTTGTGTTTGCAGACCGTGGCAAACATTAGTGTTTATGTGGGAAAAACTACTTCCATAAATAAGGAAATAGTTTCTTTTACTGGTCCTCACTAGAATGTTTGTTTTTGCTTTTTGTTTGTTTTTCATTTTGTTTTTGTTTTGTTTCTGTTTTTGTTTTTTCTGGCTGAGAGCCTCGGAAACATTTTTTGAAATCTAAATTGTAACTTCATCTTAAGACCCCTGGGTTAAGTGGGGTCCTGGGGTGACCCACGTGGGCATACACATGAACGTGGGCGGGGGGGTATGTGTTGTGTAACTGGCTACCACCCAGTGACTAGAATATGAAGTGGAAATCCTTTCTTTTCCAAATCCTTGAGAACCTCCAAGAACATTTACTTTAGGCAAAATGCTTATATTCCTTGGTCTAGCGGTGGGTGAGGTGAATTGCAGATAGGGCCTCTGGGAAATAAAGATGAAAGCTACATTTGTAAGCCGACTCACACTGGATGAATCAGGCGGTCTACCGTGCAGGTGGGGTGGGGTTACGTCTCTGTAAACATTTTCTGAAGTTTTCCTTCAGAAGAGCTGAAATCTGAAAATTAGAGCAGGTTCCTGACGTGCCTATTATAAATTTTTGTGGTTGGCAAATGCTTCCAGTCCATTCAGTCACAAGTGTTTTCTATTCTCGGGATTCAAGAAATGCTATTCCAAAGCCCCGTATCTGTATAAAACTTGTCAAGTTTTCAATCACCCTGACTTCGCTGTAGTGAATTGAACTTTTGTTTTAGTAATGGTCAACGCCTGCCGACAAAAATGAAATGTTATTTTAAAAGCACACGGACTCACTCCTCAAAACGCATGTGGCCTGCTCTCAAATGTTCAAAACTGTTCGGAGGCCACAGCCTGGTTTACGGAAATGGAAGAATGTTCCTGGTCTGCAGGAGTGGCGTGGACCTCTGTGCATGGGGCTGCTGTGCTGTGACAATATGATGTGACATTTCCCCATTTCAGGACCCCAGGTCCAGTCCTCTGGAGCCTCTGAGACAGTCTTTAAGATATAGATGAAGGGTACAGCTTTATAGCATCATCTCCGTAACTTTACTTGTTGGAGAAGGAGTAGAGATAAGCCTCCTTTCCTTTGTGCCTTCAGTAAATAGCTACCCCTGTGCTGATGAAGGGAAGGCATAAGCCTTACATAATACCTAAAAGGGCTTCAATTTTCATTTCAAACATATGATTTTACTTAATTTTGGGCAACTCACAATTACTGCAAGTTGTACCTACATGGTGTTTTAAAATCAGTATGCATCCTAAAGTGGTTTATTTCTTATTGTGTTCAGATTTCGCACTTAAAAAAGTTCTATCAGTTTTATCAAGAAGCCTCTGATTGGTCTCTAAAAGCCACCAACACTCAGCAGCGAGGCGAGATCAGAAGTCAAGGGGAATCCTGTTCTTAAGACACACCAGTTAGAGGGCAACTGCTTCCCTACCTTCTCCATGGATGTACACGCTTCCCTCTTCCAACTTCCTAGGAATCACACAAGGAATCATTTCACTCTAATGCTCTGCGGGTGAGTCCTTGCAGTCTTCCTCTGAGGCCCAATCTTAGCAAACTAAGATGCTGATGACTGTGGGCTTTCTGCAACTCTACCAATTGGTCTCCTAATTATATAGAACTCCAAGTTCTACACAGAATGGTACAGTTGCCAGATTTATTTTTTTAATGTATATTTATTTTGAGAGAGAAACAGAGAGACAGAGAGAGAGAGAGAGAGAGAGAGAGAGAGAGCAGGGGAGGGGCAGAAAAAGAAGGAGAGAGAGAATCCCAAGCAAGGAGGTTCTACACTGTCAGCACAGAGCCCAACGTGGGGCTCAATTCCACAAACGATAAGACTGACCTGAGCCGAAATCAGGAGTTGGACACTCAACCGACTGAGCCACCCAGGCACCCCCCGAGTTGCCAGATTTAACAAAGAAAAATAGAGTCAGATTTGAATTTCAGACAAATAATATTGTTTTTACTATAAGTGTTTCTCATATGATGCTTTACGTATACTTAAAAAAAGTATCCTTTATCTGAATTCAAATGTGACGTGGTGTGCTTCTCCACTGCTTTGGAAAGAAAACAGTAGTTACTCTTCCTATGAGTGTTTCTGTCTCTTTCAAGACGTGTCTTACATCTTCCAAAAAGCTTTTTGGGGAAAGCTCATGTCAGGCCAATCACTCCATCATTTTCTTCTCCTTTTGTTGCCTTTCCAAAGCTTTTATCCTTCTTTTTATTTAACATTGAGGCCAACAACACACATTACACTGTGTCCGATGGTGAGCATGCACCCATTTCCTGCCCATGACGATGTACTGGGCACCACGGCGGGGTATGTAGGGATAAAAAGGGAAGTACATTCATCACTTTGGTCATCCAAGCCACTTACAGGGAACACACTGACATATTTCCTTTTTTTCAAAGCCCTGCCACAATTTCCCCATATTGTTTCTTACTCCGTGTGAGCATTCTTATTTCTGATCACTCTGAACCTTTCTAGGGTTCATACAGTGATTCTGTGTATGTAAATTCACATAAGTAGGAAAGACTGAGGAAAGCGTGAAATGCAGAATGCACCGTTTCGCACTTATTACCTACTTACCAGAGGACGGAGGTGTAGATTTTCTGGAACTAGGTACTATGTCACCCAAACTGGATGATGAATTTCCTCCTGATTTACTGAAGTAAAGCAAAAATTTATATTACACCTGACACTTATTTCAGACATTAAAACATTTCTATTGCTCAATAAACATGATTAGTCATTGTCTTTTTACTGAACTTTAAATTCGTCTTCCCTACAAGGAGGCAAATAGTAATTTCCCAGCGGAGATTCCAGGAGTACTTGACACAGCCACGTAATAGTCTCTGTTTCAAATTCAATGTTTAATTTTAAAAGGCCCTGAGAGAATGGAAGAGAACTAGGGTAATTTCTGCAGCCCTTAATCTCTCCGCCAGTGCTAACAGCAGATTTCCTTTGCTTTTTATGTCAGAGACCTTCTGAAGTAATAATGCATAGACCCTTAAAGTTAACACCGAAATGTATGATTTTCTTCTTGTGTGGGTCCTCATTCTTTGGCTCAGCTTGGGTACTTTTAGTGTATTAGGATTGAAAGTGCCCAAGCTTTCATGGGCAACCTACAAAAGAAAAACACAGCAATACTAAACTCGCTGACCTTTAAAGGATCTACCACGGAGCACGACACATGCAGCGCTGTATGATTTAACCCTCTGCTAGTGGTTAGTATTGGGAACATGTCCCAAGCCTGACGACCACAGAGGATTCACCTTGGTTATTTTAGGCACAAGTTGAAGAGCGTATACGTCAGAACCACCAAATTCTAAAATCTGAAACAAGACACGTCAGCATCTTAGAAACTTAAGAGTGAACATCGGAATAAGAGCGCTTATATTTTGTTTTTGCTTTTTACCAGCATGCCACCATGCTAAATATCTTATTACCAAAAGGCCCCTTCATGGATGAAGAAGATGGAAAGGAATAGCTACAGGAGTGAGAGGCAATTTTGCCAAGATGATCGTAGTGCCTGACGTTTATTATCAGAGCCAATCATGGGTCTAGTTGAAAGGATTTGCTACAATGTCTGTTCACCAAAGGGTAATGTTTTAATTACATAAGTATCAAGATAAAAATATAAATTCCACTAAAACGCCAATAACCAGGCTGAACTGTATTTCTGCCATTCTGGTATTTTCATGCATAAAACAGACAAACATCAAACACTTTAAGGAGCTGGCAGGAAGCCGCTGGGTCTTTTTAAGATTCTTAAGAGGGTCCTCCAGTACATTTAACAAGAATACCAGACCATATATAAAACTAATAAAAAGTGGTATTTACAGAAGCAGTAAGAATACTCATCACCAGGACCAAAACTTTTTCTTCCAGAAGTTTTGTGTTTGTTTGGTTTTCGTTGTTACTTCTTCTAAAGTCCAAAGTCTAATTTCAGTTGAAGCATGGGTCTGTGTTACATTCTCTTTGAATTTTAATAAAAGTCAAGGTATTATTTGAATTGTGTAAAATTTCCACAACCACTGCAAATAGTCAAAATGTTCAAAATGCAAATTTGCCCTTAACTTTTAATTCTAGACAAATGCCACATTCTTGAGCTCTGCTCCCCATTTACCACCTTTGGTTTCGGTTGATTTTCGTAATTTAAAAAAATCAGAGGTTTTTACATACTGCTGAATTCTGGTTCTGTCCTCAGAATAAAACTGTGTTTCAGGTGTTAGAAGGCAAATGTAAAATCTCTGAAAGCAAGTAAAAAATACTTTCACATACTGAGGCATACACTTAGGTAAACAGATAGGACAAAATAAAATCAAGAAAATCAAAAGAAAAGATACACAGGTATAGGAAAGGTCACCTAGCTCCCTAAAATAAGTTATGAGGTGTTACTCCCCAAATACAGACGGTTTATATAGTCTTTTAAGGGAAAAAATCCAATAGCAAAACAATCTAATATAGTAACTAATACGAGACGTAATAATAATAGCGATCTGCCCTCTCCTTGCTGTGCCTCGGCCCTTGCCACACAACGTGCAGCATAAAACGTTGTCCATTCGCAGTCTGGCTACAGTCAGATGGATCCAGATCACATCCTGATTCTACCACTTACAAGCTGTGCAAGCTTGGTCAGGTTCCCTACCTTCTCTTTGCCTGTTGCCTCGTCTGAGAAGTGGAAGTTCTAATACTTCTTGTTCCCGTAGGTTCTTATAAAACTGAGCTGATGACGGACATCAGACCCAGGGATGCCCACCTGGGAGGCAAAGGAAACCATGCTTCCTTAACAATGCTGGCCAAACCTTCTCCCTACCTACTCCTTGAGAAGTATTCTCAGTTTGTATGTGAATAAGCAGAGAAAGATATACACGTCTATCTCCGTAAAAACCCATCCCAAAGTTTCCACAATGCATTCTACAAAAGACTATTCCAAAGACGTGAACCAAGAAAAGTTCAAGGTAATGTTAGTATATACATGAAAAATCTCCCCATCCCACTATGCAGATTCATAGGCTGAGCAGATTAAAGTCTCGGAAAAATCTTATGTAGTACTGTCCTAACCTTGTTTGACCAGGTCAACTCTTGAAAATACTGAATTATCCTCCACAAGTCAAATCAAAACAATCTCTTCTGTGAGATCACTTCAAAGCTCAACAAACTATATACCACCAAATTCAAAACAGCAGTATCTATACTCTATGAAAATAAAACTTTTCCACGTTGTAAGATTGTACTAGCTAGTAAGGAGAGACCAACTATCATTACACAGGATAGAAAAATACACAGTAAAGCCAGGAGAACACTGGAAATTTTATGAATAGGATCCCATCTCCAACACCCTGTAAGTAAAACGTGCATGCTTTTTTGATCTGCATGTGTCCACTTTTATAGGACTAAACACATCTCAGAATCTGAGAGCCTCCAATAACCCACAGATTAATGAAAGCCAAATATGAGGGAGAGCTTTCAAACAAAAGAGGAATCCACCTGAACTCAAAGAGCCTGACAGTTACAAAATACTAGTTAAAAAGGAGGGATGTTCCAAACCAAAAAAAGATCTTCTATTTGACTTATTTGCAGATACTTGGGGAGGTGGGGGAAAATCTTGCTTATGCTAAAATACTACCAGTGACAAAGAAACTTGTCGCATTATAGAAACAAAATATAACCAAGAAAATAGAAGCCTAGCAATTCACATTAATAAAAAGGTTTGCCCAAATCACATCCCTTCACACAAGGAGAAGCGGGCCATGTTCTCGGACTTGTCTGCATCGGGTTCAATTTCGAATTCACTCTGTGTCTGAGGAGCTCTTCCAGCGATTCTTTTAGTGAGGGGCTCACAACCTCAAGAATTCTGGGAAGGAT
The DNA here is from genome assembly GCA_017311185.1 of Proteles cristata cristata. Lineage (NCBI taxonomy): Eukaryota > Metazoa > Chordata > Mammalia > Carnivora > Hyaenidae > Proteles > Proteles cristata. The sequence goes on along the minus strand of JAESUZ010000193.1, from coordinate 176,860 downwards.
TATTCAGCCCCAGTGTATTACATAACTCATCTAATTGCGATCTGCAAAGGCAGTGTTAACTCGTTTCACATCGAGTTTCCCTTCATGTGCTTAGCAGTGGGCAGAACTGAAAATTGAGTTTCCTAAGTGAAAATGAAAGTAACGGATCACCAGACCTGCTCTTTGCCGGTGAAGTGAAGACCATCATCTCTAAAACACCTTCGTGCCATGCCAGGCAGCTACCAAAGGGACCAGGATTAGTCACCGAGTTTGCTCAGTGCCAGCATGTTTTCAGTAAGAGATGAGGACTTGAGAATTTCCTCTGCACTGAAGCCCAAATTTAACACTCGATGCCTTTATTATTAACGATAACAATGAATTTGATTCTCTCCCAAAGAAGAAGAAAATCGGAGGCTGGGATGAAGGCTTTAAACGCAGGATTTGTGACGCCCATCAGTAAACCATATCGCCACTCTGCTTTTCAACACATAGTAAAGACTGTGGAACCCAGAAAACAAGAAGACATGAATGACGCCACAATCGAGACATTTGCACAGACACTTGATGTTTTTCTCATACCTGGAGTAGAATTTCCCTTGCTTGGCTCTCTGTTCATGCTGTAGCCTCATATTTTCTAGTTTGACTGGGCTTGGAATGAATCCGATTTCACAGCCTTCTTTAACCAGTCGCCCTATCCACCAGTCATTGTTAAATTTCTAAACACAAAATCAAAATTTGCTACGATCAGTGCGCAGAACTTCGTGTCTTCAGACTTTCTTCTACATGAACTGTTTTCAGTGGAGAGAAATATTACGGCGAATACAGTTAACTATGCCTCAGCATTACAAGTGGAGAAATCCTAAAGGCTTCATGGGTTGAACATCGAAGACTAAAGTATTGCCAGTGAGCTCAGCAGCTCATCATAGGATATATCCCACATTCCCTTTCCTGGTTTGGTTCGAGCCTAGCCTGAACCTCAGTGCGGCCTCTGCGGGCCCCTTGTTCAAATACTAACACTTCCTATTAAGAACCGAGTGCTACAGAGTTCTTTCCTGTAATCATGTTATGTAAAAATTGTGAGAGATAAATCCTGAAATCTGCCTGAAATATTTTGTGTCAGAGCCAAATCTCCCTGTGTGCAAACAGGTTTATAATTACAATGGTACGGTGTTCACCGGTGATTTCTCCACTTACGTGGATGTGGACAATTTCTCTCTTGTGGATAGAATGTTTATCCTACATCTTTATGACTTGGTTTACTTCTCTCAATGGACTAGGACTTTTCCAGTCTATTCCTGAACATTTCAAAGAAGAATATCCGCTGTTTTTCTTTCCCTTCCATGGTAGAGAAGAGATCTGTCTTTAAGTATCAGTCCTCAGGAGGAGACCCTTGATTAACCTAACTTTTGGCTGGAAAGTCACATTCTAGGCATGCCATCATTTCTGACAGCGTTTATGATCTTTCCTTTCCAGCCAGTATCTTGTACTTCTTTCTAAAAAGTTAACGAAATGGTAGGTTCTAAATTCTTTATGCTTTCTTTTTCCTTACATACATAAAAAACATTTTGGAATCGAGGCTAAAACTGTACCTCTCCACACCTCTTTACTACACAGAGTTTTAGAGTATGGATTTATTTTTTTAATAAAATTTCTTTATTGGAGTCTTGTCTAGGCTATGTTATTTTTTAAATTTCTTTTGTCTAGGCTTTTTAAATTCCAAGTCATCGCCTCCTCTTCTTACAGCCTTTATCATAGTGAGCAGTTAAATTTATATACGTTCTTCCTGACACACCATCCCTTAGATGGAAGTCTGTGCCGATGGTCATTCCTACAGGCCCAAAGAAACCTGATGCTCACACACTGAGAATATCACTCAGGGAGAATTTCTGGTCATTTAATACCACGTTCTGCACAGCTGGCATTTGGTAAATGTTGACTCACAAGAAAGCTTAATTAAGGGTGATTTTTTCCCATGTACAGACAGGAGTCGTTGTTAACTGACAGGTGGAGACTTTTGGCACAGAGGAGGAGGGAATGCCCTGCTTTCTGCTGCTTGTATGGATGGCTCCAATTCCTGCCTCTAATTCCTGCCTTTCTCCCTCCGCTGTGCACATTTACCCCCAAAAGAAACACCAGAGCACCGCTGGTCTGCATTTGGCCATTGTCCGCAGAGAGGAGAGATCAGGAATTCTAGGTATTATTATGAACTCTCCCCAGACGGTTAAACTTGAGACACGAGGGGGAATCGACACGGAGCCAAGGTTAAAAATTAAAAGAAAAAGGACAGGTTAAGCATAAAAACGGATCACATACTCCAGTAATTCCCAATTTCTGGGTCACAGAGCCCAGGGGAGCCCTGAGGTTACTGCCAGAGGCCTGTGACTTCTTTCTTCTTTAAAAAGGTTATATTTATATTAGCAAAGGTTGAGAGGCACTGAATCTGTGCACGTTACACAAGTGCAGCGTGTATTTCTGCAATGCTATTTCACGGCAGTGAGAGATAAGAAATGATGTTTCAAGGTGGAAAAGTCATGTGGGTAGAAATTCGAATTATTCTCCTTACTTCCTTAACATGCAGAAAATCTTTTGCTTCAAAGGAGATGGCCATGCCTGGCACCGGAACGTCATCCTCGTGGGCCGCACTATAGCTGACATTTGTCCGAACAGCAAATGCAACGGGCTTTGTCTACAGAGAGAAAAGAAAGGGAGAAAAAAGTAAAAAAGAAACAACAGGAGCCTTCCCTTTCCCCTCTGACATACAAACATACACTGAATACTGTCATTCTTTAAATTTTTTAATGTTTTTTTAATTTATTTCTGAGAGAGAGAGACAGTGTGAGCAGGGGAGGGTCAGAGACAGAGGGAGACACAGAATCTGAAACAGGCTCCAGGCTCTGATCTGTCAGCACAGAGCCTGACGTGGGGCTCGAACCCATTAGCCAGGGGATCATGACATGAGCTGAAGTCAGATGCTTAACCAACTGAGTCACCCAGGCGCCCCTACTGTCATTTTTTTAACGATGTTTTTATTTATTTATTTTGAGAGCGAGGGAGAGAGAGAATCCCAAGCAGGCTCCACGCTGCCAGCACCGAGCCTAATGCAGGGCTCGATCCCACGAACTGTGAGATCGTGACCTGAGCTGAAATCAAGAGTTGGACCAAATCAAGTGCCAACCACCAGAGTCACCCAGGTGCCCCTGGTCACTGTTTTCCTGCCTTGGTTCTTTAGTGTTCACAACACCTAAATCTTTTCGCCATTTCTGAACTTAGCGATTTTTTCACCTTGTAGATAAACAGGAATCGCCTAACAAGGACAAATACTTCCCCGTAAAGTTGCAAAGCATCAAGTAACGAAGGGTGGCTTCGTTCACGTTATTTTTGTGCCCTCAGCCACATACCACCCATTTCTAAACTAGAAAACGGCCACTGTTCTCTTTGCAAACACAAGAGATAAAGTGCCCATTTTCTTTGGTTTCAGTGAAAAAGACTTAACAATCACCACTCTCACCCCAAACAGCTACTTTAGTTAATAACTAATGACACAGCTATAGGAAGTACAGTGTTTTGGGTGAAAAAAGAACCAGAGAATATATTTCATGGAAGGCTGCAGGGAATTATGAAAATCAATGACATTTAATTCTATTACTTTTCCTCCTGGAGTTGAGTCAGCCATTAAAGATGGTAACATGAATGAAGTCACCCTTCGTTATTTGATGCTTGGCAAACTTAGAGGTATTTGTCCTCTAGTTACGCAATTCCTGTTTATCCACAAGGTGAAAAAATAGGTAAGCTCAGAAATGGTGAAAAGTGGTATTGCCTTTTTTAAAAAACATTTTATTTATTTGGGGGCATCTGGGTGGCTTAGTCAGTTCAGCATCCAACTCTTGGTTTGGGCTCAGGTCATGATCTCATGGTTCGGGAGTTCAAGCCCTGCATTGGGCTCAACACTGACAGTGCAGAGCCTGCTTGGGAATCTCTCTCTCCCTCTCTTCCTGGCCCTCCCCCGTTCTCCTTCTCGGTCTCTCTCAAAATAATCTTAGAAAAAATTTAAAATTTATTTAAATTCAAATTAGTTAACATATCATGTAGTATTGGTTTTAGGAATAGAACCCACTGATTCATCACTTACAAACAAGTAGAAGAACCCAGTGCTCATCCCAAGTGCTTTCCTAATGCAACCAATAGAATGGGAGAAGATATTTGCAAATGACATATCTGATAAAGGGTTAGTATCCAAAATCTGTAAAGAACTTATCGAATTCAACACCCAAAAAACCAAATAACCCAGGGAAGAAATGGGCAGAATCTATGAATAGACATTTCCCAAAGAAGATGTCCAGATGGCTAACAGACACAGGGAAAGATGCTCAACATCACTCATCACCAGGGAAATACAAATCAAAGCCACAACGAGATACCACCTCACACCTGTCAGAATGGCTAAAATTAACAACTCAGGAAAACAACAGGTGTTGGCGAAGATGTGGAGAAAGGGGAACCCTTTTGCACTGTTGGTGGGAGTGCAAACTGGTGTGGCCACTCTGGAAAACAGTACGGAGGCTCCTCAAAGAACTAAAAATAGAACTACCCTACAACTCAGCAATTGCAGTACTAGTTATTTGTCCAAAGGATACAAAAATGCTGATTTGAAGGGGTACACGCACCTCTGTGTTTATAGCAATGCTATCAACAATAGCCCAATTGTAGAAAGAGCGCAAATGTCCATCAAATGATGAATGGATAGAGAAGAAGTGGTATATATACACAATGTAATATTGTTCGGAGATCAAAAACAATGAAATCTTGCCATTTGCAACAACCTGGATGTAACTAGAATGTAATATGCTAAGCGAAATAAGTCAAAGAAAGACAAAAGTGGCATTGCCTTAAAGGGCACTGTGTTTCTGTATGTTATGGGCCAGTGACCTTGGTCTGAGCAGTTTTTCCTTACTGAAGGAGTTCTTTGACTATGCTTGTCAGGAGGGAAAGGAGGGGTTTGGAATAGTTGCCCATAATTATTTCACTGAAACACAACCCTGGATAGTGATGGTGCCTCCATTTTTTCTTGAAATTTCTTTACATACATAGATTCTGCTCCTACAGCTATAATCAAAAGGTATTTTTTTCATCCAGCCTTTAAAGTAACATACTATATTTTTCATGTGATATGCTTTTTAAATCTGCCATTTCAAAAATATTCAAACCATTTACCTTTTTTTGATACTTGGGTTTATAGTTTATTCACTATGATAACTATTCTACTTTGAAAAATCTCTATACGAAAAGCTTCTATTTAGAATTCTTTCCCTGGGACAGATTCCCAGAGGTAGCATGAGTAAGCCATGAGTTATCAAAACCTTTTTAAGTTCTATTCCAAACTACTGTCTAAATGGGCTGCTCCATTTTAAATTACAACCAGCACTATATGATGGTGCCCTTTAAAACAAGATGTAGTCTTCATCAGATTTGGGTTTGCTGCCAGAAATAGAATTTTCTTTTAATTTCTTTTTAATGTTTATTTATTTTTGAGCCACAGAGACAGGGGAAAGGCAAAGAGAATGGGAGACACAGAATCCGAACGAGGCTCCAGGCTCTAAGCTGTCAGCACAGAAGCCAACACAGGGCTCGAACCTACAAACCGTGAGATCATGACCGGAGCCAAAGTTGGACGCTTATCCAACTGAGCCACACGGGTGCCCCAGGAATAAGATTTTCTTGAATCAATCTTTCTATTATTCAGGAGAGTTTCAGATCATAAAAATATAGATCCAAAAAAAATTTTTTATGTTAGCATGATCATTTCCCTCAAGGTTTTTAAAATTTTTTTTAAGTGTATTTATTTATTTATTTATTTTGAGAGAGACAGAGAGCAAGCAGGGGAGGGGCAGAGAGAGAAGGAGACAGAGTATCTGAAGCAGTCTCTTCGCTGACAGCGGAGAGCCCAATGCTGGGCTCAAACCCATGAACTGAAGCCAGACACCCAGCCAACTGAGCCACCCAGGCACTCCTCCTCCAAGGTCTTTGATTCCTCGGAGGATATAGCGATGAGGTGTGGCATATGTTCTTTCATCCCTGGAAGACATAAAATTTAAATGTATATCTCTACATAGGACCCCATGGAAATCTCATGTCTTCTACACATTAACTTTTCAAAGGAGAAACACTGACAAACAGAAAAACAAACTAAAGGTGTGGTGAAGGCTCACATGTAGTAACGAGCCACAGATCATAATTTTCTGTTCTGACAATGTAAGACATCCATACAGAACGTGCGTCCTTCCTTGGCTCACCACCTATAACCAACAATTCTAGCAATGGATATGGAGTTCTAGACGGGAATCAGCTTTATACACCACACAGGGAGGAGAGAACAGCAGAATCCCATCCTTGACTAGCTTCACTTCAGAAACTGCATTTCTAAGATTAGAATGGACAACAAAAGGGGTGCTTGGGTGGCTTAGTCGGTTAAACATCCAACTTTCGCTTAGGTCATGATCTCGCGGTTCGTGGGTTCGAGCCCCGCGTCGGGCTCTGTGCTGACTGCCAGCTCAGAGCCTGGAGCCTGTTTCCAATTCTGTGTTTCCCTCTCTCTCTGACCCTCCCCTGCTCACGCTGTCTCTCTCTCCCTCTCCTAAAAAGAATAAATAAAACATAAAAAAAAAAAAAGAATGGACAACAATGAAAGTAGAGAGGAAGAAAAAGGCTTTATCAAAATACAGAAGCTTACCTGCTAGAGAGAAATACCCCAGCATGCCAACCAAAGGGACCAAATGACAACATCATTCCCTGAACTCACTTCGGCACTGACTCAAGCAGCGCACCTACTAAGTGGAAGACATTTTCCACATCAATTCCACGCATCTGGGTTCACGTGTCTGGTATTTTAAAAGGCCTGGATTTGAAAGCTGATCCTGCCATTTACCAGGTAAGTGGCCCGGGCATATTTCTCACTCTTGCTGAGCAATGTTTCCTCCTGGCTGAAATGAGAGTCGTGACACCACTATGGCAGGGCAATCGTGAGATTTCAGAAAATGCCATGTCACAAGTTATGGGAGAGCCTGCCATTTGCAACGGCATGGTTGGACCCCAAGGGCATTAAGCTAAGGTAGACTAAGGCAAATTCGGGTATCACCTCACTTGTATGTGGAATCTGACACCCCCCACCCCCATATCCAAACTCACAAACAAATGCATGCACAAGGCCAGGCCTGTGCATGGAACAGAGAGAATGTTCAATAAATGCCATAACAAATGCCACCATAACAAATGCCATGCCTAAATAAACGTTTGCCCACATTCACCCATCTTTTAAGGCCCCACCTGAACTGTCTTCTCTGTGCTCTTCCACTCTGACGCTGCTCAGACCAAACCAGTTAAAACAGGTGAACGGCAGCCATGTTTTCCCCCAGCGTGGATTCCTTCATACTCCGTCGGATAGGAGAACACGGCAGGGCATTCCCAGACTTGTTTTGCTGACACTATCCTACTCTTTCATTCTGATTTTTTTTGAATGTCTTCAGACACAGGGGCTTTCTTTTCTTTTCTTTTTAACCGAACGTGAAGTCCCACGGGAACATGTCTTAAGGACTCTTTGCATTTTTATCCCATGAAACCATTTTTAAAACTCCAACGCATCCTGCTTTCAGCTGACCTCTGCATCTCTGGCCTCCTGGTGGTGCGGTCCAGGCCTCAAGGACTCCCCTTCGTCACTTGGGCCTCTCAGCCTCGGTCCCACTCAGAGCCCGGAAGCCTGCCTTGTTTTTCTCCTTCCAGTGTTATGTCTCCGATCAGGACCCCGGGACGGGGGTCAGCTGACCCCCACTCCACACTCACAGGAGCCTCTGTAACGATTTGTGGCTCTAACTCTGATCGTTGACGCTTTGAGGCCACTATATGTTTATATTTCTCTCTCTCTCTCTTTTTTTTTTACTCCCTTCCTCAGGTTAAGGTAAAGTCCTGAAAAGGAAGAACAAATAGAAGCCAGGGAGCCTCCGAGGAACACCAGGAGGACTCTGGTGACAGACTGGTCCAGAGCTATCAGACACACTGGGCCCCCACACTGTTCTGGGTCTTGAGGGAAGCGAGGCTGGTCCAGGCCTCCAGACCAAAAGTTAATGGTGGGCTCTGAGGGAGTGGGCTCTGCCTCAGGCCATCAGTTCCCCTGTCCTTTGGCTGCTCTGTAACTCAGGGCTTCACGGGTCTGCCGGAAAGAGTGGTCACAGCTGGAGAGAAGGGGGTGGGGGGAGAAAGCAAGAACATGTATAAAGGGGGCCCACAGCCCCAGGTGGGGTCCTTCAGGACGACTGTGGTACTTAAACCCCAATGCAGATGGTGAGTTTTTTATTTTTATTTATTTTAAAATATATTGTCAAGTTAGCCAACATACTGTCTATACAGTGTGTTCTTGGCTTCAGGAGTAGATTCCCATGATTCATTGCTTACATACAGTGCCCAGGGCTCATGCCAACAAGTGCCCTCCTCAGTGCCCATCACTCATTTTCTCCTCCTCACCCCTCACCCATCAACCCTCAGTTTGTTCTCTGTATTTAAGAGTCTCTTATGGTTTGCCTCCCTCTTTGGTTGGAGTTCGACTTTTCCCCTTCTTAGATTTAGATTTAGAATCACCCCAGGGGCGCCTGGGTGGCTTAGTTGGTTAAGCATCCGACTTTCGCTTAGGTCATGATCTCGCGGTTCGTGGGTTCAAGCCCCGCGTCGGGCTCTGTGCTGACTGCCAGCTCAGAGCCTGGAGCCTGTTTCAGTCTGTGACTCCCTCTCTCTCTGACCCTCCCCTGCTCACGCTGTCTCTCTCTCTCTCTCTCTCTCTCTCTCTCCTAGAAATAAATAAAACATTAAAAAAAAAAAAAAACAACAACTTAGAATCACCCTACTGCACAGAAGCAGTGGGGCTGTAAGTCAACTGGGAGACCACGTGATCCTCAATCCCACTGTCTTTTGACCTCACAAATAGCCTAAGAGCTGTATTCTCAGGCCAGGGCCATTGCTGGAGTCTACTCTTGCTGTCTCCTTCTACCTGGATTCCTGGCTAACTTGTTCGGTGGCTATGGGGGATACCTGAGGTGGCGACATACCTTCCCACCAGTCTCTGCTTCTCATTCCGCTGTGCACAGGTTAACGAGGTCGATGGATTCCTTTGCCTTTTGTGGTTCTTTCTATCCGGCAGATGCTCTACAGCCTTCAGTGGCTGGAAAACCACTCTTGTCTTGTATTTGCCATTTTGGGGCACAGAATCAAATGCTTGTTGCACTTCACCTTGTGGACTAAAACTGAACAAATTCTTCAATCACTGAGCATCAACTTGCAGAAGAGCAGAGCATCTCATCATCCAGACTATTATGTAAACATGTTTTCAAAACACTGGCTGGGGTGCCTGGGTAGCTCAGTCGGTGAAGCGTCCGACTCTTGGTGTGGGCTCAGGTCATGATCTCACCGTTTGGGAGATTGAACTCCACGTTAGGCTCCATGCTGACAGTTGGGAACCTGCTTGGGATTCTCTGGTATTTCCAGTCTGCATTCACATAGGTTTGGAAAGGGGGATGAATAAATAATACAGATGTAAGGCAATTACTATTCTTCTCTTCGAAGTTGTTCTTCATCTTGCACGCGGCACAGCTTATAATAAAATTATAAGAACTACCACTATGTGCTGACGTCTGAATGGTGTGTTGTATATTATGCAGAGAACAATTGGTTTTTCCAGATGAGGAGAACTCAAAGAAGTTTTCCTAGGCCGGGCACCTGGGTGGCTGAGCTGGTTGGGCATTTGACTTCAGCTCAGGTCATGATCTCTTGGTTCATGAGTTCAAAGCACCATGTTGGGCTCTCTGCCGACAGCTCAGAGCCCAGAGCCTGGTTTGGATTCTATGTCTGTCTGTCTGTCTCTCTCTCTGCCTTTCCTCAGCTCGAGCATGTGCTCTCGCTCTTTCTCTCTCTCCAAGGTAAATAAACATTAAAAAAACAATTAAAAATAAAAAGTTCGGGGTGCCTGGGTGGCTCAGTTGGTTGGGCGTCTGACTTCAGCTCAGGTCATGATCTCATGGCTTGTGGGTTTGAGACCAGCCCAGAGCCTGGAGCCTACTTCAGATTCTGTGTCTCCTCTCTCTACCCCTCCTCCCACTTGGGCTCTGTCTGTCTCCTCTCTCAAAAATAAATAAATGTAAAAAAAAAATGAAAAAAATAAAAAATAAAAAGTTCTCCTAGGCCACAAATAACAGAGGTGATATTCAAACCCAACACTCTTTCATAAGCCTGGGTTCTTTCTGGGGCCCTCAGCTGCCTTTCACTCAAAGGGGTACAATGACAGCAATTGTAAAGCTTTAACTGTGTGAAATTCTGAACACTTGAAAATTATATTTTTACACATTGCTCAGGCAATGGCTGGGCCAGAAGAAAGTTAAAAAAAAAATAATAATTAGGTCAAAGTCTGCCTTGTAGTGTGATTTAATCCATTTTAATTTTTAAAAAATTTTTAAATTTATTTGGTGTGCGGAGGGGCAGAGAGAGAATCCCAAGCTCTGACAGGGCAGAACCTGGCCTGGGGCTCCATCCCACGGCCCTGGAATCATGACCTGAGCTGAAGTCGATGCTTAACCACCTGAGCCACCCAGGCGCCCCTCCCCCGGTCCGTTTTTTCATAAAAACCGCTAACACTGAGCGGTTCCACGTGATGGAACTACAGGCAATCACTGCAAAGGTCACGTATTTCTGCCTCTTTGCACCTGAACCGATTTGTGGTCCAATAAATCAATAACAATGTCAAATCATGATTTCTGTTTATTTGTATAGGACTCTTCTTTCTTCTGTTTTCCGCAACATATAAAGTCATATTTCACGCACAGAGAACTGAGCTATTAAAACATATGTGGTTTTATGGTTTCCAAAAATGCCACAGAGGAGGTTGCAGAGGGAGCGCTGAAAGACGACAGCTACTATATTATAGCATAATGTACTATATAGAGAAGAAATACACTATAGGGAATATATGCGTAAGGAATTTATAGTAGGTATACCATATTTCAAAAGGGTTAAGAGAAAGCCATGCAAAGTTCCTTATGGTGAAACGTTTCCTGGACTAACTTTAAGGATTTTACCCGGTTATTTTGGGAGCATTCTAACTTGCAAGTTTGTTACTGTTGCAAAGTTTCCTTTTCTAGGTCCCTTTCCCGAGGCAGCTGCTGCAGCATCACCAAGGATTCTCGGGCTTCGGTTGTGGTTTCCCGGGGAGTTTTTGTGAGTTTACAGTCTCGGGGTGGAGCTCTCCTGACACAGGATGACACAGAGTTACAAGGACAGCACGACGCTGCAGGTCCACACCACGCTGGTCTCCCCACCACCGCCCGCCCCAGGCTGAATCCAGCGCCGCCACCGACGTCCAGCCTGTGGACCCGCAAGGACGGCCCAGCAGGATCTCAGCCCCGCCCCTCCCGCCCCCCCCCTCGGTCCCCCTTCCTCACTGCCTCTGCTCTGACGCATGCGCTCTAGCGTCCTGTCAGGTGGCCCTTCATGGCGCCGCCCTCCGCTCGCTCCGCTGAGACGTGGATGCGCCATCCAGTTATGACCACGCGTGTGCAGGAGCCCGTCGAGCAGGTGCAGCGGGGAATTCGTGGACAGCTCGGGGGCCACAGGGCTTGTGTCTTCTCACAACCAAAGGAAGCAGCGTTAGTGTTCCAGAAGCCGGGCCCGTGTGAGCCCGCAGGTTCCTGTTAGGGGTACGTGCGAGGTTTCTAGCAGAAGCGAATTCTTCTATTTTCACAACCTTCTGGAATCACTAGACCTAAGGCTATCAGAACACAATTATTATAACTAGGGGGTAGTTCACATAAAAAAAAAAAAATTCGATTTGGGTCCAGGAATTCCTCTTCTAGGAATATATCCCAAGGAAGCAAAACTACTATTGTTGAAGAGATCTCGGCGCTCCCGCGTTCATAGCCCCATATTTACAAAAGTCAAGCCACGGAAACAACCTAAGTGTCCATCAATGGATGAATGGATTATGATTTAAATTTTTTTCATGTTTAGTTATTTTGGAGAGAAAGAGAGAGTGTGAGTGGGGAAGGGGCGGGGTGGGGGAGCACTGAATCTGAAGCAGGCTTGAATGGAATATGATTCAGCCATAAAAGGGAGGAAATCCTGCCATTTGTGACAACACGGATGGACCTTGAGGGCATTATGCTAAGTGAGTTAAGTCGGAAAAGACAAATACCATATGATCTCACATGTAGAATCTCAAAAAACAAAGCAAAACAAAGTAACTGCGATAAAAAAGATTATCACACGTTTATGGCACTATTTCTAGTTTTCTTCCTAAACAATGAATTAACAAGTTAATAACAGAACCAATCATTTTATTTTTTATTTTTTATTTTTTTTTTAAATGTTTTTATTTATTTATAGGAGAGAGAGAGAGAAACAGCGTGAGCAGGGGAGGGTCAGAGAGAGAGGGAGTCACAGACTGAAACAGGCTCCAGGCTCCGAGCTGGCAGTCAGCACAGAGCCCGACGCGGGGCTCGAACTCACGAACCGCGAGATCATGACCTGAGCGAAAGTCGGACGCTTAACCGACTAAGCCACCCGGGCGCCCCAAGAACCAATCATTTTAATGGATGCAATAAAATGTTTACCTTCGGTTTATTAAAAATGTGCGAGGCTAGAATATGTACTGTTAAAAAGCAAAATGAAATTCACTCAAATAAAACTTCTGGTCATGAGTAATAGGGTCACTTGAATATTCATGCACTGACTTCTTAATATAAAGATGCATTTTACAATCCTCAATAGCAAGGTATTTTTTTTTCCATTTTCATTCTGAAACTGTCATATCTAATAACATAAAAGAAAAATCCATAGTTTACATTTTAATGTCTATAATGGATTTGTCCAAATATTTACTGTCAACTTTCAATATATTTTTTAATGTTTATTTATTTTGAGACAGAGAGGGGGGAGGTGAGAGAATCCCAATCAGGCTCCATGTTGTTGGTGCAGAGCCCCAGGTGGGGCTCGATCCCATGAACCATGAGATTATGACCTGAGTCTAAATCAAGAATCGGATGCTAAACCTACTGCACCACCCAGGAGCCCCAATATTCTTAAAAGAAACTTAAAGAAAAGTATGACCCAAGGGGCGCCTGGGTGGCTTAGTCGGTTAAGCGTCTGACTTTCACTTAGGTCATGATCTCGCATTTCGTGGGTTCGAGCCCCGCGTCGGGCTCTGTGCTGACGGCCAGCTCAGAGCCTGGAGCCTGTTTCAGTCTGTGACTCCCTCTCTCTCTGACCCTCCCCTGCTCACGCTGTCTCTCTCTCTCTCTCCTAGAAATAAATAAAACATTAAAAAAAAAAAGTATGACCCAGATACCTGTTATATGAGACTATAGAAAAAAGAGCTTAAAAATCAAACTGGATTTTTGATCTACTTGTTTTATATAATCATTTCCTATAATATACGGTGTAGTTTTCTATAATTAAAACTTACTCAAATGGGAGGTTCACCATTGAGTCTTCCACAGGAAATACTTCGGACCCGAAGAGATGGTACTTTCAAGAATAAGATCACAGCTATTGCTTTTATTCTCTACGTCTGCAGTTTCCAGTTACTCTTCTCTGTACAGCTTCTCAGAACCATTTGGCTACTTCAGTGCTAATCAGAAATCCTTCCAATATAGAATGAAAATCTTCAACTTTATTCCCTACACACAGAAGTGAGAGATTCTATAGCATGCTGTGAAAAATCTTGCCTTGAGTCTTACCAATCATTAAACTTTTAAAAAATATTTGCTTAATTTAGTATGAGCCACCAAGGACAGTCCGTGAATTCTTTAATAGCAAAATGTATCAAGCCATGGTGATAAAGGGAATGTGACTAATTATGTATTCTGACAGCTAATTCGAACTGAATAAGCAAATAATTAGATTTGTCACAAAATAAAATTTACGTATGCTGTTAACTGATTTGAGGAATTCAAAGTTCTTCTCGAGAACTGGTTCACTTAATGAGTATTTATAAGGATGTGTTTACTATCTTGAGTCCCTGCCCTAAAATAGCTTATTTTATATTCTCGTAGAGGAGATATCAAATAATGAATAAAGTAGGAAAAAAAAAAAGTTATATGAGCAGAGAGTAACCATGCAGGACGGGTGGACAGGCAACGTGAAATGGGGTAGTTAGGGAAAGCCTCTTCATAGATGTCATTTGTTATTTGTGTCTGACACCATTCTGGACAGTGATCAATAGAAACAAAGATTCTCATGCCTTCCAGGAGTTCTAGAGGGGAGAGAGAAATCATAAATAACAAAGTATATGTTAAAAAGACGATAGGGGCGCCTGGGTGGCTTAGTCGGTTGGGCGTCCGACTTTCGCTTGGGTCATGATCTCGCGGATCATGGGTTCGAGCCCCGCGTTGGGCTGTGTGCTGACTGCCAGTTCAGAGCCTGGAGCCTGTTTCAGTCTGTGACTCCCTCTCTCTCTGACCCTCCCCTGCTCACGCTGTCTCTCTCTCTCTCTCTCCTAGAAATAAATAAAACATTAAAAAAAAAAAAAGACGATAAATGTTGTGGAACAAGAAAAAAATCAAAACGAGGTTATGGGAAAGCCAGAGTACAAGGCACAGGGCAGGTGATATTAGAACAAAAGCATGAAGGGGGTGAGCGGACGCAGATATCCGAACTCCAGGTAGAGGAAACTGCAAGGGCAGAAGCTCTAAAGTAGAAACAGACCAGAGACATGTCAGAGGAAGACGAGGTCAGAAAGGCTGAATTGAGCAAATGAGGGAAAGGAACAAAAGATGAGGTCAGAGCTCTCAGGTTTGAGGTGGCTTTTTCAGGTCACAATCAAGACATTCAACTTTTACTCTAAATGAGATGAGAAGTCACTGGAGGGTTCTGAGCAGTGGAATGATACGGTCTGACATGTTCAAAGTACTAGAGTCGCTGTTAATTGAAAGGAGACTTTGGGAGCCAGAACAATTAGGCAAGAGAAAGAAATAAAAGGCATCCAAATTGGAAAGGAAGAAGTAACACTGTCACTATTTGCAGATCCCATATTATAGAGCGAGAACCCTAACAAATCCACCAAGAAACTGTCAGGAGTGATAAACAGATTCAGGAAAGGTGCAGGATACAAAATCAATATACAAAAACTTGTGGTGGTTCTATATACCGATAGCAAATGATCAGAAAGAGAAATTAAGGGGGCGCCTGGGTGGCTTAGTCGGTTAAGCGTCCGACTTTCGCTTAGGTCATGATCTCGCGGTTTGTAGGTTCGAGTCCTGCGTCGGGCTCTGTGCTGACTGCCAGCTCAGAGCCTGGAGCCTGTTTCAGCCTGTGACTCCCTCTCTCTCTCTCTGACCCTCCCCTGCTCACGCTGTATTTCTCTCTCTCTCCTAGAAATAAATAAAACAGTAAAAAATTAAAAAAAAAAAAAAAAGAAGAGAAATTAAGAAAACTATCCTGGCGCCTGGGTGGCTCAGTCGGTTAAGTGTCCAACTGCAGCTCAAGTCATGATCTCACTGCTCGTGAGTTCGAGCCCCACATCAGGATCTGTGCTGACAGTTCAGAGCCGGGAGCCTTCAGATTCTGTCTCCATCTCTCTGTCCTTCCCCTGCTCTGTGCTCTCTCTCTCTCTCTCTCTCTCTCATATGAAAAATAAAACATAGGGGCGCCTGGGTGGCTTAGTCAGTTAAGCGTCCGGCTTTCACTTAGGTCATGATCTTGCGGTTCGTGGGTTCGAGCCCCGCGTTGGGCTCTGTGCTGACTGCCAGCTCAGAGCCTGGAGCCTGTTTCAGTCTGTGACTCCCTCTCTCTCTGACCCTCCCCTGCACATACTGTCTCTCTCTCTCTCCTAGAAATAAATTTTTTAAAAATCTAATTAAAAAAACATAAAAAAAAGAAAACAATCCCATTTACAACTGCATCAAAAAGATTAAATACCTAGGAATACATTTAACCATTGAGGTAGAAGATCTGTAAACTGAATACTGTAAGATATTGATGAAAGAAATTTGAAGAGGACACAAATAAATGGAAAACTCTTCCATGCTGAAGCCCTGGAAGAACGCTGTTATAATGACCATATGTACCCAGAGCCATCTAGAGATTCAATGCAATCTCTATTAAAATCCCAATGGCATTTTTCATGGTAACAGAACAGTCTTAAAAGGTATATGAAACCACAAAAGACCCCAATTAGCCAAAGCAATCTTGGGAAAAAAGAACAAAGCAGGAGGCATTACACTCTCTGATTTCAAACTATATTATAAAACTACAGTAATCAAAGAGTATGGGATTGGCATAAAAACACACATAAATCAATGGAACACAATAAATAGTTCAGATATAAATCCAGGCACAGAGGGATGATTAACTTACAACAAGGGAGCCAAGAATATATGAGGAGGAGAGTCTTTGCAGTAAGTGGTGCTGGGAAAACTGGACAGCCACATACTCAAAAGAATGAACTTGAACCACTATCTTTTACCATTCCCAAAACGTAAGCCAAGGTGGATTAAATACCTGAATGTAAGAGGTGAAACCATAAAACTTCTAAAGGAAAAGATAAGTGATATGCTCCTTGACACAGGTGTTAGCCAGGATTTTTTTTTTAATGTTTTATTTATTTCTAGGAGAGAGAGAGAGAGACAGACAGCGTGAGCAGGGAAGGGTCAGAGAGAGAGGGAGTCGCAGACTGAAACAGGCTCCAGGCTCTGAGCTGGCAGTCAGCACAGAGCCCGACGCGGGGCTCGAACTCACGAACCGCGAGATCATGACCTAAGCGAAAGTCGGATGCTTAACCGACTAAGCCACCCAGGCGCCCCAGCCATGATTTTGTTTAATCTGACACTAAAAGCAATTAAAGCAAAAATAAATGAGTAGGACTATATCAAACTTAAAAGCTTTCTGTACCACAAGGTACAAAATAAAAAGGCAACTTACCCAATGGGAGAAAAATATTTGAAAAATCCTGTATCTGAAAAGGGGTTAATATCCAAGATTTATAAAAAACTCCTATAACTCAACAGCAATAAAATAAAAACATTCCAATTAAAAAATGGGCAAAACACCTGAACACACATTTTTTCCCAGAAGACCTCCAGATGGTGGACAGAAACATGAGAAGATGCTCAACATTACTCGTTGTCAGGAAAATGTAAATCAAAACCACAATGAGATATCACCTCACACCTGTCAGGAAGGCTAGTTTTAAAGAGACAAGAAAGAGAGGCAGAGAGAGACAGAGTATGAGTGGGGGAGGAGCAGAGAGAGAGGGAGACACAGAATCCCAAGCTGGCTCCACAGAGCCAGACTCGGCAGCTGTCAGCACAGAGCCCGACTTGGGGCTTGAACCTATGAACCATGAGATCATGACCTGAGCTGAAGTTGGACGCTTAACCCACTGAGCCACCGAGGCGCCCCAAGAAAGAACAAATGTTAGTGAAGACTGTGGAGAAAAGGGAGGCCTCGTGCACTGCTGGTGGGAATGTAAAATGGTGCAGCCACAATGGAAGACAGTATGGAGGCTCCTCAAAAGCTTAAAAATAAAAAGCAATCACACTGCTGGGGCTCCAAGCATTCTGAAAAGTGGCAGGTAGACATTAATAACTTAATGTTAAGGGACTCAATTAAGGGATTGGGTTTTTGTTTTTGTTTTTGTTTTTTTCTATTAGAGGACTCAATTATCATGTGCCCATGCAGTAAGTAGCTACGCAATGCAATATTCTGTCACCATCCAGCTCAGGGCCTATAAAACCAAATGGCTCAATCATTATGGGAGCAAAGCTGTTCTGATCAGGAGTTTGTCTTCTATAATTCATATGCATGCATACACACACACACACACACACACACACACACACACACACACACACATTGAGAAATGTAGCACATGTCTTTCTGCTTATCAAGAATTGATCACTTTGGGGGGTGCCTGGGAGGCTCAATCGATTAAAGTGTCCGACTTCGGGGGCGCATGGGTAGCTTAGTTGGTTAGGCGTCCGACTTTTGCTTAGGTCATGATCTCGCGGTTCAAGCCCCGCGTCGGGTTCGAGCCCCGCGTCGGGCTCTGTGCTGACTGTCAGCTCAGAGCCTGGAGCCTGTTTCAGTCTGTGACTCCCTCTCTCTCTGACCCTCCCCTGCACATACTGTCTCTCTCTCTCTCCTAGAAATAAATAAAACATTAAAGCGTCCAACTTCGGTTCAGGTCATGATCTCACCGTTTGTGGGTTCGAGCCCCGCGTTGGGCTCTGTGCTGACAGCTAGCTCAGAGCCTGGAGACTGTTTCAGATTCTGGGTCTCTCTCTCTCTCTCTCTCTGACCCTCCCCTGCTCATGCTGCCTCTCTCTCTCTCTCTCTCTCTCTCAGAAATAAATAAAACATTAAAAAAAATTAAAAAAAAAAAGAATTGATCACTTTGGATCTGAGGTCTTCAACTAAGGTATGTAAAGGATCAGCAAACACCCATGGAGACATTTATCAGATACGAAATCCATATGAGGAATAGAGACTGTTTCGGCAATTTTCTGAATTCTGCTGTTATCTGTGGAATGACTGTGGAGCATTCTCCTTCAGCAAGAATATGCTGGCTTCTTTCCCCTACTGAGGCTGCCTCTCCCTAGAGCATTATCTTCAAAAGGCATAACAACTCTGAGTCCTTGGGCAAGAAGCCAATATGAGGAGAAAGCGCTTGATTTTATTTATTCTGGGTTGTGAAATGTGTGTCTCCTTGCCTTAGAAGGGAGTATTACTTAGAAGTCATTTTCAGCCAAGTCAGCATCGTTAAGAAGAAAAGAACTGTTTATATTTAATTCTACTACTGGTTAGTTTCACCAAGCATAATAAGAGTATTTCCCAAGTTATTTGCAAGTTAATGGTATACATCAGAAACAATTTTTACTTTATGCTCGTTGCTTTTATTTATTGTTTTATGTTGGCTGCTTTAAATTAAAAAACATGAAGGGCGCCTGGGTGGCTCAGTTGATTAGGCGTCTGACTTCGGCTCAAGTCATGATCTCACAGTCCGTGGGTTCGAGCCCTGAGTCGGGCTCTGTGCTAACAGCAGAGAGCCTGGAGCCTGCTTGGGATTCTGTGTCTCCCTCTCTCTCTCTGCCCTTCCCCTGCTCGGTCTGTCTCTGTCTCTCAAAATAAAGACATAAAAAAAATTTTTTTTTAAACCCGAAAAACTTGTGTTTTCTTTGGTTGCTGTTGTGGACTGAATGTTTGTACCCTCCACTCCTTCCCCCCTACCTCCTGAAGTTAGATACTGAAGCCCTTGCTTCCAATGTGACTGTATAGGGAGATGGGATCTTTATAGAAGTTAGGTGAAATGAGGTCATCAAGGGAGAGCTCTAATCCAGTGGGATTGGTGTCCTGGTAAAGGGAGGAAGATACGCTGGAGAACTCTCGGGACGCGTGCCGAGGAAACGCCAAGGAAGAACGCAGCAAGAAGGGGTCTCTGCAAGCCCAGGGGAGTGTCCTTGCCCAGAGCAGACCTCACCAGACCACGAAGGGAGACTTTCAGAACCATGAGAAAATCTATTTCTGCATTGTTTTATGTTTGTTTATTTTTGAGAAAGAGAGAGACAGCATGAGAGTGGGGGAGGGGCAGAGAGAGACAGAGGAAACACACAATCGGAAGCCGGCTCTGGGCTCTGAGCTGTCAGCACAGAGCCCGACACGGGGCTCGAACCCACGAACTGCGAGATCATGACCTGAGCCGAAGTCGGATGCTCAACCTACTGAGCCACCCGGGCGCTCCTCATATCCACTTTTCTTAAAGTGCAAAAGGTACAAAACAAAAGAAAAAGGGTGGTGATGTAGGGTCATAGCAACAGGGGCCAGGCCCCTCATTCCCCAAAGGGCCTCTGTCTGCAAGGTGCAGCCCAGAAACATCCAGAACCTCTAACATGACTGGCAGGACATGTTGCCATCAAGGTTCTGCTCGGTACTGTTATCCAACTGCAGGGAGAAGAATGAAAGGATTAAGACAAGCCAACGGTGCGACCCCGTCTGAAGTATGCTTTGCGCTGAAGCTGGCATAGAAACGTCTACTCCGTCCTCGGAAAATTATACGCTTCAGAGAACTTCCCAGGAAGTGTTCTAAACAAATGCGAGGAAAGCCTTTACAAAGTACAGCCTGACAAACTTGGGAAGACATAGATAGTATTGTTTTAATTCTTTAATCTTCTCTTTCTTCTCCAACAGCTGCAATTTTAGCCAAGTCCACAGAGCTCTCGTGATCAAAAGTTAGGCAAGTTTCTGTGTGTGTGTGCGTGTGTGTGTGTGTATTCTGTTATTGTTTATTTCACACTGAGTGCTTTGTTTTTCCTAAGCAGAAAAAAAAAAAAATGGGACAAACAGTCTCCGTGACCAAAACCAAATGTTTTCACAGGGAATCACTCAGTGCAGAGCTGTGAATGGCAAGTTCTCAACAGAAGCCCCAGTCTGATCATTTACTCTGCGTAAACTTGTGAAAATGGTCTCACCACCCTTTGAATGTTGTGCCAGTATCCAAAGTAAGTCACTAGTCAGTCACCAGCATGATGCTTGAGAGGGCAGGACAGGGTCCAAAGGGACAAATGCTGGAAGAAAGCAGAAATTGACTCTGAAACATGAAAAAACAACAAGCCTGTAATAATGGCAAACGCTGAATATGGGCTGGGTTGTATGTTCAGATTTTTAGATGCAACGTTACCATGTGCACGTCGACAATGAAACTGAGGCTAATGTGTTAAAAAATAAAACTGAGGCATATTAAAGTTTTCAAGATTGCGTTTGACCGACTCAAATCAGGCAGCACCAAACCCAAAAGTGGTTAGGAACACTCCAGAAGCAGGAACTAGAGGAAAGTCTTTCATGGAGAAGACACCGAAGCAAAGCAAGGAAAGTGATTGGCTCCAGCTGCAATACAGCTGTTGCCGTATTTGCAAAAGGTGATTGGTTGTTTTGTTTCCTGGGATACAAGTGCATTTATAGGAAGTGACTCTGGCTAATTTCAGGGTGCTTTCAGAGATCCCAAGGCATGGTGCCGCCCTAGTCTAATGGCCTCTTTAATTACTTTAACACTTGTAATTACTCTAAAGACCTTCACTAAAGGCATCTCAAGTATCTTCTCAAACATCTTGAGGCAAGTCAGGGGATATTTTCCATTTCCTAATGGCCTACTGGGAGTCAAGGTTTCAGAGCCAGCTGGTGGCTATGGGGTGGGAATGTAAGAAGTAGCAACATTTACTTACTTGGGGTATTTGTGGCAATAGAAAGATACAATGTAGCTTGGTAAGCAGACTTCTTTTTCAAATATGATTGGACTATAATAATTAATAACCACCTTAATTTATTAAGTCCTTACTACACAGAAGCCACTAGGCTTCAACAGATCTCATTTGGTCTCCATAAAAACCCTATGGCCATGGGTCTAATAAGTGAGGATCTGGAATTCAAACCTATGTTTTTTTTGATTCTCTCATAATCACGGTCCTGTCATTAGGAAAGACCACAGCCTCTTTTATAACACTTTCATTATTTTTAAAATTTCTACTCCTTCTCTAATTTTTCCAAAATTCCTATTATATGTCATAACATGTCACGGAAATACTGGAAAGTTTACTGTTTCATAACTTTTCATAATTTTTCTACCAATTCATACCTGATAACTCTTCAAATAATTTAAATTCATTGGTCCTCGATTATAGTTTTACATATAAACTTCTGCATCTGTCTGCCAAAATTCTTACCAAAAATATACCCAACTGACTTCTCTCTTTAAAAAAATTAACTACAAAAATCGAAAATTTAGAAGATGCAGCAAACCAAAGAAAGGAAGTATAATCTATAAGTCCACTGTCTACTGAACATTGTAGAGAAGATAAACATGCTATTAAAAAATAGTATATTAAACATATAGTTTTGTAACAGTTCATTTCATTTAAAAAATCTCTTGTCTTTCCATGTCATTTTTTAAAAAATACTTTTTAATGTTTATTTTTGAGAGACAGAGTGTGAGTGGGGGAGGGGCAGAGAGAGAGGGAGACACAGAATCTGAAGCAGGCTCTAGGCTTCGAGCTGTCAGCACAGAGTCTGATGTGGGGCTTGAACTCATGAACTGAGAGATCATGACCTGGGCCGAAGGCAGACGCTTAACCAACTGAGCCCCCAGGTGCCCCTTTCCATGTCATTTTTAGTGGTTGGACATATCTATGCCCACCGAATAAATACCGTGTCTTATTTAACAAATTAGAGAAGTTCTCGGTGTCCCAAAAAGCAGACACTGAGGCAGAGTGTTTACAGAGGAGAAAAACTTCAGGGAAAAGAAGTGAGAGACACAGTAAAGCAAGGGAGAGAAACAAACTATGAGGACCCATTGCCAACCTGGTTGCCACTAGGCATGACCGATGGCTTAATCCTACGGGACTGTCCTCTGCAAAGCCACAGAAGCCATGTCTCAGGACAATCTGTCAGGAGGAGGGTGTGACTTCATCTCTTCACTGGTCAAAGATATGCTCGCTTTGGTGTGACTCCCCTGGGCTCCTAAGGACTCTGTGATGAGCAGGGTCCTACAGGGACACCTCAGTGGTAACAGGGAAGACCTGGAGTGGGCGGGAGGTGAACAGGAAGCGCGGTGCAGGAAGAGCCCATGCAGATGGGGTGCCTCAGAGCTGGCAAGAGGCAGGTAAGGCTGGGAGCATCTCGTGGGGTGCATACGGAGATACTTTTTGTTTGGTTGTTTTGCTATTTAAAAAACACGTTATCTTCATCAGGTCAGGCTGCTATACAAAGTACCGTTAACCGAGTGGCTTATAAACAAGAGAATTTCTCTCTTACTGTACTGGAAGCTGGGAGTCTACAAAGAAAGTGCTAGAATAATCAACCTGGTGAGAGCCCTCTTCCAGGGACAGACCTGTCTTATCGTTTTATCTCAGTCTGGTGCAAAAAGGAGCGAGAGAGCTTATGGGGTCCCATTTACAAGGGTCTAATCTCATTCATGAGGGCTTCACTCTCATAACCTAATCACTTCCCAAAGGCCCTTCCCTCCTAATAACCTCACATGGGGTGGGGGTGGTTTAGGATTTCAACATATGGATTTGGGGGTAAAGGGGTGAAGCACACAAACATTCAGTTCCCTGCACACATCTACAACATGTTATCCTTAATTATTTCTTCAGATACATACATTCTCAGATCAAAAGGGGTTTATATCCAAAAAGCTGTGACATGCGTCACCAAATTTCGCTCCAGAAAGATGTGCTAATTTCCTTGCCTACTGACAGGGGGACACAACTCTCTATTTTCTCTTAGCCCAGACTGTATCCTAAGTCTCAAGATGATAGGCTGGAGAAAGGCTTTGAATTCTACTTTCTACAGTTTAACTACTTAAGAATCAGCTCAGTAATCAAATATGTAATTTCCTCTTTAGAGGCACCCGGGTAGCTCAGTCAATTAAGCATCGGACTCTTGATTTCGGCTCAGGTCATGATCTCACAGTTCATGGGATCAAGGCCCGCGTTGGGCTCTGCGCTGACAGCATGGAGCCTGCTTGGGATTTCCTCCCTCTATTTCTCTCTCTCAAAAATAAATAAATAAATATTTTTTAAAAAACAATATCCTCTTGAATTCATCAAGTGTTTATTTGGTTCCTCAATACGTGAGTCTCTCTCTTTAGGGGAACACAGACATCAACAGGAAAAATATGGTTTTTTTTGCTCTGTGAGGTGGATATTCTAGCAGGAGAGAAATAACAGCCTGACAGTATTATCCACTGCAGTCCTGATGGGTTTTACAAAAGGAAACACTGTATGTGATGGTACTTAGCATAGCACTTAAATAGAGTGACCTACCTTATTCTTGAGGGCCCCTCTAGAGGAGAAACAGCCTTTTAGTCAACAGATTGGTAACCCAGAGAGAAAAAAAAAACTCCATACCTCCAATATTTCAAAAAATGAAAAATAAAAAATGAATTGTGATTCTCAGATAATTTGAGTGATTTTTCAAAATATTAAGCATACATAGGAGTGTCTAGGTCGCTCTGGTGGTTAAATATCCGACCCTTGATATTGGCTCAGGTGATGATATCACAATTTGTGAGCTTGAGCCCCACATTAGGCTCTGTGATGACAGTGTGGAATTTCAAATAAACTTTAAAAAAATCAAGCATACACAAACTTATCCAATTCAGTGCTGGTCCCTTTGAGTATTCTTGGGAAAAAATTTACATTTACTCCAGAGTTGCTCTCACTGTTTAAAAATTATTTAAAGTTCATTTTTTTAAAGTGTCAAATGAAATAAAAAATATTATGCATGGCCTTTATATGGATAACTCATTTCCTCTGAGTACAAGTTAGTTTTTATGAAACAGCCCAGAGATTCAAAGCCAAGTTGAATGGATAACGGTCAATGTGAGATATCAATGCTTTACATTACAACACTACTGACTGTAAAAGTAATGAGCTGTCTTCCTTCAGTACTTCATGCGTGGCCTCAGAGGACAGTCCTAACAATATGTCAACATCTTTTGAAAGAAAGTTAGTCCGTACCATGATTCCCCAAAGTTTTCTTAAGTTTTTATGTTTCCCATAAGCTATCTTTTCTTGGAATTTTTATTAAGAACTCCAGGTATGCCTACAGAAATTTCTTAGCACAGGTCTATCAAGAGACTGGATCACAAGCTCTGTGATGATCTGTGTTTACTTTTGGCAGAAAAAAAAAATATCAAAGAAGGGGTTTCAGTAATATATCTATATATGTCTATCTCCTCCACATAATCAAGTATTTCTACTTTTTAAAAAAAGTTTATTTCTTTATTTTGAAGGAGGAGGGTGGGAGGGGCAGAGAGAGAGAATTCCAAGCAGACTCCACACCACCAGCACAGAGTCCAACATGGGGCTCGAACTCACAAACTGTGAGACTGTGACCTGAGCAGAAATCAAGAGTCAGATGGATGCTTACCTGGCTGTGCCACCCAGGTGCCCCAAGTATTTCTACTTTTAATGAGAAGCACTAAATATTAACCACGATTTCAAGCACCCAAATATCACAGATCCATAAGATTTCTCCCCTCCAGTGTATAAGAGAAGAATTTGGGAGAAGTAGTAACAAAGAAATGATCTACTTCTTTTTACTTCTTCTGTACCTCTTGCTCATTTTATTTAAATTCAGGTATGCTAAATTCCCGATAATTTTTTAGGCTGCTAGTTAATTTGCAGCGCACCTGGGGAAGGAAAAGCTTTGTAGGAGAGTTGTTTTTTGTTACTGTTTTGGCTCTTTTTAGTCTTTCCAGTCTTACTGAGGTATAAATGGACAAATAAAATCATAAGATTTAAAGTAGACTACATGGTGATGGGCATGGAGGAGGGCACTTGTTGGGATAAGCACTGGGTGTTATATGTAAACCAACTTGACAATAAACTATTTAAGGAGAAAAAATTAAGTAGACTACATGATAATTATATACATATATACATACATATATATTACACACACACACACACACACACACACACTGTGAAAGGATTCCCCCATCAAGTTAATGAACAAATCGATTACCCCCCAGATTTACTTTTTTGAGAACATTTAAGTTCTGCTCTCTTAGCAAATCTCAAGTATACAATACAGTGTTATCAATTATAGATACCATGTTATACATTAAATCCTTAGACCTTAGTCATCTTATAACTGAAAGTCTGTAGCCTTTGATCAACCTCTCCCTATCTCTCCCCACCCCCTACCTGCTGCCTCTAATGGGAAGGCCCACTCTGAGCTCCAGAAATAGCTACTGATAGTCCAGGGGGAACTTTTCCTCTGGAACTTTCTACAGACAACAAAATAATTAAGAAAAATGAAACTCTTAGAATGAAAAATGTGCTCAACAAATCTTGCCGCAACATAAGTATGATTATTTTTAAGTACATTATTAAGGGAATGTTCCACAGTAATTATCAATTAATATAATTATATTGATTATTAATACATTATTCATATATAATTGTATATTATATATAATACATTGATATAATTATATACACTATTTAATATTCTATTGATATTAAAAATAACTTTTATTCATTGCCTTTTATTCCTTCTATGGTTGGGTGGCTCAGAAACCCTCTCTCCTGACCTAGCACAGAGCCTCCTAGGCTCACACGTTTAGGCTCCACTGGAACGTCTCTGCCCAGGATGGCAGCTTTGATCTCTCTCGAGTCCCTTATTACTAATAGCAGCCTGTTTGCACTTGTCTGAATTTCATTATGAATACACGCTTTAGCAAATTTATACAAAAATGGTGTTTCCTCAAAAAAACAAAATAAAGCCAAGCAAAATAAAACAACCTCTGCCCCCAAACTCCTGATGTCAATTACTCAGAAATCAGAGAATGTCTTTCCTTTCTATCGTGTGGCCCTTGGGCTCTTCGCCTCCAGCTCTGCGCTCTTCCTGTATTGCAGGCTCTGCCCGCCTGAAGCTTAAACACAGCCAGGTCTGGGCCCATACCCCGATGGAAAGAGAAGTGCTGGGCTGGGTCACATGTGGATAAAAACACAAACACCACTCCCGGCTGGGCTCGCCTCCCCTGTTTTCACAGCCTAAGGAAGCCCACTCCTTATGTATGCATTTCAGGCTCAGTATCAAGTGGCTATGCCACCATGCCTCATGTTTTTCACTGTATACATTTTACATCTTGAACAAGTCCTAGAGAATATCACAAATGGACACCGTTCTGAAAAGGAAATTAACATCGCAAAAGTGCTAAGGATTCTGAACTGTGGTTAACCAGAAGTCAGTGGGGTTCCCCAGTGGTTCTGTGAGAAAGTAGAAGAGGAAGCAGTTATGGCATGACAGAGAAGCCCGGGGTGGGCCGGCCTTGGCCATGAACTGGCTGTGTGACCCGGTGCATGTAAACCTTTCTAAGCCCGGTTCCCACATCGCAAAGCGGGTTCTGTGAATCCTAAGCGAGCTGGATTACACGGTGCTCTCAGCACAGAGCCCGGCACGCGTGAAAAATGGTAACCATCAAAGTAGGAAGTGATGGCAGAGCCTTCCTAACCAATCTTGACTTCTGCCAAGAAGAGAGGGAAGCTGGGGTGTTCAGGGAAACTATGGACAAGGCACCTCTTGATCCAGAGAGCAACAACTACAGCCATACTCATAGAGTGTGGTCCACGGGTGAGCGCACAGCCCAACACTTAGTAGCCATCAGAGGGCTAAAGAAGGCAACATGGAGTCTGAACTTTCGAGAGGCAAGCCAGATGCTTCCGGGTGCCTCCCGCTCATATACCCAGGCCATCTCTCCAGGGGCTGTGAGCTGTTTCTGAGTAAGAGTGCACGAACAAGGCAAACAGTTGGTGAGTCGACATCCCCACCTTCATCAGAGCCTAGCAATCCACATTGACTAATGACACCTTAGTTCATGAGCTTGACTAAGCACCTGGCTCGCTGCCAGTGAGTCCAGAGCCGGAATCCCTGCTTCGCTGTTCCTCGATTCCTTGTATGTGAGATAACAGGTCTGTGGGCGCTCTTCAGTACTAACGCGTTATCAGCCCGTGAGCTGAGGTCACGTTCAGATCTGCCAATGTTCCCCTACCTCACCAAGGAGAGCTCCTTCCTACAAAAAGTCGTCTTACATAGGTTTCAGAGGCTTTTTCTAAGTGAGAAATTGCAGTGAAAATTTTGGATGCGTAGAGGTTTCATCCTCTTGACGTTTAGAGTTAAAAGAGTCCTTCGCAAGTGAATCCAGCCCTCTCGTTTTAAACATGAAAGGATGAGCCCAGCAATTTTGGGTCTCAGTCAAGGTCACAGATAGTCGCGTGGCAGGCAGCCGCATCTGGGTTCTGTGCTCCGTGTCCAATTACACCCTGGCCCTGGTTCTGATACGTGGAAAACACAACTGAAGCCTCAGGAAATCATTTTTAACTTTACATGGTAGTTTTCAATTGCTATTTTACAGCCAGGAAAAGAGAAGCATTTTTAAGAAGAACAACTGAGAAGTCAATCTCCCTCTCCACTTTGGCTATTTAAAGCAAGTTACGTTAATTCTCTGTGTGACGGTGTAACAGATAGGAGAAAGCACACATTTCTGGCACTGCTTCCTAGCACACCAGGGCACCAGATGAGTATTGACTGATGGCTTCAGACACTAATAAGCCCAGAGTCTGTTCCTAGGAAAATGCTTTGCATGAGTCATTAAGGCTATTTTAGGGCTTGCTGTCTTGAATTGAATATAAACTAGCACTGTTGATCCTGAATTTAAATGTGGTTTCATTGAGGGAAGGGGAAACCATAACATTTATTGTTTTCAAGGCTTGGGTAGAGGCAGTATGTTTTTTTATAAAGGACGGGTGGTGAATCTATAGACTTTTATATGATATTACTTTTAGAAGTTCTTTGAATTACAATTCTAATATTGACCTTGCATTTGTTAACATATTAACTTAAAACAAAATACTACTACCCAAAGCTTGCATTTACTTCCACTGTATCCTACCAAAGGAAACCAAATAGAACCACCTACGATATTAAAAAAAAAATAAGAGTGCAGAGTCCCACCTGAAAACCTTGCACCGAAAGGCCAGCAGGGGGAGCCAAAAACATGAATTATGTCTTTACTGATGGCCTTGAAAAGCACTCTGGAGCATGTCTTCCATGAAGAACCACTAATAGCACAGGGCAGTGATGCAAGTCCTGCTGTGCTGTTTTAACACCTCCCATGTTCATGGAGAATGGAAATCTCCATTTGAAGACAGAATGTATCTTATAACTGAGGCTCAAACGTTGTTCTGCACCATCTTCAAATGCTGGGGGTAGAGCTTGTGAAAAATATAAATGGCGAGTCCCACCCTCAACCTAAAACACTGCATGAAGAATATTCAGGAGCACAAGGAGTTGGACGCCTAAAACTTTCTGGAAGATGTCCTAAAAGGCCACTGGTTTCCTAAAAATTGAACTGAAGATAGTAAACTATGAACCTTATTAAAGAGACGTGGCTGTGTCAGACACAGTTTTAAACCAGACCTACTTTAAACCAAGGTCACAGAAGCTCTTCTATCGATCGACTCTCCAGCCCTCACTCGTGCTGTTAACATTAGGTTAAGGAGGTGGCTTTCATCACGGAACCAAGGTGGGCAGATAGAGTGGAGGGATCAGTTGAATTCGAATAAACTGAGATTCCTTATCCGGAAATGGCTTACCTGGTCAATCACCGGGATTAAGAAGATCAAAAAGGAAGTGAAGCCGGCAAGCTATGTTTCACCCAAAAGAAAATGGAGGAACCTAGACCTCAACGGTGCCCCTGAGGTCCAAGAGCAGATGGAGGAGGGATGATGGTTGTGAAGGAGACACGGAGGGAGATGAGTAGTTAGGCAGGGAAAGTCTGGAGTTTAACAGGACTGGGCTGGGACACACCTGTTCCTGGAGATGAAGGCACACTACAAGCAGTTAGGCAGAAAAATACATGGTGACGTCATGATGTCGGATGATTGGTACGTGGTGTTGGTACAGGGACTTGTAATTCCTAAGACATCTTTACAGGCATTTCACCATTTACCACGTACATCCTTCTACCTAGCTGTCATATGTCGTTTCTTCACCTCAACTGTACCCTGAAATTTCAAGACCCCTTCTGAGTCAAATGTTGAATGCTTTCGGAAGATAAATTAAGTATTATTACTTTCATTTGCATACGAGGAAAATCAGATGGCAGGCTCCAAACCACATGGCTTTATGAGACAGAGATTGGACTCTAGCTAACCCGTAATTCCAGCTCCACCGCACGGCAATTTCTGCTCTAATTTTAGGCTCTCGCTAACAAGTGCTCCAGAGGAAGTGTTAAATCCAAAGGCTTACGCTAAGGGCAGTTTAGCAGGACAAATGGCAGCAGGATCATGATTTCCTATCTGGGAGAACCTAAGAGTAACAGGAACGAACTGTTAAGATGTTACAATAAATACTTTAATGTCATTTTGTGAGGAAAAGGTAGTTAATTTCTTTTAATCATAATTCATGAGAATTCCTTAATTTTAAGGTCATCCAGAAATACTCATTTGACAAACTTCCCAACCCTTACTGCTCATACCTCATCGCTGACCAGGCTATGCATGTAGGACGTGAAGTAGTGTCTACCACGCCATGGAAACTCCTGTTTGGAGCCAGGATAATGGTCACTCTTGAACTTGGCTCTCACATTCATACACTTTCTGCCCTGCACGTCTGTCTACTTGACCTGACCGAGTTCCACTAAGGGCAGAGGGTGTTTCCTCTATCTTTTTATTTGCTGCCAGCACCCTCCCCACACTGCCGTGCATACTGTGTGTCAGACACGAAACACACCAAGCTAGCTGCTTATGGAGATCGGTCTACAGGAGTGCATAGGCATTGTGTTACAGAACCGGCTGAACCATAAAATTCCAGCCAATAAACGGAGGCAGGCTCAGAGAAGAAGAAAAGCCAAAGGTAGATAAAGATTCTAAACCATATACAGACTTTGCCGTATGTGAGAAGTTTATATTAATGGATGAAAACACATACACATATACACACACATTCATGATAGACACAAACATACAGGGATGGGGACATTTTTTAAACACCGGAAAAGAAAGTAATGAACATTTATTTTTCAAAACCCAGTAAGAAGCTTATTCACATCATTACTTAGTTTCCTAAGAAGGTCATTGGCATTTTACCCCCAAAAGACGCCAGCTTTCACTGAAAACCTTCAGCTACATTTTGCACTTATGTTAAGGTCATTCCGATAATTTTGAAGTTTTTTCCTTCTGCATACACTTTTAAAAAACAAAAACCTGCCTTCTTTTGCCTACTGCAAGCTTTTGGCTTCCTTACAAAGACTGCTTTTCATACATCGATTTCCAGGTAGCAGTTCCTGAGTTAGAAATTTTAGGAGAGGGGCACCTGGGTGGCTCAGTCGGTTGGGCGGCTGACTTCAGCTCAGGTCATGATCTCACAGTTCGTGGGTTCAATCCCCGCATCGGGCTCTGTGCTGACAGCTCCGAGCCTGGAGCCTGCTTCAGATTCTGTGTCTCCCTCTCTCTGACCCTCCCCTGCTCACACTGTCTCTCTCAGAAATAACATGTTAAAAAAAATACAAAAAATTTTAGGAGAAATGTACAGTTATTAATTCACACCCATTCTCGATCGCAAAATGGATTTCTAGCATGACAACGCAAAAGAACAACAAGAACAAGAACAGTGAGTATATTCTATGCTGAAGTTGTTGGGCTACATACAAAAGTGAATAGAACCAGGTCCCCTAACCTCTCGATACTTGTGATTTGTCAGGATGGAAAACACTGAACATGAGTAAGTACAGGTGTTATTAAATAGGTTGTAAAATAAAGAACAGGAAATTCAGAGAAACTGCACCAAACATTAAATGTATTCTTGCTAGTAGCCAGATACTCTTGCCCCGGGTGCAGTTTGAATTCTATAGTGATTGCCGTCTCGAATCATGCACATTCTATTGAACCTGGTTTATTAACAGTAACTCAACTCAGGAAAGTCATGAGATCTCTAAGCCTCAGTTTGCCTGAATGTCATTTTTCCAAAGTAATTCTACAAATACTCTACTTAGAGGTCAGCCTTCTGGGGTTGGATACGTTTTGGAAATCTGGCCGAAGTAAGCAAAAGCAACTCGGGGCACCTAAAATAATTTTCGAGAAAGCTCCTCAAGTCCAAGAGGTTGACCGACACTCAAAATATAGTTGCTAACAAGTTAGGCTATCTGTTGTCCTAAGCCAATGGCACGTTAAATGCAATATGTCAGCGGCATGAGAGAGGCAGAAAAATCAGCAACACAACAGTGGTGTCAGGGGACAGGATAACTGATAAACTGACATGAAGGAAGGAATAAGAAAAAACAAGGCATCCAACGGTGATGTCCCTGGTGCTTGCCATCAGCTCCCAAAGGCAATACCAAACTATGTGCTTCTGTTTTAGAAGGCAGGAGAACTTTAACATACACGTCCAACAAATTTAAAGTATTTGCTTGTTCCTGGCAGCCAGGGGCAGTTATATAGAAAATGAATATGAGGGGTGCTTGGGTGGCGCAATCAGTTAAGGATCCAACTTCGGCTCAGGTTATGATCTCGCAGTTTGTGGGTTCGAGCCCCGTATCAGGTTCTGTGCTGACGGCTCAGAGCCTGGAGCCCATTTCAGATTCTGTGTCTCCCTTTCTCTCTGCCCCTCCCTTCCTCACACTCTCTTTCTGTCTCAAAAATAAACACTTAAATTTTTTTTTAAATAAATTAAATGAATATGGAATGCCTCATTCCCAAAAATGTCAACTAAATGAGATTTTCAGTGATTCTCCACCTTGGCGGTATATATCACCCATGGAGCTTTTTAAAAAATTAGGTGCTTTGAGATTCAGACTTACTAAGTCTGAAGTGGGGGTCCATATTATCTGCATTAACAGTTTTAAGTAACTCAGACACATTGAGGTTTGAGTACCCCTATTTATAGTCTATTTAATTTTTTTAATGTTTATTCATTTTTGAGCAACAGACAGAGAGACCGACAGAGCATGAGTGGGGAAAGGGCAGAGAAGGAGGGAGACAGAATCTGAAGCAGGCTCCAGGCTCTGAGCTGTGAGCACAGAGCCAGACGTGGGGCTCAAACCCACCAACTATGAGATCATGATCTGAGCTGAAGTGGGACCCTTAACCAACTGAGCCACTCAGGTGCCCCTAGTCTATTTAACTTTTTTCTGATTACCAAGTTCCTGGGTAAAGGCCTTTTGTTTTATTAATGATTTTTTTAAAATGCCAAGTTGCAACTTTCCTTCGGGGCCAGCTCACATCTTGCAAATTCAATTAATTCTTTATTCACTCATGTAAGAAACACCGTTTGGGGGGCGCTAACAGTAGTGAGGTGCCAAACCAGGCAGTCTGGCAAGAGATTCCAAGATGAATGAGACACACCCACCGTCTCAAGGAGATCTGAATCTCAGAGAGAGAGGCGCCTACAACAGCCAGGCATCTCAGGCATCTCAGATACCCAGTAAAGTCGAGAACAAAGAACAGAAGCATCAGTGTCATAGAGAAAGAACTGATTCGCTCTGCCAGGTGGCGAGGGGGTTATAAGAGGAATGAGTTGACAGGAAAGCTCCGCAGGGAAAGGCCATTTGAGTTGGGTTGGAAAGTCAAAGACCCTGGGCTCCCAGGTTCCCGGCCGCTGCTGCTGCATGGCCAGCAAATTACTGTCCGGCCTCTCTACTGCAGTCCACGTGATTCTCCCCCCCATGAAGGCCTGTAGCACTTCATGAGTTTGTCCTTCCACCGGCACCTGACATCTCCCACATTGCTCTGCCCTGTGTCTTTTATGCAGGTCTTGTCTTACTAGACTATAAAGTTACCAGACTGTAAGCTCGTCGAGGTAGAAACTACCTCTTACTCACTGTTTTCCCAGGGCCTGGCATTTACTGGATGCTCAATAAGTATTTCTGGATCTCAACATTCCCTGAGAATACAGACGGGTCTTCGAGCGTGAAGCATCTAATAGTCAAGTGTGAATATTGGTGCCAACCACAATCAGTGAATTTTGGAGGTTTGTGACACAAGGAGATTGTGATGTCAAGTTATTATCTCAACTGAATGGCTTTAGAATGGCTTTATTTCAGGCTAGTTAAAAAAAATCAGAATGCCTTTCTGTTTCATCTTATTGCACTTAAAACATTATTTCAACATTATCTTAAATTCCACATTTTGTTTGGACTTGTTTCAACATAAGGTCCAGTTCATTGACACGGTTTTTATTTTTTAAGTTTATTTATTTTGAGGGAGCGAGCGAGCAAGCAGAGGAGGGACAGAGAGGGACAGGGAGAGAGAGAATTCCAAGCAGGCACCATGCTGACAGCGCAGAGCCTGACGTGGGGCTCGAACCTCAGAAAGATCATGACCTGAGCTGAAACCAAACTTTAGACACTGAACCAAATGAACCACCCATATGCCCCTATTAACACATTGCTAATAGCTGTTGGTCTAAAACTTGTCCTATGATCAGAAAGCCAGGAATTTTTTTAAAAAAATATTTTTGAGAGAGAGAGAGAGAGCACAAGCAGGGGAGGGGCAGAGAGAGAGGCAGGCACAGAATCTGAAGCAGGCTCCAGGCTCTGAGCTGTCAGTACAGAGCCCAACACAGGGCTCAAACCCACAAACCTCATATGAGATCAAGACCTGAGCCAAAGCCGGACACTTAGACTGAGCCACCCCAGTGCTCTCAGAAGCCAGGATTTGAGATGAAGACTATGAAGTCCCACTTAAGTGAGAGTCTCTTAGTCTTTTATCAATTGCTAGTCCCCATAATGGATGATCAAATGAACTGACTACAAAGGAATCTGATTTTCTTCCTTCTGCCAAAACACAAGAGAAACTTCCGGGTAGGACACTCTTATAATTCAAAATCAACAGCCAGTCGGAAAACCAAGCTCTTTAGCCATGCAGGTAAAATAGATGAAAACAGACTCCAGTCCAGTGCCGACACGCTATAATTACTCTAAGGCCTGGAAGGTTTTGTTTGTTGCTTTGAGATTCTTGGCCTCATGCACCATAACTGGAATGTCAGATAATCCATCCCTGTTTGGGTGCGGGAAGGTGTGACAGTATTTGTTTGTCAAGTGTTGTCACTTTCCTCCTAGGTCTAGATAATTCAAGATTATTAAGTGCCAAAAACTTTAGAAAGAACATGGATGTACGTGATTATCTTGGTGAATAACAAGACTGAAAAGGTTCACAGGACACCATGCTTAACCCTGAATGTATCCTAGGAGGGGAACACGCAGAGGTAAATGGAGGTGATGTGCGGCTGGGAAGACAGGAGGAATGTGGACTTAGGTCTGGAAGAAGAAACAGACGGGAGGTGTAAGAAGTCGACGGGCGGTGGGGGGAACAATACTGACACTCTGATTTACTCACCTATAAAGTTTTCCTAAGTGATTAGATCCACTTCTATGGCTTCAGGTATAACCTAAAATGGCTGGTTCCTAGGTTTATAGTTACACCCGAACACTTGGTTCTTGTTGTCTATATCCAACTGCCTCCAAGAATTTCCAACAGATTATCCACAGCCCAACATGTCCATGGATTAAGTCATCTAGTCAAAGCTTTCATATCTTCCCCATTTTCTTTAATGGCACCTGAGCTCAGACTCTTGCCTCTTAGCTCCTTCCCACTGGCTCACTATGGTCTGTTCTACTGGCTATATATATATATATATATTTTTTTTTTTTCAATGTATTCTCTCCTCCCCCATTTCTACTTGCCCCACATTTAAATTCTCATGGTGTCAATTTTCTCTAATTTTACTTCTTTAACAAGTTGGAAAGATGGAAGGGAAGCAGCAGAGCCCAGATGAGAGATGATGGTGGCTTGGACTAGGGTGGTAGTCGTAAAGCTGGGTGCGTTTTGGAGACGGAAACATTTTGGAGATGGTCTGAATGAACATGTAAGTGGAGATGCTATATAGGCTATAAATATAAAACGGAATTCAGAGGGGAGAGTGGAGAGAAAAGGAGAGAGAGCCATGTTCTGAGTGCTGAAGAATTCTTTGAGAGGTTAAGTATAAAGAGAAAAGCCTACCCCTCCCATCCTGAAAGAAAGAAAGAAAAAAAGAAAGAAAGAAAAAAAGAAAGAAAGAAAGAAAGAAAGAAAGAAAGAAAGAAAGAAAGAAAGGAGGAGGGAGGGAGGGAAGAGGGGGAGATGGGGAGGAGGGGAGAGGGGAGGGGAGGGGAGGGGAGGAGGGAAAGAAGGAAGGAGGGAGGGAAGGAAGGAAGGAAGGAAGGAAGGAAGGAAGGAAGGAAGGAAGGAAGGAAGAGGAAGGAAGGAAGGAAGGAAGGAAGGAAGGAAGGAAGGAAGGAAGGAAGGGAAAGAAAGAAAGAAAGAAAGAAAGAAAGAAAGAAAGAAAGAAAGAAAGAAAGAAAAAGAAAGAAAGGGAAGGAAGGAAGGAAGGAAGGAAGGAAGGAGGGATGGAAAGGGGAGGAGGGGAGGGAAAGAAAAGAAAAGAAAAGAAAAGAAAGAAAGAGGACAGAAGGAGAGAAAGAAAGAAAGAAAGAAAGAAAGGAAGGAAGGAAGGAAGGAAGGAAGGAAGGAAGGGAAACTCTTCAAGGGATAGCCAAAGAACATGGTATCACAGAAGCCAAGCACAGACAACACTTCAAGTTGGAAAGAGTGGTCAACGATTCCGAATACTGCCAGGTTGAATAAGATAAAACAAAGTTTTTGACTTCTTTGTAGCACAGAGTTTGTTGACCTTGCTTGGAGCATTTGTTGGAGTTGTTGGAACAGAGGGAAGAGAGTTTGGACTAGAGAGGGGAGTCGGGGAGAGGGGTGAGCAAGGCGAGGTTAAGTGCAGACAACTCATTTGAGAGTCTGTCTGAGAAGGCGAGTGGAGAGTTAAAGCTTTAGCAGAAGGAACTGGGACACAGGGCTTTTGGGACAGGCGCCTCCACAGTGTGCCATGCTGATGGAATGATCCAGTAGCAAGAGAAAGACCGGATGCTGTAGGAAAGAGAAGATGAAGAAAGGCGGTCAGTCCTGGAGAGGTGAGGAACAGGAGAAAAAGGAATCTGGCGGTAGGAGGGATGCCTCCTCTGTTCTCAGAAGAGGCAAGGAGGCCACATGGGGCATGAAGACAAGCTTACAGACTGGTGGCGAGGCGAGAGTGCTACCATTGCTAATGCTTGTTTTCCCAGGGTGAAGTAAGGTCGATAAACTAAATAAGTGGGAAAATAACCTAAAAGTGAATGAATAATTAGTGTGAGAAGAGAGGAGAAGGTAGGAAAGCCATCTTGGATTATATGAAAGTAAACACTGCCTACGGTTGCTTACTAAATAGCATTCATTTGCTCTCTTCTGGGCAGTGGGAGAAACTATTTCTATTTTTACATATTTTCGTAAGTTTTTATTGTGAATCTTCTGTCCCAGGATCGTTGGGACATTTTGTAGGTTCTGGAGAAGGACGGCGCAGTCAAGGCTGTTGGGATCGGTATCATGCTGCTCGTGTCTACACGGGCAAGTGGCCAAGATGGAGCAGCCTCTCCCCAGAAGTGCATCAACAGTTGACTGAGAGGGGAGAGGTGTCTGGTTTCAGAATAACTGAACATCCAAGATTGGAAAAAAAGACACCTCAGCCCTCTCTCTGGAACTCCAGAAGGGCTGTAGTACCCAGAGGTGGCTAGGTCTTACCAGACAATGGATGAACTCCATCCTGGGATGAGAGACGCCAGACTGGGGGCCACT
Organism: Proteles cristata cristata; assembly: GCA_017311185.1. NCBI lineage: Eukaryota > Metazoa > Chordata > Mammalia > Carnivora > Hyaenidae > Proteles > Proteles cristata. The sequence continues at coordinate 139,643 of JAESUZ010000193.1, read as the reverse complement.
GGCATTTCCCAATCGTACTGTCTGAGGAGGTCTAGACTTGGAGAGAAGTACAATGGCCAAAAAATCGAGAGATTTTCTCAAAATGCTATAAACAAAGGGCAATCAGTTTGAAAACATAAATTTATGTAAACAGAATTAAGGGGAAAATCATGGACACTGGATTTTAAGGGAACTCAACGGGGGAGAGTGCTTCCAAACAAGAAAGTGAAACCCAGAGTGAGGCCGGTCCAGAGAGGATGTTGACAGCAGCAGAATCACTCTGGACAAACCAAGCACCCCGAGGACAATGCCCTCCAGACATGAGAGTAGCTCAAGAAGGAACACTGGTGGTAGAGAGGTTGACAAAAAGGTAAGTCCCTTTTTTTAGAAACACACTGTAATCTGCCCAACTCTCCCTGGAACAATTAATGAACTCAACCTCCACATCTGTGAATATCAGAACTCCTACAGGAAAAAAGAGTGAATACTTTGAAATCTTCCTACAGATAAAAAAAAAATTGTTCTTACTTAAACATCAGAACCATTACTGAATAAATTCTGTAAAGTAATGGATTTGGGGATCCTTCCGTCAGAACTTATCCCTAACTCAACCTTCGAGAGCTCACTACTGACAGAAAGACTATAAATGCGGAAGCAAGTGTCCAGCATACTGGGCTAGAAGAATAGCTCTGCTTCTTCCCGACCTCCTTTAGTTCATCTAATGATAACCACAAACGAGAAGGTAAAACATGAATTAAAACAACACCCCAAATTTCTTCCATGTCTTATTACAGGTTTCCATTATTTCCTTTGTCATTTGAAAAGACGTGTGTGTGTATATGTGTGTGTGTGTGTATACATAAAAACAAGCAATAAGATACGATTTTCTTCCCAAATATATTAGTAGTCTCCCTTTACAAAATGGTGGTAAGGACACCCAATTGATTATACAGTGTCCAGAATATTATGAATATTTTAATTTACCTATAATACAGATAATAATAGAAATGGGAGAAGGATTGTTTGCTATGTTTGCCGAATTTATTTTCCTTTTTTAAATTTTTTAAATTTTTAAAATGTTTTTTATTTATTTCTAGGAGGGAGAGAGAGAGACAGCGTGAGCAGGGGAGGGTCAGAGAGAGAGGGAGTCACAGACTGAAACAGGCTCCAGGCTCTGAGCTGGCAGTCAGCACAGAGCCCGACGCGGGGCTCGAACCCACGAACCGCGAGATCATGACCTAAGCGAAAGCCAGACGCTTAACCGACTAAGCCACCCAGGCGCCCCTTGCCGAATTTATTTTCAAAATTGGTCATGCCATGGAATATCGTTCAGGTAAAAAATCTTTAGCTCCTAACTGGAGGCACTATTGCACGACTCTCTGAAGCCTGAAGAATCTGGAACGCCACAGCACAGGGGTGACCCCTGCACTGATGGTGGCCTCCAAGGAGTTCTTATAGGATGGCCATGGCCTAGAAAAGCACATGTCCAGTTGGATGGTCTTGGCCACCTTCTTCCTCTGTGACTGTTCAGAGAACACTGACAACTCTGCAGAGCAGAGGTGGCTGGGAGGCTCAAAGGGCAATGGGTCCAACGTTCCTGGAGCCATCAGTATATGACATTATAATATTCACAACTACAAGTGTTAAATTCAAGGCAGCAATCAGAGCTCTTTTTATGGTTATTTGTTTATTACTTTTTTAGAATTTCTGGAAAAACCCAAACCATACGTTTCTTTAAAATGTCACATAGGGGGGTGCCTGGGTGGCCTAGTCGGTTGAGCGTCTCTGACTCTTGATACCGGCTCAGGTCACGATCTCGCAGTTTGTGGGATCGGGCCCCACGTCGGGCTTTGCACTGGCAGCATGGAGCCTGCTTTGGCTTCTGTTTCTCCTGCTCTCTGCCCCTCCCCCATAATAAATAAACATTTAAAAAAGTCATATAAAATTGTCTCATAATGTGAATCAATGCTGACCTACTATTAAAGGCAAAATTGTGCAAAAGCTTTGTAAAACTTCATCTTCTTTATTTCCTTCATACTAGAATGTATAGGCCTTGAATTAGTCATTCAAATTATATTGGTAGCAAATTGTGGGAAAAAATTACAACTTTATTGATACTATTTATGTCCTTTGTGGTTTTTTGGGGGGTCTATTTTCTGCCTGTTATTTTCACTTTAAGGCATAAAGGAATCTATGGAACCCTTTCCAAATGATATAATGATTCATTTATATGCATTCAATATCTAATGATTTCTGTGTGCAATTCAAATCAATACAAGTAAAAATTTACCACATGCACATCAATAGTGAAACATGAAAGTTAATTAGGATGATATTTTCATGTGTTTTCTAAATTTATACAATATTTAATTTGTGTAATATTGTGTAAACGCTATTTAAATTTGTTTTCCAACTAGGACCTCAATATTTTTATCTCGAACTGCTACTGCATAGGAAGGTATAAATTCACCTACAACCAAACACCTTAACAGACCTTATTATTTATTTTATTTATTTATTTATTTTTCAAACTAATGTTTGCATTGCTTACAATACTTATAGTCCAAGATTAGTAATCATCTGTACCAATTAGCCATGTTGAGAACAAATATGTTCCACTAAAAGTAAGTTGATTTTTATATCTAGTTTTCCAGACATTCCCCCCCCCCCGCCCCCCCCAAATTTTCTTGTACTATGAACAGAAGTTGCTGAAAAACAGCACACTATTCGACCAGGGGGAAATGGTACAGATTTAAATTAGAAAGTACTATCACCCAGCAACATTTTAAAATGAGGGTTTATAGGTACCTGGGTGGCTCAGTTGGTTGAGTGTCCAACTTTGGCTCAGGTCATGATCTCACAGTTCATGGGTTTGAGCGCCATGTCGGGCTCTGTGCTGACAGCTAGCTCAGAGCTGGAGCCTGCTTCAGGTTCTGTATCTCCCTCTCTCTCTGACCCTCCCCTACTCACACTGTCTCTCTCAGAAATAAATTAAAAAAAATAAAAAATAATAAATAAATAAAATAAGGGATTATATTGTGTAGGAGGAACTCAATTTATGCCTCAATTTATAAATTCTAACATAACAGCATAAGGTGTGTGTACGTAATAGAGTTTCCTTAAAAGCTCTTAGAGGTTGGGGCGTCTGGCTTTGGCTCAGGTCTTGGTCTCATGACTCGTGAATTCAAGCCCATGTCGGGCTCTGTGCTGACAGCTCGGAGCCTGGAGCCTGCTTCGGATTCTGTCTCCCTCTCTCTGACCCTCCTCTGCTTGTGCTCTGTCTCTTTCTCTCTCTCTTTCAAATATAATAAGCATAAAGAAATTATAAATAAAAGTTCTTGGAGGTGAATGTGCACATCCATGTTCACAGCAGCAGTATTCCAAGAGCCAAAAGTTGAAAACAACCCCCATGCCCAGTGATGGATACATGTATAAACAAGACATGGTAGATACATGGAAGCGAATATGACTCAGCTTCAAAAAGGAAAGGGATTCTGACACATATACAACGCGGATGAGCCTTGAAGACCTTATGCTAAGAGAAATAAACCAATCAGCAAAGGACAACTGCTGTATGATCCCCCTTATACGAGGCAGTACTACTCCCAGAGCAGTCAAATTCGTAGAGAAAGCAGAACGGAAGGTTTCAGGGGCGGCAGAAGAGGGGAATGAGCAATGAGTGTTTGGCAGGGACAGAGTTTCACTTGGAGAACATGAAAAAGTTCTGGAGAGGGACAGTGGTGATGGCTGCTCGGCAATGTGAATGAACACCTTAATGGCACTGAACAGTATACTGTAAAATGATACACTTGGGGTGCCTGGGTGGCTCAGTCGGCTAAATGTCTGGTCATGATCTCACAGTTCATGGGTTCGAGCCCCACGTCGGGTTCTGCGCTGACAGCTCAGGGCCTGGGGCCTTTTTCGGATTCTGTGTCTCCCTCTCTCTCTGCCCCTCCCCCTGCTCATGCTCTTGCTTCCTCTCTCTCAAAAATAAATAAACGTTAAAAAAATATAATAAAATGATAACCTTTATGTATATTTTAGCCCTGCAAAATGCAGAAAGAAAAATCCCAACATTATGTAAAAATGGAAAAAAAATTCTCAGAGGTCAGTATCATAGTAATAATCTATGAATTTGTGTCTAAGGGGAAAACTGCCTTACAGGGCAAATTCTGTGCTATATGTTCATCTAAACAATAGCCATCCAATATCCTTTATCATTTGTTAGTTAAGTGCTGAAATAACAAATAAAATTCATGTAATGTCCATTTATTTAGTGTAGTCATCACTCATGTATATAATGTGTCAACATACACAGCAGCAAGCCATCTCCAGGGTTCCACTGGTCGGGTAAAGAGACATAGGAGGTCTTATTGGAATTCACAAGATTAATTTATATAATATCAAAGGAAGAATAAAGTGTGGTGACTACATGTATCCAAATATTGCTAGAACTCAGGCGGGAGGCACTTTGTTTTGAAGGTAGCATGAAAGGAGAATCATTGTGTATATAACTATGATGTGTACGTATCTCATGCCCAGGAACAGAAGGCAGAGGTCAAGGGTATTCTAAGAAAGAACAGAAAGAAGGCTGTAAGCACGAGATACTGGAGGATTTGAGAGGCAGCTGAAGAGAAGCGGCATTAAGGAAAAGAAACAGATTAAACGTTGGAGTCTTAGGGGAAAAAATGGTGAAAAAGAAGAGCCATGTGGGTTAGCAGTTAATAAAGTTCAGCAATCTGCACGCATTCTGATTGGCAGGAAGTTTCTCGACGGAGCTGCATTATGAAAGTGATGATTTACATTAATCTGTCAAGAAAGTGAAGATTACGTTAAATAGAGGAGAAAGAATAATAACTGGCAACAAGAAGGCTGGTTAAGTGGGAAATGAAATAAAAGCATGTATATGTCCATAAAACCGGGAAATAGCTTGTCCCTCGTGTTACTGCAAAAACTATCCTTGGTATAAATAGAAACATCGGCTTCAAAGGAACTAAATGTCACCATCGCTGAGAATCCTTCATGGACCATCAAGCTAAGTCATGCCTCATTTCACTGCACATCAGTAAAGCTCAATTCCACTTGGCTAATGAAAGGAAATTCTGCTCAGAGTGCAGAAGTAGAAGCCCACCACTTTCTGGGTTATGCCCTTCTTATTATGAGACGGAAGCAGAGTCCATTTGTAGGGGCCAAATAGCAGCAAGAATGTAAATGGAGCCTGCAGAGTGAAACCATTTAACCATCCAGTGCTTTAACCTTCTTAAAATTCCTGAAAGATTAGCAAGCAGAACTTGACGAGTGATAGACGATTTGCCCTCGGGCTACCTCCCATGATTAAAAACTCCTCTACGAACATTCCCACAGCCACTCTGTACACGCTCTTCACTGTCCAAGGAATAGCCAAGTAGCATCTACCTGTGTTAATGGACGTGGTCCAAACAGCACTGACCTCTAGCAATAGTGAGGACAGAATGTAAGCCAGATTGGAGACTCTCTCTGAAAATGTTTTCTTCTCTCCGTGAACCTTCAATACAGCTCTCTCAGCCCTAATTCTTCCAAGTAACTCTATCAGCACTCATTTGCCTAATAATTTAATTACCATTCCTAAATCATCTCTTAGGCAACACCTTCTCACTAAGTCCTCTTCCTTAATATATCATCACGTACTCTCGGAATCAACCAGCCCCCGTGTTCCTTCCCAAACTGTACAATGATTACTGTGCATTTGTCTGTCACATTTTCCCCCTTAAAAATACAAGTTCCTCTAATATATCTTTCCATGTTCCTCACGGAGGCAGGGGCCCAGCACACACTGGCAGACCTCGTTATGTGAACTTTCGTGACGATTCCGATGGCGACTTTTTACTTCCGTAAGCACGTATATCACATTTTGAAAAAACCAATTTCATCTTTTTCCCCCAATGGGGGGAAGAAAAACACTTAAAAAAAAAACAGTCCACTTGTCATTTAAATGTCAAATACTACAACGGCCTATCAATGACATTGTCTTTAAAACTTAGTACCATGATCTATATCAAATGTTCCGATACATGCATTTTCAACGGGGGCAACTGCACCCCTAAGGGGCCACAAATGTGCTCTTAGAAGTTGAAAAAAAACCCTAACTCTTTTATGTACAAAGCACAGATAAGCACAGAGTACACAGCCAGATGGACAGTATTATCTGCGGTATATAATTTCATTGGGAGGAGGGGATGGTAATTAGGGAAAAAATTGTCTAGAAAAGGTTCCTCCTTAAGGAGTTCATAACAACAACAACGAAAAAGACTGAAAACACTGTTTTGATGTCAAAACTGTAAGAAATTAAATATTAATGCTGTAACCTCCAATATAGCTACTTATTAGAGATCCTGGAACTCTCCAGATATGATTTTTCTCGAAGATGCTTTCTCTTACTCGTAAGTATTTGGTAATACTTTCTCCTGGATGCCCCCTAAGGGCTGAATCCTCCTCCTCCCATTGCTAACATGCTACATTATAAATGGCCATTGGACTGAATCCCCTCACTACACTCCTTCCTTCAAGAGAAGAGTGACTGTGTTTCATCATTCGATATTTCTTTCTACTGTGAGACAGGCATTGGGGTCGGTCCTGCAAGTACAGTGAAAAACGTCAGGTAAGAATGCTGGCCTCCTGCCACTTACAACCTACTTGTGACAAAGAAAGCTAGGAAAGAGGTAAACACAGGCATCACACAATCTATAAACTACTAAGTGAAAGTTCTGGGGAGGACATAAACAGGGCGGTAGGAAAGACAGTGGCCAAGAAGAAATGTCTGAGGAGGTGATACCTAGCTGGGACCTGAAAGGTAGTCAGTGGCGCTATGGACAGAAGAGATTCCAAGCTTAACAGGCCAACAGAAAGACCCTGAGAGGGCAGGGCTGAGGCAATGGGGTGGGAAGGGGTGGAGTGTGAGACTGGCAGGAAATGACATGGAAAGTCAGGCCAGTGGAAGCCAGTTCATGCCCTGCTTTTTAAACCATGGTAAGAAGTCTTGATTTACCTTACAGCAGTGGGAAGCCACAATAGGTTTGTAGGCAGTATAGACAGAATCCAATTTCAGTGTTAAGAAGTTCACTCTGGCTGTATGGGGAGAGAAGATCTGGAGAGGCAACAGTGGAAGAGACAGTTAGGAAGCCTATTCCGATAATCACAGCTCAGGTAAATGAGTTAGCATGGCAGCGGCTGAGAGGGAGAAACCTGGATAGGTACGAATAACCGAGGCTGAGAAGAATGGTGGAACTCTCTTTCTCCATTAGTGAGAGAGATTACTGGATGAATTCTTTAAATTCTTTTTTTTTTTAACATTTATTCATTTTTTTAAAAAATATTTTTATTTATTTCTAGGAGAGAGAGAGAGGAAGACAGTGTGAGCAGGGGAGGGTCAGAGAGAGAGGGAGACACAGACTCTGAAATAGGCTCCAGGCTCTGAGCTGGCAGTCAGCACAGAGCCCGACGCGGGGCTCGAACCCACGAACTGTGAGATCATGACCTAAGCGAAAGTCGGACGCTTAACCAACTAAGCCACCCAGGTGCCCCAACATTTATTCATTTTTGAGACAGAGCATGAGTGAGGGAGGGGCAAAGAAAGAGGGAGACACAGAATCCGAAACAGGCTCCAGCTTCTGAGCCGTCAGCACAGAGCCCGACGCGGGGCTCGAACTCATGAACTGGGAGATGATGAGCTGAGCCGAAGTCAGATGCTTAACCAACTGAGCCACCAGGTGCCCCTTTCCTGGATGAATTCTTAATTTCTCACGGGTGAAAGTTCTACTTTTTACTCAGTATGCTACTATCATCATCATCTTCTTCTGAATTCTTAATTCCAGAAGAGAGTAGACAGGGACGCCTGAGTGACTTGGTTAAGTGTCTGATCTGGGCTCAGATCATGATCTCACAGTTCATGGGTTCCAGCCTCCAGTTGGGCTCTGTGCTGACAATGTGAAGCCTGCTTAGGACTGACTCTCTCTCTCTCTCTCTCTCCCCCCCCCCCTTCTCCATGCTTAAAATAAATAAACTTAAAAAAGAGAGCGAGCAAATAAGTGTCTGATTTTCTAATGATGTGAAAGTAGATTCTAAATGTAAACTATAACTTCCCTGACAAATGCCATGATTCCCTTAGGTATTATTCTCACAGTAAACTACCACATAAATAGTCATTCTTATACTGAAAAACTTCCATTATATTTATACTAGGCACTCTCTGACACGCAAACTCTGCTAAACTTGGCATCTTTAAATGGTATCACTAGAAATGTGAAGTGGTTGGGATTATTTGAAATATCGTGTAGTAAGTAAACTAAGTATTATCTCAACTTCCTCCTCCTTCCAAGTATTAATTTAAATTCCTTACCAGGTTACTAGAGAAATAAGTCATCTATAAAATTTGTACGAGTACTTCAAAAGCAAGAAGAGAGCAAAATACTTTGAAAATTGAAAATCTGGTTGAGGTGGTGAATTTAAGGTAGAATTTTATTAGAAGTTGAAAACCACACGGTAAATATAACAAGAACCAGAAGAAATCCAAGGCAGGTATTTCACTGGACCAGTGGCCCTCAACCATGAGTATACATTAAAATCCCCTGAAAACTGTCAAAGACTTGTGAAAGAAATTGAAGAGGATACAAAGAAATGGAAAAGCATTCCACACTCAAGGACTAGAAGAATAAACGTTGTTAAAATATCTAAAATACTACATAAAGCAATCTACACATTTAATGCAATCTCTATCAAAATACCACCAGCATTTTTCACGGAGCTGGAACAATCCTAAAATGTGTGTAGAACCACAAAAGACCCTGAAGAGCCAAAGCAATTCTGAAAAAGAAGAATACAACTGCAAGCATCACAATTCTAGACTTCAAGCTATATTACAAAGCTGTAGTCATCGAGACAGTGTGGTAGAGGCCCAAAAACAGACACACAGACCAATGGAACAGTATAGAAAACCCAGAAATGAACGCATAACTCTATGGTCAACTAATCTTCAACAAAGAAGGAAAGAATATCCAATAGAAAAAAGACAGTCTCTTTAACAAATAGTGTCGGGAAAACTGGATGATGACACGCAGAAAAATGAAACTGGACCACTTTCTTACACCATACACGAAAACAAATTCAAAACGGATGAAAGACCTAAATGTGAGACAGGAAACCATCAAAATTCTAGAGGAGAACACAGGCAGCAAACTCTCTGACCTCGGCCGGAGCAACTTCTTACTAGACACATCACTATAGGCAAAGGAAACAAAAGCAAACATAAACTTTTGGGGCTTCATCAAGATAAAAAGCTTCTACACATTGAAGAAAACAATCAACAAAACCAAAAGGCAACCTAAAGAATGGGAGAACATATCTGCAAATGACATAACGGATAAAGGGTTAGTATCCAAGATCTATAAAGGATTTATCAAACTCAACATCCAAGAAACAAATAACCCATTTAAGCAACAGGCAAGGCAGAAGACATGAATCGACACTTTTCCAAAGAGGATATCCAGATGGTTAACAAACATGAAAAGACGCTCAACATTATTCATTATTAGGGAAATACAAATCAAAACCACGATGAGATGCCACCTCATAGCTGTCAGAATGGCTAAAATTAACAACACAAGAACCAACATGTGTTGGTGAGGATGCAGAGAAAGAGGATCCCTCTTGCACTGTTGGTGGGAATGTAAATTGGTGCAGCCACTCTGGACACAACTATAGAGGTTCCTCAAAGAACTAACAAGAGAACTACCCTACAACCTAGCAATTGTACTACTAAGTATTTATCCAAAGGATCCACAAATACACATTCAAGAGAATACATGTGTCCCAATGTTTATAGCAGCATTAGTCAAACTGTATATATGTACCAAACTGTATCTATCTAGCTCTCTGTCTCCTGTCTGTCTGTCTATCTATCTATCTATCTATCTATCATAGCCAAACTATGGAAAGAGTCCAAATGTCCATCGACTGATGAATGGATAAAGAAGATGTGGTATATATACATATACAAAGGAATATTACTCAGCCATCAAACAGAAGGAAATCTTGTCATTTGCAATGACATGGCTGGAACTAGAAAGTATTATGCTAAGTGAAATAAGTCAATCAGAGAAATAAAAATTCCATATGATTTCACTCATATATGGCATATAAGAAACAGAACAGGGGTGCCTGGGTGGGGTAGTCAACTAAGCATCTGATTCTTGATTTCAACTCAGGTCATGTGTGATGTCACAGTTCATGAGTTTGAGCTCTGCTCAAGTCTGGGATTCTTTCCCTCTCTCTCTGCCCCTCCCCTGCTCATTCTCTCTCTCTCGATCTTTCTCTCTCTTAAAATAAACAAACTTAAAAAAAGAAACAGATGAATATATGGGAAGGGGGAAAAAGAGCAAAGAGGGAAACAGACCACAAGAGACTCTTAATAATAGAAAACAAACTAAGGAGGGAGGTGGGGGTGGGGGGGAGATGGGCTGGACGGATGATGGATACTAAGGAGGGCACTTGTGATGAACACTGGGTGTTGTATGCAAATGATGAATCACTGATATCTACTCCTGAAACAAATATTACGATCATATGTTAACTAACTAAAATTTGAATTAAACCTCCCCAGCAGGGTATGTTGAAACACAGAGGGTGGGCTCTTCCTGCCTACACTGACTTCCAAGTTCAAGACTTAGGAGATACAGGGTAGGCCTGAAGAATTTACATTTATGACAACTTTTCAATGATGCGGATACCACCGATCTGGGGGTACCATACTCTGAGGGACGTGGTAGTGGAGCAAATATTGAGAATCAACATCTGCTAAACTACTGTTTCAATGTGACGTAAAAGGAAACGTTGGCAGGAAAGTAAACGTCAGTATTACAGAGTTGTTTTGGACAAAAAGTGCATTTGCACATGCAAGACCAGTTTCTATTTTTTCAAAATCAATTTTTAAATGCGGTCTAGAATCAAGGAAGGAGGGGGGGAAAGGATAATTTTTTTTTGAGGTTACTTTTGTTTCACGACATGGGATATGATGGGTTTTTCCACGAAGTATGAACTTCTGTAACACCGAGGCCTGATTTTAACCCAAGTTGCGGAGAAAATAAATGTGCCTGACAGTCTCTGATTGCTTTGTCTTGGCCCCCTCACCCAAGCCTGTGTCAGGAAGAAATAGGGCAAGCTTCATCCGCACAAAGTCATTTATACATTGGTAGGGCTCCACCAGGTAGGCTCATTAAAAATGACCAGGCTTCACAAAAACAGCCAGGGTGCTGTCAGTGGGACAGAGAACCCTTTTAGCGAACAGAAAATATAAAAATCATACTAGGTAGAGAGTACCTCCATTTGTATGGCCAACCTTGATGACCTCCATCATTGCAGAGGTCAACGGGAGAAAAGCAGTTTTTCAATGTGGTCATTGACTAGATTCTTCTTTTTTTTCTTCTTCCCTTTTTAATGTGCTGCTATGGTTCTGCTTATTTTTATTTATGCATACTCTAGCTTGTTCTGAAAGAATGTAAGTTAATCGACTGAGTTAGGAACAATCCAGTAGGATAAAAAAAATTGTATAGGGGGTGATGGACTTGGTTTTTGTCCCCCTCAAACTCACGCATTGAAATTCTAACCCCCAAGATTGATGGTAGTCAGAAGTGGGGCCTTTCGAGGAGGTGATTAAGCCCTGAGGGCGCAGCCTCATGAATGAGGGTCGTTATTAAAGAGACCCCAGAAAGCTATCTTGCCCTCTCTGCCACACGATGATTCGACAAGAAAATGGCCGTGTGCAACACAGAAGAGAGGCCTCACCAGAACAGATCATGTGGGTACCCTGGTCTAAGACTTCCAGTCTCCACAACTGTAAAAAATACATTTCTCTTATCTAGAAGCCTGAACTATGGGATTCTGTTAAGACGGCCTTAATGGACTAGGACACAGGTTGGAACGGTAGCACTGGGAAAAGAAAGATGGGGTGGGGCTGGGGGTGTTGGAATAAAGCCAGATGTGAAGTTGGACCACCACCTCTTTAACTACCTTGATGAACTGCATTTATATAGCTCTTAAAGCGCTGAACTGAAAACCTCAAGAGATTATGAGGAATACATAAGAGTAATAAACTGAACCCTATCTATACATAGACTATGACATAACCAGCATTATTTGATATATACATGCTTTCAAACTTAAATGCAATGAAAATGCAAGTTTCACTAGTATTTCTGTACTTGTAGTGCTGATAATGAATTAGGTGGCCACCAGGGCTTGGAGGAGCAAAAATGTTTCTCTGACAGACAGACAGACAGACCTATGACACAGATGAAAATATGGGTGTAGGGGACACTGGGCTGGTACCTCCCTGTATGTGAAAAGCCTCCTCCCTCTTTTGCGGAAGAAAAGTAACAAGAAAATGGCCAAACATTTTCTGTAGGGGGAATAAGGTGGTTTAGTGGGAGAACATGGTTCTAAAGCCATTTTGTTTCTTATTCCGCACGGAATCAAGAAAACGTCACGTTGAACAAATTCTGTCACAATCCCGTTCAAAACAGTGCTAAATCGACACGACAGATTGGATATAGCTTGATGACGGAAACACCATACTTATGCCTGAAAGGTCTATGAATAAAATTGGAAACGCAGCCCGGGAGGGACAAGTGAGTCCCTCTAGTCCAGGAGTGCTAAGACCTGTTACGATGACTCGAAACCTTTTCAGGAACTGCAACTGAAAATCTATTAGAAGAAATCACCCAGATGGCTGCCTCTTGATTTCTGATGCCTCCATTAAACAGGTTGCTTTTCTCACATCGAGTGGGCTGAGAAGCGAGGCGAAACTCAAGAACCAGGGAGGAGTTGCTCCAATGTTTCCGAGTGCTATGCCTCCTGCAAACCCCAGTACTGTGAGAATCCCCACCCCCCCAGCCCCGGATCTAATCCGGGATGCACAGGATCTCTTCATGTGAACAGATTTATATCGTATGTATGGTTAAGATTACAAAATTTGCCACTGATTCCCTGATGACGGGAAATATGTGCCAAGGAATAGGCTGGAATACCAGCAGCGATCCTTTTTGTCCTTTATAAAAATGTACACTAGAGCATGAGTCTTTCCTGTACCATTTCCTTCCCCTTGCAGTGAAAGTTTTTTTTTTTTAAGTTTATTTATTTTGAAAGAGACAGACAGACAGACAGATGGGGAGGAGCAGAGAGAGAGGGAGAGAATTCCAAGCAGGTTCTGCACGGTCAGTGCAGAGCTCGATGCAGGGTTTGAACTCAGAAACCATGAGATCCAAGCCGAAACCAAGAGGTGGATGTTAAAATGACTGTGCCTTATAAGGCTCCCCTCATATGGCTCCTGAGATGTCTTATGAAGAAGGAGGAAGGAGCACACAAATCTTGGGGTTCCCTTACCGCCTACATTCTATCTTCAGCTGCTAGCCCCCAGTGAGGCACCTCGTCACAGTATTTACCACATTCCTTACTAATTCTTTCTCAATAATTCCTAGAAGCACTGTTTTTCAGGTGATGAGATAAATACCTAGCAAGGAAATGAAAAAACCACTTCAGTAAAAAGATACTATTCACTCTGATGGATGTGTTGGGCATGGGGCTAAGGAAGCATTTTCTCTTATCAAATTGTGTGATTCCAGTAATGATGTCCCTTTTTTTTTCTTTTTATAGAGGGGTGCCTGGTGGCCCAGTAAGTTAAGTGTCTGACTTTGGCTCAAATTATGATCTCATGATTCACGGGTTTGAGCCCTGCATCGGGCTCTGTGCTGCCAGCTCAGAGCCTGGAGCCTGCTTCAGATTCTGTGTCTCCCCCTCTCTCTGTTTCTCCCCTGCTCATACTCTGTCTCTCTCTTTCTCAAAAATAAATAATTAATTTAAAAAATAAAGGACAGAGAAAAGTAGCATATAGGTGTTTCACAAACCACTCATTCCTTAAGACTGTTGGAATTGTGCCTGAATAGAACAGTTTTGGGCTTTATAGACTTCTTAATTTGAGAACTGCTTAGATCCAAGAACAGAGAAAACAAAAATTTTACAATGAACAGAAGCAGTGTCACTGAGCCCAATGAAATGCTCTCCTGCCTTACGCCACCTGCCCCATGCCCTCCTTTCCGAAGGGACTGGGGTCCTTCACGGGTTCAGGGTCTGCACTCGGAACATTCTGCCTCGTCCAGCTTCCTGTTCTAATCCCCCGGCACTGAAGTGTGATGCTGCTGGCTTCCCCAGCTGCAGTCTAACGGCCTTACGTCCCATCGTGTCCAGGTAAAGCAGCTCTAGAACACTCCCCAAGCCAGAAAACCTCTGGGAAGCACCTGGAGGCAAGTCCCTTGGGCCGGCATTCTCCTCCTGCCTGGAGAAGGGATCCAGCGAAAGGATGACTGAACTGTCAAATGTGCCAAATAAGCACAGTGAGGTTCTATCAAGCTCCTCACAGACTGGATCCAATCCTAGGTTTCCTCATTTACCAACTGTGTGAACTAGGCAAATTTCTTGACTTCTCATTGCTTCATGTCTTTACCGGTGAAATCGAGATAATAGTATCAACCACACAGGGCCCTTGAGAAGACAAAAGTAGCAGATGTAAAGCACTATGTAATAGCTTATTCTTCTCATCAGATCCTCCTTCCCCTTTGATCTGCCTTGGCTGAAATAGTAATGTAGCCTGATCATATCAATTGCCTCAGGACTTCCTGAAATGGAAGCTTGTGCTCTCCTACTTTTTTTTTTGGAACTGAAGGAGTTTGGTATGGCCTTTGTTTCTGGGATAGCATTTCCACACCACAGGACCCCAACAATCATGAACTATTTCATAGAAGGCAGATTCCTCCCACTTATAGGGGACTAGAATATGCCATTTGAAAATACGCCAATTTTGGGGTAAGTATTCTTTTGAGCTGGAGAAGCCAGAAAGAGGAGATGCAGAAAGATACCTTCCCAGAGCTTCCCTCAAGTGACCGTTAAGAAGAAACTCTTGAAAAATTGGGATTGCCATACATCTCCTCTTCTTGGGGAAGTTTATGGCTGTGAGGAAGCTGGAAAGTTGGTGCCAAGATGCTCCTACACAAATAAACCTCACTCCATTAGTTTCCCACATATATTTGCCTTCCTCCAATTCGTTGTACTGAAAACACCAAGTTATTTTACTTTGTCTGTCCCAGCTCTGGAATTTTACTGTTCTTTTGTTAAGACACTGCGCCACCCAAGTTCTAATGTCCCCTGAATTACTCTTCACTGAGATATCTCCCATGGGAAGTGCACTACACGTGTGGGTAAACTGTCTTTCTCTCATTAATCACTTCGTCATTCTAATTTTACACAACTCCAGTCAGAGAATCCAGGAGAGTAGAAGAAAATTAATTTTTCTTCCCCTACACCACCTTTCTTGATGGTTTCAGCACTGGGCTCAGAGCATTCCCTTTCTTTGTTTTTTTTTCTTCCTTTAAGTTTACTTATTTATTGAGAGAGAGAGAGAGAGAGAGAGAGAGAGAGAGAGAGAGAGAGGAGAATCCCAAGCATGTTCTGCACTGTCAACACAGAGCCTGGTGCGGGGCTCAATCTCACAAACCATGAGATCGTCACCTAAGACAAAACTAAGAGTCAGATGCTCAACCAACTGGGCCACCCAGGTGCCCCTGGGCTCACGGCATTTCTTCACGCTGTCCCTTCGTCCTTGTCTCAATATCCATAGGGACAACTTTTGGGATTCTAGCTCCTAATTCTTCACTTCCAGGGGCTGCCATCTGTATTCAACATTCAACATTTTACGTGTCATTATCCACTGTTGCTTCTTTCACTTTTGGTCATTTTCTGACAAAGACATGTCTTTTCTCCTTCCCAGCGCTCACCTTCCACCTGCAGCTTGGATTCCACATTACTCCTTCTCTAGGGCGGAGGCTCTCAGACTTTGGTCTCCAGATCAAGAGCATCAGCCCTGCCTGGGATCTTCTTGGAAATGGCATTTCTTGGGCTCCCCTGTGGACTTGCTGATCCTGGAACTCCCGCGCTGAAGCTGAGCAGTCTGTTTTTAGGAGCCCCAGGCTTCTGACCCAGGCCCACACTGAAGAACTACTACTCCAGGAACTTAGTAGTAAAGCAAGTATCCCCATAATCCACAGTACTCATTCTTTTCTTTGCTTCTACTTAATCATGTTCTACTTCATCATGTTAATTCTATATCCTTAAGGCAAAAAAGAAAAATCTGAATCTTGCTTCTCCTATCAAGTTTTTGTATGGGCGCCTGGGTGGCTCGGTCAGTTAAGCGTCTGACTCTTGGTTTCAGCTCAGGTCATGATCTCATGGTATGAGAGATCGAGCCTGGAATCAGACTCTGCACTAACATTGAGTAGCACTAACAAGTAGCATGGAGCCTACTTGGGTTCTGTCTCTTTCTCTCTCTTTCTCTCTCACTTTGACCCTCTTGTGCTTGCTCATGTGTGTATACTCTTTCTCTTCCTTTCTCTCAAAATAAATAAATAAAAACTAAAAAACACTATTTTATTTCATTATAACATTCTCTAAACAAGGACAATGACATACTTTCTGTTCAAGCTTTTGCTTTTTTTTTTTAAGTTTGTTTGCTTATGTTGAGAGAGAGAGAGAGAGAGAGAGAGCATTCATATGTCAGCAGGGGTGGGGCAGAGAGAGAGGGAGACAGAGAATCCCAAGCAGACTCTTGGTGCACTGGTGTCGCAGAGCCTGGTGAGGTCCTTGATCCCATGACCTCTGAGATCACAACTTGAGGCAAAATCAAGAATCAGACACTTAACTGTCTGAGGCCTCCAGGTGCCCCCATTTATATGATCTCTTAAAAACACTCCAGGCCTGGGGCGCCTGGGTGGCGTAGTCGGTTAAGCGTCTGACTTTCGCTTAGGTCATGATCTCGCGGTTCGTGGGTTCGAGCCCCGCGTCGGGCTCTGTGCTGACTGCCAGCTAAGAGCCTGGAGCCTGTTTCAGAGTCTATGTCTCCCTCTCTCTCTGACCCTCGCCTGCTCACGCTTTCTCTCTCTCTCCTAGAAATAAACAAAAATATTAAAAAAAAAACAAACACAAAACACTCCAAGCCTCCTTAGGCAGGACTCCCATCATGTCACATTCTAGTAAAGCTCCTCTTTCCAAGGCGAGTGATACTTTACTTTCCAAAATTTCAAGTCTTCCTCTGGATCTCTCTGCCAAGCACTTCCTCGGTCCTATCGTTTAAAGTCCTATCCTAATGTTCTAAAAGAACCAGATCCCAGGTTTCCTGCTCTGGGACCCTCCTTTTTCAGCTTCCTTTGGCAGCTTCTGTCCTTCTATCTCGGACCAACACTCCTCAGCATTCTCTGGTAAACTTCACTCACATTCTCTTTCCTACTGATCTCACTTTATGGATTCAATGATCACCTTTAGATAATAACTCCGAATTCTTCTTCCTGTCCGAACCTTCCATCTAAGCTGCAGTCCCTCACAGCATTCAGAGGCTTCCTACTTCATGGTACCTCAAACTTAACACATCCCAATGTCAAGTTACTGGCCGTGGCCCAAATTAAACACTAATTTCAGTTTCCCACTTCTTATGAACTTCATCATCTTTCTCCAGATATAGTGTAGCATGTCCCAAAATAATGTTCCAGAGAATACTACATGATTTAGAAATTCTTTCTTTCTTTTTTTTTTTCTAAGGGTGTCCAGGGACAACTAAGTTTGAGAAGCGGGGCAACACCATCATCTTTTGGGAGATTCACAGTACATATTAGCACATTAGAAGATTTGAGAAATCCTGCGCAGAGAAAAATGATGCAGGCCACTGCAGAGTGATTTGGGCAAGGTCTCAATTTCTTTGGTAATAGCAGTGTCACTCAGGACACCTATCAATATGTATCAGGATGTGACCTTTATCAACCATCTCACCTCTGCCTCTTACACCTGATTATTTGCCCAGCCTGGATGACTTCTTCCTTGTAGACACCTTGTTTCCGGTCCCACGGTCACTTCCCCACTTCAGGCCCTGCTACTTTTTTAATTAAAAAAATTTTTTTTTAAGTTTTTTAAAATTTATTTCTGAAAGAGAGAGACAGACAGACAGACAGCATGAGCAAGAGAGGGTCAGAGAGAGAAGGAGATACAGAATCTAAAACAGGCTCCAGGCTCTGAGCTGGCAGTCAGCACAGAGCCCGACGTGGGGCTCGAACCCACGAACCGCGAGATCATGACCTGAACGAAGCTGGACGCTTAACCGCCTGAGCCACCCAGGCGCCCCCGGCCCTGCTACTTCTTGTACAACTTGCGACTCACCATCTCAATATCTTTCTCTTCAACTTTGAATCCAGTGGGCTTACTTTGAGGTCAGATTATTTCACTTAAAGTATAGCTCAGGACAATTCACTCCCTGATTTAAAAGTCTCCACAAAACTAAAGAATAAGCAACACCATACAGAAAGTAACATTCAACGTTCTTTCTAATCCAGATCAGCCCCTGCTTGCCGTCCCTTGCCCTGCCTCCATCCTTCGGTACCCTCTTGTTTTATCGAATCTAAAATAGACCCTTGACCTTGACCTGTCCTCACATCCATGCTCAGGCTCATGCTGTTCTCTTGCTTCATCGTGAAAAACCCTCCAGTAGTATCACAACTTCTCAGGGGGCCTGAGTGGCTTAGGGGGTTAAGCGCTCAATTCTTCATTTTGGCTCAGGTCATGATCTCAGGGTTCACGGGATCAAGCCCTGTGTTGGGCTCTGCATTGACAGCGCGGATCTTGCTTGGGATTCTCTCTTTCTCACTTTCTCTTTGCCCCCACCCCACTCGCACACACTCTCTCAATTTCTCAAAATAAATAAACTTATAAAAAAATCACAGCTTCTCAAAGATTACCCATCCTCCGCAGCTCAGCTATGATACCACCACTTCTAGAAAGCTTGCTGATGCTCCAGTCATAAATTGTCACTACTCCTTTTTTTTTTGAGAGAGTGCAAGCACAAAAAGAAGAGGGGCAGAAGGAGAGGGGGAGGGGGAGAGGGAGAGAGAATCCAAAGTAGATTCTTCACTGTTAGCATATAGCCTGAAATGAGGCTTGAACTCATGAACCATGAGATCATGACCTGAACTAAAATCAAGAGTCAGACGCTTAACGAACTGAGCCACCCAGATGCACTTGTCACTGCTCCTTTTGAAGTCCCATAGTAGTGAGCTCACTGCACTTGTTTGGTCTGGTCTTCTGTTCAGAATGAGGCATTGTAAGGACATAAACTGCCTCTCGTACACATTTACCTCCCCAGATGTATCTAACACAGTACCTTGCTCAGAAAGCTCCAGAATGAACCTGGATAATGAATAAAAATCAAATTACACTGACCTGTACATAGAATAAGAAACCAATGTTTTTAAATTCAGACACCATGACATTGGAAACTCCTTTATCAAGATGTGGTCCGTACATGCATGATGGAAAAGAAAACTCTATGTTCTTCCTTAAAGTGCAAGCCTCTTTTAAATACTAAGTGCTGTAATTTTGTTCAATTGAGGCTCTGTTGGTAGCTATAAACACCAGAGTTCAAGACAAACTATCAGACACAGTAATTTGTACCAATTCCCAAGGACCAGCTGCTAGAAGGTCCCCTCCTGTTTCTGAGAGGAATCAGAGTGTTCAATTTTCCAATAATGCCTCAATCATGACCTGAAAAATAGCCACATAACATCAATGTATTATTTATTACCCAAAACACCACGGGCAGAAACAAAATATGAGAATGATTCCTACTACCGTCCTCGCTACATGAGATATTTCCGAGAAGGAAAACCTGAGATGAGGTCCATCTGTTACATAACAAGTGAGCCACGAATACTTTGGTAAAAAACAAAACCAAGACCTTGGAAATCACAGTTAATCTTTCCAAAACCAAACAAAGGGTAAAACCAGTCAAAGTTAGAACCACTGGACAAAAGTTCAACAAAGTCTGTTCTTTTTTGTCTGTTTCTCCTGATTTCACTGTTCAGCCTTTGTTCCCTTGGCTTACAATTTCAACTGTCGCTTTGCTACTTTTCACTAATATTTCAGTCAGTGTATTCATCATTTTATTGTCTCACTTTATATCTCCTTTTTATAAACACCTTTTTAATGTTTGTTTATTTTTGAGAGAGAGAGAGAGAGGGAGACACAGACTCCGAAACAGGCTCCCGGCTCTGAGCTGGCAGTCAGCACAGAGCCCGATGCGGGGCTCGAACCCATGAACCGTGAGATCATGATGACCTCAGACGCTGACTGAGACACTCAGGCACCCCCTTTAATTATTTCTTTTAAAAGCCCTTATCTCCAGGGGCGCCTGGGTGGCTTAGTTGGTTGGGTGTCCGACTTTTGCTTAGGTCATGATCCTGTGGTTCGTGGGTTCAAGCCCCGCGTCAGGCTCTGTGCTGACTGCAGGCTCAGAGCCTGGAGCCTGTTTCAATCTGTGACTCCCTCTCTCTCTGACCCTCCCCTGCTCATGCTATCTCTTTCCCTCTCTCTCCTAGAAATAAATAAAAAAAAACATTAAAAAAAAAAAAGCCCTTATCTCCAAATACCGTCACATTCTGAGGTACTTTTGAGGTTAGAGTTTCAACAAATGAATTTGGTTGGGGGAGGGGGACCCAATTCAGCCCATAACACAGGCTGTAAGTATATGAGGCCTCTAAGAAATAAATAGGATTTATTTCTATAAATAAATAGAAATATTTACTTATAGAATACTTACTTATTTACTCTCTCTCCCCGCTCTGTCCATTCTATGAAAGATTTGTGAGCAGAATGTTTTAAGTAATTTAGCTGCCGGGCAAACTAAAATATTTTCCTCTTAAATTATATTTTGGAGTAAAGGTAAAATTTACGTAGGTTTTTAAAATCAATCTATTTCACAAGCACACCCTTTTGTGGACCCATCCCATCTGTGTGTCTGATCCCGCTGTGCGCACATCCCAACGACAGGTGTGAGGAGCCACGGGGTAAAGGGGCAGGATCATCAAGGGCACTCGGAGAGAGTAATGAAACCCTTTTCTGGGGTCTGGGCTAAGAGAGTGCACACATGAGCAGAACCTTCCAGTTAGCTCCCTGCACCCGGAGGGCAGACAGAACGCCATCTTCTATCCTGGGTCATCCGGAGAGGCTACAAAGGCTCTTCATTCCTGTGAGAACAATATTCGCTCACATTCGTGGATGCCCTTCAAGGCTGCCTTGAGGTAGTAATTGGGTCACTACTTCCCTTTAGTGCTCAGGAAACAGGATGAAATACGACAACAAATAGAATTGTCTGGGTGGCTCAGTCGGTTGGGCATCTGACTCTTGATTTCAGCTCAGGTCATCATCTCATGGTTCGTGAGTTCAAGCCCCACATCGGGCTCTGTGCCGAACAGTATGAAACCTGCCTGGGATTCTCTCTCGCTTCCTCTGCCCCTCTCCTGCTTACATGCTATCTCAGTCTCTCTCAAAATAAATAAACTTTATATAAAACAACAACAAGAGCAAAAACAATAGCAGAAACCAAGCAGAGAAGCACAAAGTGCTAGAAGGTGTCCTTGGTGCTCTGTGCTACCCTGCCCATGACTCCCCTGTTCGTCAGAAGCTTCAGGGGTCACTGAGTCAACTTGACAGTGAGCCTGGGGGACTCTGGGAGATGTGCCGACAGCCGCCGCCACTGCACGTCTCACCTGTACGTAAATTCCTCCTTCTGTTAGGACACTGGGATGTTTGCTAACTTGCCAACGATGGCCCAGACTCATCGATTCACCTAAATTTAGTACCTGTTATGACCGAGGCACCCCGTAGGGGACACAAACATAAACAAAACCTATTTCATACCCTTACAGACCGTACCATCAGGTTAAATGAACGCTGAAGCAAATAAAACTGGGGAGACAAAGAACTTTGATTTGCTGAGTGCCCAAGTTGCAAGAACCGTACATACTTCAGGGCTTTACGAGAAGTAGTATCACCTTCATTTACACATAGGAAACTGGGCCTCCGCTTCCTCTACGGGAGCTAAGGAGAGCCAAGTTCAAATCAGGAGTGCCCACTATGAAGGGCAAGTCTTTCTGCCACCTCACACTGTATGCCCACCTTATTCAGTCAGAGGACTAGTTTACCAATCATGGAAGGTTCTAGAAGGAATGACAAGGAGACTAGCTTCAAAGTACTTAGAAAATAAAATCAGAATCACTAGAGCCAGAAAATGTTGATGCAAAACCAACCTCATCAGGCGAGCTGGATTCTCTTTTGTGGATGGTTATTAAATTAACGGATCAAAGAATGAGGTAAACATAACACGTCTGGACTACTTCCATGCTTGTTCCTAATCCCACAGCCTTTCCCCACGAAACAGCCACGGCTTTGTTTTCCTCTTTCTTTCCTTCTTAAAAAAAATTTTTTTTAATATTTTTATTTATTTCTAGGAGAGAGAGAGAGAGACAGCGTGAGCAGGGGAGGGTCAGAGAGAGAGGGAGTCACAGACTGAAACAGGCTCCAGGCTCTGAGCTGGCAGTCAGCACAGAGCCCGACGGGGCTCGAACCCACGAACCACGAGATCATGACCTAAGCGAAAGTCGGACGCTTAACTGACTAAGCCACTCAGGCGCCCCATCTTCCTGACTTTCTTAATGTGGCATTTCAGCCCTTCCCGTTCCACGGAGTTCCATATGTGTATGTCTGGGTCTCTCTGCTGCCCTCAAACACACCACAATCCCCCCGACGGCCAGGATTTTGTTTACTTCTATTCCCTGTGGCTGGGACACGGCTTGGCACACAAGGAATGAATGAACGAATGAAGAGTGGATCTCGATTTCATCCAAGTATCAGTAAGACCTCTGATCTCTGTAAGAGACGCTAAATGACAGAATAATGCAGCTGGTTTATCAACATAAAGGCTTCAACCTCAAGTATCCTAATCCATGGTGGCTGTGATCATCCGAGTATGATATCTGCAGTATGACTTTGAAGGGTGCAGTGAGAGGAAGGGGGTTTAAGGCCCTGAGGAAAACAGTAGGGAGAAAATGGAGTCAGGGAAGGGGAGGAGGTATTCTGGAGGGGACGCACAAGACACAACTCTGAAACAGGCTTTGGCATAAAGGTTGTTTTGAGATGAAGGCAAATGAGACCCCAGAGACATAGCCCGGCCCCAAACCAGGGCATCAATGTCCCTTGTCAAGGCGTCGCCCTCATCAGAACCAGAAACAGGAGGGTAACTCATCACCAGAGCCGGAGGAAAGCCAGTTCCGAGATAGGTCTGTACAAGCCAACCTCGCTAAAATAACCCTTCGCTTCCACTGGTCCTTCTAGGTATTTCCTAGTCACTTCCCCACAGTTATCATCTCGGGAAGGCCAAAGCTTTCCTTTATTAAAAAATGGCATATAATTCCCTCAGTACAACAACTACTTTGAGTCCCATTTCTGCTCTGTAAACTCCTGTGAACACAAAAATATTAACAACACTTGGGGGGTGCCTGGGTGGCTTAGTCGGTTAAGTGTCCGACTTTCGCTTAGGTCATGATCTCGCGGTTCGTGGGTTCGAGCCCCGCGTCGGGCTCTGTGCTGACTGCCAGCTCGGAGCCTGGAGCCTGTTTCAGTCTGTGACACCCTCTCTCTCTGGCCCTCCCCTGCTCACGCTGTCTCTCTCTCTCCTAGAAATAAATAAAACATTAAAAAAAATATATTAACAACACTTGGGGCGCCTGGGTGGCTCAGGTGGTTCAGCGTCTGACTCTTGATTTTGGCTCAAGTCACGATCTCATGGTTTGTGGAGCTGAGCCTCACATCAGGCTCTGTGCTGGAAGTGCAGAGCCTGCTTGGGATTCTCTCTCTCTCTCCCTCTCTCTCTCTCTGCCCCTCCCATACTCAGGAAATTAAAAAAAAAAAACATTAAAAAAATGAACAACACTATATGCCTTCTCTCCTGTTAATCTGTCATTTGTTGGTTTTATTTGCAGATCTGGCAGAATTCACTGAAGGGTGTAGAGTTTTTCCTCCCAATGACCTTGACCTTCACTTCACCACCAATGCACATCCCTTCCCCATCCATTCTGCTTAGTGCTGGGTCAGATCACAACTAAAGTATTTAATTCAATGTGAGTCCTACTTTGTCAGAGTTATATTTATAGCACATTCGGACCGGAGGAATTGGTAAAGAAGCATAAAAACATGTCAGATGAGGACTCATGGATTTTTAGCCTGGAAAAGAAAATGTCTAAGGGAGGAAGAGGAGATTAAATACTCCACAAGACCCAGAAGGGATGGAACTTGATCAAAGAGTTGATGTTAAAACAAGGGAGATTTTCACTGTATAGAAATCAGCGTGCTCTAAAAGACCTGTTGGTGGAAGACCCTGGCTGCCAGCCAGGAGGAGGCGAGATGGCCTTTGGAGGGATGTGGTAACAGGAAAGCAGATGGATAACGGGCCTGGATCACCACTGGTGGGGTATGGTGTACACATACACTGTGCATAGGACGTCTGGGACTTTGTGGTCTCAGGCTAGCTGGCGGCCCCTGACGGCCGACTGACCAATCTGGGCATCTCATCATTCAGGTAAGGTAAATTAAATCAGTGGTTGGCAAACTCAGTTCCTCGGAGCCCAAGGTTCAGAGGCAGTGGCTCAGGGATGCTATAGTGGGGGCTGAAGAAGGGAATCCAACTAGACCAGGCTCTATGTCTTCTTCCCCGAGTCTATCAGAATCTGTAATCTGATAAGCTGAGGTTTGATGGACTGTTTCATTTGGCAGGGGAAAAAAAAAGTGTTCTACTAAGAAGAGTATAGGGCACGTGGGTGGCCCAGTCAGTTGGGCATCCAACTCTTGATTTCCATTCAGGACTCAGGTCATGATCTCAGGGTTCATGGGATCAAGCTCACCTATGACTCCCTGCAGTTGGGGTCCAGGTGTGCAGCCTGCTTGGAATTCGCTCCCCCTCTCCCTCTGCCCCTCCCTCCACTTGCATTCTCTCTCTCTCTCTCTTTCAAAAATAAATAAATAAACTTTTTTTTTTTTTTTTTTAAAGAAGAGTTTAAAAACCACAGGTGTAGATCTGGGCTCCTTTTACTTCTAAAATCCTGTTCTTTGGTATCATTTACTAGCTAGCATTTTGTTAAGAATATGGAATCTAGGTACCCAAACTTTGGAAATGGAACTTAAAATAACTAAGCAGGTATTCAGTCTATCATTATTTCCAACTATATTGATGGAAAACTCAGTTTTAATAAATTTCCATGTTATTTCAATGTTAATTTCTTTGATTACATAAACTCTTAAAAACATTTTTTTAATGTTTATTTTTGAGAGACAGAGACAGAACACAAGTGGGGGAGGGGCAGAGAAGGAGGGAGACACAGGATCTGAAGCAGGCGCCAGGCCCAGAGCTGTCAGCACAGAGCCCAACCTGGGGCTCAAACTCACCAACTGTGAGATCCTGACCTGAGCTAAAGTCGGACACTTAACCAGCTGAGGCACCCAGGCGCCTCATCTTTTCAAAATCTAATAATAAATAAGTTTCCAGGACTTTAGGGTTTTCGGGCAACTACCCAAGATGCCTGTGATACTGTGGTTTATAATATGAAATCTATATTTGGTTTTCCTCCCAGTTTCTGGCACAGAAGACCTAAAACCCTTGGTATTTCCTACGTGTTGACAGCAATAAAGGTGTCTTTGTTATGTTAATGAAGTCACTTCTGGAAAGCCCCTAGGTAACCTGAGGGTGGGCGCTGGTTGCCAGGAGAATCAACCCAGTGATTAGAATGGGAACTTTCAGTCCTAGCCCTGATCATCAGGAAAGGGAAGGGGCCTAGAGGCTGACTCAATCACCAATGGCCAGGGATGGATATAATCAACCCTGTCTATGTAATGAAGCCCCCATAAATACCCAAAAAGGACATGGTTCGAGAGTTTCCAGGTTGGTGAACACACGGAGACAGGGGGACAGTGGTGTGCCCAGAAAGCATGGAAACTCCAGGCCCCTTTTCCTCATACCTTGATCTACACATCTCTTCCATCGGGCTACTCCTGAGTTCTATCCTTCTATAATAAACTAGTCATTTAATAAGTCAACTTTTCCTGAGTTCCAGGAGTTGCTCTAGCAAATGAATCAAACCCAAGGAAAGGTTCAGGAGAAACCCCCTCCAATCTATAGCTAGTCAGTCAGAAGCACAGGTGACAAACTAAACTTGGAATTGGCATCTGATGCAGAGGGTGGGTGTGCATTTCTATAGGATTAAGCCCTTCACCTGTGGGATCTCACACTACCTCCGGGTAGATACTGTCAGAATTGGCCTCACATTTTGCCAATGACAATGTAGGCCTTTTTTTGGCCAACTCTTAGGATCAGAGACAGTCAAATGCTGTGGGAGATATTCTAGATCCTTGGCTAATCACACTTTCTTCCTAGAGAGTCTTCATCCCCCTGCCTCTGTGTGGAGGACAGCCACCCAAGGGGTGCTGGGATCATGACATACATAAGCAAGTCTTCTCTGTGTTGGACCAATGAGATGTCCAGCCCCGATACAAACGTTTACTTAAAACACTATTCAAGTATCATGGAATATAAACATACATGAATTTAGAAATGTCCCTCTTTCCAAACTCTTATTCAGACTTCATAAAACAACTTTCTCTGGACTTTGCCTCTATCTCATGGACATTAGTGGAGACAGAGAATCATTTAGCTCCTTTCCAGGGGAAACTTTCATCCAAGTGGTTGGAAACCATACTTGAACGCGTGAGTTTACGAGGAACATCCAATATTTACAACTTTGAGGTCCCGTTCCCAGAAATAAATGGGAAGTCTCTATTTAAATGTTTAAGTCATTTGTATCAAGTGACTTCTATAAACTGCCCAAAATAAGACTGATGGAGATTATGCAGGCTGATGCATCTTCAGCAAACTGCACTGTTCAAAAAAAAAAAAAAAAAAGTAAGAATGTGCTTTCTGCACCAGGAGAGTTTCCGTGAGGGATCAAATACAAGGTGACTCACTCCTTTCTGAGGAATGTTGTTTTGGGAAGAGGCCCATCTTATGTGCAGGCATATGTGGTCATCTTTGGCAAATTTATTTTCCTGAGCATTTATTTTTACATATTCTCTTTCTAAGTGCATATGGAAAAAATAAACATGATTTATTTTTGTTCAGTTGTATAAGCTCGTTTGCTTTTGGCACCCACGAGGAATGGTAACCTAGTAACATTTTGTACGTATAAGAATCAGAATATTTTTTCAGGTGTTTTCGTGTTTAAAAAATACCAAATATGCTTTGCAAGTAACCGTGCTTGTGATCATAAAGCTCTGCATGTCAAGGAGAATTAATCCACATGTGTATATGGTCTAAGCAGAACTTTCAAGGACCAATTTTTACCTACAAGTCCTTTTAAAATTCTTATTTACTGATAGATGGCAGGGAGGAGAAATGTGGCAATGGTTAACAGAAAGGGAAGAGCATGGTTTTGATTGGGTGATTAGTTTTACTTGTTGTTGGTCTCTGCTTTGTTCACAGCGAATAAATTATTCCAGAAGGTTCAAAGGCATACTCTGCTGCCAAAATTCCTAGTTTAGCAAAATATACTTGAAACGGTTTCTAAGATTTTATTCAAATTTGAAATTAAACAGACGTTTCTAAATTCTCCACCAAAGGGGAAAACTTTTATCGCTTGACTATTGATGAACATAAAATTCAATTCATTCACTGCTGATGTTTTACTCTTTCACTGCACCCGGCTTCAGAATTTTCGGAGTAAGAGCTCCTAGGTACAGTTGGTTAAACGTCCAACCTCAGCTCAGGTCGTGATCTCTCCGTTCGTGAGTTCAAGCCCCGTGTCTGATTCGGAGCCTGGAGCCTGCTTTAGATTCAGTGTCTCCCTCCCTCTCTGCCCCTCCCCTACTCACATTCCCTCTCTTTCTCCCTCTTTCTCTCAAAAATAAACAAAATTTAAAAAAAAATTTTTTTAAGGATTTTCAGGGTAGTACCTACCTAACTCTTAATGTTTACAACAGTCTTCATAGAAGGCAGAGTATTCATTTTTATCCTGATAGCCTTTTTCAAAAATTAACCTTATTAACTCTTTAAGAAATCTCTAAAAACATTCCCTAGATGTTTAAAGTGCTTAAAAAGACTTCCTGCTTCTAGGGCCTGATCTCCAGGACAAATGCTAACATTCTGGGCTCACTGGGTTCTCTGAAGAGGACTAGAACCTGTCAAGCTCTAAGGAGAGCTGAACAATTTTGATGTGTGTCCATATACGTGTGCCTGCGCCCACCACACTAACTTGCAGCATAACTAACTCTATTGGACATCTATTGGACAGGAAGCAGTCACAGTCCTATTTGGTGGCTACTTCATTGCTTCATTTCTGTCAGAGATGGAGGTAAAGGGGTGGAGATTCGGAAGGCCTTAGCAAAGTTGAAGGAAAAGACCCTATGCTCACAGAAAACTTACCATTTACATGTATGCTATATTGTCAAATCAGGTTTTTTAATGAAATGTTGTTGTGGATTATCTATTGCCAGCTGGGCACTATCACTCCTATCCTGCCCCATCCTCTCCATGTAGCAGGGGGCGTGGCTACCTAGTAATCATATTTATAGAATTTCTGACAGCTGGGACCCAGGTTGGGTTCCCCCAGCAAGAGGCATTAGTAGGGGACATACAGATTGCAGGGAGGAGCCACGCTGCTACACTACCAACAGACGTTTTTCCAGTTCCACGTGGCCAGCAGCTCTTAAAGGACACTATCAGACCCTCTAAACACCTCTAAGACTCTCTCTGTTTTATAATGTTTATTTTTGAGAGAGAGGTGCAAGTTGGTGAGGGCAGACAGACAGGGAGACAGAGGATCTGACGTGGGCTCAGCACTGTCAATGTGGAGCCTGATGTGGGGCTCAAACTCTCAAACTGAGTTCATGAGTCGGTGGCTTAACCCACTGAGCCATCCAGGCAGCCCTTCCTGAGACGCTTTTAAGGAATTCACCATGTCAAAATTATTTTCATAATCATGTTAAGATGTTATTTGCCTTATTTTTTTAAGGTTATTTATTTTAAGAGGGTGAGAGGGAGTGAGCAGGGGAGGGGGCAGAGAGAGAAGGAGACCAAGAATCCCAGGCTAGGTCGGCACTGTCAGTGCAGAGTCTGACGGCACTGTCAATGCAGAGTCTGACGTGGGGTTGGAACCCATGAACCAGGAGATCATGACTTGATTGGAAATCAAGAGTCAGACTCGTAACCGACTGAACCATCCAGGTACCCCTGCCTCTTATACGTCCGTTCTCTCATGATTGTACAGTAGAATTTTCCCAAAATCACATGACCTGTGATGATTTTATGGCTCTGATGGCCACGGAAATGTATACTTGTGTTTTCTTGTGTTTTAAATTTTATTTTAATTTCAAATGCAATAAATATCAATAGATGTAACCTATATAAACAAAAGCTCTCTGAAATGTTCAATAACATTTAAGAATGGAAAGGGTTCCTGAGACCAAGAAGTCTGTGAAATGCCTTTCTAGGCTCTGTCTGGAGAATTCCCCATCCAGGACTTCAGGCAGCTATCATGATCTGTGGTAACTTTCTTTGGCTCTGGCAACTTTTTGGTTTCCCTAAAGCTACTGGCAAACCTGAAAAGCATTCCTGGACTTTATTTCTTGAGTCCCTTTTAGGTTTTCCAAGCTTCTAATTAATTCTCTGTATTAAATTCCTTCCTCCATGAAATATCTAAAGTGGTTTTTGTTTTCTTGATGAAACCACGATAGAGGTGAAGTAATGCTCAATACAAGATACTATAAATTATTTTTAAATGAATATTTAAAATCATACCATGTGGGGGAGCCTGGGTAGTTTACTCAGTTAAATGATCTCGTGGGTTTGGTCAACATCTTGTGGGTTGGTGAGTTCAAGTCCTGTGTCAGGGTCTGTGATGAGAGCTTGGAATCTGGAGCTTGGAACCTAGAGCCTGCTTCAGATTCTGTGTCTCCCTCTCTCTTTCTGCCCCTCCCTGCCCTCCATCTCTCTCTCACTCAAGAATAAACAAACATTAGAAAGAAATTTAAATCATACTGTGTGGTAAATCTCTTATCTACTCCCACCTCTACCCTTAAGTATGACTTAGAAGAACCTACCCTCAAACCATTTTCTATTCAGGTTGATGACCAAAAGCTCAGCACTATACATTTTTTTTTATTTTTAATTTTTTAAGAATGTTTATTTATTTATGAGAGAAAGAGCATCATCACGGGATGGGCAGTGAGGGAGACACAGAATCCAAGAGGCTCTGGGCTCCAGCTGTCAGCACAGAGCCCGACAGGGGGCCCGAAACCCACGAACTGTGAGATCATAATCTGAGCTGAAGTTGGAGGCTTAAGCAAGTGAGCCACCCAGGTGCCTTTCAATGCTCTACATTTTTAAATGGTTATTTTCTATAAAACATGCCATGTGCCTTTCAGGGGGAGCTCAAAATTCACTGACGCAGCATTCCATGCAACTCTACCATAGCTCTTGTCGAAATGGTTATGAATACTGTAAAAAATATTTGTTCTCACACAATAGCCGTATTTCAGGAAGCTCCATGCGACGAAAATAACAAACATATGACTAAAGACAATAGTTTTGATTCTGGGAAACATTTTGAGGCTAGGAAGTTTCAAATTTGCCATAGGAAATTTATTTTGTCCGAGGGGTGTTTATGTAGTTCTCAAATTTAACCGTAACTATCACTCACAAGCCCATCATCTGATTCCATCTATCATCTGTACAAGAAAGGACTTTTCTTTGCCTATCAAGACCAGCTGGCATCAACACATGGATTCTTAGATACTCTCACCATTCTATGAGCCACTCAATGAACCAATGCAAATCACACAAAGCAGCTGAGGCACAGAGACAACAGCTGTTTTTTCTTACATGCTCGGTCTTGATCACCCTAACATGACAACCATGTGTGTGGTCCGCACAACACAGACCTTGATGCTTACCGAGTCCATCACCTGGTTTCCACCAGAACTGGGGTATGAGAAATGCTGAGATATAAAATAGCCTACCTTTACAAAAGAGAACTGGGTTTTTTGAGTCTCTGGTCCACGTATATCAACCTGCTTGCTGTTCCTAAACAAATCTTGCCCTTGGGAGCATGGCAGTCCCCTGGCGAGAGACATCCTATCTTGATCACCTTTATACCTATTTCCAGATCTGGCAAAAGGCTAGCAGGGTCTCAAATAAATACACACACACATACACACACACATATCCACACACACACCTATAACACACACACATATACAGACACACACACACGCGCACATGGACATATATATTTACATTTTTAAAAGAATCAATAGGGGGCACCTGGGTGGCTCAATTGGTTAAGCCTCCAACTTCAGCGCAGGTCATGATCTCGCAGTCCGTGAGTTCGAGCCCCGCATCAGGCTCTGTGCTGACAGCTCAGAGCCTGGAGCCTGTCTCAGATTATGTGTCTCCCACTCTCTCTGCTCTTCCCCCAAACAAGCTCTGTCTCTCTCTCCTCTCAAAAATAAACATTAAAAAAAATTTTTTTAAATGAATCAACAGTACCATCTAAACAACTCCACCCTAAGAAGGTCAAAAACTAACAAACACCGCAACCCTCAGCCGCCCAAAGAGGAGAAATGCTTGGGCAGTGATAACAAAGGACAGACCCAGACCATCTACCGTTTATCTCAGTGGCATTAAAACTTCTATTTTGGCTGTACTGCTCACTATTTTTGAAATACAAAGCGAGCGAATTTCTTCTTCCTGAGATTCATGAAGTGTTGTTTTGTGAATTTATTTTTATCTAAAGTTTTGTTTTAAGCACTTGTATTGAAGTAGGACAATTTGATCAGGTGGGTTTTTTTTTTCTTGAGAGACAGCGAGCGAGTGAGCGAGCATGGGAGCAGGGGAGAGAGACAGAGGGAGAGAGAGAGCGAATACAGGCTTCACTCCCAGTGAAGAAACTGACATGGGGCTCGATCCCCCGGACCTGGGATCCTGACCTGAGCTGAAATCGAGAGTTGGCTACTTAACCAACTAAGCCACCCAGGTGCCCTTCAACTTGATAAGTTTTAACTGATATAACTATGTAACTATATAATATATAACAATGTAACCAAAATCAATATAATGAACACCAGGATATCAGGAAGAGCAAGAAGGAAGGATGACAAAAAAGTATTTTGGGGGTGCCTAATGTGTTCACGGTTATACTTAAAATTTTAAATCTTCAACTAGAATATATTTGGTGTTTGTGTTCAAACTCTAGCTAGTTTCAGACTCAAGGGAAAACCTTTTGAGTTGTTTGACATTTTGGATTATTAAAAAGAGTCTTCAGGGTTTTTTTAATGTTTATTTTTTGACAGAGAGAGAGAGAGAGAGAGAGATGGAGAGAGAGCAGGAGAGGGGCAAAGAGAGAAGGAGACACAGAATCTGAAGCAGGCTCCAGGCTCTGAGCTGTCAGCACAGAGCCCGACGTGGGGCTCGAACCCATGAACCGTGAGATCATGACCTGAGCCGAAGTTGGATACTTAACCGACTGAGCCACCCAGGCGCCCCATTTTCAGTTTTATCTTTATAAGGCTTGCAATCATAGCTTTTCATTTCTAAAGTTAATTTATTTTTTCTTAAAAAGAGAAATAATAAACCCGTGACAGATACACAGCCATAGGAAGGAGGTAATTATGGGCTCAACAAAAACATCTTTGGGGCTTATCCATTTTACTTCTTGACTTTTGTCAGACAAGTGAACTGTAGTTTTCTGGCCATTAATTTCCTTGCTTTTCTGGCTTTCCAAGGAACAAAATAATGTTATGTATGTAAAGCTTTTAAACAATGTGGAAAACGTGGTCAGCTCTTCCTTTTTCAGATCATGGATTATCAAGAATAAAGCCCATGTCTAGGTCAACGTTTTCACTACCTCTTTGGGAGAGCATTCTTGATTTAACTAGAATATGTTTGCTCTTATAAGCAGTAACCATAGGAAAAGGCAAAATAGGTTTCAAAGGCATTGCTGAGAAATTTATAAAAAGAGCTCCGGGCCTACTTTCAGCATCAG
Source organism: Proteles cristata cristata (assembly GCA_017311185.1). NCBI lineage: Eukaryota > Metazoa > Chordata > Mammalia > Carnivora > Hyaenidae > Proteles > Proteles cristata. Next base: position 106,632 of record JAESUZ010000193.1, on the reverse strand, counting down.
GAGAAAAGCAGATTTATTCTATTCCCACAGCCAAATGTAGACAAGTGGAGAAGATAAACAAACTGACATTTGCTGTACATTTGCTTGAACTATGATAAAATCTCGGAAGAGGAGACATCTATATATAAATACAACGACAAAAGCATCTGACCAAACCCAAATATAAATGATTAAGAGATGATCTACTTAAATTATCCATTTGATTGACACATCAAATGCAAACGTAGGTTTCTCATGTGGATAAGTGAGAGCTGAGCACATATGTACTTCCCACAATCCTCCCGCTCATTTACATATCAGAATCAACTCCTAGTTTTTTCCTTTTGGAAACATTTCTCAACAGAAATCGCAGGTGAAAACACCTCATACTATGCGATCCATTGTTGACAAACTGAACTCTAATGAGATATCTTTATTTTTTTCATGTTTATTTATTTATTTGAGAGAGAGAGAGAGAGAGAGAGAGAGAGGAAGACAGAGGATCCAAAGCATGCTCTGTGCTGAGAGCGCAGAGCCCACACGGGGCTCCAATTCACAACCATGAGATCATGACATGAGCCAAAGTTGGACACTTCCAACTGAGCCACCCAGGCACCCCTCTAATGAGATACCTTGACAAGTGGACTAGACATCTCTAAAGAGAAAAAAACTCCTATATATAACTTTAAAGAGGATAAAAATAAATGTCTCTTTTTTCTTCCTCTCGCTCCATACACAACACAAATACAGACTGAGAGAACTCCGCATGACTAGTTCTAAGACTCGTGTGTATATTTAGTCTGACGGAGAATCATCATTTGAGAAGAGTCTGGGGTCTGTGGACATTATGCCTGTCCTACTTAGAAAAGTTTCTTTTTCCCCTATTATTTTGGGTACTAACAGACCTTTGAACCCTTTATTAAGATCTCTCCCAATTCTGGGAATGAGGGACATTGAGATTTGAGACAAACTTCCGACCGAGGTTCACTAACAATGCTAGTTTTTGTTTTTGTTGTTTAACTTTTCAGATAATGGTTAAGAATTTTCTGGAGGTGGTAAAATAGTCAAATCCTTGAGTCAGGAGGTACAATGAATTCCAATCAGGATAAGAAAAGGAAAGGAAATGGAAACGGGAAAGGGAATGAGAAAGGGAAAGACAAACACAAGAAAAGAGAAAGGGAAAAAAAAGAAGAGAGAAAAAAAAAGAAAAAAAGGGACTCTGTACCATGATAGATCGTAGTGAAAAGGCACAACGCCAAAGATGCAGAGCTCTTAGTGCAGCCAGGAAACAAGCAATGTGTGAAAAGAACTGGCAGTGACTCTGAGAATGGACCCCTCAATAACAAAAACCTAAAAAATGGTAAAATATCATCTTCCAAAAACGCTAGAAAAAATAACTCTCAATTTAAGATTATTTTCAAGAAAACTATCTTTCATAAATGAAGTTTTTTTTTTCCCCCAGACCAACAAAGAAACTTCCCCATCAACAATGTTCTCATGAAATAAACTTACACATGATAAATTTCAGGGGCACTTGGGCGGCTCTGTCTGTTAATCATCCTTCTCTCGATTTCGGCTCAGGTCATGATCTCACAGCTCATCAGTTCGAACCCCACATCGGGCTCTGCACTAACGGTGCAGAGCCTCCTTGGGACTCTTTCTCTCTTTCTCTCTCTGCCCCTCCCCTGCTCTCTCCCTCTCAAAATAAATAAACTTTTAAAAAATGATAAATTTCAACGACATCAGAAAGAATCCCTGATACCCGAACAAAATGGTGAACAAAGCCAGTAGCAAAGAAATGGAAAAATCTCAAAAATATATAAATTAAAAAATATAATAAATAAGAATAAGAATATCTAATATATAGGGTAAAAGCAGATGAAGTGAAATTGTTGGCCAAAATATGTCAGAAAGGAGCTCTTGGGCTTAAATTTTTGTCCAAAAGCAGGGTAACTGGTTAACTTTAGATCACTTTAAGAATTCTTGCTGAGGGGCGCCTGGGTGGCTCAGTCGGTTAAGCGTCCGACTTCAGCTCAGGTCATGATCTCACGGTTCGTGGGTTCAAGCCCCGCGTCGGGCTCTGTGCTGACTGCCAGCTCAGAGCCTGGAGCCTGTTTCAGAGTCTGTATCTCCCTCTCTCTCTGACCCTCCCCTGCTCACTCTGTCTCTCTCTCTCTCTCCTAGAAATAAATAAAACATTTTAATAAAAAAAAAAAGAATTCTTGCTGAAATTTCTAAGGTATCCACTAAAAAACAACAAACAGAAAAAAACAGAATTAGATCACTTCCAAACTAGTGAAGAGTGAGAATAAATAAAAACAACCAGAAAAAGAAAAAAAAAGGCAATTCACTCTTCTCAAAAGAAAGAAAAAAGGAGTAAAATAGAAGGTAGTAAAGACTCTGGGACAGAGGCTAGAAGCACAAGACTTCAGTATCAAGTAAATACAAATACGTGTGACATTTGTGCTCCTTCAAAGCTTTGATCTCCGTCAAAGCAGATTTAATACTGTATTTTAAAAGGACGACAATGGACAGACTAATAAAATAAATTGAATTAAGCCTGTGTCCTTTTTAAAATAGACAAACCTAAGACCAAAGGACAGGGGAAGAAATGCCATCGAGTAAGACAGCCTGCAGGGATTTGGGAATTAGAACATTCATGAATAACTCACAGCTCACATTAGAAATCACAGAAAACATGATAAAATGCCACATGTCAATATTTGTGGAATAGAAAAATAGAAATGTCAACAGTGTATATGATTAACAGAGTAGACTAAGAGAAATAAAGAGCTGAGAACCTGACCTAAATGACCAAGAAAAAAAATGAAAAAATACTAAATTAATGAAAGAGGATGTAGAGAAAACCACAAACTTTATTTAAAAATATTAACAGACAGATGAGGATTAACAGAAGATCAAGTAAAAACTTGAGGGGGGAGGGAAGAGGGAACTATAGATATTACAGAGATTTTAAAAGATAATGAGGTTATAAATAAATCTAGGACTAAAGGATCTGAAAACATCCATCAACACGACAAAGAACAGGGGGAGCTAGACCATGAGACCACCCAAAATGACATTAGGGGAGTAAAGAACCTTTTTTTTTTTTAATTTTTTTGGTTTTATTTTTGAGACAGAGAGAGACACAGCATGAGTGGGGGAGGGGCAGAGAGAGAGGGAGGCACAGAATTAGAAACAGGCTCCAAGCTCTGAGCTGTCAGCACAGAACCCGATGCGGGGCTCGAACCCATGAACCGTGAGATCATGACTTGAGCCAACTCATTGGACACTTAAGGCGCCACCCAGGCGCCCCAGGGGAGTGAAGAGCATTAAGAAGCTCTATAATAACCAAAGAATTTCAATCAGTTGTTTAAAAATCTGTCTTCCTGGGGAACCTGGGTGTCTCAGTCAGTTCAGCATCCAACGTGGGCTCAGGTCATGAACCCAAGATTCAGGCCCTGGCTGGTAAGAAGTAGCTTGCTTGCTTGGGATTCTTTCTCTCCCCCTCACCCCACCCCTCCTGCACTCAAGCTCACTTTCTCGCTCTTAAAATGGATGAATTAAGCTTAAAATAACTTAAATAAATAAATAAATAGTCTTTCTACCAAAGAACAAAACACCACAGTATGTAGAGGAGAGTTCTAGAAACCATTCAAGGGGTAAGTAATCAGATCATAACAGAAAGTCTTCCAGGGGAAGAAAAAACAAATCAAAGCGAACAGACAAACAAACAAATTTTCTGAGTGTAGCAAAGTTCAATCTTAAGCCACGTGGAAACAAAATAGGGAAATTAAAGGCCAGTTTCTATCAGAACTACACATCCAACACTTTCAAAAAAAAAAAATTAAAACCTTAGGAAGTCAAATCTAGCCACATATTAAAAAGGATAGAATATTGTGAAAATGGTACTTATCCAAGTGTGCAGACTCCATTTAATGTAGAAAATCTGTTAATTTGCCACAGTAGGAAATTTAAAGAAAAAAATCATATGATCATCTTAAAAGACATAAAAAGAGGCATTTGATAAGACTCAAAATCAACACATGGTTTTTTTCATTAAAATGTTTATTTATATTTGAGAGAGAGAACGTGAATTGGGGAGAGAGAGGGGCAGCAGGTGGGGGGAGAATAGAGGCTCAGAAGTGGGCTTTGTGCTGACAGCTCGGAGGAGCTCTGGGGCTCAAACTCACAAACCGTTATATCATGACCTGAGCTGAAGTTGGACGCTGAACTGACTAAGGCACCCAGGTGTCCCAATACAGGATTTTTTAAAACCTGGCCAACTAGAAATAGAAGAAAACTTCCTTAACATGATAAAGAGTACCTATAGAAAACCCACATCCATTATAAATAGCACAATAAAATAGTTAAAAATAGTAAATATATAATAAAAAATAAAAGCATCGTCTTTAAAAATTCACAGAGACCAGGATGCCTACTCTCACTATGTACCCAACATGTGAAAGGCAGGTCTAACCCGAGGACAGTAAGAGGAGAATACACTGAAAAGTTCAAAGGATTGGAGAGGAAAAAGTAGAATTTTCGTTATTCACATGATATAACTGTCCAGTCTAGGTTGGATAGAAAACCCAAGAATCTACAGAAAATGTATTGGCATTTAATAAGCATTCCAAAAGATTGACGTTTATAAACAATTTCATGCAAAATCAACCACATTTTCTTACATCAGCAAACAGAAATTAGAACTGGAGAGAAAGGAAGACAGAGGGAAGATACAATAATAACTAAAAAGTATACATAAGAGACCTAGGAACACATCTAACAAGTATGAGCATGACATTTATGGAAAAAACTACAAAATATTCAAGGACTAAGTTAATGGAGAGATATTTCACATTCATGGATAAGATGACTTCAGATTACAACAAAGGCATTTTCTCCCGTGTTGATCCACAGATTTAAATATAACCCCAAATCTCACCTGGGTATGTTAGTGTTCCTGTGTTTTTGTGCTTTCAATGGTGCGTGTCTGTGTGTGTCTGTGTGTGTGCGTGTGTGTATGAGGAACTTCACACCTGTTACCTAAGATTTGCATGAAAGACAAAGATCTAAGAGTAGCCAATTCTTTCCCGAAGAAGACTGTGGGGTTAACATGTCCAATATTTATTTTAAAACTATAGTAATTGAGTAGTATGACACTGACACAGAAAAAGAGGCCTAGAAGCAGACCTTACTCACACATAAAACACTGATTTCCCAGTGAGCAGGCATTTCACACCACTGGAGAGATAACAAGCTATGTCTTAAAATTAGATCTCTATCTCACTCAATACACAAAATAAATTCCAGAGAGATTAAGGAATTAAATATGAAAGACAAAAAATGTAAAACTATTAGAAATAAAGATGCAGTTTTTTATAAGCCAAGGGTGGGAAAGAATTTCTTAAACAAGACTCCAAAAGCACAAACAGTAAGAGAAGGGATGGATAAATCTTACTTGATTAAAATTAAGAATGCTACAAAAATATGTTTTAAAAGAGCAGCTATAGATTAAAAGCTTTCAGTAATACTGGGCGCCTGAGTGGCTTCAGTAGGTTAAGTGCCTGATGTCGGCTTGGGTCATGATCTCACAGTTGGTGAGTTCGAGCCCCACGTCTCGACAGCTCAGAGCCTGAAGCCTGCTTCAGATTCCGGGTCTCCTCTCTATGTCCCTGCTCTGCTGGTGCACTGTTTCTCTCTCTCTTTCTCTCTCTCTCAAAAACAAACATTAAAAAATGTAAAAAAAACAAATAACAAAACAAGCGGATATATAACATACAAAGCACTCCTACAAATGAACAGAAAAAGACCATTTGATTGAAAACTAATCCAAAGCCATGCAAAGAAGAAAACAAAGGTCAGTAAATAGATGCAAAGTTTCATTTTCCTAAGTGGTCATGGAAATGCAAATCATACCACCATGAGATTTTAAATCTGCACCTGCTAGATTGGTTAAAAAAAAAATCAATCTGGAACTATTACACGTTATAGAGAATATGGAGCTAAGGAACTCTCCTACCTGATGGTAGGGGAATAAATGAAGACAGTCACTTTAAGAACCAGATGCTACCGTCTGGTAAAAGTCAAAACACACACCTTATTGTTGGCTCTGCACACCCCAGAGGAAATTTTGCACAGGTCTATTCCGAGACAAGGATAACAATTTCCCCAGCAGGATTGCTTGTACTAACTCAAATGTCCACTGTCAGTGGACGTTTTTACCGTATATTGGTAATAGCACATTCCTGTGACTAAAGTCAACACGGATGAATTGCCAACGTAATGTGACATAAAACAAGTGACAAAGGGACATCTTGATAGGATATCATTTAACTAATGGCTCCAAACACAAAACTGAAGCAGTAGGTTATAGGGAATACACACATATATGGTAAGGATAAAAAAAAAGAGATGAGAAACACCAAATTCAGCCTAACAATAATCTCTGCTAGGGAGGACAGCATGGATAAGGAAAGCTATGAGCACTTCTCTCTATCTTCAATCAGGGCCGTGGGTGCACAGGTTTTCCACCTGTTATAAATAATCTTTTATATGTAGTATTTATTTTACTTTGAATATCGTTGAGAAGGTGACATCTTACTTTTAATAAACATCTATTATAGGGTAATACATAGTCAACACCTGCAGAAAAAAAGTTACCATTACTTATCAATCTTCAATTACGGCCTATTTATCAGTACGCAAGAAGACAAACTCTTTCCGGTGATCATGAAGTCAGATAACTGCAGGCTTTTTATTCTTCAGCTGCATTCCCATGTTACAAGAGCAAATTGAATGATCTGATAGTCTCCACATGGGAACACATTTGTCATCTTTATGTCTTATATTGGAGTCCTTGACATTACGTTCTTTTCCACTAATTATCCCAAAAAGAACAGTGATCAAACTTCAAAAAGACCAAAAATTCTGGAAATATGTCTGTGGAATACACACCAGGTACATTTTACATATAGACCTCAATTTCTCTAAAAGATAACCCAATTTATAATCTCATCTTTCCAGAACAGAACAGTTCCTCAGGCACCGGGCTGGAATGGACTCTTGCCTTTGACCGAGAACCAAAAGCCATGGCAGGTGCTAGTTGGAAACTGGCCACTTGGTGGGGGCTTGCCTTTTTCCTGCCGAGACCACCTCTGTTCAGATGTGGTTCCACGTCTTATGCAGCAGCATGGGTGAGGGGGGACTGGACCTTACCAAACGTAGTTTCTGAAAAGACCTCTTCAGTTATCTCCACCACAATTTAATTCTTCTTAAAGTTTATTTATTTATTTACTTATTTATTTATCTGAGAAAGAGAAATCACGAGGGAGGGACAGAGAGAGAAGGAGAGAGAGAATCCCAAGCAGTCTCTGCGCTGTCAGCACGGAGCCCAATGCACGGCTCAAACTCATGAACTGTGAGATCCTGACCTGAGCTGAAACCAAGAGTCAGGTGCTTAACAGACTGAGCCACCTAGTCACCCCACAAACGATTCAATTTTTAATTTTCACCAAAGAAAGGCACAATGTAACCAAAAGTCATTCTGCATATCACTCACTATACTAGAAAGAGGGACAAACCATACATCCCGATTCCCTTCTCCAAGGCCACATGTTGCTGTGGGGACAAGATATAACCACCTCATAGAGTTAAGTTATAAACGACATGAATGGTAAAATGCAGTTACATCCAAAGCTTTAGGGCTCCATTCACACCTTCCTTATCACGCGTCATCATGTAATCCATTCAATCCACAATGTCAATGTTAAATTGTACATGTCACCAGGACCATCTCAGTCCGGGTTGCTCCCAGTTTATGTATTTAGAAAGAACACAAAACCCAATGGGGCTGCAAGAAGGTGCAGGAGGTGAGGAGGGTTATTGGGACAGAGCGATAAGCCACGTGAGACCAGAGCTCACAGGTGCTGGTTACAGTGCACCTCTCAACGGACCCCTAAACCTCTGCGCAAGAGCAAGTCCTGCTGTTGGGAACACTTAATATTTCAATTATTCTTCCAAGAAGCCAGAGAAAGGACAGGAAGCTTCTGTCTAATCTGGGGGAAAATAACAATCAGGCGACAGATAGCCTTCATGTTGTGTAACCCAAAGGCAGGCTGCCCTCCAAACAGCCCATCAGTGTCTAACTCAAACAGATAACCGAGGCAAGACTAATCAGAACACATAGGCAGATGCTATTTGATGGGAGTTGACCCAGGAAAGAGCAGGTCAGACGCTCACAGACCTATAACCCAACATGGACACACGGCCAGAGACAACCACAGAAAAAGCAGCTCCCACCGTGTGCTAAATTTGGAAGGATTTTTCAGCTGTGTCCATTTTTATACAGATCACAGAAAACCGTGAAAACCAAACAAAAACACTGAAATGGCTGGCCGTTGACAACGGTCTCACACTCGAACACCCTTAACAGCTAGACAGTACATCAAAGTATTTAGAGTATCGTATATTTACCCAAACTCTGGTTCCACACTAGACTAAACATGAGAGCGGAAAGGAAAACTCCAAGAAGAATTTAAGGGATAATCTCAAGTCTGGAGAGCAAAGGAAAAGATGCCTCATTCTTAGGACAACATCCTGCAGTTCAGGAGGCATGTGCCATTCTAACTGGATGAACACTGGGTTCTCAACAAAGTTTCTTGTACTTGGTAAACCGTTAGGACCCATTTGTTCAGGGTCTCGTGAAGACCTGGAAACAGAAGCCATGCTGTAGGAAGGCTCATGGATTTTATCATATATCCAAAGGCATTTGTGATTTGTGACCCAGAAGACATGAAGAAACAGTATTTTTTAAACAGCAAATCTTTTTTAAAAAGGATTACATTTTGGGGGCGCCTGGGTGGCTCAGTCGGTTGAGCATCTGACTTCAGCTCAGGTCATGGTCTCGCGGTTCGTGGGTTCGAGCCCCGCATCAGGCTCTGTGCTGACAGCTAGCTGAGGGCCTGGAGTCTGCTTCACATTCTGTGTCTCCCTCTCTCTCTCTGACCCTCCCCTGCTCACGCTGTCTCTCTCTCTCAAAAATAAATAAAATATTTTTTAAAAAAAGGATTCCATTTTGGTAATATTATGATAAACATTTTTCATCCAAGGAAACAGCATACATATTTCAAGGAAATAGAAAACATTATTTCAAGGGTCAAGGTTATAAGGTACCCATTTTTTTTTTTTTTTGACTCAAATTCACAGTTTTTCTTGGGCTGGAGTTTAACAAGACTTGATGGACCTTTACTGAGACCAAAATATTTTACATCCACATATACTTTTAGGAAAAAAGAAACAAATTCAAACTCTCCTCTTTCATTAAAATATGCTACATTTTACCAAAATCTTGCCATTTTATTTTATCAAGACATTTAGCAAAAGTATAATATTAGAAACAAATGGTTCATGCTTTGGAAAACTAAGATATTTAGGAGAAATTCTGAGTGTCATTTTAAGGTGTTAATAGGACCCTGTTTTCAAATTAATCATTTTTGTGTCTTTTTGTATTTTCCGGAACCCAAATCCCTTTGGATGGAAGGCAAACTCAAATGTCAAAGTACAGCCTAAACTGAAGGTGTTTGTCCAGGTGAAACACGCATTAGACTCACGTTCAAAGAAGACACCTTGGTTTTATAGCAAAAGACGAGGGCCAGAGAATACATTTATTAACATGTTAAGCTTAAATGAACTATGTAAGGTTGGGCTATCTCCCTTTAGCTGACTTTGGATCACTTGGAGGCGGACTCCATTGCTGCATCTGAAATGCCAGCTCAGAGACATCTGGTCAGATGGGTACAAAACACACAGCAGTCCATAAACCTTAGTGCACACAGGGGCCGTGAGACCTGACCTGGGCCTCAGTCTGCTCAACTTCTCCCTCTTGTTTTATTTTTTTTTTTAAGTTTATTTTTATTTATTTTGAGAGAGAGATGGAAAGCAAGTGGGGAAGGGACAGAAAGAGGGAGACAGAATCCCAAGCAGGCTCCACACCTTCAGCGCAGAGCCTGATGCGGGGCTCAAACCCGCAAACCATGAGATCATGACCTGAGGTAAAGTCAAGAGTCAGATGCTTAACTGACTGAGCCACCCAGGCACCCCCACTCTCTCATTTTACATCGAGGAGATGAATAAGGCGACACGATTCATTACCACATAGGACATTCAAATGTCCTTTTAGACGGAGTTCTTCGAGATCAAGAAGCCAGACTTACTCATTTTGTATCTTCTAGCATCACACTTACCACACATAAGTGTGTTACACTGATTCATTATTCATATAGCCTGTGGACAGTCTTACCTATTCAGATGATTTCTATACTCATTGCATATACCCATTATAAGACCTACTGCAGGCTTCAGGCTACTTCAACCCACAGAGCTGAGCAAGTAGCATATGCCAAAGGTCAGCTTTAATTCTGGGCCAATGTGTGACACCGGGTTGCTTTGTAAACAAACTTGACTTTCATCCGTAAGGAATATAGGGTGACTCCAATGTCAGAATAAAAGTGGTCTAATAAATATTTCATTCAAGGATGACTCAAGTTCCTTTCAGAAGATGAAAGGGAGAGTTAAGCTGTGTAGGATCCAGGGAACAGGAGGGCATGTGGGTGGCTCAGTCGGTTAAGCTTCCGACTCGATTTCCGCTCAGGTCATGATCTTGTGGTTTGTGAGATCAAGCCCTGTGTCTGCACTGAGAGCATGAAGCCTGCTTAGGATTCACTCTCTCCTTCTCTCTGCCTCTCTCTCTCAAATACACACACATTAGAAAAAATAACTCCAGGGAATGGAACCAGAAAGCATAAGGATCTAAAGACTTAACTGCCTACATTTTTGCCTCACTCCCGCCAAATACTCTTCCTGGTCCAGCCTTGAAAGAGTAGGGAAGCAGTGTTGGCCCTAAGTCTTCAAGAATTATCACCTTTTTTTTTTCTTTTAAAAGATCTTATTTCTTTTTAAAGCTATGGCATTAGGGGCGCCTGGGTGGCTTAGTCGGTTAAGCGTCCGACTTTCACTTAGGTCATGATCTCACAGTTGGTGGGTTCGAGCCCCGCGTCGGTCTCTGTGCTGACTGCCAGCTCAGAGCCTGGAGCCTGTTTCAGTCTGTGACTCCCTCTCTCTCTGACCCTCCCCTGCTCACGCTGTCTCTCTCTCTCTCTCCCAGAAATAAAATAAAACATTGAAAAAAAAATTAAAAAAAAAAAATAAAGCTATGGCATTATTCTTGCATGTATCAGTAGAGAAAACTATTAGTAAGGAATCAGTAGGGCATAAATAACCAACAGCTAACTCTGCCCTTCATCTTCCTTCCTTAAGGCGGGGTTTAGTTTAGCCATTTTTGTTTTTATAACTATTTTTTAAATCTTATTTCCTTTTTTATTTTTTTAAAGTTATCTCTACACCCAACATGGGGCTTAAACTCACGACCTTGACATCAAGAGTCAAATGCTCTACCTGAGCCAGCCAGGCACCACAGGCTTCAGATTTTTTAAAAAACACTTTGCTAAACCACAAAAATTCCTTTCAAACCATTACTAAGGCAGTTTCCTAGCCTGACAACATATTCTCAACTCTCTCTAGCCAATTATAACATTTAACTTTACATTTTTGGCTGCTATGTTTTTGACAGTTCTTTTTTTTTTTTTGGTTAAGAACAGACACCACTTTCAAAATCTCTTTCTGAATAGCTGCATTGTAAGTTCAATCTGTTCTCCCTTGGTCACTTACCCTGTTTCTTCAATATTCTTCTTACGATGTATTTCCTAGATATTTGGCTATTTTTCCATTTTTCTCTAAAAAAAAAATCCTATTCAAATATTCTCAGCCACATTTCATTTAACCAAGAATACAGTACCATACATATGTCCTGAGAGCTCATCCCTTAACAACTCAGTAGATTCAAGAATTTTTTTTTAAGTTTGTTTTTTATTTTGAGAGAGACAGAGAGAGTAGGGCAGGGGCAGAGAGGGAGAGTCCCAAAAGGCTCTGTGCTATCAGCACAGAACCCAATGCAGGATTGAGCTCAAGGTCATGCCCTGAGCTGAAAACCAAGAGTTGATCGCCCAGACACCCAGTGCCCCATCATGAAATTCTGACTCGAGATTTTGGTTCACATGATGTTAATATGTAAAAATATACTCATTCCAAACCAGTGACAAAAGGACCATAAGCAAACCTTACAATGTGGGAATAAAGACAAATATTTTGTTTGAGAACCCCAGTTCTTCTATGTGACTTGACGGCAAAAGAAAATAGCAGAGGTGGTATTTTACTTTTAAAATTGTTATAATAGTTACCTTTCTTCTTCTTCTTTTTTTTTTTGCTTTTGTCATTAAAGAAAAAAAAAAGTTAGTCCTTTAATCCCTCTCGATCATGAAACAAAGAGGTGACATTACTGCATTCTTGGTTTACATCTTTCCATGAGGTGCTCTTTGATTGGGTGAAGAGAACAGAAGAGAACCCTACCAAGAGCCTCGGTCCTTGACTTCATTCTGCCGCTTAAGACTTCAATGACCTTGCGCAAGATCCTTCAATATCACACCAATTTCCTCATTCATAAAATGGGGTAACTGGATCTGCCCTCCCATCCTCACTCAGTAGAGACAAAGGACCAAGCAAAGTAAAATACAGTGGAAAGCTCAACACTGAGACACTGGACAGGACAAGCTTTAATTACTACTTGGTGACAGAATAACTTAACAAGACTGTTTAAAAAAAATCCAAGATAAAAAAAATCCACAAAGAAACAACAACACAGCTTATTCACAATATGGATAAAGAAAATAAGTTATATCTAAATAATGGAATGTTATTCAGCTTTAACGTGAGGACATCACGCAGCGTAAAATAAGCCAGTCACAAAATGACAAATACTGTATGATTCCATTTATATGAGGGTCCTAGAGCAGCCATAATCATGGAAATATACAGTTGAATGGTGGCTGTCAAGGGCTGGGGGGAGGGGGCATAGGGAGCCCTTGTTTAGTAGGTACAGAATTTCAGTTTTGCAAGATGAAAACATTCTAGAGATTTGTTCTAGAAGAGTGTGAACATAGTTAACACCACTGAAATGTACATTTCAAAGTGATTAAGAGGGTAAAAAAAAATTGTGTGGTTAGTTCAAGGAAAATTGGAAGTGAGATTTAAAGAAAATTAAATCAAAATATCAGCCTTTGTTGGACCCCTCGTTTACCAATCGATCTTGCTAGCCTTAAGAATCCATGTTATGGGGCATCTGGGTGGCTCAGTCAGTGGAGCATGTAACTCTTGATTTTGGCTCAGGTTATGACCCCGGGATCATGAGATCAAGCCCCTGCACTGCACTCTGTGTTAAGCATGGAGCCTGCTTAAGATCTCTCTCACCTTCTCTCTGTCCCTCTTCCTGGTCTAATAAAAAAAAAAAAAAATGCGTGTTGCAGGTTAGCGAAGGCTGTGTCTCCAAAGAGACATTTACATACCAGTGGAGGTATCTCTAATCCTAACTGCTCTCCTTTGGGGCTTCCAGCCCTTCCCTACCCCACAGCATCCGTTTCACATTGCTGCTAGTTTAACACTTAGATCTTTACTCCCCGGGGCCCCCATGTCTGGCATCGCCATTAGACCATGAATTTCTTGAGGGAGAAACCACATCTAACACATCTTTGATTTCCCTTCTTCTACTTCCTAGCTCAGTAGTAAAATCACTTATTACATGTTTGCTAATTGAATACATTCTACTGTTGCCCAATTTCCAACATCTTTCATTTAGCTGTTGGAGCCAAAACCGAAGAGCAGGGAAAGAAGGATTTTAAGTGGGGTGTAAAAGTCTTTGTGTTGTTCCCCGATCAAACTGGGTAGAGAAAACGGAGAAGAATCATGTATTTATAGCTGTGTTTATAATGATATAACAAAGAGGTTCAGCTACAGCTCTCTAAGAAAAAAAAAAAAAGCTTGAGCTGCAAAGTTTGTAATAATCCACCCCAATCCCATTTATGGTTTTGAAATAGCCAGAAGTCTGTATTATGTTAACAGTCCTTATAAGGATTCTTGCACAAGACTGTGATTTTAAATGGGGGCAAACTTCAGCCCTCTAGAACTTCTATGAATAAAACCATAAATTCACTGTTAAGAGTGTTGAATTAGAGGGGCACCTGGGTGGCTTAGTCGGTTAGGCATCCGACTTTCGCTTAGGTCATGATCTCGTGGTTCATGGGTTCGAGCCTCGCGTCGGGCTCTGTGCTGACTGCCAGCTCAGAGCCTGGAGCCTGTTTCAGTCTGTGACTCCCTCTCTCTCTGACCCTCCCCTGCTCACACTGTCTCTCTCTCAGTCTCCTAGAAATAAATAAAACATTTAAAAAATTAAAAAAAAAAGAGTGTTGAATCAGAATACCAGGTTCTCTACAAAACTTGTAACTCTACCCATACCCACAGGTAGATTGCCAAGATAACAGAACCAGAAATACAGAACAATATGTAACTTTATTCCTAAAATACTCAGATGCTACTAGAAGAGAAGACCTGCAAAGAGAAAGAGGGGACAGGAGCTCGCTCTTGATAATTGAGGCAGGAATCTGTACCATCGAGATGAAGCACAGAGAACACCTGTACTCTCAAGGCACTCAAAGTCTAGTTCAGGAGACAGGACACGGGCCTCAATCACGGGGATGGATGGGACACAACGTGACCTGATGACAGGAGATACTGTGAAGAGGATGTGAGGGAGTAAATGCACATTGCTTCCTACTGTGCAGCCACTGGACCTAAAGATCTGCCACGTAACACTCACCACAGAGCTAGAAACTAATAATGTGAACACAGAGGACAAACTGAGGGTCTCTGGAGGGGGATTGGGGGGGGATGGGTTACATGGGTGATGGACATTAAGGAGGGAGCTTGTTGGGATGAGCACTGGGTGTTTATGTAAGTGATGACTCATTGGGTTCTAGTCATGAAACTGACACTACACTGTATGTTAACTAACTTGAATTTAAATAAATTCTGAATATGCTCATCATCAAACAGCGTATGGTGACCTTATACAAGTAAAGAGAAGTGATAAGAGCGGTCTCATAACTTCTAGTACAAACTCCCCACTGGACACTGAACTTGATGGCAGGAGCTGTGTGGACCATCCCAGACCTGACTGGGAACCCTGGGTGTGACAGGCACCCGCCCATGCAATTTCCACTGGAGCTACAGATGAGCTTCACACAGAACTTACCAGAGGTCAGGCAGCAAGTCCACGGCAGAGATGGACTCTGAACCCGGGTTTCCCTGAGCTGCAAGGTTGTGACAGGGACCACCTGAAATACTTCCTATCCGACCCTTCACGTTGAAGATGCGTCGACCCGTGCACTAAGGCTTCAAACTTAGGAGGATGAAGCTAACGTTGACAGAGGTCGGAAAATGTAGAGAAGAAAGAGTTTGGAAAAAATAAATGGGGGGCTCCATTTTAAATGGGGGGCGGGGCCGGATGGATAGGGACGCCAAAGAAAAGACGGGACATTACCAACACTAGGAAGAGAGGCTGGGGCAGAGCGGCAGATGAAGAGCGTAAGCCCTGGGAAGTACAAGACAGTAAGGGGGAAAGGTAGCCGTGGCTTAAGTCATGGTCAAGGGGAAGCTCTGTATTCAAAGTCAAACATAGGCGAGAGTCCCAACAGACCAGATGGATGGAGAGAGCTGCTGTCGATGAATCCAGAAGGAATGTACAGAGGACATCCCACAGGGCGCGCCTGCGCCTCTGCCACAGCTCCTGAAGAACCCATCCGTGTGAAAGCCAGTGGCATGCCTGAAGCAATAAAAGCTGAAGGTCAAGGTCTGAGCATGTGGCTGGACAGACTTCCATACTTCAGTGGAAGGAACAAAACGCAGCAGCAAAATGGGCTGAAAAGGAAGAGCCAGAGAGGTCAGAGAAATGGGCTTGTGTCATAGCCAAGACTTGCCAAGAAGTGGGTGTGGTGGGGGGTGGAAATCAGGAGAGGCTTTCAGAGAAGCCAAGGGAGCACAGAAGAAAAAGTTGACTGGCTAGATTAGAAAGTCCCAGGAGATTTTCAGTCATTATGAGGAGCACCATTATCAGGAGCGAGACAAGAGACAGAAATGAGTTCCAAAGAGGGAAGAAGGAAAAGAAACGGAAAGAGGGGGATGGGACCCGGTGTAATTAAGGTTGGCCCTAGCAGAAAGGGAAAGAGGAGATGTGAGGGAAGACGGTTGTTTATTTTATTATTTTTTTTTTGAAGGAGAGAGAGGGCACAACTGAGCAAGGGGCAGAGAGAGAGAGAAAGAAAAGCAGGACTCACCTGAATCGGCGCTCGTGCTCATCCCATGTGGGACTCGAACTCCTGAACTGTGAGATTGTGACTTGAGCCAAAGTCAGATGCTTAATGACTGAGCCACCCAGGTGCCCAACAGTTGTTTATTTTGAAAGGTATGGAGAGGGGGCACTGGGGTGGCTTGGTGAGCTGAGTGTCTTCACTTGGTGTCTTCGGCTTGGTGTCCGACTCTTGGTTTTGGGCTCAGATCATGATCTCATGGTCGGGAGACTGGGCCCCGCATTGGGCCCTGTGAGGAGCATGGGACCTGCTTGGGAGACTCGCTCTCCCTGGCTCTCTGCCCCTCCACCTCTTGTGCACAAGTGCTCTCCCTCTCTCTCAAGATAAACATGAAAAAAAAAATTTTTTTTTAAAGAAGGTATGGAGAGATTTCTTCTTCCAAAAAGGGAGGAGAGAAAATAACGCAAGTGGCAGACTCTGCAGAAAACGACCACATTAGGGGCGCCTAGGTGGCTCAGCTGATTACGCATCCGACTCTCGATCTCAACCATCACACTTCCTGGGTTCGAGCCCTGATGGGCTCTGCACTGGCAGCAAGGTGCCTGCTCTCTCCCTCTCTCTCTGACCCTCTGCTGCTCATGTTTTCTTCCCCCCCCGCCCCCCGAAGATAAATACATGAACTGAAAAAGAAGAAAATGGCTACAACAGCTGAATCCAGGTTCTCAGTCGTTCCCTTGCACATTGCCTCCGAGCTTAGCTACGTGGAATGCATTCGTCAACGGGGCCCTAGCAAACAGGACTCCAGAAAAGACACGAATACCACCCACTGGGACTTGTTCTCTCTTGGTGTGCTTGTAAACCTCAAGGGACCAGGAGGTTGAGCTAACTAGCCTGCTGAGGGCTGAGAGACCATCTAGAAGAGAAGGAGACCCCTCCGCCCACACAGGGACCGCGGCCGACCTGCAGGCACATGCAGGGGGCCGTCCAAGTCACCTGGTCACCAGCTGACCCGCCAGCCGGCCAGTGATGAAAAAGGGAAGGGAATGGGGCCCAAGTAACAATGGTGATGACTTTAAGCTGCTGAGAGCAGCTTGTTCGGTGGAAAAGCCAATGGAGAGAACACGGGAGGAGCTTGCTGCTATAAAGGCCCGCCCAGGAACCAATGCTACACGTACTCCATGATCGAAACTGCTCGAAAGTATTTCAAGATGCTCCAAAGACAGACAGCTTTGCTTTTTCCTTCTGTATCTTTCCAGTCATCTACCATGAGCAGTAATCCTGCAGTAAATATTATTATTACTATTGTTGTCGCCTACCATTTGAGACGAGGAGAATTGCAGCACCAGGGACAGGGCCATACCCACCCAGTCACACCCACGAGTTAAGGCAGAAGCCTGGCGCGGGGTCAGGGGCTCGCACACACTTTTCGGTTTCTTACAGGTAGGTACAAAGGTAATCTAAGCCACTGGGTATTGGAACCATAAACCCACGCTGCTGGGGATTGGACATAGTTAGCCCGTTTACAAGCTTTCTTTGGAAGCTGATTGCTATGAGCAAAGGAGAGTTGACAATTTTCCAAGGCAAAAATTAAAAGACAGCATTGAGATCAATGATGGGAAAATAATTTTAGCCTAAAATACTTTCCTAAGAATGTTTACCATGTTTGTGTTTTCTATGAGGAGATCTCTCTGCTGGATTTTCATCACTTAAACATAGTCCCCTCCCACCCCCCACCCCACCCCCCGCCAGGAGTAGCTTTCTAGTCTAATACCTGTCACATGTTCTTTGCATTCTCTTCATCAGTCTATCCCGTAGATTTAAGAAAGTATGCGATATAGGCAAATGCAAGAACTTCTCTCCTACTTCCCCAAAATTTATTCAATCAGACACACTTTTAAAAACATTTTCAGGGCACCTAGGAGGTTTAGTCAGTTAAGCGTCTGATCCTTGGTTTCAGCTCAGGTCACAGTCTCATGGTTTCATGGGTTTGAGCCCTACATGGGGCTCTGTGGTGGCAGCGTGGAGCCTGTTTGGAATTCTCGCTTTCCCTGCCCCTCCCCCACTTACACCCTGTGTGTGTGTGTGTGTGTGTGTGTGTGTGTGTGTGTGTCAAATAAATAAAAAAAACCATGTTTAATATTTTTTTAAATCAAAAGGTCATGTTCAGGTTGCAGGTGAATAAACATATTCATGTTTCTTGTTTCTTCCGAAAAGGCTAGTTCAGGGACTATTTCCAATTGGGCCAGATTCTCCCAATGCCCAAGGCATTTATGGACTAAGGCAATATGAGAAACACATTTTTTCTTTCACAGAAAATATGTTTACTGATGAATATGAGGGAATAAAACATGGTCAAATGAACATATGTTTCTTCCTAAAAATATTTTTTTTCGAGAAAGGAGAAATCCACAGATAGAACAGAACAGGAAATCAGAGTTGACAAAAATGTAGACTAGAGAAAAGGATCGTGGCAGGGAGCCTGCCACAGTCCCGGGGCGTCCACCTCTTGATTTTGGCTCAGGTCACGATCCCAGGGTCCTGGGATGGAACCGGTGTTGGGCTCCGTGCTGAGCACGGAGACTGCTTAAGACGCCCTCTCTCTCCCTCCCTCTGCCACTCCCCTGCTTGCATGCATGCTGTCTAAAACAAAAAAAGAAAAAAGAAAAAAGAACTGCTACTCTGGCAATTAACAGAGTAGAAACAGTGAGAACATAAAGTACCAAGGGGCTGGAGACTCCTGTCTAGGGGTGCTGACCAGACGAAATGAAAGATATGCCCTCCCCTCTTCACCTACAAAACACCATCAGCCAACATGCTTTGTCACTGCGCTTGGTCCAGCGGGCTTGACAAGATCTTGCTCTTAATTATGTATCGACCGTCAAAAGCAAATCTTTGAAGAAAGTCTCCAGTAAGTAAAAATAATACTAAATTGAAAATGTTTGAAGGACAGTGACAGAAAAATTAAAATTAACAGCATATGGGCTATAAGAGAAAATATTACAGCCATGGAGTAAGAACAGCAAACTATAAAAAGGGGGAGGAGAAGAAATCTCTTGGGAATTAGACATTTTCAAATATAAAAACCTCAATAGATGGGTTTGAAGATAAGTGGCGAAAGACTTGTAAAACAAAAAAGCTGGGACACAGAGAAAAAAATATCAGAAGAAATCAATCAAACAACTGGCAAACTAGGGAACATGTAAAAGAAGAATATATAGTGGAAAAAATTATCAAAATAAAAATCAATCACTTTCCAGAACTGAAGTGACTGGTCCTTCATGATGAATGTTCATATGACAAGGTGGGCATGACAAACGAGAGCCACACCTACACAAAATGTCAAAATACCCAAGAAAGATTAGTTCTACACATTGCAGAACATTAAAAAAACAAATTCACAAAACCCAAATGACACTGGGGAGCATATCAAATGTGCTGGAAGGCAGAAAGAACAAAACAAGGTCATAAAAATTCCCAAAGGAGAATAGTCCTCATACCTGAATATTATACCTAGCTAAACTATTAATTAAATGTAAGGCTAGAATAAAGACATTTTCAAGTTGGCAAGATCTCAAAAAAGTACACGTTCTATGGAAGGTTCCATGTTTTCTGGCTGCCAAGCATTCCCTTATGTTGGCCTTCACTTGCATTGCTCATTAAGCCACTTGCCACTTTCTATTTATAAGCTAAACTCCATGTCCACTCTGTAAGGTCCAGTTTTAAGCCACCACCTCCTCCAAGGACTTTCCATTCCTGCCAGCAGGGTGCGCTCTTCCCCCCTGATGCTCGGGATTCCCATATGGTACTTCTTTTTTTTTTTTTTTTCCCTAATATTCCTTTAATGTCTATAATAAATCTTTTTTTTTTTTTAAGAATAGCAATCCTTTTTTTTTTTTTTTTTTTTACAAATAGTTTATTGTCAAATTAGTTTCCACATAACACTCAGTGCACCGCAGCAAATTCTTACTTGACACATTCCCATATGGTACTTCTACTCTACCTATAATCAGCATGATTTAAGGCCAAGACTTTCCTCCCTAAGTAAACAGAAGAAGCTTCCTGCAGGCGGTCTATTTCTTTGTGGCTCTGGCCCGCAGCCCGTGTACTCACCAACTGTGCCTAGTAGAATTTCTTTAATAGGTAGACCTTCACTGTTGAGAGAACAGTCGACTTAAAATTTCATGTTAATCCATTCTCCTGAGAATACTGCACTGAACCTGATTCATCTCTGCCCCAATTTTTTCCACATACAGACTTTCCACTCTAACTCAGAGTATCCACATCTACAGCAGAAAGGTTCAGCTCTGGGGAGTAAGGGGACAAGAAAAAAAGTTATCCTTTCAATGAAAAAAGATGGTCATGTGACCCAGGCATTTCACTCCCAGATACATACGTGCGAGAAATAAAAACATGTTTGTGCAAAAACTTGTGCATGACTGTTCATAACAGCATTCTTCACAATAGCTAGAAATGGAAACAACCCAGATGTCCAATGATAAATGAATAAAATGTGATCTACACATACAATGCATGGAGTATTATTGGGCAATAAAAAGGAATGAGGTACCGACACATGCTATAGCATGATGAACACTGAAAACATTACCGAGGCACCTGGTGGCTCAGTCAGTTGAGTATCCAACCTAATTAAGCTCAGGTCATGATCTCACGGTTCCTGAGTTCAGCCCTACGCTGCCGGCTTCAGATCCTCTGTCTCCCTGTCTCTCTGCCCCTACCCCATTTGTGCTCTCTCAAAACGAAACATTAAAAAAAAAGAAAAGAAAACATCACTAAGTGAAGGTAGCCAGTCTGAACAGACCACCAGCTGCAGGGTTCCATTTATATGCAATACTCAGAGCAGACAGACAGATCTACACAGTCACTAAGCTGGACAGTGGTTGCTTAGGGCTGAGGGAGTTGGAGAGAGAGAGTGGACAGTGCTTAGAACACAGGATTTCTTTAAGGAGCAATGAGTATCTCGAGAATCGACTCTAATGATGCTTGCACCCCTCTGTGCACTAACTAAAACCCACCGGAATTGTATACTTTAAATGAGTGAATTACATCTCAATAAAGCTGTCTTTTCAAAAAGATCAACGTGAGAAGAAATGAAATTCATGTCCTACTTGTCTTTAAGGCAAAAGCCAAAGAGCACCAGCTTAAATGAGGGAAGATTTACAACGTAGGATAAAAACTGCAAAGGATTAAATCATGCCTTCAGGAGGAAAATCCCAAGCTAAAAACACAAGGTCGCATCAGCTGATCTTTCTTTGCCTCAAAATTAATACGGAATTTGTTCACTGTAGAGCTGACTATTTTAAGAGAAACCATGACAAAGGATAGGAAAAAGGAGTGCCTTTTACTGGACGCACAGAGTGCCTGGTTATAGAAACTTCTATAGGTCACTTCATTTCAAAAGGCAGCGCCTGTTTCAGTACTTGCCAATCACCTTATTTTATAGACAGGCTCTTAAAGACAATTAAGGATCACGTAATTCAGATGTAAGGAGGGCCAGGCTCTGAAAGTGCTCCTGAGGTTTATTCCAGAATTTGCACCGCCTTGGTGCGTGTGATCTGTGGGAGCGGTGAGACGCAGCGCCCACTGAGAGCGTCTTCGCGGTGAAGAGATGCTGGGACGGTTACAGCAGAAATGTGCAAAACTTTCGAATCTTCCAAAATGGATGTGCAAGGTGTTGTCACAACTCTCTAAAATTAAATGACGAATCCGTGTATTTTTAAACTCGAAGGCTTTATCTTAAAAACGGGCTCACGGGAGCACCCAGGGGGCTCAGTTGGTTAAGCAGCTGACTCTTGATTTCCGCTCAGGTCTTGATCTTATGGTTCCTGAGTTCGAGCCTTGGTGTGGGGCTCTTTGTTGACGGTGCAGAGCCAGCTTAGGACTCTCTCTCCCCCTCTCTCTCCGCTCCTCCCCTGCCCGCGTGTGCCTGCGCATGCGCTCTTTCTCTCAAGATAAACTTAACAATTAAATAAATACACGGGGTGCCTGGGTGGCTCAGTTGGCTGGGGGTCCGACTTCGGCTCAGGTCAGGAGTTCAAGCCCCGTGTCAGTGTCTCTCACTCTGTCTGCCCCTCCCCCACTCATACTGTCTCTCTCTCTCTCTCGAAAAGATATGAACATTAAAAAAAAAACATTAAATAAATAGCTAAAAAATAAATTTAAAAGGGCCCACAAAGTCCTGGTGACATAAAGGAAGACACGGTGGAAGGGGAACAGGTAAACATAAGCTAATGAATAAGCCAATTCCAATCTCTCTTCTAGGGTCTTAGAATTAATAAGCCAGACCTAACAGACCATGCTTTCACATAAAGTACATTTAAACCTAGTCCTTGGGGTGCCTGGGTGGCTTAGTCGGTTAAGCGTCCGACTTTCGCTTAGGTCATGATCTCGCGGTTCGTGGGTTCGAGCCCCGCGTCGGGCTCTGTGCTGACTGCCAGTTCAGAGCCTGGAGCCTGTTTCAGAGTCTGACTCCCTCTCTCTCTGGCCCTCTCCTGCTCACGCTGTCTCTCTCTCTCTCTCTCCTAGAAATAAATAAACATTAAAAAAAAAAATCTAGTCCTTGCATGCTCTTTCAGAACATACTCATATTCTCTCTCCTCCTAGGGTCTCACTCATTTGAACACATCAAGGATTCAATTTACTGACTGAATTTTAAGGAAGAAAAATGGATGTAACTCAACCATTCTTCTTAAGCACAGGAAACAGTCTTTCAAATGGTTTGCCTTTGTTTTAAATTTCCTTCATTTTCCTCTCACCTTCTAAGTTATTTTTAGATAAACTTTTTAGGCTGTAGAACATGGAACTTGAACCTGGGGTCAATATTTTGCTCTACGCCGGTTAAAGGATATTTAAACGTTCTACTCAGTTGTGTCACTTAATGCAGGACTTTTGACACACATCATGGACAAAAACACCCACACAGATAACTAAAGACTTTAAAAACCAAACCTACAAGAAAGATACTGGGTTGTATGATGATGTGAAACGAATCTGAAACACCGTTTAATTTGGGTATGTGAAGATCACATGAATAAATAAGTGCAAATACAACACTCTTATTTCTGGAACACAAACTGTTATTTTTTTTCTCCCCCAGACTTTTCTTTGTATCCTGGTGCAAAATACAGAATGAAGAATTCAGATTCTCGAACTCAACATACATTAGCTACACTGCAAACCTGTGGCGATTAACTTTGCTAGTCAGGCATTCGCTGTTTACTCTTCTCTCTCTCCCCCTCTCCTCTCTCTCTCTATTACTGTGTAGGAACATTTCACAAGAGATCTACCCTTTTAACCAAGGAAGCGCAAGGTACAAAAGTGGTAACTCTGGGCATGATGTCGTACAACAGATCTAGAATGTATTCATCTTGCCTAACTGCGGCTTTCGGTCTGTGGATTAACAGCTCCCCATTTCCTCCTCCTAACCCCTGCCAACCACCATTCTACTCTCTGCCCCTGGGAGTCTGCCTGCTTTAGAAGCCTCCCAAAAGAGGAGTTGCCCAGGGTTCGCCCTTCTGTGACTTGGCTTAGTTCACTTGGCGTGAGGTCCCCCACGTTCACGTGTGCTGCGGCATCATCATGTTTCAAATGGCGAAGGCTGGTGGAGCAGATGAGCGGACAGCACCACGGCCCCACCTTGCTTTATCAACCCCCGGCTCCTGCTGTTTATGGCAGGTCCTGCGGTCTAGATGGTGTCCGATCTGGCAACGACCTCCCTGCCAGCTGAGGTGCGAACACAGTTTTGATAGGATATACGGAAAGACTGCTTTTTAAAAGTCAAGGCCTCCTGGAAGTTCCTCTGTAATCTACTAGGGCCGCTGTGCAAGGGCCATGAATATTACATAAGGACCATCCATGCATTCAAGCCAGAGTCTCCAAGCCACAATTCCCATAGCAACACACAGAGATTTCACTCCTCTCAGAGATGAAGCCCAAGTGCCTAATGCCACCCTTGATTTTTTTTTTAGCAAGATCAACACAGCAATGTTTTACAAAGCAAGTTTTTTCCAAAACAAAACAAAACAAAACAAAAAACCCATGACTGTGTGAAATGCGTTCATTTAAAAGTTACCGAGCATCACATGCACCAAGATACCATAAACTTGAACCACGACCTATGCTTTAGAAACACTGCCATTCGGATGACTGCGTGGAAAGAGGAAAGTAAACCATTATCATGACTGAAATGAACCACCCTCTTGGCTTAAATCCTGTCCTCAGAGATTTGGGATCTGATTTCTAGTCTCCCTTCCTACACACACACTGACATAGGATGGAGAACATCTTCCAAAGGAAGGAACATTTTTAACCAGTAAAGTCCTTTACTGCTTGTTGAAAACCAGAATGCAATCCATTTCTTAAATATAAGAAAATACTATTACAAAACACCTATGGGGTGAAACTGGGGGAAAAGAGCATTCCAGACTAAGAAGTCACACACACATTACCCTGAAGAAAGTTGTTTTCCAGAACAGAGAAACGGTTTCCTGGATTAATGAAGTCAAATCACTCTGTGAAGAGAAACAGGCTTTCCTTGTGCTCGATTTGGGGATCCTTCCTGAGTGTCCCAATAAACTACCCACCCCCAGACACAACTCGCTCCGATTACAAAACCATAGAAAAGCCCAAGACCACACTCCTGTATGGCACTTCCTTTTTCTATCAAGGAAATCAAACACACTCCATTTCTGGTACTTGCTGACAATCAGACAATGAAATAGCGTCAAAGACCTGCTGGAGGCTTTGAAGGAAACTGCCACAGGTGTCCATCACAGACCGAGCCCAAGGGGCCAAGAGCGAGCGTTGGGGGGAGAAAGGGGTTTACCTTTGCTTTTTCCAACTGCGCCTGGGCCTGTCGCTCTGCTTCTCTGCGCACTGCCTCCCGATCTTCCTCCAAAGAAACATCTGAGTCGGACGGACGGCTGGTGTAGGAGTCTGCCGAACCCTTCAGAGAAAAATTTGCATTTTAAAATAGATTCCATCTATGATGTTTGCATTGGAAAAGTCTCATTGACACAGCAGTTAGCTTCCTAGATTATGCTGTACATTCCTGAAAAGAGGAGAAAAGAATCCATTTTGTGGCAAACCAGGGAGAAAGATCCGGCTCTCTGGTTTGCAGACCGTTCCCTTGGCAAGCTGTGCCTGCCAAGTGACCATTCCTTCGGAAGTCTGATGCTGCGATGACTATCCTTTCTGGAAGCCAGAGCCGGTCCCTTTATAATGAAACCAGCTCCGTGGTGCAGTGCCTGGCTGAAGGGCATAGAGGGGTTTCAAGGATGCCTTCAAGAACATTCTACACACTAATGCAAGTATTTACAACTAGCAAGAAGATACGTCTAATAATAATAATTAAAAAACACATAAAAGAAAAAACTCCTAACGAGTTATAAACTTGAATTCTCCGAAAGGTCACTACCGGGAGCTGACTCCCATGGCGATCTTAAGCATCCTTGGGTACCTTTTCATTCACCTGATACCTTCCCTGACAAAACAGTCAGGCGGCAGCAGCCGGCTTCACTCAATCTTTAAGCAACACATTTTTCAAGAGCTTTAAATAGACGTTTAATGAAAGCTGCCTTCAAGAAAACACCTGCCCGGTCTCTGGCAATAAATCACAGCACAGGCAAAGGAGCTCGGAAAATTATAGGACTCTCCCTCGCTCCCCGTCTCGCAATCAGGATCATATTACTAAATCACAGGAGCCCCTGCGAGCACTCACTGTAACAGCATAAGCAACGACAACACAGAGTCTCCCCCAGACGCAAGCCCTTGAGCTTACACAGATATCCGAATTCTTCAGCCTTCCTCCCTTGGCTCTTTTCAGAAGCCTGATCCAGGTGGCCTTCATTAGCCAGACAGCGCCTTTCTCATCCGCAGCTGCAGCCCCGGGCACAGATCCTCAGTGCGCGCTGAGCCCTGGAGAGTCCCTGCTCCTTTCCTATCCATGCTCTGGGCAAGCCCCTCTTCTCCGTCCCTGCCTGCCTCCGGGGCTTTCACTCCCTACCCCGGAGGACTCCAATCCAAGGAGATTCTTATTTTCCCATTCCAGGGGGGGAAAAACAAACAAATACCAGTGCCTGATATTGCTTTAAGAATAAAGAACACTTCAAGTGCATTCAAAGACAGGCATCAACTCGTTCTAAACTTAATGCATCTCATTACTCTCAATATTCTCCTCTTTGCTCTTGGATTGTTACAGGAAATTAGTTGTAAGAGAACCTTTTTAAAAAAAACCCAGTGCAAAACGTATGCAGTGACATTTGCAAGTGCAAAGTTCAAGCCTTATCTTCAGAGATCTGGAGGGGGAGGGCGGAGGACGCACTCACTGCACTGGGCATGCTCCATATGTAGCCTTTTTACGCAGATGCCTACATCACACTGTTAGTCTATGTCAAATTGCCATTTTGCATCTGAAGTGTAAACAGCTGGAAAGGGCTTTTCGGTTCTATAGTAACAGGCACATGGTATGTTTGTCATGTTTCTGCTTCAGTTGAAACAGTTTCTCAAAGATAAAGCATGCCATCTTTTCATTTAATGAGCCCTGCTACAGAAAGTATATCCTGTGCCATAAGACAATTCAAAGATAAGCGGTATTATACATACGTTATTGGGCAGCAGAAAGCAATGAATGATGCCTATCAATCAACATCGAACTGCTCTTAATGGCTTGTGACTTCCCAAACAAGATGCAGGAGACAGAGCTCCCCGCCTAATTAGGACATGAAAGTAATCACAGCTCTAAGCAATGAGTTTAACCGAGCTCAAAATGACATTGAACTGCTTCTCCCACTGAGAAACTACCGTTTGAAATAAAGTCCCTAGAACAAACAACAGTACGGACTGTCAGAACAATAATGATGAAGAAATCGCAAAGCTCGGTTGATTTATTATCTCGAGTTAAGATTTATGGGATAATGTAGTCCACTCTTTTTATAAATAAGGTGATTGAAGCTTGAGAAGAAACGATGCTTATTAGTTTCCTCTACCGATGAGATTACATTTTAAAGGTGTACGAAGAAATACACACTTCTAGATGCCTTCGTAAACATAAAATTCAATCACTGCCTTCCAAGCTACACTTGTTTGTGTGGTGGGGAGGGTATTATTTTGTAAAGTGTCATGCAAATGAAAGACAGGTGGTTTTATTTTTATTTTTTATGAATTTTTTTAAATGTTTGTTTTTGAGAGAGAGCGAGAGAATGAGAGACAGAGTGTTGAGTGGGAGAGGGGCAGAGAGAAAGGGAGACACAGAATCTGAAGCAGGCTCCAGGATCTGAGCTGTCCCGGCTTGAAACTCAGAAACTGTGAGATCATGCCCCGGGCTGAAGTCGGACCCTTAACTGACTGAGCCCCTCAGGCGCCCCAAGACAGGTGGTTTTAAAATCTTTATTACTTTTTATTTCTTCCTTCGTTTCATCTCTTCCTCCCTGTTCATTTGTGGGCTAAAACAAATCTTCATGATTTAAATGCTAGAAAATACAGAATAGAGGCTTTAAAATAAGTTACAGATTGAATGCACCCTGTGTTATCCATAAACCAATAAACAGATTATTTCTATTCTTATGCAGTTAATGTAAAATGCATGGGAGATACAAAATGCATAGCAATTTTTTATTCCAGTAAAATTCACAAGGGAGATACGAATTTTTCTCTATCCACACACAGGCTAGCGCATTCCTAATATTCCCAGAGGGTTTCTCATGGTGAGAGCAGCACAGTAGAAAATTACCTGGAAACACAGCTTTATCCCACAAAGGGCTTCCAGCCCCACTCTCACAAATGCTAGCATTTTAAACCCAATCACCCCGCAGAAGGTTCTGTTCACATCTCAGTGAAGATACAAAGTTTCTGTCATTAAGAAACCCCCCGAAGGAGAGGAAGAGCATAACACACACATAACTGTGCGCTATCCTGGGCCCTTCTGAACAAAATAGGATTTAAAAGTTCTTTGCTGGGGCACCTGATTGGCCCAGTCAGTTAAGCATTCTACTACAGCTCAGGTCATGATCTCCTTGTCGATGAGTTCGAGCCCCGCATCAGGCTGTGTGCGGACAGCTCAGAGCCTGGAACCTTCAGATTCTGTCTCCTTCTCTCTCTGCCTCTCCCCCGCTTGTGTTCTCTCTCTCTCAAAAATAAATAAACAGTAAAAAAATAGTAATAAATAAATAAATAAATAAAAAGTCCTTCGCTAATAACCAGATGTAGCTTTTAATTGCACAGTCGTGTTGAAACCTGTTTCCAGGTTTAAATAATTAAGCAGTTTTTTAAAAAACCCTACAGTGACTTTGGCAATGAGCTTTTGAATAACTGTAATAATATATTAACTTTTGACTATCTTACAGGATGAAATGTGACTCTCCAATGATGTTTGGTGAGGCTGATAGAAAGAACCACAATATTACCATTTCTTGTATCTGTAATAGTAACAGAAAAATGGCGACAAAATATCTTCATTAGAGAAGTTACATGGACCCACTGCAGAGAGAGAGAGACCCAAATAGCGGTCACTTTAAATTCTCCCACCCAAAGATAACCACTAGGAAATAGCATGTCTTAGCCTCCAGAGTTCTCGCATCTTTGAAAGTCACCCTCCCAACATGCAGATTTCAATTAATCTCCTTCCTTCTGGGAGTGTGGATTTATGCAGTTAGAAGTAATACATCTCATTAAGCTTTTGCCTTTGGTACCATATGGACTTTCTGGGTCGCTCTGCCTCAAGTAGTCTTCAGTCAGAAACAGCTGGCTGTCATTTCCAGAAATCCAGAATAAGTTCATTACAAGATATACCCTTGATCTCCTGGGTTGCGACAGTGTGATGAGCTAGTCTTTGGTAGTTTTTTCGTTACAGGTAGGTGTATCACACATTCAGCTACAGATATTTCCTTTCCTACACTTAATATTCCCATTCCTCATTGCACAGCTCTGAAATGTAACCTGTAACCTGCTATGTACCAAAACTCATCCAGGGTCGTTTCCTTTTATCCTCAGAACTCCGACTCCAAACACATGTGCTTTGTTTATAGGAAATGTAGTTAAATGGATTCACTCATGCTTTTTTTAAAGGTTTGTTTTATTTATTTTGAGTGAGGCATCCAGTGTAAACAAGGGAGAGGCCGAGATAGAGGGAGAGAGAGAATCCCAAGCAGGTTCCTAACTGTTAGTGCAGAGCCCGATGCAGGGCTCGAACTCACAAACCATGAGATCATGATCTGAGCCCAAATCAGACACTTAACCAACCGAGCTGCCCAGGCACCCAAATTAACTCATTCTTTTTATCTACTCTTCAGTTTTTGGTCCCCACCCCCTCAATTTAGGCCGAATATTTGTACAAAAGCGTATTTTTTGGGATTTATAAAGTTTGCTTTTTTGATGCTGTACTCTGTTTCATGTATATTGCCAGCATCATTTTCTCTTGAGCATTCTTGTATTTTCTCTTCTAAAGCCAAAAGGGTAAGAGTCATAGCCTATTCAGGAATTGCATCTTTGATCCTAAAGTGCCCATCTATTTATGTAGGGAAACGTCATATGAAGATTAAGCAGTGCTCTTGGGCAAAGACAATTTCTCACAATATCCCAGGGTTATCCTGATTCTAGATAAATCTACATTCCATCCAAAACCCTCACGACTTCAAATGACCCTCTTTCTGTATATTGGATTATGCTAAGCCAATGGCAAGTTTGAATTCAATTGCTTCCTCCTGACCTGCCCTGGTCTAGATAGACATTCCACTGCCATATTCCTTAGGCCCACACTTTTAGAAAAAAGTGAAATGGGGGGCACCTGGGTGGCTCAGTCGGTTAAGCGTCCGACTTCAGCTCAGGTCATGATCTCACAGTTCGTGGGTTCGAGCCCTGTGTTAGGCTCTGTGCTGACAGCTAGCTCAGAGCCGGGAGCCTGTCTTTGGATTCTGTATGTCTCTCTCTGACCCTCCCCTACTCACATTGTCTCTCTCTGACTCTCAAAAAGGAAAAAAAAAAGAAACATAAAGAAAAAAGTGAGATGGGATGGACTTCTGAAGCCAAAGACCAAAGGGAAAGAGTTCAGTCTCGTATTGCCTATTTGCATTAGCTGGCAGAGAGAATTCTTTCATTTCTCATGTTGTCGCCTCTTTCCAGAGTTCAGGAGAATTGTCTCTCTTTTTCTGTGAAGAGATCTGGATCTCTAAGAAAATGAATTCCTAACCCTTGCACTGTTGGTTTCTTCAGAAATAAAACCTATATACTATTTACTAATAATGACAATTTCCTGCCTCAAAAAACTTAAGTGATACAGACTATTGGGATGAAGCACATTTTCATGAATACTGTAGACTTTAGTTTGCAAATGTCACAGAATTACTATTCATACCCATCCAATCGATGAAAATCTCAAATGTGATTTGGCCTGCCATTTGGCTTAATGTGAAAATACTATCTGAGGCGATGGTAATAAATCCATGCAAGTTCATCCCCATGTGGTAACTTGTAGGATGATGTAAAAACTAAAATGTTAGCTTCAGTCTTCTCAAGAGCATAGGGAAATTTAGAAACTTTGTGGCACTAGTATATACACTGATGAGAAAAACTACATTTTAGCAAAACCAAAACCAATCACGTGCATTTATTGAGTACTTACTACTTTGCAAATCTATGTGCTCTAAGTTATATGCTAGGAATATAACTGTGAAAAAGACAAATGCTTCATGTCCGTCATGGAGTCTGATAATCTACTTGAAGGACACCATTTTTTTTTTTAACATTTTTTCAATGTTTGAGAGGGAGACAAAGTGTGAGCGGGGGGAGGGGAGGAGAGAGAGGGAAACACAGAATCCGAAGCAGGTTCTAGGCTCTGAGCTGTCAGAACAGAGTCAGACTTGGAATTCAAACCCATGAACCAAGAGATCATGACTGGAGCCAAAGTAGGATGCTTAACCGACCGAGCCACCAGGCGCCCCAGGAGACCAATTTTTTTAAGGCTATCAGAAAAATAATCACAACCAGAGAACACAAAGCAGGCTGTGATAATATAATAATGGTGAAAAGAAGCTATTTTATTTATTATATTAAAATTTTTTTTTGAGAGAGAGAGAGAATGAGCATGTACAAGTGAGTGTCAGGGAGGAGCAGAGGGAGAGAGAGACTCTCAAGCAGGCTCCATACTCAGGCTCAGCACCAAGTGCCTGAGGCAGGGCATGACCCCACAGCCCTGGGATCATGACCTGACACTCAACCAACTGAGCCACCCAGGCGCCCTCTGAAGAAGCTATTTTAGTTAGGGTGAGGATACAACACTCTGAGATGTGATTTAAGCTGAAATATCCCAAAAAGGAAAGAAAAAATAAGTTAGCTTTGGGATGTGTTGAGACAAGTGATGTCCACAAAGAGGGAACAGCATCTGCTAAGGACTGAGGACAAGGAATAGTCAGCAGTTTGAGGAACTGAAAAGAGATCAGTGTAGCTATCATGCTCCTTTTTCAGAGAATTGATTTCAGCCCCTCCGCCCCCCCCTTTTCCAGGCTATAGGTAGATACACACTCAAGCACATCTGGAATATGAGTTTGGGGCATCCTTTTTATTTATGTGGCATCGCCTCACAGAAAACATCCTTATTCTTACCTGAATTTCTTAGGCAGAAGTGGCACTGAAGTTTTCAGTAAATTCCACATTAATGGGAAAATCTGTCTCCTAAGATTTAAACACAGTTCTCTAATTTTCTTCCTTCTAAATCCATCACTATCTCATAAGAGCAAAAGTCAGTCTCTATTTGAGATTGTTGTACATTGTGTTAATTAGAGCGATCGATTTATTAAGATTAGCTACCACCTATGTGAATGATAATAATTGCCAGGTTTTCATGAATGCTTAACACGGTGTTCGACAGTGGGCCGATTCACTAGCATTCCATAATTTCGTATTTCCTCTCTATCTCTGTCTTCACTGATGCAAAAACTGAGGCACAGGGAAGTTCAGTAACCTGACCAAGGTGACAAAGCTCAAAACCAACCGAGGTTTGAGGCAGCTTCTGAAGTGAATTCAAATCTGAACTCAAGTTCCAGGCATGCATCAGTTCATAAAAATAAAAGCCAGAACAAATCCCTACCTGCAACTAATATTTATTTTCATTGAAAACGTATCTTTTTCTGCCTGCCAGGCACATGGATAGCCATTTCCAATGGTCATAAAATGCCAAGATGTCTTCCAAGTTCTTAGTTTTATTTTTGCTAAGCCTAGCGCGCTCTCTCTCTCTCTCTCACACACACACACACACACACAGACCCCACATATACATCTTCAGAGAACCTCAAATTTTATCTTCCCAAAAGACACAATGAAAGTCCAATGAAACAGATAATCTCTCATTCATCAATATAATGGTGTTTTGTGCAAAGAAGGATTCAAAGGTTGGCTGCTACCCTCACATTTTCCTCCCCTTCAGAGTATCTCAAAATTGTAAAGCCTTCTTTTCATTACTTATGGACACTGGAAAGTGGATAAGTAGAAGAGAAAAACCACAGAAGTCGAGGAACTGGCTATTTCTCTCTTTTCCCTGAAAAGGAACACAACATTGGCAAGCTGGCCATCCGTAGCCTCTTTGACAGCGAATCTTGCCTGAAGTTGGCAGGAATCCAAGCATCTCCTATGTTCTGTAGGAAGAGTTGCTAGTTTTCAGCACTGAAGCTGAAGTCATCAGAGTACAAACCAGAGTCGTGATTAACTTACCTGACTTTAAGAGTAATATATTTGAAGGTAATATATATTACCTGGGTGGCTCAGTCAGTTTAGTGTCTGAGTTCGGTTCAGGTCATGATCTCACAGTTTGTGGGTTTGAGCCCCACGTCAGGCTCTGTGCTGACAGCTAGCTCAGAGCCTGGA
The DNA here is from genome assembly GCA_017311185.1 of Proteles cristata cristata. Classification (NCBI taxonomy): domain Eukaryota; kingdom Metazoa; phylum Chordata; class Mammalia; order Carnivora; family Hyaenidae; genus Proteles; species Proteles cristata. Next base: position 73,531 of record JAESUZ010000193.1, on the reverse strand, counting down.
GCCTGTTTCAGATTCTGTGTCTCCCTCTCTCTCTGACTCTCCTCTGCTCACACTGCCTCTCTCTCTCTCAGAAATAAATTTAAAAACATTAAAAAAGTTTTTTAAAAAGAGTAATATATTTCAAAAAAAGAGTAATATAAATTGGGGCTCTTGGGTGGCTCAGTCGGTTCAGCATCTGACTTCAGCTCAGGTCATGATCTCGCAGTTTGTGGGTTCAAGCCCTGCATTGGGATCTGTGCTGACGGCTCAGAGCCTAGAGCCTGCTTTGGATTCTGTGTCTTCCTCTCTCTCTGCTCCTTCCCCACTCATACTCTCTCTCTCAAAAATGTATAACAATTTTTAATAAGATTAATATATTAAAACACTGTTACCACCAAATTATGCCTTAGCGGAAGGCTATGATGGTTGTTTATATTTTGTAGAAGAAACCCTGTCCAAAATTTGCAAAATTTGATACCGATAAAAAGAACCATTTTGAAAAAGTTAAACTTAGATGACCAATTTTAATGGTACTTTGAGTTTGGGATTTTAGACATATGATAAATAATTTCCCTTCATAATTACCACACTGTGTGAGGGTGGTTGGGTGGGTGCTGAGGGAGTCTTTTAGGCCTTTAATATCAATTTACTGATGGTGATAGGTGACAGAAATCTTTCACGCTACGTAATTCCTTACCCAAAACTTTACCTTGCAGTCATGAAAATGGAAATGAGTAGGCAAGAAACAGAAAACTTGTGGCCTGGGAAAGTTGGTCTTTCTTAAAATATTGCTGAAAAAAAGTAAATGAGGGAAAAGGAGAGAATGAATCAGACATGGGACATTTTTGGTACAGGAATCGCGGTGAGTACAGATACTGTCAGAAACTCTGTGAGCACATCACTACCTCTAGTCTTTCCACTGAATCATTCCAGCCAGCACACACACAAGCTATACGACTCCCCTCTGCCCAAGAAAACCTTCCCTTGACTCCATGTTCTCTGCCAGCCCCCATCCCATTTCTTTGCTCTCCTTTGCGGAAAAATAAAAGAAGTTTTCAAAGAAGTTACTTACATCTCCTTCAATTCTCTTCTAGTTTTCTCTTAAAGCTACGGTCTCCCTGCACGCCACCATCACTGCTCAAGACTGCCAGTGCCAGTTGGAGAAATCCACAGGTCAACTCTCACTATCCATTTTTCTGAACATATCAGGAGCATTTAGTGTGGTTGTTGAATATACTGCCCATTCTTTATTCGCTTTCTCACCGTGGCTTCCAGAACCCACTCTCTGTCTTTCTCTCACCTGTTGACCACTCCTTGTAAGTCCCTTTTGCTGATGTCTCCTCTTCCACCCTTTTGCTGTATCCTCCACCCCCCCCCACCAACAGACTCTCTCTTTCTGCTCCAAACTCACTCATCTCTCTCCCTAGATTTCCACACTACCATCACCTCCTTCAAGTCTTCGTTGAGAGTTCACATTCTCAACGAGGCCTTCCATGACGAACCTGTTTAAAACTATAAACCCTGAGGCTTTCCCCTTCCACTATCTCTAATTCCACTTACCCTGCTCTAGCTGGTTTTTTTTTGTTTTTATTTTTTCTAACGTTTATTTATTTTTGAGAGAGAGAGAGAGACAAAGCGTGAGTGGGGGAGGGTCAGAGAGAGGGAGATAGAAAATCCGAAGCAGGCTCCAGGCTCTGAGCTAGCTGTCAGCACTGAGCCCGATGTGGGGCTCGAACCCACGAACCGTGAGATCATGACCTGAGCCAAAGTTGGATGCTTAACCGACGGAGCCACCCAGGTGCCCCATCCCCTTAGCATTCCTGAATATTCCTAAACATTCCTAAATATTCTCATGCCCCACCCCTTACTAAAAAAACAGCAAGAGCAATTTGACTCAGATCATGAATGACCAATAAATACTCCCCATCAGGAGCAAGAGAATAAAACTAAGGCTTCAGCCTGAAGATATACTTGGTGTTTTATCATAACCCTTAATAAATTCCACTTAATTGACTTAGTGTAAATGTCAGCTGCGATTGGTGGATTAAATATACATGTTCTGTAACAAGCCAGCCACTTAAAAAAAAAGTCATTATACTTAAAATTTAAATAGCATCCTTCTTCCAAGAAATGTCAGAGAGATTTTACATTTTGAAAATATGATGAACGCTTATTTTCTTTTTAAAAAAATTCTTTTAACGTTTATTTATTTTTGAGACAGAGAGACAGGGAATGAGCAGGGAAGGGGCAGAGGGGGAGACACAGAATCTGAAGCGGGCGCTAGACTCCAAGCGGACAGCACAGAGCTTGAAGTGGAGCTTGAACTCACAAATTATGAAATCATGACCTTAGCCGACTGAGCCACCCAGGCACCCCAATTAACGCTTATTTTCTATGAAGCTTTTTTTCCCATTAATTGTACTTTTTCATTGCCGGGATTCAAAGTTCCAGTCTTAAAACTGCTCATGACCCAATGAATAGCCAAAAGCAAGTCATTTGAATATTCCCCAGGCTAATTTCCTCCTCAGTAAAATGATTACTTAAAAAAAAAAAAAAATCAATGCTACTAGAAAGAATATTCTTGAAAATTTTCTTACAGATGGTTGAAAAAACGCTGTAAATATGACATACTGTATGACTGTTTACTGACTTACTTCTCATACACTAGCCCTACCACGTCTATGGGGAGAGAGCTTAAATTCACAGCAGAAAACGTGACTATACATATAATGTCTAGGAAGACAGAGAGTTTAAAAAATCAAGCCAGCACACAAGGAAGATATTTCTTTAAGCCATTCTGGGTAACGTATTTAAAAGGCACGCTACTGACGAACTAGACAGGTATAAAACTCAGGAACATCTTAATGGGCTCTCTACTGCTAAATCAAGGTCACATCAAAAGATGACATGTCCAGCAGCGTGCCTTTCCTTGAGTGGCAGAGCAATCAAACAATGACTGTTGACTCCTGCCTTCCCGGGTGAATGCTCTCAAGTGCAAATGAACAATCCACCTACAGACATTAAAGGAGAGACCTCAGATGTGTCCCCCAGAGAGCCACACAGCCGTCAAAAGGGATATAACTTCCATCCTTAAAGATTTCACTCTCTAAAATATTCTTTGCATATACAGAAGTTATATATAGATAAGAGAAGAGTCAGAGATCAATGGGTGTGGAATAGACAAAGGTTATGAATACAAAATTCACACACAAAAAACTAGTCACAAGCATCTGGAAGAAGTGTTCAGCCTGCTAAATGAAGCATGATACCATTTCCTCATTAAATCAGTTCTCTTTGCAGAGTACCAGTTCACAGTGCTGTGAGGCTACATTAAAAGAGATGCTTTCACACCTGTTGATACTGTTTTTGACTTTTTAAAAACGCTTTGGGAAAACAATGTTCTTTTTGTTTGTATCTAGATATATATCTAGACTAATATGTATTTAGACTAATGATTTCACTTCTGGGATCTGTCTTAAGAAAATTCTAAACTACCTTCCACACAACATTTAGATTATTATGTAATGTTTAATACTAGTTATAAAGACTAAAGAACATTATGGGCAATTCTTAATGATGAATATATCTGGTCAAAAAATAAAGACATAAGGGGCGCCTGGGTGGCTTAGTCGGTTAAGCGTCCGACTTTCGCTTGGGTCATGATTCGTGGTTCGTGGGTTCGAGCCCCGCGTCGGGCTCTGTGCTGACTGCCAGCTCGGAGCCTGGAGCCTGTTTCAGTCTGTGACTCCCTCTCTCTGACCCTCCCCTGCTCACGCTGTCTCTCTCTCTCTCCTAGAAATAAATAAAACATTAAAAAAAAAAATAAAAAAAAAATAAAAAAATAAATAAAGACATAAGAAAACCCTGGGGTGCCTGGGTGGCTTAGTCGGTTAAGTATCCGACTTCAGCTCAGGTCATGATTTTGCAGTGTGTGAGTTTGAGCCCCCTCCCCCCTTCGGTGTCTCCCTCTCTCTCTGCCCCTCCCCCGCTTGTGCTCTTTCTTTGTCTCTCAAAAATAAACGTTAAAATTTTTTTTTAAAAACCTGAATCATTTCTGTAAACACATACATTCATATATGTACAAATATGTGTATATATGTACACAAAATGACCAGAAAAGATAAAGTTGGATTCACTGATTTTAATTCAGAGAGTGAATTTAATTTTCTTCTGTAATGTTACCATTTTTAACACAAGTAAAAAGCTCCAAATACAACTGAAAAATCTAACAAAATACCCTGAAAATACTTCTGGTGTTACTATATATTATATTATATATATATATACTATATACACTATAATATAATTTATATGTACTATATATTTATATATTATATATAATATGTATATATACACATATGTTATATATTATATAACACATATACATATATATGTGTGCATATATATATATATGCTGATACATATTTTCCCTAATTTGTTGATTTAACCTTGATAACTTTTTTTGCATGTGAGGAATGGAGGCCAGACCTGTGTCTTCTGAAAGACACTTTATGCATAATAAAGAAATAAAGGAAGGAAGGGAGGAAGGAAGGAAGGAAGAAAGGAAGAATGGATACAGAAATTACATCAGGTAAGAAATAAGAATGAAAAGTACTTGAACCCAAAATGTTAACATTTTAAAGTACCACATTTCTCTGTAGAAAATGTGTTAAAATGATGATGTTACATTTCCACCGAAACATTGGGATTTTCTCAAGTGACTGCTTAAATAATTTTTTGCTACTAGGTTAGATACTTAGGCAGGCCAAATGACTCAGTAATTTGGTAGTAAATTATTAATATGCTGCTCTAAAAGTCTAACCTTCCAGAAAGATAGGACTTTGGTTCAGAGAGATTTAATATTAAAAATAGGCTACCCGATCAGGGATTTGGCTGGAAAAGTGCCAGTGGTATGAAGCATTTAGTAATAAAGGACCTCAAAGTACCCTACTGACCTAAAATAGTGAATGCATCCCTTAAGCAGCTAACCTACCTTCAGGAGGTTATTTGAGAACCAGAGACAATCTGGTTTATTCAAATCTATATTTAGAAATATGCTGCGAATTTTAGACTGTGTAGCTGAAGCTGTGCTGTTGATTTCATTAACATGTTATTAATGCCAGAAAATCCAGACTCTATTAAGAACACTTAATAAAAAGCAATTCATATAACAGTTCCTGTCTCACAAATAAGAAAGCACTTTGATTGCAAATATTCAATATATGGTTCTACAGACCAAATGCTTGTATCCTCCCCATCCCCCGCTCCCCAAATTCATATGTTGAAACCTAATCTCTAAGGTGATCGTGCTCAGAGGTGGGCGTCTGGGGACTGATTAGGTCATCACAGTGGAGCCCTTCTGAATGGGATTAGTGCCCTGGTAAAAGACACTGCACAGAGCTCCCTAGCTTCTGTGACCAAGTGAGGTCGTAACAGTAAGTGTGCCTGTGAACCAGAAAGCAGGCTCTCACTAGGCACTGAATCCGCCAGTGCCTTGATCTTGGACTTCCCAGCCTTCTGAGCTCTGAGAAGTAAATATCTGTTTTTGTTTTTGATGTTTATTTATTTATGAGAGAGAGAGAGAGCACGCAAGCACAAGTGGGGAAGGACAGAGGATATCAAGCAGGCTCTGTGTTTTCAGCAGCCAGCCCAATGTGGGGCTTGAACTCACGAACCGTGAGATCATGACCTGAGCTGAAGTCAGATGATCAAACTAACTGAGCCGCCCAGGCATGCCATGTATCTGCTGTTTTTAGCTATTCATCTACGGTATTTTTTTTTTTTATATTTTTATTTATTTCTAGGAGAGAGAGACAGAGACAGAGACAGAGACAGAGTGAGCAGGGGAGGGTCAGAGAGAGAGGGAGACACATACTCTGAAACAGGCTCCAGGCTCTGAGCTGGCAGTCAGCACAGTGCCCGACGCGGGGCTCGAACCCACGAACCGCGAGATCATGACCTAAGCGAAAGTCGGACGCTTAACCGACTAAGCCACCCAGGCGCCCCTACATCTATGGTATTTATAATAGTAACTCGAATGGACTAAGACACATGGAAATATATGCTCAGTTCTATAATGAACTTCAGTGTTGATAAAACTTCCATCAAGCAGGGCAAAGATGGTCTACCAGTTTGGTAAAGACCAGAAGAGACCTGTTACTGCTGCTGACCATGGCTGTTGACTCTTGCATTGTGGCCTGATGACTATTGTTTCATAGTCTGCTAGAGCATTCATGCATATATGCCAGATGCTTCTACTGTTAAAACAGACAGCAGGGGCGCCTGGGTGGCTCAGCTGGTTAAGCATCTGACTCTTGATTTTGCCTCAGGTCATGACCTCACGGGTTCGTGAGTTCAAGGTCTACACTGACAGAGTGGGGCCTGCTTGGAATTCTCTCTCACCCCTCCCTCTCTGCCTGTGCCCTGCTTCTGCTCTCTCTCTCTCAAAATAAATTTTAAAAAATAAAATAAAATAAATAAAAATAAGACAGACGTCAAACTTGAGCACTCCAAACCAAAGATAACACCTACTAGGTCTTCCACTTCATTTAAATAACAATCCTTTAATATTGTGGACCACTAAATTCATTATTATCTCTCCCTTCCCAATATAGACACACATCAGAATATATGGGAGCATTTTTGTGCCCATGAGGGCAGAAAGTCTGTGTTTTTCACCTCTGGATCCCCAGGGCCAGCATACGCCTGGGAAGAAGACACAGCGGGGGTTTACAGACCAGTGAAGGAGACAGACATTACAGAGGTAATAATCTAAACATTATTTTATGACAGTTTTGGTAATGACAATCCCGAAGAAGCACAGGGTGCTATGAGGAAGTGTGGCAGGGGGAATAACTAGAGGCTTCTAAAAGGAAAATAACATTTAGGCTGGATTTGACGTGAACAGGCAGCAAGTTATAGAAAGAGGTAAGAGATGGGGCGCCTGGGTGGCTTAGTCGGTTAAGCGTCCGACTTTCGCTTAGGTCATGATCTCGCGGTTCGTGGGTTCAAGCCTCATGTCGGGCTCTGTGCTGACTGCCAGCTCAGAGCCTGGAGCCTGTTTCAGTCTGTGACTCCCTCTCTCTCTCTGACCCTCCCCTGCTCACCCTGTCTCTCTCTCTCTCTCTAGAAATAAATAAAACATTAAAAAAAAAAAAAGAAAGAAAGAAAGAGGTAAGGGACGATGATCCAAAGCAGAAGGACCCGATGTGAAGAGGAGAATGCTGTTAGCACATTTAAGGAGCTAGAGCTTAACGAGAAAAAGGAAACCTTTTGAGAGAACTCATGTGCATGTGCCTTTGGGCACTTAATACTGCAGGTATAAGTTGATGCATTCAAATGACCCAGGGAATTAAATTATGATAATACCTTGGTAATTCCTTATGGAAATACTTATGGCAATTCCTAAACTTTTCCGGGATGAACACAGACAATCAGCATGAATGATCCTTCCCCATCATCAGATTTATATCCAACCATTCTTTCAACATGTAACTATCGTGTGCCAGACACTGAGGATACAAGAATATATAAGATACATTCCCTGTCCTCAAGTAGCTTACAACACCTGGGTCAATTACCAACCCATGTTTTAAATTTTCAAAACATAAAAGCCATACACTTTATTACATACAATTAAAAAAATATGGATAAAAATCAATAATAACGTTGGGAAAAAAAATACCAATGACAAAGGGTTCATTTCTTTCGTATATTAACAGATCTTAGGGGCACCTGGGTGGTTCAGTCGGTTGAGCGTCTGACTTCGGCTCAGGTCATGATATCACGGTTCGTGGGTTCGAGCCCCACATCGGGCTCTGTGCTGACAGTTCAGAGCCTGTTTCGGATTCTGTATCTCCCTCTCTCTCTGACCCTCTCCTTCTCATGCTACCTTTCTCTCTGTCTCTGTCTCTCTCTCTCTCAGAAATTAAAAAACAAACAGATCTTAGAAATTAATAAGGAAAAGACCAATACTACTGGAGAAAAATGGGCAAAAATACTGGAAGATATTCACAGAAAAAGAAATGGTTTCAAGCATGTAGAAACTGCCCAGCTTTAGCTACTATGTTAAAAGGGGCAAAATCAAAGAAAATTCTCGCTTTTTTTGGAGAAAGATGAAAAGCAAAGTACTTATTAGTGTGGAAATTTCCTCTTTGCCCCTTAAAGAGAAAATCTGGCTGCACTTATCAAAATTGAAAATTCATTTACACTTTGACCAATAATTCAAATTGTGATTCTTAGAATTAATACCTCTAATTAGTTTTAGAGACATATACAAATATATACAGAGGATGTATATATAAGAACGTTCATCATGGCATTATTTCCGTTACAGAGGAATTAAAATAACATAACTGTCCGCCAGGAGGATATTGATTAAATAAATTATGTGCATCCATATGGCGGTATATTATTGAGGCATTAATAATAATAAGGTCTATATAGCCATATGTATTAACATGCAATAATTTCCAAGATATATTTTACAGTTCAAAAAGGAAAAAAAAAAAGCAAAAGGCAAAACAGTAGATACTATTCTGCTATTGTCTGTGTGTGTGTATATGTGTGTGCACGTATATATTTATGTCTATTTTTTTTAAAGAATGAATACAGATGTTAGGTTTTAGGCTACCCGTAGAACATTTAAACGGCTGCACGTGAAATAATCTTGAGAGGATATTAAAAATCTCTGTGCTTCAGGGGTGTCTGGCTGACTCAGTAGAAAGAGTGTGTGACTCCTGATCTCAGGGTCGTGAGTTCAGGGCCTGCATGGGGTGGAGAGATTACTTAAACAAAAACTGAAAAAGAAAATCTCTATGCTTGGGCTACAGCCCCAATGAATTCAACCAGAAACCCAGGGGCAGGACTGGCCATCAGTCCTTTTTAAAGCTCTGCATGTAGTGCTGTTGCCGAGTGACAGCTGAGAACTTCTATGCTAAGACACCAAACAGTGATGGCCTTTGGGGAGGAAACCTGAGCGATCCGGGGCCAGGCAGGGGTGGGAGGGACTTGCTTTTCACTGTGGAACCTTTGTAATGCTTGAAATTGTTTTTTTTTTGTTTTTTTTTTTTTTTAAGCCATGACCATAATACTTGCAAAAGAAGGTAACTGGATCACTTTCTTACTCCTTACACAAAATTAAACTCAAAATGAATTAAGACCAAAATGTGAGGCCTGAAGCCATAAAAATCCTAAAGGAGAGCATGAGCAGTAATTTCTCTGACACTGATGGTAGCAACATTTTTTAGCTATGTCTACAGAGGCATGGGAAAGAAAAACAAAAATAAACTATTGTATGACATCAAACTAAAAAGCGTTTTCACAAAAAAGGGAACTGTCAACAAAACAAAAAGACAGCCAGCTGAATGCAAGAAGATACTTCCAAATGATATATCTGGTAGGGGGTTAGTATCCAAAATGTATAAAGAACTTATACAACTCAATGCCCACAAAACAAATAATCTGATTTAAAATGGGCAGACGAGATGAGCAGACATTTCTCCGAAGAAGACATCCAGATGGCCAAAAGACACATGAAAAGATGCTCAACATCACTCATGAGGGAAAAGCAAACTGAAACCACAATGAGATACCACCTCACACCTGTCAGAATGGCTAAAATAAAAAACACAAGGGGTGCCTGCGTGGCTCAGTTGGTTAAGCATCCAACTTCGGCTCAGGTCAGAATCTCATGGTTCATGGGTTCAAGCCTCACGTCGGGTTCTGTGTTGACAGCTAGCTCAGAGCCTGGAGCCTGTTTCAGATTCTGTATCTCCCTCTCCCTCTCTGACCCTCACCTGCTCAGGCTGTCTCTCTCTGTCTCTCAGAAATAAATAAAAAACATTAAAAAATTTTTATTTCTTTTTTTCTAAGAGAGAGAGAGAGACAGCGTGAGCAGAGGAGGGTCAGGAGAGAGGGAGTCACAGACTCTGAAACAGGCTCCAGGCTCTGAGCTGGCAGTCAGCACAGAGCCTGACGCGGGCCTAGAACCCACGAACCGCGAGATCATGACCTAAGCGAAAGTCAGACGTTTAACCGACTAAGCCACCCAGGCGCCCCTAAAATTTTTTTAAAAAACCCACAAGAAACACCAGGTGCTGGCGAAGATGTGGAGAAAAAGGAACTCTCTTGCACCATTGATGGGAAAGCAAACTGCAACTACTTTTGAAAACAGTATGGAGGTTCCTCAAAAAATTAAAAACAGAATTACCCTATGATCCAGTAATCCCATGCTGGGTACCATGCCCAAAGAACACAAAAACATTAATTTGAAAAGATATATGCACCTCTATGTTCATTACAGCATTATTTACAATACCCAAATTATGAAAGCAACACCAGTGTCCACCGATAGATGAGTTGGATGAAGAAGAGGTAGTATATACACACAAGGGAGTATTAGTTACTAAGCCATAAAAGAGTGACATCTTGCCATTCGCAACAACATAGATAGATCTGCAGGGTATAATGGCAAGTGAAAGTACTCAGAGAAAACCAAACGAGCAAAGAAAAAGACAAACCAAGACACAGACTAACTATAGAGAACAAACATGGTTACCAGGGAGGAGGTGTGGGTAGGCGGTGGCTGAAATGGGTGATGGGGACTAAGAGGACACTTGTGATGAACACTGAGTGACGTACCGCATTCCGCATTCTAGAACCACTGTATTGTATACCTGCAACTAATATATTACTGTGTGTTAACTACACTGGAATTAAAATTTACAAATAAAAAACCACAAAAAAACCCCAAAAAATGTGACCACTGATATTGGCAAAACCACCCAGAGGCAGGAAGCTGAACCTACTGATTTTGTGACGGACACAGGGAGTCAGGGGGCGTGTCAGTACTGACTCCATGGAAGACGACAGGAGCTCTCGTAACCCTGGGCATTTTTGGCTCTGTTAACTCTGCTTCTGGAGGGTGCTTTTTTCTTTTCTCCCAAAATGCCCTTGTAAATCTCCAATGTCAGGGGTCGCAAAATTGACCGAGACAATAATTGTAGCACTGAACTTTTTTTTTTTTATGTTTATTTATTTTTGAGATAGAGAGAGACAGATCATGAGCAGGGGAGGGACAGAGAGAGAGAGGGAGACAGAGAATCCAAAGCAGGGTCCAGGCTCTGAGCTTGTCAGCACAGAGCCTGCTTGGGATGCTCTCTCTCCCATCTCTCTGTGCCCCCTCCCACACTCATGCTGTCTCTGTCTCTCTCAAAATAAATAAACTTAAAAAAAATTTTTTTAAATAAAACAAAATGGCAGCGCATCAGCTACTCGCTAATCCCCTTTCTCTGCTGTATGTTTCTTCATCTTCTCACCTTCTGGCACACCATAGAGGTACTAATGTACATATTCATGGGTACCAGAGAGGTATTTATATATGTATCCATGGGCACCATATAGGTACATACGTGTGCATTCATGGACACCATACAGGTACTTACGTATGTATTCATGGTTCTACTCTGCATGAATACCTAAGTTCCATGAAGGCAGGGGTCTGTGTCGCTTTTGTTCACCATTGAGTCCCCAGTCCCTGCCACAGGGCCTGGTACACAGCAGGCACTCAATAAATGTGTGTCGGCTGCAAATGGATCTGCTGTGTTGTTCAGCTCTATGAAAATGTCATTATTCACCTCCTTCCACCTCATCACCCCAAGCCTAGTCAGATCACTCACTCCCTGTGTGGGCTCCTATTACAGCTTTTTGAAGGGTCTTTCTCCTCCTGCCCCGCGCCCAGCCCTTCCAGGCAGACAGCAGCAGGAAACTTCTTCAAACTCGCGCTAGATCACATCACTCCCCCATAGGAAACATTTCAACTTCTCCCCAGCTCAACTTAAAATAAAATCTACATCTCGCTTATATACTTCCGCCTTTGCCTGCTTCTCCAGACACATCTCGCACTATTTTCCTCTTCCTTTACTATCTACTAGCCATAAACACGGCCTTTCAGATTTTTTTTCTTTTTCTTTTCCTTTTTTTTTTTTTTTTTGCACAAACCAAACTCTTTTGGCTTTTGAACCTCTACTTCTGTCTTTCCCGCTGCTTGCAGCTCGTTCTCCTCTCTGGCTATATAGTTCCTATCATATCACCGGACTTATCTTCCTCGGAGATTCTCTCAGATGAAGCAAAGCCTTGTTTAGTCGCTGTTTACTTTCTGATGGCTGTTCCACTGCCCCCACCGCACCCAAGCTCTGCAAACGCAGCACAACTCTTAGAATTGGGAATATGACTCCTGTACAGTTACAGCCCCTGCCTTTTTCTCCAAATCAGCACTGTTCGCCAGACTTTCTGCAGGAAAATCTTCATTTGTCCTATAGTGACACATAGAATATATACAATATATATGTATATTTATTTTACATCCAAGCTCTCCCGTATGATAGCCTCTAGACAACATGTGGCTTGAAATATAGCTTGTGCAATGAATTTTAACATTTCATTTAAGGGGCCCCTGGGTGGCTCAGTTAGTTAGGCGGCCAACTTGGGCTCAGGTCATGATCTCATGATTCATGAGTTCGAGCCCTGCATCAGGCTCTGTGCTGACAGCTCAGAGTCTGGAGCCTGCTTGGGATTCTCTGCCTCCCTCTCTCTCTCTCTGCCTCTTCTCCACTTGTGCTCCCTCTCTCCCTCAAAAATAAATAAATAAGCATTAAAAAATTAAAACAATAAAAATAAAATTTCATTTAATTTTGATTCACTGACATCTTAATAGTCTTACATGGTAAGGGCTACCATATTGTACAGGGTCGTTCTAGGTAGTCTGGGAACTGGAGCCCCTGGAATTTGCTGACCAAACAGCCATGAGCCTGTTAGGTCTACTTGGACTTCTTCCCAAGTACTTACTTCTCAGGATACACTTCCCTGCCAGTGTGCACGCTCCTGGCCCCCGCTGTGGCTAGGGGCAGCTGTACGGTGAGGTAGGTTGGCAGCGGTGAGTGGGAGCCTGACTGTATGGGCTGGACTTCTATTCACATGCAAAACCACTCATGGACCTTGACAGAACCCAATGGGACGTGAGGTCTGTAGGTCAGCTCTCCCCCGGCTGCCAGATTTCCATGCAGCTCTTCAAGGATCATTGGAAATTCAAACTGGCCTTCCCAGTCATAAAGGCATGCACTGTCTGGGCGTCCTTTGATCCTCTTGCCCTCAGACCCAGAAGAAGCGGGTCTACCACCATGTTACGGCCTCCATTTTGTTAATATCTGGATCTTCTACTCAGAGCTGATTGCCTGGCACCCACCCTGGTGCCCAGTAGTTGTCCAGTACATATTTTGGGTGAGTGAATAAAGGATAGGTCTATCATGGGGCGCCTGGGTGGCTCAGTCGGTTGGGCGTCTGACTTCAGTTCAGGTCATGACCTTGCGGCTTGTGAGTTTGAGCCCTGCATCGGGCTCTGTGCTGACAGCTCAGAGCCTGGAGCCCGCTTCGGATTCTGTGTCTCCTTCTCTCTGTGTCCCTCCCCAGTAACTCTCTGTCTCTCTCTCTACTTCAAAATTAAGAAACATTAAAAAAAAAATTTTTTTAAAGTATAGGTTTATCATATCAAAGTTGGGGTGATATTTCATGTTAAGTAAAAAATCAACTTCAGTAGCCTCCCTGAATTTCCCGTGGATTGGTTAGCACATAATATAACATTTATGTTTCCTATCAGTCGGGCATCCAGGCATGAATAACACAGACGCTGCGCCATCCTGTCATCTGAGAAACACAGAGAAAGACAGCCAGCAAAGTCGACAAGGAAGTTTCAGTACAGGGAAAGACACACAGAGAGAAAATCAGCTCCTGCGGTGATAAGCATTTGCAAAGCTTAGCAGAAGAGACGACCTTCCTGAAGAGCCTGGCAAAATCTGGACAAGACTACAAGACAAGAGATGAAGGGCATGATCTCTTTCTTTTCACTTCTCTTTTGTTTTGCTCTACCCAACAGTTTTAGTCTTCTTCAGTGAGTTGAAAGACAAAATCAGATCAGACTCCCAATGTATGTTAATTATAATTACACATAGTTTTGTTGAAATCAGGAAGATAGCAGGGGCGCCTGGGTGGCTTAGTCAGTTAAGTGTCTGACTTCCACTCAGGTCATGATCTCGTGGCTCATGAGTTCGAGCCCCGTGTCATGCTCTGTGCTGACAGCTTAGAGTCTGGAGCCAGCTTCGGATTCTGTGTCTCCCTCTCTCTCTGCCCCTCCCTGGCATGTTGTCTCTCTCTCTCTCCCTCAATAAGAAAGAAACATCCAAAAAATGTAAAAAAACAAAAAACAAAAACATAAGAAATTAGGCGGATATGGTAAGAACACATGAAAGCCTTCATTGCATAAAGAGTGCCCTGCCCTTTTCAAGTTATTCTTTTGCGATTTCCACGAATAACAAAGTAAAAGAATATTTCCATATACAATCCAGAGAGATGCCTGGAGCATGGACCCCATCTGACTGTGGCAGGATTTCAGAGCTCTGCGGAAACCATACCAGGAATGCATGTCGTTAAGAAACAATATTGTTCAGGGCCCATTTCGGTCCGCGTGAACCGCGTATGTCATGAACGTGGTACTCAACAACACAGTTTTAGCCCTCCACATCCCAACCTCTGCAGGCAATTAAATCACAGTTAAAATGAACCTTCTATTAGGCAGGAGAGGTGGGGGCTCCTACCTGTTATTACTGACAACAGCACCAAAGGATAGCAGCCAAAAGTATAATTTCCCCAGCTGGCACTCTGTCTGATGACTTGGTCTCAGCAGACAGGATTAACGGCTCTGTTGAGCTCACTTCCTTCCACTTTCAGAAAACACCGCTGGTGCCTGCATACACTCCTCCCAGCGGCTCCCGGGGTGTTTACAAGCAGGGCAGCCTACCAGGAAGGGGAGAGCATCACAGTTTTCCTTCCACAGGGGGAAATGCACTCATGAACATAAACTTGGGATTGCGTAGGGAAAAGTTTACACGTTTTCTAAGAAGGAGGACCCCCCCGTGGGGATAGTATGTATTTGTTTTCCTTCTCACATTGTCTTTTCTGAACACATGAAGAAAATTCAGCTACGTCTTTCTCTAGAAATAACCTGCAAAAATGAGTTCTCCTAATTAATAGTTTCTTACTTACTTCAGAGAGTATTTTAGGGGCGCCCAGCAGTTTCAGTCAGTTGAGTGCCTGACTCTTGATTTTTGGCTAAGGTCATGATCTCATGGTTTTGGGATTGAGTCCCAAGGTGGGCTGTATGCTGGGTGTGGAGCCTGCTTAACAGTCTCAATCTCTCTCTCCCTCTCTCTTAAAAAAACAAATAAAAAAGGAATTAGAAAGCATTTCAACTTTTTTAGTGTTTATTTTTGAAAGAGACAAAGTGTGAGCAGGGGAGGGGCAGAGAGAGAGGATCAGAAGCAGGCTCCAGGCGGGGCGCCTGAGTGGCTCAGTTGGTTAAGTGTCCGACATCAGCTCAGGTCATGATCTCACGGCTCGTGGGTTCGAGCCCCGCATCAGGCTCTGTGCTGACAGCTAGCTCAGAGCCAGCAGCCTGCTTTGGATTCTGTGTCTCCCCCTCTCTCTGACCTTCCTCTGCTCTCTCTCTCCTCTCTCTCTCTCAGAAATAAATAAAAAACATTAAAAATTAAAAAAAAAAAAAGAAGCAGGCTCCAGGCTCCAAGCTGTCATCACATAGCCCTACTCCGGGGTTGAACTCTCGGACCATGAGATCATGACCTGAGCCAAAGTCGGACGCTTCACCTACTGAGCCATCCAGGTGCCCTAAATTAGAAAGTATTTTAAAACAGCATCATCCTCAAAATAGTTCCTTAATTCCATGCGAAGAGCACACTTCAGTTCTCCTAGTTAGACTGTAATACACAAGGGCTTACAACCCATCAAATCTTTTCTTTTTCAACTAAGGCAAAACCAAAAATGGAAATATTGCTCGGTGAGCCAGCCAACATAAAAAAATATATTTTTTCAAAGGAATGATGAACGCCGTTCTTCTGGGGGTTAAAACAAAACTTTAACCTGACTGAATTGAAATTAAAATTTTTAATTTAAGAAAATCGAATTTTTTTTTTGAAACACAGTTTCTTATGAACCTTGAAGACATTATGAAGAGTGAAAGGGGGCAATCATAAGAGGCCAAATACTGTATCATTCCAGTGAGTGGTCACATCCACAGACACAGAAAGAATGGTGGATGTCTGGGGCCGGCAGGGGAATTAGTATTTAACACATGCACTGAATGCTACAGAATGGTGGGCTTAAAAAACAGGTAAAATGCTAAATATTGTTATGTGTATTTTACCACAATAAAAAATTACTAGCTGGCAGTGTTATCTACAGTCACCATGTACACTGTATCCAGGGGAGGTATTTTCTATTTTTTTGGTTAGATATTCAGAATTCTAACCAGCCCTGAATTGTGAATGGGCTGATTCAGGAAGATTTTACTGTACCAAGTCACCATGGAGTCTAATAATTACAGTTCTGAATTATTAATTGATCTAAAGCGTGTGCCTTAAATACATTTTGTAAAAGCAATCAAATCGAGAGAAGGAAATTCCGTTTGTGCTATATAATTATAAAAATCAGAGAACGTCAGGTCATGTCAGTGTTTTAGGTAACAAATAATTTCAGCACTAAAATACCCAATTAACACTCATTCAGAATTAAAATGTTGACATATCACCAAGTACTCGTTGGGTTGAGGATAATGCACTGGGATTCGAATGTGAAAAGTGACGCATTTTGAGGACTTGTATTCAGAAATTTACTCTAATTACTGGCTGGGTATCTCTGTTCCTGGTTCCTGTAATTTGACCCTCCCCGGTTTTCTCCTCTCTGTTCCCGGCATCCTGTACAAACGCTTGTCCAGACCGTTTCTCTAAGGATAATACCTTCCGCAAGCAGCTGAAACATAATATTCCTGGATCCTAATTAGCAAAAAGACAATGACCCTTCAAAAGAGCCATGAGAAAGGGCTCAAGGGCCCTGTGTCTTTCACAATAATTATTTTCAGTCAGTTCCCAGGTCTGGCAAGAAATGTGAATATAATGTCTGAATCAAGGAGCAGAGGTTAACGTTTGAGTTGGCCAAGTGTAGTTTCCAAAAACCCTCAAATAAAACAGTCTTTCTTCAAAGGGGCATCTAGAAGGCATTCTCCCATTTGCTACCAGGCTTGTGTAGAAAGTGTTTCATTTTTGCCATGTATATAAAAAGGGTATGTATCATATGATACATACCGGGGACCAGCCAACCCCAACTCTGGGGCTGAAGTCAGCCCGTTGCCTCTTTTTGCGTCTCATGAACTGATGGCTGCTTTTGTGGTACAACAGATTTCAGTGACGGTGACGGAGAATGGGTGGCCTCAAAGCCAAAAATATTTACCTCCTGACCCTTACAGAAAAAGCTTGTCAACGTCTCTATTATGCAATATGCCAGGCTTAAAATTATATAGCTTGCATAATTTCGATACTAACTAGTCTCATTATTCCTTACTCCAATTTCTCTTTTTTTTATAACAGTAATTGAAGGGTTTCATTTTGGAGGTTATTTATACGGCCCAAGATATTTCCTCCCCTTCTGAGGAGCTCCCCAACCAAAATTATGTATACTTAAGCTGTTATCTTTATACAGTGGCTTTTGAATCTCGTGACTACCTTAACTGATGAGAAAGTACTTTTCTCCTCCAAATCCGTGTCGACGGCATTTTGAGGCCATGGTGGTTTTTAGAGTATCAACAAATCAGAAAAATTAAACCATCCTTCAAACATAACACATATCACACCACTGGTCCTGGCATTTACCGTCCAGCCTTCCCATCTACTGAGAATCGTGATCAGGCCTACACACACCAAGTTCATTGCCCAGGGCATGGGCCCCTGTACATTTCTATAAAGGGTCAAGGAGAGGTGAATTTTCACTTCGTTGCTGGCGGTATTTTGTGCTAAATACTGCCTTCCATCTCCCAGTTTCAAGGAACGAGATTAGTTAAGGAAAATAAATGAAAGGTCTTCATCCACTACAAGTTGCTTTTGCTGGCTTACATTGCCTGCCACATTGCCAATGCAGAGCTCTGAAAGAAAGCTCAGTCTGAAGAGTAAAAACGACCTCTCAGAGGGTTTGCAAAATGATTAACTTAACAATGGGCCTCATCCCCATTACTTTGAGATTAACTTTATCTTAATAAAGATACAGGAACCTTCCTCCTTATGGCATTGATACAGGGCAGGAAGGGTGAAATCAAAGGACAAAAGAAAAGAGTAAAGGACCCATCAAAGCACTCAGCTCACACTCACTTTCAATCTGCAAGCCCAGAGAAAAGGGCTCTTTCCTCAGGCTACGTCTTAGCTCAGCCTTTTGCCTTCACTGAAAGGACCCTTTCTTTGGTGTCACAAATACTCAACCTGACACTTTCTAGCCGGGTGACCTTGGAAGAGTCATAAAGCACCATAAAGGCTGAGTTCACCTGGAAAATGGAATGGAGAGGACATTGGTGTGCACAGCTGTGAGATGGGAGTTAATACTGGGAGATCAGTGCTGGGGGAAATGCCATTTGCCGCGACTTTGTCATTCTGCTGTTGCACAAAAGGCTAATAAGTAAATAATAAGTAAATCATTTAGGACGCTAAGCACTTTGTAGCTACAGGAAAACCTACCTCCGTAACCAAGGATGTCAAAAACTTACTCAGCAGCTCATGTACTTTTACTAGTTTTGTATCGCCTTTGCTTCATTTCTAACGGCACCTGTTCATCTTTACTAGAAACCAGAGGAGACACTTCCTTTCTTATTAATTGAGGATTAAGACCCCCTCAAGGTGTTCTTGTGGTTTTATTTCCTGTCCTGCCACATCGACCTGGCGCGTCTCCAGCCAATGACCTTGCCCTACGCCCTGTGGAAAGCCGAGGGAACACTTAATCTCACTCATCTCTTGCCCTGCCTAGTCTGGTGACCTCAGCCACCCTTCCAACCTCGGCCAAACATCGCTGTATGTCGTAAATCTCTAGAGTCACATTGTCCTCTGGCTTTCTTTTCTTTTTTTTTTTTTTAATGTTTTATTTATTTCTAGGAGAGAGAGAGACAGCGCGAGCAGGGGAGGGTCAGAGAGAGAGGGAGTCACAGACTGAAACAGGCTCCAGGGCTCTGAGCTGGCAGTCAGCACAGAGCCCGACGCGGGGCTCGAACCCACGAACCGCGAGACCATGACCTAAGCGAAAGTCGGACGCTTAACCGACTAAGCCACCCAGGCGCCCCTGTCCTCTGGCTTTCTGTCTCCCCTGAGTCACTGTCTCACCCGGGTATATCTCTAATTATCGAAGGGTACGTGGGTAGTTCAGTCAGTTAAGCAACCGGCTCTTGATTTCAGCTCAGATCATGATCTCATGGTTTTGTGAGTTCAAGCCCCACATGGGGCTCCCTGCTGACTGTGCGGAGCCTGCTTGGGATCCTCCTTCTCTGTCTGTCCCTCCCACCCACTCACACTCTCTTGGTCTCACTCAAATTAAATAAACTTAAAAAAAAAAAAAAAGATCCACCTCCTTAGAAACCTCAGATATGCCATATGGTATTGCTACCATATTACATCCCCAGGGCTTACTTATCTTGTAATTGGAAGTTGGTAACTTTTGACCAATGTACCTGTTTTGCCTACCTCCTACATACAAGTGAGCTTACAGAGTCTTTGTCTTTCTCTGATTTATTTCACTTAGCATAACGTCCTCAAGGTCCATCCATGTTGTTGCGAGTCGCAGAACTTCCTTTTTATGGAGGATTAATATTCTACAGCATCAAATTAATCATTTTAAGAATGATAGTCAATATTACATTGAAATGAACTCAAACCCTAAGGGTGGATGTGTAAATTAATACGACTTTTCTGAAAATCAATTTGGAAAGGTATATGACTCTTTTAAAATATGTATATTCAGGAATTTTCTTTTCCACAGTCTACACGAAGGAAATAAAGATGCAAAGAAATATGATACACACATATATTATATATATATACATATATATATAAACTAGTCCAAATTTGATATTTCTTTTTAATTTTTTATTTTATTTATTTTTTTAAATGTTTTATTTATTTCTAGGAGACAGAGAGAGAGAGAGAGAGAGAGAGAGAGACAGCATGAGCAGGGGAGGGTCAGAGAGAGAGGGAGTGACAGACTCTGAAACAGGCTCCAGGCTCCGAGCTGGCAGTCAGCACAGAGCCGGATGTGGGGCTCAAATCCATGCACCGCGAGATCATGACCTAAGCAAAAGTCGGCTGCTCAACCGACTTGCCACCCAGGGTCCCCTCTTTTTAATTTTTTAATGTTTATTTCTTTTTGACAGAGAGAGTGCAAGCAGGGGAGAGGCAGACAGAGAATGAGACACAGAATCTGAAGCAGGCTCCAAGTTCTGAGCTGTCAGCACAGAGCCCAACACAGGGCTTGAACCCACAAACTGTGAGATCATGACCTGAGCTGAAGTCAGATGCTTAACTAACTGAGCCACCCAGGTACCCCCAAACTTGATATTTTTAGTGCATCATATCCAAGTTTTAATTTTTGTGGGAATGCAAGAATCATCATTGATGATGATTTATTTTTTAAGTTTATTGATTTATTTTTAGGGGGAGGGAGAGAGAGAGAGAGAGTCCACCTGAGCACACGAGGGGGGTGCAGAGAGAGAAAGAGAGAGAGAGAAGTAGAATCCCATGCTGAAATATATATATATATTTATGGGGAGCTTTTATACCATACCCACCCCCCACATTTATGTGTGTGTAAAACAACATGCTGAAATATATATATATACACACATATACACATATATCCCGTGCTCCATACATATATACACACATCTATGTATGGAGAGCTTTTATATCACACACACACTTAGTGTGTGTGTAAAACAACCTAAATATCCAACGGCAGGAGAATGGTTAAATTTTGAAAAGTACTTTGAAAATTATATTCTGCAAGCCTGGACTACTTTTTTCGTGGTAAAAGAATGATGGGAATTTTAAGTAAGTATGTGCTTTTATTTTTAACTAGGAGACAGCACCCACCCCCACTTGGATTAGCTTCCTGATGAAGCCCCATTAATAAAGATGAAAACTGGTGACTAATAGT
The DNA here is from genome assembly GCA_017311185.1 of Proteles cristata cristata. Taxonomy (NCBI): domain Eukaryota; kingdom Metazoa; phylum Chordata; class Mammalia; order Carnivora; family Hyaenidae; genus Proteles; species Proteles cristata. The sequence continues at coordinate 52,468 of JAESUZ010000193.1, read as the reverse complement.
TTGAGCTCACCCTAGGTTCATTCTTTTTAAAACACAGAATTTGCTGAAAAGGAAATGCTGGCTGCACTCCAAAGAAGGCCCACCAAACCCATCCGTCCACATCTTGCAACTGGGGGGTGTGGGGGGGAGGGGGCCAGAGCTCTGCTTTGCCGTGGCCCCAACTGTGAGAACTAGAGAGAGGCAGACTTTTCAAGATATTTTCCTGCATCTGGGGACTCTATCAACTCTAGCGGAGGAAGGGAAAGGTGAGGCGGTGCTCTTAGATCCGCAATTTAAGGACTCTTCCGTGGTTTAAAGAGTCTGGGTCATTGCTTCACACTTTAATTCTAAAACTGTAACATGTGATAAAAATCAAACCATTGGACTCAGGCCCTCTTTTCTTTATGATAAGCAACCATTGTTTGAGACTTTTTCCAAGCCAATGTCGGTTTAGAAGAAAGGCACAGTCCGCTAAGTTTAGTCTGCTTGTCTCATTTGAAAGGCACAACTGTATGTAATACGAGCTAAGAACAGTATAAGTTGGCCCAGTCCTCACGAGGGTTTCCTGTGTGTGTGTAAACACTTTGCCTACATTCTGTCAGTTCGTCTTCACAACCCTGAGGCAGGTCTACAGTTTCATGAGCCTTCCTCCCTCACAGAGGGGAATAGAGCCTTAGATAGAACAGCGTGCCCACAATCACTAACACCAACACACGGCAAGGCTGCGTTTCCATCCCTGGTCTAACCTCAAAGCGTATGCTCCTTACCTCTCTTTGAAACTCAAGAATTACCTTCTCTGAAGTAAAAAAAAAAAAAAAAAAATCATAGGCTCTTGGGAGCTGGGACACTGGTCTCCTCAAGCCATCACGTCTGTTGAGGAATGCCTTCTAGACCAACTCTACCGAAGGGCAGTGAACACGTGATCCACCTGGAGAGGGGGCTGAAATGTGGATTCTGTTTCAGGAGGTCTCAAGTGGGACCTGAGAGTCCTGGATTCCGAACAGGCTCCGAGGAGGTCCGTGGAGCATACTCTGGATAGGAAGGCATCCAGTACAAGCTCCCGCAGGATTATTTACACTGAATCATAATTCAAGTCCTCCATTGCCACTCTGCAGGTGCACAAGAGCCACACGTGGCTAGTGGCTGCCATCTTGGATGGCATAGATACAGCATATTTCAGTCATCAGAGAAAGTTCTACAGAACAGTGCTGACTAGAGCATCCCAAAAGCAGGACAGATACTTCTAAGAAATTGGGGAGTTGGCAAGCCATTTCTTGGTGAGTTCACTGATTGGTTTCTAAATGGAAAAGATACATGCCTTCTCCCTTCTTGTGATTTCCACTACTTGGCACTGTTCCGTGCACTGAGCAAGGCACAACAAGGAAACACACCTTCTAAAACTCAGTCCTCTCAACTGTAGCATGTTTTTATATGTTTCTTATTGATACATGTTTCTTATTAAAAATAAGACCACATTAGGGTTCCTGGTGGCTCAATCGGCTAAGCGTCTAACTCTAGATTTCAGCTCAGGTCATGATCTCATGGTTCATTAGATTGAGCCACCACATCAGGCTCTGTGTTGACAGTGAGGAGCCTGCTTGGGATTCTCTCTCTCTCTCTCTCTCTCTCTCTTTCTCTGCCCCTCCTTTGTGGGCTCGAGTGAGCTCTCTCTTTCTCTCCCCCCAAAATAAATAAACTTAAATAAAAATAAGACCACATCCATGATAATTCTTACATCCCCACAAAAATTAAAATTTGGATATGATGCGTTAGAAATATCAAATTTGGACTACTATTACCTATACTATATTTGGCTACTAGTATCTACAGTATATTTGAAAGGACATTTCAAATAATTTCAAATACTCAATAATAATGACAAAACTGCAAAAAAACATTAGTGATACAAATAGAATATTTGACTCACAGGGAAGAAAATAGAAAAATGGCTTTAGAACAAAAGACATGGAAAATAATGTATTTATTTATTTATTTTTACATGCATGTAACTGTTCTTTATGACATCCATAAAATGAACCAGTTCTGGCATGTTATAAAACCTGGATGAGTCACCAAAGTCAATTAAAAAAAATTTTTTTAATCCTTATTTATTTTTGTGAATGAGACAGAGTGTGAGCAGGGGAGAGGCAAACACAGAATCTGAAACAGGCTCCAGGCTCTGAGCTGTCAGCACCAAGCCTGATGTGGGGCTCAAACCCACAAACCGTGAGATCATGACCTGAGCCAAAGTTGGATGCTTTGAACCTCCCAGAGGCCCCACCAAAGTCAATTTGTTAAACAGTTATTCAGACCTCTTCATACAAAACAAACACAAATCTAAGTATTCCATTCATGTTTCAATCCGGTTTTCAGATTTTTAAAAACCATTTTAATACCTAAACACAAGAAGGTTTCCAGATTTGGTCTCAATAACCAAAATGGCCTAAATCAATAAATTTACATGAATTTACATTGTTAGCACACTTCAAATCCTTTAAGCTCCTACTGTCACCTTTAAGCAGCACTTAAAAATATATATACATATACAGTGACTCATGCTGTAGCTGTTTAACATGATTGCATATTTTAAATATTTTTTCTTCATTATAGAACATATGGTTCCTTAAAATTATGCAAAAACGATAGAAATTATTCATGAAAAAAACCCAGCTTCGGTGCATAACCATATCCAACAGGTGTGTATTTTAAACACATGAGGGCTAATTAATGAATGTTTGTATTCCTAAAATACTTGTTGGGGTGTATTCTAAGGAATAATTTCTGCGTTCGTTTATACTCTTTATTAAAAAAGTAACAAAAACCTGGAACTTGTTTTCAGGAATGCTTTCTTGCAATGTTAACATCATTCCTCCAAATACTTTCTCATCTGTGACAGCTTATGCCTGAGCACAATCTTAGAGAGTTTGAAAATCCTGCATGAACCGCATGTAGTGCAGACAGTATGAAGGAGGGTAGGGCTTCAATGCTAGATGCATTTCTGTTTTGTAGGAGTTTAAAGGGTCTTATTCTGAAAAGTTATAATTTTGCAATCACTTTAAATTCTTATGAACATCTGAATGGAGTCATAGCGTACTCGTTAAAAAAGTTTTTGCTCATCTTGACAGTCACCTGAGAGCAAAGATCAAAAGACAAAAGAAGGTCTTGGGGTGCCTGGGTGGCTCAGTTGATGCAGCGTCCAACTCTTGGTTGCATCTCAGGTCATGATTCCAGGGTTACGGGATCAAGCCCCGTCGTTTGTTGGGCTCCATGCTGAGTGTGGAGCTTGCTTGATATTCTCTCTCTCCCCGCCCCACTTTGTTCCTCTTCCCTATTCGTGCTCTCTCCCCCTCACCCCCCAAAAAGATATAAGAAGGTCTTAAAAAATAATGACCATATTAGAAAAGACCATTTTGAAATTCATAACAAAACCCCTAACTCTCCTTCTGGAATTGTATCTATCATTGTGATCTCAAGCCAATGGTTGAAATAAAGAACTCAAATTAAACAGACAATAGTGTGATTTCAACTTGCTATGTTTATTTTTTTATTTTTTTTTATTTAAAAAAAATTTTTTTTTTATGTTTTTTATTTATTTCTAGGAGAGAGAGAGAGACAGCGTGAGCAGGGGAGGGTCAGAGAGAGAGGGAGTCACAGACCGAAAGAGGCTCCAGGCTCTGAGCTGGTAGTCAGCACAGAGCCCGACGCGGGGCTCGAACCCACAACCGCGAGATCATGACCTAAGCGAAAGTCGGAAGCTTAACCGACTAAGCCACCCAGGCACCCCTCAACTTGCTATGTTTAAAGTAGAAATCTCTGTTGCTTTTTGGGAAATTTCTTTCCTTCTGGCTACATAACAAGAAGTGAAATCATCTCATCCTATGATTCCTACACGCACCTAAAAAAGGAATTTGGTTTTTAGTGGAATAAGACCAGAAAACTGAAATTCAGTATTTAATACAGGTTTATTTCTTAATAGTTGAACTGTGGTATTATTTACTGAGAACAGATCTCTCTAAAATCAGGTCAAAGTATCACCTCAATTCATCAGGCTGTTAAGGAATCAGAATGTATTAAGGAATCAAATAATACAGTACTTTAGAGAAACATATGGTTTAAAATGCCTTTTGACAGTTTCAAAACCATGTCGATAACTCTTGAAGTTTAACTTTATATTTAGCTTGCATATAAACCCATTCACTGTTCATTTTGTGTGATGTACAGATTCGTGTGAATTTTTACATATTTTATGGGCTGAGAACAATGTGATACTCTCTCTATATATTCTTAGTTTAAATACTTATGTACAAGAAATGGATTTAATGTTTAAGATTGAGATTTTACTAATCGTTTACTATTTACAAGTAAATGATCTGAAGAGATTTTATGACATAAAACTTTTCAATTCAACTACTTTCAATAACATTTAACCGATGATTTCACTGGTAAATTAAACATGTTTTTGTTAAGGAATCTTATTAATTGCCTATCATTGTACTTACAAAGACTTTTTAAAACACCTTTCCAGTAGACATTATAAGATACTGATAACCATTTCAAATCCAAGTTCAAGTACAAAAGTCATCTCAGCTCTAGCAAATAATACAATTACAAACTGTTTGATTTCAAACTTCTTTCTGCAGTAGTTCAACATTTGGGCTCGTCCTTTAGAAACGAGCTATGTGTTTTACATATCTGATAGTGATACCAGGCGCTTAAGAAGCACGTTTAAAATCAAACTCTGAAATGATTTAAGAACCTGATTAAAAAATGCTAGACATCAATGACATGAGTTTCTTACCACTTCAGAATGCTCACTGCCATCATCGCACATTTTGCTTCTATACCTCGAACTAGATTCTCAGCGTGGCCATCAAGAAGTCCTTTTACAGGAAGCTGAAGTGCATTATCACAGTGATACTGTTTTCACAGCTGGAAGATAGTGCTTTTAGTTTCCCACGCTTGGCAATGCTCTTAAAATAGGCTCTCAGGCACCGAAAGGCAAAAAATGACTATTTGTGAGCACTTCGGGAAATGACGGTCTGGCGAAAGGAGTGAAAAATTCCACACCCAAACAAAACCAGTTTTTGATGTAAATAGTTTCATTGATTACTAAAAACAAGACAGACCCAAGAAAATGTCTGGCCAGGGAACATTCATTCACGTTTCTGGAAAGGGACACCTAGTTTTCAATGGAGGGCTGGCAAATAGTATAGGAACCCAAGCGGACAGGAAATAAATATACTACTGAGGACTAATGTCCACTTATTTAAATAAGTAGAAAGGATTTTCTAGGAATTTAAAGGGAGTCTGAATGTTAGCTCGTGTAAAATTAAGACTTGGTAATTTACTGGATTTTGAATCACCCAGAAGTCAAATTAGTTAACCTATTCTGACACTGTCATTTCAACAAGGTACCTGCATACATTTCTTTCTGTGCCTCTTTTGTTAACTTTCAGGTGGTGTATAAAAGGATGTCACATTGTTCTGTCTCAACATTATGATCCAAAGAAAATATTTCAACAAAACGCTTCAATTTTCCCACAGCCTTTTTAAAAATGATAACAAAAATCTTGCCAAACATCCTTGTACTACAAGAATAAGATCTCTGCCAAGGAAGCTGTGATGTGTTAATTAGAAATAAATTAGCCAAATATTGGACAAGCTTAATTGGTTGTACAGATCAAAATGCAGTATAGTAACGTAGGAAGCGAAGCTCCACCTTGAGTGGCATTTGGAAAAAAACCACACAGTCACACCATCTGCAAGAATCCAACTCACTGCGTACTTGTAGATAATTGGTCATCAGAGAGTTCGTTAAATGAAGGAAGACTGAGAATTATAAAGATGCCTTGCAGACTAGCTTGGTCCTCTCAGAGTCTGATGAGAATCTCAAGGCCAGAGAGGTTAAATAACTTACCCAAAGCCAATCAGCTAGATTGCCTGCTGGGAACAAACTAACCCCTAGATAATGTCCTTAGCTAAACTCTAGGACGGGACACACAATACAGTGGAGAGCAAAAGTACGGAGAAACAAGAGTGGGCTGAACTCCGGAAACAGACTTAACTATTAGCTCAATCAGTAATTAACCTTGAGATCCAGGGCCAGTCACTAACCCCTCGGACATGCGGTGTTCATCCTTAAACCAAGTGGCCTGGATTAGATGAATTTCAACCTCCCCTTCTACCTCCAACTTTCTGACACTGCATATGAATAAGACAGCACTTGCCTAAAATGCTACCATAAAGCACACACACATACACGTGCACACATAAAGAATAGGTACAGACTTTGGATTTTGTGAGAAGTCTTTAATCTCCTGTCAGTGCCGAACCCTATTATACACACTAAGAAGAAAGAAAACTAACAAAGAAAGAAGAAAGAAGTGCTGCATGGGAAATGGGGCTTTTATACAAAGAGGGAAACTGGGAACGAAGAAGGAGATAGAAAGCAAGGAGAGCAAGATACTTTGATTAGTAAGTTACTGGACCAGGAGACTGAAGGAAAAATGAGGAACTCATAGGCTCATACCTCGCCTTCAGAGCACACACAATCACTAAAAATGTGAGGCAGAAAAAATACCAGTAAATAACTAGCAATACTATAACTATCACTAGTAACTAGCAAGAGTTCGAGTCCCACATCAGGCTCTGTGCTGACAGCTCCGAGCCTGGATCCTGCTTCAGATTCTGTGTCTCTCTCGCTCCAGGCCCCTCCCCTGCTCGCGCTCTCTCTCAAAAATAGGTAAACGTTAAAAATTTTTTTTTAAAAGAGTAAATTTTAAAATTTCTCATTACAAGAAAAAAAAATTGTAACAATGTGTGGTGATGGATGGTAACTAGACTTACTGTGATAATTTTGTAATCTATACCGTATAATTAAATTGTACACCTGATGCTAATATATGTTGATTTAAATTTTTTAAATGTTTATTTTTTTTTGAGAGAGAGAGAGAGCAGGGGAGGGGTAGAGACAGAGAGGGAGACAACGAGTCCTAAGTAGGCTCCAGGCTCTGAGCTGTCAGCACAGAGCCAGATGTGGGGCTCAAACCCACAAACCACAAGATCATGACCTGAGCTGAAGTCAGACGCTTAACAGACTGAGCCACCCAGGTGCCCCGGTTATACGTTAATTATATCTCAATTAAAAAAAAATTTTTTTTAAATCAACTCACCTGAAGTTACTTTTGTGTTAAACCTCGAAAAGGACTGCACTACTTATATAATCACTTGGCAAAAGCAAAACAAGGAGGAAATAGTAATCACACAATGTAGAAAAATAAGTAGATCTAACTGGTAAAATTTCTATGAATTTTGTAAGTATTTACTGCTACTAACCAAACATTTGGAGGAAAAGGTCTTTAGGTAAACATCTCTTAAGTAGTTGTAACTAAAATAAGAATATCCACAGTGCTAATGTGAGAACCACTTTTTTAAAACATAAATTAAGCTGAAAATGTTTTCTAGAAAGCATGTTTAAGAAGTCCATAAAAGTCAAAAAGATGGCGGGCGCCTGGGTGGCTCAGTTGGTTAAGCATCTGACTCTTGATTTCGGCTCAGGTCATAATCCTGTGGGTCGTGAGTTCGGACCCCACATGGGGCTCTGTGCTGACAGTGCAGAGCCTGCTTGGGATTCTCTTGTCTGCCTCTCTCTCTTTCTCTCTCAAAAAATAAATAAGCAGGGGCGCCTAGGTGGCTTAGTCGGTTAAGCGTCTGACTTTCACTTAGGGCATGATCTCGTGGTTCGTGGGTTCGAGCCCCTGTCGGGCTCTGTGCTGACTGCCAGCTCAGAGCCTGGAGCCTGTTTCAGTCTGTGACTCCCTCTCTCTCTGACCCTCCCCTGCTCATGCTGTCTCTCTCTCTCTCCTAGAAATAAATAAAAATATTTAAAAAAAAACAAAAAAAAATAAATAAACATTAGAACAAAAAAGATTGGTAAAAAGAACAGGATGCTTGGATACCTGATGTATACAGAAACAACATACAAATGAGGCTTCAAGCATGAGGTGAACCATAAACTGATGATTAGCTGTCAAACACACCGACACTGTGGGTAAATGTGTCATAGTAATAATGCACAAGTTAGACGCACAGTTACAAATTTCACCTAAACCAGGGTAACAGTGGTCTGGCAGTCCTGAAGAAATGAATAACAAATCCACTTGTCTGCCGGGATTTTTTTCTTCTAAGATCTATTTAAGGATGGCTACGTAAAGGGGATGGTTGAGACCAGGGAGAAGATGAAAACTTCTAGAGCAGGCAGGGTTCTCACGGTAAATAAAAATCATAGAAAGTTTCAGGGAAAAAATCCCCAGGGAGCATTCACATTTAGCAGATGCTATGGGAGGAAACAAAGTCAGCCAAGAATGGGACGATGAGCTCAGAGAAGAAGGAGACAAGAAAAAACCGGATGTGTGAAGGAGGGAGAAAACAATGAACTGAAACAAAGGTAAGAAGGTATTAGGACCCTGGACAGTTCTTGGTTTTGATGATGAGGAAGGTTTTCATGGTGCCTTCCACCTACAGTTAGGAAATTCCTTGGGTTTGAAGCAGAGGATGGTAAAGAGGGCATGGGCTCTGAAATCAGACACCCTTGCCCTGTGACCTGTCGGCTGTCCACTCCGCAGGTCCCTAACTCAGCACCGAGTAGTTTCAGGGAGCAAATCCCGGAGTCCACTTCCTGAAGTCTGCCTTTCTCACTGGAATAACTTAGTTCCATATCAAAGCTGTCATTTAAAGTACTGCACCTCAGTTTCCTTATCTGTAGAATGGAAATATCATCCTATTTTCCATGACTCCCATGAGGGATAAATGAGTTACTATAAGCACACAGTAAATTTTAGTTTAAAAAACTAAATATGTTGAGCCTTAGTTCCCTTCTCTATACAATAGAGAAAAATAATACCTATTTCTGAGGTTGTTTAAGTTATATCAAAGAAATCATGGGACCGTGCCACGCGTCTGCGTTGCTGTGAGCCCTGGTATAAGCCCATGGTCCTGTATTTATGGCTTACATTGAATACAGAACAGTTTGCTGTTTGTGCCAGAGACTCAAGTTTACAACCCAGGAGTCTTCAGTATCACACATCACAGTAGAAAACATAAAAGTCAACCTTAACATCAAAACACTTGAAAGAAAAGTATTTAACGTTCAAGGGTTGTGGCCGGTAAACATGCCAGTTTAAGAAGAACATCACTTGCTGGGGTGCCTGGATGGCTCAGTCAGTTAAGCATCTAACTCTTGGTTTTGATTCACAGTTTCATGAGATCGAGCCTCCCTTAGGGCTCTGTGCTGAGAGGGCAGAGCCTGCCTGGGATTCTCTCTCTCTCTCTCTGCCCAGAATCCTCTTGTGCTATGTCTGTGTTGCTCAAAAATAAATAAACTTTAAATTTTTTTTTTAAAAAGAGCATCACTTGTAAATTGTAAACATTTGAAACTACATCTACTTTTTCAGTGGTGAGGAAGGCATCTCAGAGGGCACTGGCAATTTTGGTTTAATACTGTGCCTGAAAAATGGCTCCCTAAATAATGTGGAAGTGGAAATAAATAAATGGGAGCCAATGTTTCAGTGGCTAAGACCCTAAAAGTGACCCTTTTTCAGCTGTGATCAGTTTTTCAGTTCTTTTAGGGCATATACTAACGCTGACCTCATATCTCCCACTGAAGCTTCCAGAATTGCGAGTAAGAACATACACCTTCTCACAGACATACTCAGCTGTTGGCAACTTCTCTCAGCCCCCTTTGGCTTCTAGATTGATCACCACTTGATTGTGTAAGCCGAGGATGGGGGAATTCCAAAGCAAATGCCACATAAATATGAAGATACTTACACTAACTGCAAAATGTTCAAATGGGTGCCTCTTTTTTTAAGTGTATTTATTTATTTTGAGAGAGAAAGAAAGAATGCAAGTGGGCGAGAGACAAGAAGAGAGAATCTCAAGCTGTCCGTGCAGAACCTGATGTGGAGCTTGATCTCATATAACATGAGATCATGACCTGAGCCCAAATCAGGAATCAAACGCTTAACCAACTGAGCCACCCAGATGCCCTAAATGGGCGCCTCTTACCACTCAGGCTTACGATTTCACCTCATTTCAAGGAGCCACCTCTGTTGCCTCCAATATATCTATTATGTAAAGCGTATTGCTCAGGAGAAAAGAGCCGCTTAAGCACTCTATTGCCACGTATCTGAGAACAACAAAATGATTTTGATTTAAATGTTTTGGCTCAGGGTAACGTGCAAGCAGACACAAGGAATCTATAAATAACTAAGTTATTTTCAGGCACTCAGTTTATTCTATTTGTTTTTTAAACACAATTCACCAACCTGACTTTCTTCCACTGCTTTTTATCTTCTACCTTGCTTTCTCCATCATAATCAAGTGACTTAACTATCTAAAGTATGTGTTCTGAATTAAATAAAACTCGATACATCAAAGTTACAGTCATCCTTTATAGGAAATCAAGGGGTTACTACAGTCACAAAGTAGTTTCATATACGGAGAGTGAGCTCAGGGTATTTGTCTCATTAGCTGCTGTGTGCTGAGGTCCTAGGCAGCACCTGGCATCTATAGAGGTTGCTCAGTACACACTGAATGGGTGAACGTGTTTCTGAATGGATGTTAACTGGGATGTATTCCCATTCATTCGTTCCTTACGTATTTGCCAGGCACTGCAATGATAATTTGCTACGAAAATCAAGCTTCCAGGGTAAAAAAGGATAGAAAAGGAAACTCAATGGGGCGCCTGGGTGGCTTAGTCGGTTAAGCGTCCGACTTTCATTTAGGTCATGATCTCGTGGTTCGTGGGTTCGAGCCCCGCATCGGGCACTGTGCTGACTACCAGCCCAGAGCCTGGAGCCTGCTTCAGATTCTGTGTCTCCCTCTCTCTCTGACCCTCCCCTGCTCACGCTGTCTCTCTCTCTCTCTGTCTCCTAGAAATAAATAAAACATTAAAAAAAAAAAAGAAAAGGAAACTCAATGATGACAAAGTACAGCAAGTCAAAGGGACCTGATGCTGCAGGTGATGGGCTGAGCAGGATGCAACGCGGCTGAAGCAGGCATCAGTGTGTGGAAGAAGAGCTGGGTAGAGGTCCAGGCCACAGTGCGTTCCTGGAGCTCCGCACACAAACTTAAGGCAATGCCTTAGAAGCACCACAGGGAGGCATGGGCTGCAGGGGTCTGGTCTCCTGGGATCTGGGCGTGGGAGGGGGCGCTACAGCCCAGATGCACCAGAGGAGTCCTGGTAAAATCCTTCCAGAAAGTGTGCTGTTGTTTGTTTTTCTTATTTTACCTGTGTGTTAGTTCCTTCAGCCGCCACACAGGGGAAAGTAGAAATCAGACCAGACGCAGGGCTCCTAACCAGCTGGGCTCCTACCAGACACTTCTCTGATTGTTAGTGGAGCCCTCAGCTCGGCAAAAACAGGTGGTGTAAGAAGAAATAAAGTAACGGCTACATTCAGGAGTTCTAATCATTTGTGTCATATCATAAATCATTCCGAGATGAAATCATATATAAAATCAATGCCAAATGGTTAGTTACATATGGAAACCCAGTTTTTAAAACGTTTTCATTGTTTTAAATGTTTTTATTTATTTTTATTTTTTAAAAATATTTTTATTTATTTCTAGGAGAGAGAGAGACCGCGTGAGCAGGGGAGGGTCAGAGAGAGAGGGAGATACAGACTCTGAAATAGTCTCCAGGCTCTGAGCTGGCAGTCAGCACAGAGCCTGACGCGGGGCTCGAACCCACGAACCGCAAGATCGTGACCTAAGCGAAAGTCGGACGCTTAACCGACTAAGCCACCCAGGAGCCCCTAAATGTTTTTATTTTTATTTTTTAGAGACAGAGAGAGCCTGAGCAACGCAGGGGCAGACAGAGAGAGAGGGACAGAGGATCTGAAGCAGGCTCTGTGCTGGAGCCCGATATGGGGCTCGAACTCACAAACCATGAAATCATGACCTGAGCCAAACTCAGACACTCAACGGACTGAGCCAGCCAGGTGCCCACATTTTTCTTTCAGTCTTTCTTTTTTAATATGACTTTCCTAACTAGGTTCACACCTAGAAAGGCACAGCTATGGGTAAGATTTACAAAAGATGGGCTCTTTATCCAGAATCCAAAAATCTAGAGAAGTCAAAGAACAAGAGTGTGAGAGGTATTGTGTTATGTGCTCTGAAACACTGTAATATCCTCGTTTCAGCAGCGACACCTGAAGAAACTAAGCACATGTGGTTTCAACAGTTGTGTTATATTTTAATTCTCCAAATGCTGCCGATCCATGCATAGACTATGTAGGTAATGAACCTATTTTCAGAGCCACAGAAGCTGTCTCACTGCTTGCTCTACCTTCCTTCCCCCAAGTACCCCCATTTCTCTGCAATTAGGTCTTTGGCTCCACTGCGTCTTGAGACACAATTTGCAAAACAAACAAAAAAATGGAAACAACAAACACAGTTAACTGCGTCTTTTAAGCTTTTATCCTCTCTGGTCTCAGCAGCAGACGTAACCGGCCACTGTTATATCATTCAGCCCCCCCTTCGGCCCCACTGCTTGGCATCGGCTGCCATTTCTCTCTCCCCAGGACTCTGCTGGCAACCTCTGGGACCTTTCAAGGGCAGAGGAAGGTTGTAGAGGGTACAAAGTATGGAGGGTGGACTGAGGGTTGGGACCAGGCCCAATGAGAAGCTCTCATGGAACTGGCACTGTTCGGATCTCCAGGCAAGCAGTTTTTTTGTTTTTTTTTTTAATTTTTTTTTTTTAATGTTTATTTATTTCTAGGAGAGAGAGAGAGAGACAGCATGAGCAGGGGAGGGTCAGAGAGAGAGGGAGATACAGAATCTGAAACAGGCTCCAGCCTCTGAGCTGGCAGTCAGCACGGAGCCCAATGCTGGGCTCGAACCCCCCAACTGTGAGACCATGGCCTCAGCTGAAGTCGGACGCTTAACCGAGTGAGCCACCCAGGCACCACTATACCAGCTTTTTAAAAGACACATTAATTCTAGTTTAAATAATTAAAAAAAATTTTAAGTTTATTTATGTTTTAGAGAGAGAGAGAGAGAGAGTCAGAGTGTGAGCAGGGGAGGGACAGAAAGAGAGGGAGACACAGAATCTGAAGCAGGCTCCAGGCTCCGAGCTGTCAGCAAAGAGCCTGACACAGGGCTTAAACCCACAAACTTGTGAGATCATGACGTGAGCAGTTGGACGCTTAATGGACTGAGTCACCCAGCCCCCCCTTGAGCCACCCAGGTGCCCCTTCATCAATTCTAACACAAATCAAGAACTCATCAAGCTATCAGCCACTTGCTGGTCTTCATAAATAAGGGTTTTCAAAAAATTAACCAGAATACTTTAGAGTTTGATTGATGTCTAGAAAGATTCATTGTTTGTACTAGAAATAGATAATATTTTATTTATACTTGCTCATACTATTTCATTATAATGCCTTTGGCCAAAGACATGGAGAATGGCTATTGTCAGAGCTAGCAGACTAAACAGATATTTTAGGATAAATATGATTAATACAAAGCCCTCAACTGTCAGAGAGCAGCATAAGGATTTTTTTTAGGAAAAATTAAGCTGGAAATCTAATTCGTACTCGAACCAGATGCCACTGAACGAGAAATGTCAAAAAGTTCTTAATCCCTGGGGCACTACATTCTCTCTTTTTCCCTTCAATTAGTTTCAAATGTCTCTGCAGATCATTTCACTTCGATGTGTACCTTACACTAAATCAACCCAGGTCAGCCCACTGTAAAGAAAGGAAATGCTTACACACTTAGTTTATATCATAAAATTCTTGAGCTCCCAACAGCTAAGTCACATCCTTAACAAAGATTTTTCTAAGGACATAAAAATATAGAATCAGAAATTTTGAAATTCTAATTTGAAAACTTAACTTCATCTAGAATTAAAATTAAAGACAAATTTTAATGTTTTATTTATTTTTGAAGGAGAGAGACAGTACACAGTGGGGGAGGGGCAGAGGGAGAGAGGAAGAGACAGAGAGAGAGACAAAGAGAGAGACAGAGAGAGAGAGAGGAAGACACAGAATCTGAAGCAGGCTCCAGGCTCTGAGCTGTCAGCACAGAGCCTGACACGGGGCTCAAACTCACCAATAATGAGATCATGACCGGAGCTAAAGTTGGATGTTTAACCGACTGAGTCACCCAGGTGCCTCTAGAATTAAAATTTAAGCTATATTATTGTTTGAGAACCATATTTCTCTTTAAAAAATTATAGGAAGCTTTTTATCTTTTATTTTCCTTCTACTGAACAGATCACGTTTACCTGCTACCGAATAAAACATTTCATAAAGAAGAAACTAACTTTCCTAAAATATTACTATCGTTTATAATTTTACTAGAGATGATATATGTTTGACATTCAAAATATGTCCCCATATAACATGCATAGATTTTATGGATTCAAATTTATATATTCATTCATTTGCTCAGAAGATGAGAAAATCCAGTATCCTAATAATTTCAAATTCTGCTAAATAGTATGTGTAAAACATTCTCCCTTAAAAAACAACCATGCAATCCTGGGTAGCTCAGTTGGTTAAGCATCTGACTTTGGCTCAGATCACGACCTCATGGTTCATGGGTTCGAGCCCTGTGTCGGGCTCTGTGCTGACAGCTCAGAACCTGGAGCCTGCTTCAGATTATGTGTCTCCCTCTCTCACTGCCCCTCCCCTGATCACGGTCTCTCTCTCCTTCAAAATCAATAAATTTAAAAAAACAACAACACCCATGAAATGCTATGAAGAAATGATTCTTTTCAGTATTACTAAAAACACAGTTCCACAACTAAACCCATGTAGCCTCTTGTTCTTCGTATAACAATTAAGTATATGTTATTGGAAAAGGCCAAGTCTAATTAAGAGAAGCTCTTCCAAAGCAGCAAACAGATAGTAAAACAAAGTGTATACAAGCTCTTATAAATGGAACTCCTGGAATGCTTTTTTTTTTTTTAATGTTTTATTTATTTTTAGGAGAGAGAGAGACAGCGTGAGCAGGGGAGGGTCAGAGAGGGAGTCACAGTGAAACAGGCTCCAGGCTCTGAGCTGGCAGTCAGCACAGAGTCCGACGCGGGGCTCGAACCCACGAACCGCGAGATCATGACCCAAGCGAAAGTCGGATGCTCAACCGACTAAGCCACCCAGGCGCCCCAACCTGGAATGCTTTTAAGCAATGTACCTGCTTATCACCGTACTATTCTGGTTCCTCTTCTCCCTCACAATTTATCAATTGGACTGTTCCCTACTTTAGTACACTTGCATGATAACGTTAGTCACTGACCGAATTCCATAACCCAAGAACATTTGTACAGTGGTGACATGTGCTATCTTCATAGCCCCGTGCGATAAAGCAGTGATGTTCTCTGGTGTTGTAAGAAGTAAGAGCACCAGACACCATGTTTTTCTCTGATTCGCAGAGGAGCCTGGTAAAAAGACATGCTATGCAAAAGTCATCTCAATTCCTGCAATCTGAAAGAAAACACGAATACCAAATAAGGAGACATTATCTTCTCTGAGGGTAAGAATGTAGTCTAATGAGACTGACTTGGGCTAAAATGTACTTTTAGGCAGAATATGCCTTTGAATAAGGCCAATGTAGCTTGATCAGCTCGGGCACTGCTGTGAATGCATAGAAAAAAACCAGACCTGTAGAAATATCTCATCTGTCGGAGCCCTGCAAGCTAGTCAAACGTTCTAGTTAGGAAAAACCAAACTGGTCTTGAGAAAGCACCAAGAGGGTAGAGGAGTTGAAATTCTGCGTGTCTATATTTGCATTTTAAGTGTCATAATTATTTTTCTTAGCTCTGCAAAAACTGTCAGCATTTTGACGTACTGAATTGAGGAGCTAATCAGGAAAGAGCCCCGAATAGACTCTACAACTGTGCAAGAAATGCAAGCATGGAATCTTAAATTATGTTAAAAAGTTTCCTAATTCCATAATTAGGAACTTGATTTAATCCATTGTGTTGGCCTATTATTTTGTTTCCTTTGTTCCGCATTAAGGGCAGAGAGGAAATGATGCAGATAGACTGGGTTGGAAATGGTTTGTCTCAGCTGGTACAAACCAGCTGCTTTCTCATGGTAATATGAAAAAGGTAGAAATGGGGAACATTGGAATAGCACGTGCTCCCAACAACATTTTGAAAGACGCTCAAATTGTTCAGTGTAGCAAGTGTCTTCAAGTTCATCATTTCACCCAGTTGAAAAACAGGGGTAGAAGGATGTAAAAAGGCACCGATCACCAGGGACGCCTAGGTGGCTCAGTTGGTTAAGCGTCTAACTCTTGGTCTGGGCCCAGGTCATGATCTCACAGTTTGTGAGTTTGAGCCTCGGCATCGGGCTCCTCACTGACAGTGTGGATGGAGCCTGTGTGGGATTCTGTTCTTCTCCTTCTTTCCACCTCTTACAGATAGATACACATAAAATAAAAAAAAATAAAAATAAAAAAAAAAGAAAGAAGGCAACGAGTACCAGAATCAGAGAAAGATCTCTTAGCCCCATTCACTAACGGGCTTCTTCTCTGTTCTCTGTAACTTATTTTATCCCAGAATTATCTTCCAATCTTCAGTTCACTAGGAAGATGGGATATAGACTGTACCGGGTCCAAAGTCTATAAGTACAAAACAAACACATCACAACAAAACAAAACAACACACCCCAAAGTACACACACTAACACCACCGACAAAACCTTAGTGAAATCTGGTTATAAACACAATTCCAGCAAGGAAAAAAATGTTTTAAAAATGGTATAAACATAGTCCTTACAAAAATATCTTTACTTGGTTTTTACATACATTCCCTGTGGGAAAGAGTCTGCTCTTGTTTTTTTGAATAGGAGCTGGGACAGAAAGATAAAAAACAAAACAAAACAAAAAAACCCAGCTCAATTTTGATTTCTAGTGGATCATCTTGGAAGATTTAAAAAAACAACAAAACAAAACAAACAAACAAAAACATTTGAATGAAAGTGGTCCATTTAGAGTGGATTAAAATGATTTTTTCCCCCAAAGTTTATTTATTTATTTTTGAAAGAGACAGCATGAGTCAGGGAGGGACAGAGAGAGAGGAAGAGAGAATCCCAAGCAGGCTCCACACTGTCAGCACAGAGCCAGATGCAGGGCTCGAACCCATGAACTGTGAGATCATGACCTGAGCCGAAACCAAGAGTCAGATGCTTAACTGACTAAGCCACCCAGGAGCCCCGAAAGGTTTAAAAGGATGTTTAAAGCACAAGTTAATTTTGAGACCATCATGGCAGCCAGCCTGCTGGGTAACTTTCATGAATTCTAAGAGAGGGCCATGCAGCCGGTCTGCAGAAGGTCTGCGGCGTCTGGCTGACTCTTGGCGGGATTGGTGGGCAGCTTCTCCTTCTGCTGTGGTCAAGGGGGAACCCCATGTACGCACATCCCCAGTTCTTAAGGAAATCTGCAATAGCAGTAGCAGCCTGGGCAGGAAGACCAGTTATCAGCGTGGGGGGGAAGAAAAAGGAAGCCATGTGCAAGGGGCAAAGCTACTCCCTGCTTCAGTCACTGGCAGCCGGGGCGCCTTAGACATGAGACATTCCTGGCTGTGCTCAGATCCTTCCTCAGTAGAGATGACCATGTGCCTACCGCCCTGGGTCGCTGCGAGGATTAAATCAGATAATACACACGAGGCATTTGGCCTTATTCAACATAGAGGCCTACTAAAGATCATTTTTTTTAATGCGTTAAAAATTTTTTTTAATGTTTTATTCATTTTTGAGAGAGAGAGACAGTCAGACAGACAGCGTGAGCAAGGGAGGGTCAGGGAAAGAGGGAGACACAGAATCTGAAACCGGCTCTGGGCTCTGAGCTGTCATCACAGAGCCTGACGTGGGGCTAGAACTCACGAGCCATGAGATCATGTCCTGAGCCGAAGTCGGAAGCTGAACCGACTGAGCCACCCAGGTGGCCCTTAAATTGCATTTAAAAACTTGTGGTAAAACAGACACAACAAAAAGTTACCATTTTAGCCATTGTGAAGTGCACAGTTCAGTGGCATTAGGTACATTCACACGATTGTGCACCCATCACCATTCAACCCATTTCTAGAACTTTTCCATCATCCCAGACCGAAGCCCTGTCCCCATTAGAAACACCTCCCCATTTCCATACACCCCCACCCCAGCCCCCTGCTCCTGCAACCTCCATTCTACCTTCTGTCGCTAAAAGTTAGTCTACTCCAGGTATGTCACAGAAGTAGAACACCCAGCATTTGGCATTCTGTGGCTGGCTCATGTCACTTGGCATAATGCCTTCACTTTTAACGGCATTAATGTCCCAGAGGAGGCAGGCATTCTCACTCAGCTCTAGAAATTCAACAAATGCATATTTCCTCAGCCCAAAAGGAGAACTGCATCAGCAACAGGGACCCTTTATTATCTACACAGACGATCTTTTATTAGCTGGAGTAGTTTTATTAATCTGGAGCTCAGGAACAACTGTTTTTTTGGGCTCTCTCAAAACAAACAACTTTCAATGTCTCCAAGAATTAGATGTTGCAGCTACCACATCACATCCCTCAACATGTAGACAGAAGCAGTCAAGTGACATTCTCAGGGGACCCCTGAGTCCTATAGCAACTTCTACAATGGCCTTTGAATTCCTACCACTCAGATGAAACACAAAGAGAAGACAGGTTGGAGATCTTTTTAAAATATAAGCCTTTTGGGGGACACCTGGGTGGCTCAGACGATTAAGTGTCCAACTCCGAGTCAGGTCATGATCTCACAGTTCAAGCTCCCCATCAGGCTCACTGATGTCAATGCAAAGATCCTCTGTCTCCCTCTTTCTCTGCCCCTCCCCCACGTACTTACGTTTTCTCTCTTTCAAAAATAAACATTTAAAAATACATATCTAAACCTTAAAAAAATATTTTGTTGTTGTTGTTAAATTTTTTTTATAGTTTATTTATTTTTGAGACAGAGAGAGAGCACGAGTGGGGGAGGGGCAGAGAGAGAGAGGGAGACACAGAATCGGAAGCAGGCTCCAGGCTCTGAGTTGTCAGCACAGAACCCGACGCGGGGCTAGAACCCACGAACTGCGAGATCATGACCTGAGCCAAAGTTGGACACTTAACCAACTGAGCAACCCAGGCACCCTTGTTGTTGTTTAAAGTTTATTTTTGAGAGAGAGTGAGAGAAAGCAAGTGAGCATGAGCGTGTAAATTGGGGAGAGGCAGAGAGCACGAATCTCAAGCAGGTTCCATACTGTCGATGCAGAGCCCAACACAGGGCATGATCCCAAGAACCATGAGATCATGACTAAGCCAAAATAAAGAGTCAGACACTTAACTGACGGAGCCATCCAGGTGCCCCAATACAAACTTTTTTGAAAAATATGTTTTGGGGGAAAGTGTAAGTTGGGGAGGGGCAGAGAATCCAAAGCAGGCTCCAGGCTCCAAGCCGACAGCCCCTCTATGTGGGGCTCGAACTCACGAACTTTGAGATTATGATCTGGGCCGAAGAGGGACACCCAACAGACTGAGCCACACAGGTGCCCTTCTCCCTCCCCCCAATATAAACTTCTATTAAGCCCCATAATTAAGTTGGAACAGTGAAAAACATGTTAACTCAATCATATGTTCTGTTCACAAACCTATTCTTTAACTGCTATTAGTAACATTATCTGAATAAATGGTTAATATCGCCAACCACAGAGATCTCACTTAACTTCACTTGGGTAGCACTCAACACATATCACGTGGAGGTGACTAATATTTTTGGCAATACTGTGAAATTATTTCTTTCTCATGTTTTTATATCTGAGTGCACATACAGAGTTTTTTTTTAAAAAAGCACCCAAATATCACATTAGCATTAATTATTCACAGTCTACCTTGAAAACCCACTGTAAAAGCCTTGGAGGCAGAGCGGTGAATGATTCACAAAACCCACTGATGAGGCACTTAGCCTTGAACTATTTCCAAGCCCGTGTCTTTACTGAACATAAACCTTATTAAACTAAGTCCTGAAAATGGTGATAAACATGGACCCAGCAGGAGGGTTGGGAATCTCAGGCTCTTCAGGTTTCACGATGTAGAAATCCCTGTGTTGATGCTGAGACAAGGAAGGTCCAAAAGAAAAGAAGGAAAGAAAATTGCAAAGAAAGAAAAAAAGAAAAAAATTAGGGGAAAAATGACGTGAGGTTAGATGACTTGATCTTCTAATTATTAGTATTGAAGGTACGTTCTTCAACCAATCATGAAGCTTCAGAGGAAGGACAAAACTAGAAGTTGCTATTCTGAGATGCTTTATTTTATATCACCCCCAAGGGCCTCTACAACCTCCCATATAAAGGAATCCAGAGATAAGAATTACTACTTTCGGGGCGCCTGGGTGGCTTAGTTGGTTAAGCGTCCGACTTTCGCTCAGGTCATGATCTCACGGTTCGTGGGTTCGAGCCCCGCGTCGGGCTCTGTGCTGACTGCCAGCTCAGAGCCTGGAGCCTGTTTCAGTCCGTGACTCCCTCTCTCTCTGACCCTCCCCTGCTCACGCTGTCTCTCTCTCTCTCCTAGAAATAAATAAAACATTTAAAAAAAATTTTTTTTTAAAAGAATTACTACTTTCATTTTAGGTGATTAAACAAACCTAGACATGTTAATTGACTTGCTTCCAAATGAAGACGCAAGAATTAGAACCAAGAAAAAAATCTTGTTCCTCTTCTTTTTGTGCAGGGAGCTCTATCCATTTTATAATGTTCTAAATGCAATTATGTTCTCAAATCAAGGCCATTTTATGTCCTCCATGAGTCAGTAAGAAGATGAGGAGGCCCAGGATGGTACAAACCAGACTTTGTCAAGAGGACACCTATAGCAGAGGGTGTAGAACCTTCAGGACCGCGGCAGACCTATTTTATGCGTTGGCAGCACAGACAAGCATCTTACGTATGATCTCAAGGGTCAGATTTTTCTCTTTTCTGATGCTTAAAATGCCACTAATCAAAATAATTGGCTCTACACTGAACAAAGGTTTAAAGACAAGTAAATACCATTTGTAAGGTTAACAAACATTACATTCAAGTCAAAATTACAGCAGGTCTCTTACCAAGAAAGAGTATGGAAAGTTCCAGTTCTACAACCCTATGGGAAGATTAGGGAGGCAGCCCTCCCAGAATGGCCACTTAAGGGGGAGCCACACAGGAAGCTATCAGGGTGTAAGATCCTTTTCTGAGTTCTAACAGCCCTGAGTCAACAACCTGCACACCTAGTGGCTCACGCTGCCCTCGACAGTGCAAACTCTATGAACCTAAAGAGGACTGGGGCGCCTGGGTGGCTTAGTCGGTTGAGCGTCTGACTTTCGCTTAGGTCATGATCTCGCCGTTCGTGGGTTCGTGGGTTCGAGGCCCGTGTCGGGCTCTGTCCTGACTGCCAGCTCAGAGCCTGGAGCCTGTTTCAGTCTGTGACTCCCTCTCTCTCTGACCCTCCCCTGCTCACGCTCTCTTTCTCTCTCTCTCTCTCTCTCTCTCTCTCTCCTAGAAATAAATAAAAAATATTTTTAAAAAAGTTTAAAAAAAAATAAAGAGGAGACAGAACACACTTCTCATATGAACCACAGCTTGAGTCAAATGTGGTTTTTCCCTTATTTTGTGGATAGTCATTCGTTCTCTGTAAAAAGTAAGTCAGATGGGGCGCCTGGGTGGCTTAGTCGGTTAAGCGTCCGACTTTCGCTCAGGTCATGATCTCGCGGTTCGTGGGTTCGAGCCCCGCGTCGGGCTCTGTGCTGACTGCCAGCTCAGAGCCTGGACCTGTTTCAGAGTCTGTGACTCCCTCTCTCTCTGACCCTCCCCTGCTCATGCTGTCTCTCTCTCTCTCTCTCTCTCCCCTAGAAATAAATAAAACATTAAAAAAAAAAAAGTAAGTCAGAGATCTAAACAAAGTCAAAGCTTTTTGTTCAGCTTTCCAAAATCAAGGCTTAAGTTTTTTGACTAGTTAGTGTTGATTTGTCTCACAATGGCTACCCTTTAGTGACATCAGCAGGGTACTGCAATATAAATGTTAAAGTCAATTAAAAATTTCTTTTTTATTTTTAAGTAATCTGTACACCCAACATGGGGTTCAAACTGACAACCTCAAGATCAAGAGTCACATGCTCTACTAACTGAGCCAGTCAGGTGCCCTGTAAGATCAGTTTTTATGAAAGGAAATAGTCTGATGGCTGGGATGAGCCAGGGGAAAAACTAATAGTTTTTTCTGTAATTCTGTTAATAACTAACAAATAAAAGTAACATTAGCCTCTAAACCCAGGAAATCTAATAAAATATGTACACAGAAGTCCAAAGAATATACAAATATTGAGTTAAATATTCACTTTGCTAGTATCTACTAAATAGAAGTTAAAGCACTGCCATGTAATTTTTTATATTTTATTTATTTTTAAAGTTTATTGATTTAGAGAGAGACAGAGACAGTGTGAGTAGGGGAGGGGCAGAGAGAGAGAGGGAGAATCTCAAGCAGGCTCTGCACGGTCAGCACAGAGCCCAATGCAGGGCTCAAACTCATGAAATGGTGAGATCATGACCGAGCTGAAACCCAGAGTCAGATTCTTAACTGACTGAGCCACCCAGGTGCTCCTAATTTTTATATTTTAAAATAATTAAACATTAACATTAACATGGGGCATAGTGTTATAAAATTAGTATATTATTAATATTATGTTGGCACTAGCAACTGGTATAATTCTGAAAAGAAATATGGAAAGCAGAGCCAAAGACACAAAAACACTCAAACCCACTCACTGTGCAAATAATTCCACATCTGAGACTTTACCTCAAGGAAGTTATTTAATAGAGCCAAAAACCGTATGCTCAAAATTGTTATACCAGATTGATTTATCTATAAAAACAAAATCATAAAATCAATGAAAACCCCAACAATAAGTGACCATTTTATTTAGACAAACCACGGTAAATCCGCACAGTGCTATATCGTGCTATGATTTACAAGTGATTGCAAAACACAGCTGAAGAAACAAGGCAGAACCCAGGAATAGACTGTATACTATAGTTACAACCATAAAAATATCTAAGCTTATAAACAGGACTGGGATATAATTTGCCAGGACAAACATATTTGACCCAAAGAGATGAGACTGTAGTAGTGTTCCTATACACGTATTTCCTTTATTTTTTTAAAATTTATTTATTTTTTTATTTAATTATTTTTTAAATGATTTATTTCTAGGAGAGAGAGAGAGAGACAGTGTGAGCAGGGGAGGGTCAGAAGAGAGGGAGTCACAGACCGAAACAGGCTCCAGGCTCTGAGCTGGCAGTCAGCACAGAGCCCGATGCGGGGCTCGAACCCATGAACCGCGAGATCATGACCTAAGCGAAAGTCGGACGCTTAACCGACTAAGCCACCCAGGCGCCCCTACACGTATTTCCTCTAATATTACTTGTATTTTTTAATGCTTTACTTATTTCTGAATGAGAAAGAGAGACAGCACGAGCAGGGGAGGGCCAGAGAGAGAGGGAGACGCAGAATCCGAAGCAGGCTCCAGGCTCCGAGCTGTCAGCACAGAGCCCGATGTGTTAACAAACAGTGAGATCAGACCTGAGTCAAAGTCGGATGCTAAACTGATTGAGCCACCCAGGCGCTCCAATATCAATCACTTTTCATGAATTACTAGGATGTGTAAGGCTCTCTTTTAAGGTTTTTTAACAGTAAAAATTTTAACAGTAAAAAAAAATTGGCAACTCTCTGTCAGGATTTTGCAAAATTATCTTTTCTATGAACTCACTATTTTATGGGGCAAGGTGAGATCACCCACTCTGATATCTCCGGGTCCTAAAGCCAGCATCCATGCGATCATCCTTTAAAGTATCCTCCTGGGGGCACCTGGGTGGCTCAGTGGGTTGGGCATCTGACTTTGGCTCAGGTCATGATCTTGCATCTAGTGAGTTCGAGCCCCACATTGGGTTCTGTGCTGTCAGCTTGGAGCCTGGAGCCTGCTTTGGGTTCTGTGTCTCCTTCTCTCTCTCTGCCTCTCACCTGCTCATGCTCTCTGTTTCTCTCTCAAAAATAAACAAATATCAAAAAAAAATTGAAAAAAAAAAAAAAGCATCCTCATGTACATATGTTAGTAGCCACTAGGACACTTTAACATTTTATTTCCACTTAAATACAAGTTACACCTGAAAAATGATCCAGACATCTATAGCCTTAGACCATTATTTGCTTTGTAATATATGGGAATTAAAGGAGAGCAGAATATGGCACCCCAAAGATATGCCACTTTGGAATAATGATTATTTTGAAGTTACTGAGGAGACAGCTGGTATAAGAAGAATATGCTGACCTGCCTCTGTCTCCCAGGAAGCAGGTAATAAGTCTCCCATGTGAAGAGACCCTCGTGTACCAGGTCCATATACCAGAGATGGTGATCAAGGCCACTTAGGCTGTGGAAACAAACCTTGTTACCTCTTCCCTAATTTGCTATCCCTGGCCCAAACCTCTCTGTTTCATCAATTCTTCCCTAATTTACTGTTCCTTGGTCTAAAGGGCATAAAAGCTTTCAGCTTTGGTCACTTCTTTGAGTCTCATATTTTTATGGGCTCCCATATGTAGGAAATTTGATCTACTTTTCTCCTTTTCAAGTGTCTCATTGCAATGTAATTGTTAGGCCAGCCTATGAACCTAGAAGGGGAAAGGAAAATGGTTTCCTCCCCTACAGTTTGGGTGCCCAATGTGGGGTTCTCTCCTGGCTGACCATCTGCTGGTTCCAGTGCTGCTGCAGCGGCAAGATCCTGGGGCCCCTGGCAAAAGCCAGCAGAAGGTAAGGGTTCCTACCCCATCAGTCTCCCAGATCACTGCCTGCAGCCTCTCGGGATTAATAACAGTGAGAGTCCTTCTCTTTTTCTAAATTTAGATTAGCAGCAGAATTAGATTCCTCTCTGGGCAAGATTTGTTTTCTACCAACCCCTTTCCTCCCAGAAATCCTTATTTTCTTTTGTCTCTGTCTTTTGTATCATTTGTTATAAGGAGGAAAACCACAGAGGGAACGCAGACACAGGTCCAATGAGCCTGCTGTGTGAGCTGGCCTCACCAACTGGTAAGTTCATGGTTCTCACCAGACTGATGCCTGTTTAGACGACTTTTGCTGTGGGCCCCCTGTGTAAAAACTGGATGAGGTTTTCTTTTTGTCTTGCTCTATGTCCTGAGAGCTTGGGTTATGACCAGTGAGAATATTCTCTCTGGCCCCCATCAGTCAGAAAGTGCATGTGCTAGTTGTGCTTCTTGGGGGCCAAACAGAATGGGATTCGGAGACGTGAGGTCCCGAGCGTCATTCTTTTTGCGCTTTTGTGGCAAATTCTCAGGGGAATTTGTCCTAATGGGTCCCAGTCCTTAAGGGAACCTTTGTTGTCTCAATCTTCACTGTTTTGTTAGTGCTGGAAAAAACTCAGGCCAGTAGCACTTGCCTCGTTTCATAGATTAGCAGGTCTCTGGAGGCCTGAGAAGCCAAAGATACTGTTTTCATCGTGCCACCGTCACTGCCTATGACAATAAAGGTCTTTGCTTTCTTAGGCTAACTTTGAGAGTGAACTTTCTGGGTCTTGTAAGGGCTGCACCTCTTGTACTCTTTTGGGACACCTCTTGGATCCATGGTTAAATCATAAAAAAGCTTACTGATTTGAGATCATAAGATCCTACTGATCGAAGGCCATGTGAAGGATATTTGAATTGGAAAAAAGTCTATCTTTGGGGAAAAGTTTGTAGAGTGCTCTCATCCTAGACAACTGTCTTATGGTATTACCTAGATTATTTCTAAATAAAACAGCGTAATGGAACATTAATTACTGAACCTAAGTTTTACCTAATTTCGATTTCTTATTACAGAAGAACTAAAGATATTTGAGTCTGTTATTAAACATGTCTTGTACCACACTGAAAAATTAAACTATGAGGAAGCCTATGTTTCTAGGAATTATAAAATGTATCTATAAATTTGCCAGCCTAAAGAATTCTGGTATCACATATAGTTCACAATTGCTTTCTTCTTAATTTTTATGAGAAATTACGGTTTCTCAGAGTTAAGAATGAATTCTAATCAGTAAATGTAATTAAAACTAGTAGAAATAATAAAGGAAACAAATCTGTATGCAAGAAAAGTGAAATACATTTTGGGGCAAGAAAAAGTATCAGCTATGGAGCTGCATTTTTGTTAAGAGAAAAGATAATAATTTTGTCCTAAAATATAGCTGGTTATTTCAGAAGGAGAAAAAGGGAAACCAAGGACAAAGTGAATGGAAACAGGAAGTTGGGAAGAGAGATAGAAAGAGAGATAATTTTTTCTTGTGTAATCAAGTTGGCTAAAGTTGAGTTTACTAACCATTATAAAGGTTTTAAAAATAAGCTTTACTAGTGTACTTATATAAAACTAAATCTTAATTTTCTTTCATTTGCAAAAGGGACAAAATTTTTTTGAAGTATTAGTCTGCTCCTGATAATAAGAGATTTGGAAAGATTTTTATCTACCTTTTAAATAATCCACCTAGCAAGCAAAGAGTTTGTGTCTTACGACAATACTTTCCTGATCTCCATTTTGTTTTAATCAAAGGATTACTTAGGAAAACTGAATCTTATCAATATTAAATGAGCTAGGTTTTGCTCACAACTCTGAAACCTTCTATACTTGTTTTTACAATCTTTTATTGTCACTTTTGTTAAATAGCTAATTAAGTCTTAAATTTCATGATTGTAATCCTATTTAGTCAAGTTTCCAAAACCTTTTAATATTAAAAAAAATTTTAATGCTTATTTATTTTTGAGAGAGAGAGAGCACAAAAGGGGGATGGAGGATCTAAAGTGGGTTCCACACTGACAGCAGAGAGTTCAATGCGGGGCTCAAACTCATGAACCATGAGATCATGACCTGAGCTGAAGTTGGACACCCAACCAACTGAGCCACCCAGATGCTCCCCAAAACCTTTTAGTATTTCTGAACAAGCTTCCCCAAATCAAATTCTAAATGAAGTCTGACTTTAGACTAAGTTTGGGATTTTCTAGAGGGTCCCTAGGATATCTGAAAAGATTTATTTTGCCATTCCTTAATAAAAGAGAGATGTTACACTAATTAGGCTTATTTGATATGTTAAATCATCAAATAAGAAGTTATAGGAAGTACTATCAAATAAAAAGTGATGCTAGGGCACCTGGGTGGCTCAGTCAGTTAAGCATCCAACTCTTGATTTTGGCTCACGTCATGATCTTGCAGTTCATGAGATTGAGTCCTGTGTTGGCTCTGTGCTGACAGCATGGAGCCTGCTTGGGATTCCTCCCACCCCCACAGCTTGCATGTGCACCCTTTCTCTCTCTCTCTCAAAATATATAAACATTAGGAAAAAACAAATATGGGGGCAACTGGGTGGCTCAGCCGCTTAAGCATCTGACTTCGGCTTAGGTCATGATCTCAGTGTTCGTGAGTTCGACCCCTGCGTTGGGCTCTGTGCTGACAGCTCACAATCTGGAGCTTGCTTCACATTCTGTGTCTCCATCTCTCTCTGCCCCTCTTCCACTTGTGCTTGTCCCTCTGTCTCTCTCAAAAATAAACATTAAAAAAGTTAAAAAAAAAAAAGAAGTGATGCTAAACTTTCTTTAGGAAATATATATGTGGAAATTATTAATATAAGTGTACCAGAAATTATATGAAATTCCTAAAAATCTGATGTCTCCTGGCATCATTCATAATTCTAGTTATTATTTTAAAATGTATGTTACAGAAACAACCAAATTCCCTTGTCAGCTGCATTATAATGAATTCTCATCAGATCTCTAACCATGGCCATTTTTAATTCTTGTCATTTACAGAAGCTATTGCTTTATTCTGATGCGTTTGCAAATATGTTTGATCTTCAGAGTCCTTCATGGAAAGGACTCTGACAAGTACTCTAGAATACAGGTTTCTGTTAATTTTAAGAACATCACTGACGTGGGTAAAAATTTCCAGAACTAATGGAAAAACTGGATTCAAGCAGAACAAGAATGAATTACTTGGGGCTAAATGAACTGATGAGGATGATTATTATTTTCATGATTTTTTGTTTAAAACACCACTGGCTCTTTAATGTTTTATTCCTCCAGATTTAAGGAAAACCTTTCCTTTCTACCTCCTCCTTTATCTTCCTATGGCCTACGGCAACTTGGTAAAGTGTACTCATGAGCAAAGACCAAACAATTACTGTTTCTCCCTACCTGATCTCCCCAGAATTTGAAAACTCTTAGTGATTATTCTTATTTTTGCAGCAATATAGTTATTTGCATAACTTTAATAAGAATCTTTTCTCCTTGTAACAGGACATAATTGGAAACACTTGTTAGATTACCAAGGCCTTGACTGGAATGCCGTATTTAAAAATAACATGCATAAAATCAGATAGGACCAGACAGCTTTAAGAAACTTAAAGCTATTGACTGTATGGAGTCAATAATGCCTGTTGGAAAAATAGCTTGGTTCCTTGCTTATGGGTTCCAGACAGCCTTACCAAGTGAAGGAGGAAGGCCACTTCCTGGCAGGCTCCGGGACCTGTGGATATTTGGGGAATGTCAAGCAGGGAGGAATTAACCCAAATTTATAGGTATTACAGAAAAAGTCAGATGGCAGATTTGATGATAAGTCCTTGGTTTGGGTTCCCGGACTCAAGAGGTCTTTTAAGAGCTTAATCTAAAATTCCTTATAAAACAGTTTCAGCAAAGCAAGCTCTGAAAAGCCTGTATGGTCACTGGCTATTTTTATCGCACTTATACAAATAACCAAGCCAAATTTAATGGGACTAGACTTATTTTGCAAACAAATTAGTCTTTGATTATTTCTGATAGAAAGAGGGTAACTATTCAAGGACAATTTTGTGTCAATGGAAAACTGTAATAAACTCTTTCGGATATCAGATTCCAGTCCTGTTCATTGTTTTTGAGGTTATGTTTTCTATCTGTAAACTAACCAAATCCTTAATTCTTCTAGATTTCTCCACTCTGGCTATCATGTTCCAAAATAACCAATTTCCCATTTTCCAAAATTTCCAATTTTCTCCCAAACTTCTGACTTGGAATTCCATTGCGTGGAACCAACGCCATGCAAACTACAATTGGACAACTTGATATCAACTTCCAGCAATCACCACAATAGCTCATGTTTGGACAATCATCATGCCTGCTGCTGTGTGGCCACTCAGGAAGATCACCAGAGACACAAACCACAACTCAGGAAATTTGTCAGATTGCTACTCCCTATCCTCATTCTATCTGAAAATGCTTTGAGTCCAATCTAGGAAGCTTCACTGACGACCCACAGAATGCTGACTGGGTTTATAATTAGCTCTAATCACTAACCCTTCATTTTATTTTGTTTCCATAGAAATGCCTCTTACTAAATACTTGATTGTGAAATCATCAACCAAATGAAACACAAACTATTGAAGATAGGTTATCACAGAGAGATATTTGAAAATGATATATCTGAGAAGTGGTTAATAACCAAAATATTTTTTAAAAAACCATACAGCTCAACACCAAGAAATCCAAAGTCTGGTTTAAAAATGGGCAGAGGATAGGGTGCCTGGGTGACTCAGTCAATTAGGGTCCCAATCTCGGTTCAGGTCATGATCTCACCGCTCGTGGGTTCGAACCCCATGTTGGGCTCTGAACTGACGGCTTTAGCTTCTGTGTCTCCTCTATTTCTGCCTCCCCCCCACCCGCCACACTCTATCTCTGTCTCTCTCTCTAAAATAAACACCAAAAAATATAAATAAAAGTAAAAATGGACAGACGACCTGAATTAGATATTTTTCCAAAGCAGACATACAAATAGTCAAAGGACAACATGGAGAGATGCTCAACATCACTATCATCAGGTAAATGCAAATTAAAATCACAATGAGATACCGCCTCACACCTGTCAGTATGGCTAATAGTAAAAAGACAAGAAATAACAAGTGTTGGTGAGGATGTGGAGAAAAGGGAACCCTCGTGCACTGCTGGTGGGAATGTAAACTGGTGCAGCCACTGTGGAAAACAATATGGAGGTTCCTCAAAAAATTAAAAGTAGAAATATCATACAATCCAGCAATTTTACTTCTCAGTATTACTTATTCAAAGAAAATAAAAGTACTAATTCAAAAAGATATACCCCTTGTGTTCATGGCAGTATTATTTACAATAGCCAAGATATGGAAATCACCTAAGTGTCCATCAATAGATGAATGAATAAAGATGTGTATATGTATGTGTATATATATGTGTGTGTGTTTGTATATATATATATATATACACACACATGTACACATACATATGGACACACTCATTTGGAAAAAGTCACAATACTGCGGCACCTAGGTGGCTCAGTCAGTTAAGTATCCAACTTCGGCTCAGGTCATGATCTCACGGTTCGTGGGTTCGAGTCCCGCATTGGGCTCTGTGCTGACAGCTCAGAGACTGGAGCCTGCTTCAGATTCTGTATCTCCCTCTCTCTCTGCACCTTCCTCACTCATGCTCTGTTTCTCTTTGTCTCAAAAATAAATAAACATTTTAAAAAATCTTTCTAAAAAGCCACAATAAATGAAATCTTGCGTGAAAAACAACATGGGTGGACCTAGAGAGTATTATGCTGAGTGAAATAAGTCAGACAGAAGAAGACAAATACCACATGACTTCACTCATATGTGGGATCTGAAAAACAAAATACATAAACAAACAAAACCAGAAACAGACTCATGGATACAGAGAACAAATTGGTGGTTGCCAAAGGAGAGAGGGGTGGGGTGGAGAGAGGGGTTAAAATAGGTGAAGAGGGTTAAGAGGTACAAACTTCCAGTTATAAAATAAATAAGGCACGGGGTTGTAATGTAAAATAGGGAACACAGTCTATTATATCATAACAGCTTTGTGGGTGACAGATGGTAACTAGGCTTAATGTGGCGAGCACTTCATAGTGTACATAGATGTCAAATCACTATGTTGTAGACCTGAAACTAACATAATATCGAATGTCATCTATACTTCAATAAACATTTTTTTAACTGACTTATTTTCAAGGCTAAGAGACTAATTCAATAAAAAAACTGGAACGATCTACCAGCTCAACTTCTGAATTGTGAAACTTCTTGGAGATTGCAAAGGCAGGCCTGGAGAGCAGAATATACCCCTCCAAAATATGCCATTTTAGGATACTAATTATTTTGAATTAAAATTACTCAAGAAACAGCTGGTACAAGAAGAGTGCTCTGACCCTCCTTTGTCCCCGAGAGCAGAAAATAAACCTCCCATTTGAAGTCACCCCCTCTGTACCAGGAGGGTAGGAAGCATCCTTATCACCAGAGACAGGGAATTCAAGGCCAAAAATTCTGTGTGAACAAACCTTGTAGCTTCCTCACTAATTTACTACTTCAAGCCCAATCCCCTGTTTTGTCAATTCTTCAAAAATTTTTTGTTCCTTTTTCTAAAAGGTATAGAAGCTGCCTGCTTTGGTCACTTATATGAGCCTCAGAGTTTTATGGGTTTCCGTAGGCACAAAATTAAATTTGGTCTTTTCCTGTTCATCTGTTTCACATCAATGTAATTATGAGACCAGCCAAAGAACCCAGAAGGGTAGAAAGAGAACGTCTCCTTCCCCTCAGAATGCACAGACATATGTCAACTTCTTGTCTTTCTCTTTCTAACCTGCTTTAGCAGTGCACACATAAAAGAGAAAGAAAGAATAATAATTCAAAAACTATTAGATTTCTTTGAATATTTAACCTCCATCATCTTTTTGGTTCTTTCGGGCTCAGGGCCACCCAGGAGCTCTGGAGCTTTCCCGTTTGGGAGGTAAAGGCCACACTGAGAATCTCCAGAAGCTAGAAAATGTGAATGCATACAGAGACTCAAATATGCACATTTAGTTTGTGGGGAGTTTCCACTGTCTTCTTCAAGCCCTCTGATCTCAGGTCCATATAGCCAATTAGGAGTCCCTAATTGTTTTAGGGACCACTATTGTTTTAATCCTTCTTCCAACATGCAAATGAAAACCTGCTTTCCCTTGCCTCTCCTAGACATCGTGGTGTGGGATCTCAGAGGTAAGTTCTTGCATTATTAGACGTTGCAGAAAATGGAGATAGGCTTGTGCCTTCCCTTAGTAACTGCAGGTAATGTGCAAAGCAGTCTACAAGCACAGTGATTTTTAAGAAAAATTCTCACGGATACCTGAAACACTCAGATATTATTTTCCTTAATTTTACAATTACTTAAGTTTGCCACTCACACAGTTACTAAGGGAGTGGCCTTGTATTTAAAGTCAAGTCTGCCCGGATCCCAACACTTGCTCTTAACCACATTTAGAAAGAAACCAAACCTGTGGGTAACATGCTAAATCAAGAGAAAAGCCTGCACAAGTCCAAGAGATTGTTTTTGTTTGAAGGAAGGGAGAAAAGGACATAAAGGGAGTACACACAATTTCAGTCATAAAGAATTTTCTAGGGTGGGGCACCTGGGTGGCTCAGTCAGTTGAGCATCTGATTCTCGATTTTGGCTCAGGTCATGATCCCAGAGTTGTGGGAACGAACCTCACATTGAGTTCCATGGTGAGTGTGGAGCCTGATTAAGATTTTCTCTATCTTTCCCTCTGCCCCTCTCCTCTGTGTGTGTGTGTGTGTGTGTGTGCGTGTGCGCGCGCGCACACGCGCCTACATGCATGTGCTACAAAATTAAAAAAAAAAGAATATTCAAATTCAAGAAACTTAACAATGCAACAATATCAGAATTCATAAAAAGACAACAGCCATACTATTCAGATTAATATATTTTTTTTGCCTTTGGCAGTGAAAAAGTAACTATACCAAATTTCAGGAATGTATTAATTTCATTTTAATCTAAGATGAGAATTAACTGTATGGTTTCTAAATGTGTTTTGGGACATTTGGGATTTGCAGTGACTTTAAAAAAGTACACTAATATAAAACCTGAAATCTGTACTTGTTTAGAACAAAAAGGACCATATATAGCTTATTCATCCTAAAAAGTTATTCCATAACACAGTTACACACACACACAATGTATAAATATACATACATGTATTTAAAAGATTATGTCCGGGGTGCCTGGGTGGCTTAGTCGGTTAAGCGACCGACTTTCGCTTGGGTCATGACCTCGCGGTTCGTGGGTTCGAGCCCCGCGTCGGGCTCTGTGCTGACTGCCAGCTCAGAGCCTGGAGCTGTTTCAGAGTCTGTGTCTCCCTCTCTCTCTGACCCTCCCCTGCTCACGCTGTCTCTCTCTCTCTCCTAGAAATAAATAAAACATTTAAAAAAAACCCCAAAAAACAAAGTACTTTAAAAGATTATGTCCATTTATATTACTGTTCCAATGGAAAGAACAGTTTCTGTCATTATTTTGAGAATGATTGAGTGAAGGTGTTAAATGGAAAGAGAATTATCTTTATAACGACTTATTTAAACTTTAACCCTTAAGACAAAAGCCCATGTATTTATTGCCTATTCAAACATAGGCCTTAGTTAAAATGAGAAGTGATTAGATCACAGGAAACAAAAATCTAAAATCTGGAGACAGCAAGTATTTGAAAAGGAGAAAACGTCCCTGTCCAGAGTGCCCATAATCCTTTAAGACAGAACTGAAATTAATTGCATGCAAAATCATTCAACTATTTTGAAGTCCTCTAGGCTGACATCCCAATTAAACAACTGTGACATTTAGGGGCCCAATTTCACTGCTGAAAATATTCAAAATGACCACTGGAATGTATTTGCCAATTTGGGATACTTAGCAATTTGGGCTTCAGATTATACATTTTCGTAACTCATAAGGCAGAAATGACCTTCACAGAAATGACCTTAACAGCTATTTTGTGTGACAATATTCTTAGAAAGCAGGCAAGAATGATGATTCCCGATGTCCCTCAGGACAAACAAGTACTGAATAACTTCTGAATTAAATGCGAGTGTTGTCTGAAAAGCTCAGAAACTTGTGTGACATTATCTACTGCTCAGAAATCCTTTATAATCAGTGTGCACACTGCTGGCCGCGTTGGAGCCTAAAGCAATATAATCATGGCATCCAAGATTGAATGGGGGGAAAGACAAGGGCGTGCTTAGAAAATTTTAGATGAGATCCAACAAAAGATCATTAAAATCACATAGATTAAGCAACTCATGTCTGTTTCCTGACTGTGCTAATACATTTGTCACCAGAGCTCCTGGAAGGAAGAAATAATTAACACACACGGGTGTTTCTTAGCAAGTATTTTTTTTTCTCTTCATTAGAGAAATTTGGTGTAGATTGGAACTGGAAACTAAAGAGATACT
The DNA here is from genome assembly GCA_017311185.1 of Proteles cristata cristata. Taxonomy (NCBI): domain Eukaryota; kingdom Metazoa; phylum Chordata; class Mammalia; order Carnivora; family Hyaenidae; genus Proteles; species Proteles cristata. Next base: position 18,169 of record JAESUZ010000193.1, on the reverse strand, counting down.
TTGGCAAGAATTTCTGGGCAAGCTGTAATTCATTGATTTTAAAGTGACATTTTTGTGTCCTATTAACACAGATATCTGTAAACCTGTGATTCTTATTTTTACGGGCTATAGTTTACAGTTGGGTTCCAGAACAATGATTATTTTTTTGAAGCGTCCCCTCGAAGGGTTCCAATAATGATGCGATCTCTTCTTTAAAAGTTCCATTCCACATCCAAAGACCTGACCTCTGCGTGGCAAAGCTCTGTGCTTAAGTATTTTAAACATTAGGCTCTTGTTTCTGCAATTCATTAAATTCACCAACTTTTGAAGCAACAAATAGCAAGGAAATCTGACCTTGCAGCCATGGCAGGAAGACACATCATCGTGATTTACACAGAAAGGTCAGGAGCAAACGCAGCTCAGAGGCTCGGCTGTCAGTATGATGTGCAATGCAACAAGTGACAGCCTACAGCTGGAAAGAGCATTTTCGTTTTCTAGTTTCTCCAAGTCTCCCCCCCGCCCCCCCACCAAACTGCTAAACTGATCTCAATAAGATACAATTTAAAACCAGAGTTAGTTTTAACGTGCTTAATCTACCTGAACACTTATATAATCACCCTGTGAATGACATTTCTGGCAAGAGAAGAAAGACGCCTGAAAAGCGCAGCGACTAACGTGATGTGGCTTCGCGTGAGCTCATTAACAAGAAAAGACATTCCTGTTTTCTCGAAACCACGCCGTGCATCTGTCTGGCCTCCCTGCCCGCATGCTTACCCCGGGAAGGATGTGCTTAGTCTGAGGCGACATGAGGTGTCTGTCAAGCATGCCAGCCCAGTTCCAAGTGGGCCCGGCTCTCCAGAGAGCAAGAATGTGCTTCACAGCGCCAAGAACTCAGTCAAAGAGCTCAAGGCGGCCAAGTCTTGCTTTGCTGACTAGCATATCCACTGCTTTCCTTCCTCCGAGGTGTGTGGCCTCGGCCAGCCAGTGCGACTTTCTGAAGTTCTTCACATCAGAACAGTTCTCTCTGTTCTGGAACCACTTAGGCACCTCAGACAAGCTCATCAAAGTCAATTACCAAACGCCAGTGGGAGGGTCTTTTTCCACTTCTAGTTACGTCAGCGGGCTCGCAAGAGCAAAGCCTGTGAACTTGTGAAAGCCGAGTAGCATTTCATCATGTCAAGTATGTGCCCAGAGGGCAGCCCTGGCTATGGCGTGCTTGAGGCCACTCTCTTTACTATAGAAAGATTGCACAACTGGACAGGCTGTTAGCATTCAAGAAAACTACTAGACTGAAAAATGTCTGGATCAAATGTGAGAACATTCTTTTACTCTCATCCAAGGAAGAACTATTTCCTCTTTCGCATACAAGAAAAGTGAGGTCTTTCTTTTGTGGTCACCTTTCACATTCCCCATGCGCATACAAAATACAAATTTTTTTTTGTTTTCACACAGCCAAATCTTACTGGGATAAACTTAATTTTATTTAAATGGAAAGTGTCTTTCATCAAAAGACGACTTTAAAGAATGGAACAATAGCCACAATACTCTAAGACCAAAGGATTCCCATCCAGAGGAGAGAAAGAACTCCTCAAAACCAATAAATAGAAGATACGCAATATAAAAGAATAAGGAAAAGAAAAATCAATAAATAAGCCACAGAAGAGAAAATCCTAGTGACCAACACACTTGAAAAAATGCTTGACTTCACTACTGGTCAAGAATTCAAATGAAAATCACAATTTACCATTTCATACCCATTAGAGTAGAAACATTTAAGATATCTGAAATACCAGATCTTGGCAACTGTGTCAAGAAGGGGTTAGCAAACTGTGGCCTGAGGCCAAATCTAGCCAGCTACCCATTTTGTATAACCTGCAAGCTAAGAATGTGTTTTACATTTTAAAATCAGCAGCGAGCCTGATGTGGGGCTCGAAACCACAAACCCAGAATCCACGAACTGTGAGATCATCACCTGAGCGGAAGTCGAACACTCAACTGACTGAGCCACCCAGGTGCCCCGATATTTTATTTTTTGAAGGAGGTTTCACCTCCACCATTGGCTATTATGTTATTTTCTATGTAATTTTGTAAGTCTGAAAAATTCCTAAGTGCATCATTTATTCATGATAAAGAAATAATTTTAGAATTAGAAAAAATGGCAAAAAGGATGGTACAAAAGTGCCAAATCATTATACAGACATTAAAACGCTTATAGGACACTTTCCTTATATAACAAAAAAATATGATATATGAGAGTAAGTAAAAGAAAAAAGTTGCCTACTAATTTTTTTCCATAATAATGTCTCCACTGTTAAAATTATTTAGAGAAAAACTTGTAAGGAACATGAATGTTATTTATAGTGGTTGCATCTGGGTAGTGGTTTGAGGGTAGATTTTTTTTCCCTCTCCTTCTAAAAAATTTAGTATTTTTCAAACTTTTTACAATGGGCTGATATTATTTTTCGACCCCAAAAAAGTTTTAAGTGTCTAACTGGCAATCGAGGATTATCTGATTTTCTAGGGAAATTAGAAACCTTTGTTTAACCCACTATTTACTCTGGATTAGGATGTTTTTTTATTTTTTTATTTTATTTATTTATTTTTAAATTTTTCTTAATGTTTTACTTATTTCTAGGAGAGAGAGAGAGAGACAGCGTGAGCAGGGGAGGGTCAGAGAGAGAGGGAGTCACAGACTGAAGCAGGCTCCAGGCTCTGAGCTGGCAGTCAGCACAGAGCCCGACGCGGGGCTCGAACCCATGAACCGCGAGATCATGACCTAAGCAAAAGTCGGACGCTTAACCGACTAAGCCACCCAGGAGCCCCTAGGATATTTTTTTAAACTTTTTTAAATGTTTTATTTATTTCTGAGAGAGAGAGAGCGCATGAGCAGGGGAGGGTCAGAGAGAGAGGGAGACACAGAATCCAAAGGATCTCCAGGCTCCAAGCTGTCAGCACAGAGTCCGACGCATGGCTCGAACCCACGGACCATGAGATCATGACCTGAGCCAAAGTTGGATGCTTAACCGACTGAGCCATCTAGGTGCCCTGGATGTTTTATATATTTGTGAGGGTAACTATTAACTTGTAGAAAGCTATAAAAATGCCAATGAATCTGACCAGCAGAAACAGATTTTTCTGGTAAAAATGCTAATAATTTCCATCTTGTATAAAAGGTAACCCTCAAAATGATTGTTTCATTGCCCTGTAGATCCGTAACCAGTTCTGTACCTAATTTAACAATCTTAGCCCCATATCTTCCTTTCAATGCCTTTATTTTATTTTATTTTATTTTATTTTATTTTTTAATTTATTTCTAGTAGAGAGAGAGACAGCGCGAGCAGGGGAGGGTCAGAGAGAGAGGGAGTCACAGAATCTGAAGCAGGCTCCAGGCTCTGAGCTGGCAGTCAGCACAGAGCCCGATGCGGGGCTCGAACCCACAAACCGCGAGATCATGACCTAAGCGAAAGTCGGACGCTTAACCGACTAAGCCACCCAGGCGCCCCATTTTTTTTTTTTTAATTTATTTCTAGGAGAGAGAGAGACAGCGCGAGCAGGGGAGGGTCAGAGAGAGAGGGAGACACAGAATCTGAAGCACCTTTCAATGCCTTTAAATACTTAGGTCACTTCCATAATCTTTCATACTGGTTTTTACCATCCTGTCAGTTTTCTTGATGAATTTTTAAAAAATCTGTGTCACATATTCATTGTACATTTATTTGAGGCAAATGTTCTGAAAGGTTTGAAAAAGAACACTTGGACATGAGTTTTCAATTTAAAACCCTTCGGACAATGACACAGTTGATTGCTAGATTTCCAAGTCTAGCCTGTATTAATAAATAATGCCACCAGAAGATACTTACAATGGAAAAATGCCAATCACTGATGCTGATTTTGGGTAAAGCAAAAAACAACTGGGGATTGAAAGGAAGACCAGAGGCACCTGGGTGGTCATTTGTTGGCTTTTCATACATTTGGCAAATTTTTAAGTTACGTGTTTATGATTTAGGGAATGTCTAAAATACATAGTCATTGTATAGAACGAAAATATTAAAAGCAGTATTTGCTGTCTTTTCTAGGTATAAAATATTTCCCTGGAGAATACATTTTCATTGTTAAGTACTGGAAAATAAAAGTCCCAGAACAAAACAAAAGAGAAGCAACACTTTTCCTTGCCATCCCCCAAGGTCCTGATCTATGAAAAGGGGAGAAGACTTCACAAGAGAATGGTGAGGACAACACAAAACACCTAGTATACATCTGGCTGATCAGAGATGTCAGATAAATATGAGTTTTCTTTCCTATAACTGGGTGGCTCTCAGCTGGGAATGATTTTGCCCTTAGGGGGCATTTAGCAATGTCTGGGGATAGTTTTGATTGCCACACTGGGACAGGTGGGTGGCTTCCTGGCATCTAGTGGGTAGATGCCAAGGACGCTGCTAAACATCCTATATTGCCCAGGCCAGGCCCGAGCAACAAAGAATTTTCCAGCCCAATAGGTCATCAGTGCTGAAGCTGAGAAATCTGAAGGTGCCTTTCTTCCACTGGTGAAAACGTGAAGTGCTTGGAATTATAATCCAAGACGACTGATTAAAATTCAAATAGTATCTAGATCTATTTTGGGTGGCCTCAAAGTGGGAGAGACGATTGGAGAGGCAAAGGACAGGGACCAGAGAAGTTGACCACTGTGACCTGGAACTCAGCCAAGGGCCCGGTTAGTCTGTGATTTTCTACAGGAGAAGCCCACAGAGACCTCTGGCTAGCTCGGTGTCAGATTTCAGAGGAAAAGACTGGAAGATTTCTGCTGTTCCCACTGGCATGGGCACCACTAATCTTTTGCCAAAGCTTGTTTTCGGTTCTCCTCCCCCAGACCCTCATGCCAGCCACCCCCACATCATCTTTGCTAAAAGGCTTAATGACATTGACATTAGGACCAGAGAACTCCCGGAGTGCCATTTGCATAACTCAAGAAGCATGCTCTCTGATCTGCCAAGAGAAGGGTTCTCTTTATTATTATTATTATTTTTTTTTATTTCTAGGAGACAGAGAGAGAGAGACAGTGTGAGCAGGGGAGGGTCAGAGAGAGAGGGAGACACATACTCTGAAACAGGCTCCAGGCTCTGAGCTGGCAGTCAGCACAGAGCCCGACGCGGGGCTCGAACCCACGAACCGCGAGATCACGACCTAAGCGAAAGTTGGACGCTTAACTGACTAAGCCACCCAGGCGCCCCGAGAAGGGTTCTCTTTATTGCTATACTTGTATTCAGAATTGTTATTATCTGTTTCCAGAAACAGAAGGCAAGAAAGAGAGCTTCTGTTAAGTACCGAATCCTCAATCTGAGGCAACTTTCCCATTTGTTGTTTTCAACTCAAAAACAACATCAAGACCTATCGAGATGGGGATGTGGTGGCCAAAGTAGAAATAGGTTAGGTTGCCAGGAGACCAAAAAAAAAAGGGCAAAATTTTGGAATCACATATTTCAAAGTGGCCATTCCAGACTTCAAAGGCCAAACTCTTTATGTAACTGGCAAGGGTTGGGAAAAAATTCCCTTGATCACACCCCAGTTTAGAGCTCCTGCCATTAATAGTGTCGTCTTTGATTACAAAAGGCCATGATATGTGCACAAATATGGATAACTGTGGCGTGTGTTAGCCAGACAGTGAATCAGAATAGCAAAACAAAATGCTAACGTGTGGGTACACTCCAAGCCTCGCATGTGTTTTTGGTAAATAACAGCGAAACACATTGTTTTCCTTGAGAAATAAAAACAAGAAACAATCGCAAATGCCATAGAAGAAACAAACAATGAAAATAGTCACATCTATAATTGGGTTTCCTTTCCACCTACCTAATGTGCTGTACTAACAAATTTTTTTATTACACATGACAGCAAATTCCGACAAATTTCTACTGGTTATTGATTCAGAAGAAATACGAGAAAGAGCAAAGCCATTCCCCCCCCCCCACAGCTGTACTGTTTAACCCAAAGAGCTAGCCTGTCAAATTTCTTTCCTTATATTTTATTCCTGTAAGTAGTCTATTATCAACTGTGCCCCTGATTCATCTAGCTGTAGCTGAGGGGAGAATCTTCATTCAAATCAGTCACTCTGATGAAGCTCCCTCCTTTTATTTCATAAAAAAAATCTATCTATGTATCTATGTATCTATCTATGTATCTATCTATATACGATTTTGCATTTTATCATTAGTTAGGAACCTACATTGGCCAAACCACATCCTTTTTGAAACAACATGCTAATTTCAAGCAAACCACAACTGACCAACTACAAGACCTCAAAGGGAATCTTCACTACCATTTGCTTTCCCTCATTGGCGAAGATCTCCTTGACAATATCCTTGAATACTGTTATTAATAAAGAGCACAGTAATGTTATCTACATCAAAGCTGCTTCTTCAGACTGTTCTAGGAAAAATAAAAGGAGGAGAGAGTGTTTGGGCGGGAAGCAAGGGTGGGGGGCTCTTTTGACCTCTTTATCCCTCCCATGGATCTGCTCTGTTGTAAATTTGACACCAAAAAATATAGTTTCGAATTTTTTGGTGCTTGCAATCTGCATTTAACATAATAACACTCTCTTTTCTTATCATTGAATGTCTTCTCAGAGTTGCCTATAAGAAAAATTGCTGATTACCTTCTCTAGTAGTCAAAGGAACCTACATAATTCAGTGGGTTATGCTTCATATTTCGATATTATCCTTTCAAACAGCTGTCACTGGATTATGCAGGATGAGGTGTGTGCTGGGGGTAAAGGAGGTGAGTGTTGGGTTTGCACTGTGTTTTCAAGATACCCCAGCACACACATATCCCATTGTTAACCCTCTTCTCCCAGCTCTTCTTTAACCTGCCATCTGAAGGGGTCTCCTCCTGATATTTTTCACTTCTCACCTGGGTCAAGGAAATAATTATTCCCTAACTCCTGGATTCCCTACTCTCAGCTCCTGCGAGGTGGTCGTAAATATTCCAGGGCTTTGAGTTCCAGGCTTTTGCGTGTAGCAGTAACTGGACACCTCCCCATGGATTTCCAATAGGATTCTTAAGTTTACCTGCTGCCAAAGGAACTCCTGATTCTTCTCCCCAGCACCCAGGTCTTGCACAGTGCACACTGCAGGGAACAGAATCACTATCTTCCCGTGGCCAGACTCTACACCTCACTGGCAAGGCCTGTCCACTCTGGCCAATCTGCCACCTCTCTCATGACCTGCTTACCAATAGCCCCGGACTCATGTCATGGCTGCTGTCACAGAAAGCCAAAGTTGTCTTTGTAAAAGCATGAATTCCCTCCAATCGCTCTGTTGCTTAAAATCTTCTAATAGTTTCTCGCTGCAGCTGTACATGAACAGTGGAAGCCACACTGGCCTTCCCTATGTCCCCAAGCTGGGGACATTCAGTAAAGAGTGTTTACATTCAGTAAAGCAGAAAGTACACCAGACTCAGAGAGAGTAGCACGGAGTTAGTGCCACTAACCAACTGGTCACGTTACTTGACACTCCCAAAGCCCCAGAAACTTGCAATGTAAAGAGAGGTTGTTGAACTCGTCAATCTAAAGACAGGCTAACGACTTAGTATTACCACTAACATTTCTCAAAAATTGCTATTCCATTAAACACACTGGAGGGAATGACTTTACACAGTAGTCTCAATCAGTTTCAGCTTTTGGGTATGATCTGCAGGAGAGTCACAATTAATTTACGTTAGAAAGATGGGTCACAAGAACCGACACTTGCTTGGTGAATTGAATTTTTACATAATTTTTATTCGAACTAAAGCTTGTTCACTCTGTGGGTCCTAGAAGGCGCATATTGATAGCCTCCTGCATCTGCAAGCTGATCGTATAACATACGCCTACGTAAAGTCTGCCAAACATTTTAGGGATTAAATAACAAATGTGATTTTGGGGACTTACCCCGTTGTCTTTAAAATTCCTGTGTTAGGCAGGTGTAATTGACATATACAAAATTGTAAGATACCTAACGTGGAAATCACGGTGGTCTGACATATATGTATTTGTTGTGAAAAGATCCCTCCCATCCACTTCAGTTAACACATTCATGGCCTCATGTATTATCTTTTTGTAGCGTGTGTGAGAACATTCAGTGTAGTTGTTCTACAATGTTCTGACAGAACATTGTCAGCTCTAGCTGTTCTGCTGTATGTTAGATGCTCCCCTCACTCACCGTACAGCTTAAAGTCTGCACCCTTTTACCATCTTCTCCCGACTTCACCTACCTCCTAGCTCTGGCAACCATAAAATTTAAAAACAGGAATTTATAAATTCAATACAATAGAATAAAACAAGTAGATAAAGGGGGAAACAATGAATTATGGATAAAGGTACTACAGAAAAGCAGACAGAATGCTAAAAATGAGATCATGAGCTGGGGGGGAGGGGTGCCTAGGTGGCTCAGCCAGTTAAGCGTCCCACTGTGGCTCAGGTCACGATCTCCTGGTTTGTGAGTTTGAGCCCCACATTGGGCTCACTGCTGTCAGCGCAGAGCCTGCTTCAGATCCTCTATCCCCCTCTATCGGCTCCTCCCCGCTTGTGCGCACACATGCGCTCTCTCTCTAATAAATAAACATTAAAAAAATTTTTTTAAATAAAATAAAAATAAGATCATGAGCTAAAATGTAATGGTTCTTATCATGTGATTTTATTTTACTAATTCCTCCAATAAAGTAGTGAAATTAATCCTAGCTTTCCAGCTGTAAATTTAGTGTAAATCATAGAAATGCAAATTTTACTCCCTAATTATTACTGTAAACACTGACACATTTTTAAAGCTTTTATCTCCTCAACACCACTATTTTTATTATGGGATGATTTAGCAGCATCAACCCTAAGACAAAAATATATTCACAAGCACATTTTTAAAAATGTTTATTTTTGAGAGGGAGAGAGGAGAGAGGGCTTGCGTGCGAGCGAATGGGGGAGGGGCAGAGAGAGAGGGAGACACAGTATCCAAAGCAGGCTTGAGACCTGGGGCTGTGAGCACAGAGCCGGATGTGGGGTTCGAACTCACAAACCATGAGATTGTGACCTGAGCTGAAATGGGACACTTAATCTGAGCCACCCAGGCACCCTCAGAGGTCCCAGTTTTTGATGATGAGCACTATGAATGGGTAACCAGGGCTCCTTAAGTATATGTGTAGGTCAACTGTATAACTGCACCTTGCGTATAGGTATAGGCAAGTATGATGTAGTTAATCTGTGAGTCATGACGCATATGACACATGAGTGGTTAGGGCAGATAAACACCGCCACTGGCTTGAAATCAGTCTTGCTGCAGTGTGGGATCACTGGAGGGCTTGAAGCTTTCCCGATGCCTGAATCCAACCCCCTGAGATTCCGGCATAATTGGTCTGGGATGCCGCTTGGGCATGCGGAGATTTCATATATCCCCAGGTGATCCTAATGTGCAGCCGCAACAGAACACTATTGCGGTAGGGCCTTGTAAATTCTCGTCTTTTCTCCTCAGGTTTCATCATTGCTCATGATTCAGACTTTGGGCCTCGGATTTATAGCTCTTAAATACAGACCATGAAAAGTAGTGCTTGATGTTGCCACGATTCGCCTTGCGTCTAGGCATCTTGGATCCTTCCAGAACTGGCTGTAGAGTCTAACCACTCCACAGGCAGCTCTTTAGCCTATCCAGCCCTAACTTTCTTTTTATTTTTAACATTTATCCATTTTTTAGACGGAGAGAGACAGAGCATGAGCAGGGAAGGGCAGAGAGAGGGAGACACAGACTCCGAAGCAGGCTCCGGGCTCTGAGCTGTCAGCACAGAGCCCGAGGCAGGCCTCAAACTCAACAACCGTGAGATCATGACCTGAGCCGAAGTTGGACGCTTAACCAACTGAGGCCCCCAGGGCGCCCCACCAGTCCTAACTTTTGACCTGCTTCTAGCACGTGGCACTTCTGACCAGTCCTCAGTTCCCATTCTACCTTCAGCCAGGAGTGACACACAAGTTCCCTTTGTCCCAAAGTCTGACACCAGCCCTGCTGGTGCCCACTCGGTCCTGATTCTAGGAGTCCTTGCGTGCTGAACCTGCCCATTCATGAGAGGAAGTTAGTCAGCTACAGTCTTAAACTTCTGCCCTTAGCGGAGTACACGCATGAATGTGGTCATTAAGAACACTGCTCGTGCAACTGAGTGTTTCCAGATGTGCATATTTCCACAAGACAGCAGTGAAGTACATCTGATATTTTTGGAGGCTGAAGAAATGAATCAAAAGAGAATGATGTTGTTTTTATTATGAACATGTAATGAATACACTTATAAGAAAACATGTTCTTCATATAATAGGCGTGTTCTTTTGTGGTCATTTGTCTTGGACCCTGAAGTCCACAGGTTTGGACTAACATAAGAACATGTTTCAAGGCCTTCTCTGAAACAGAATGAACCAATCGGGAATGTTCTAGAGTGCCATTTTTTTTTTAATGTTTTTATTTATTTCTAGGAGAGAGAGAGACAGCATGAACAGGGGAGGGTCAGAGAGAGAGGGGGTCACAGACTGAAACAGGCTCAGGCTGGCAAGTCAGCACAGAGCCCGACGCGGGGCTCGAACCCACGAACCGCGAGATCATGACCTAAGCGAAAGTCGGACGCTTAACCGACTAAGCCACCCAGGCGCCCCCAGAGTGCCATTTTTTATTATCACGGAAGTTTGACTTCTTAGTCCTCCACGAAGGGTTGTCCAAGGAGATGCTTTTAGAAAACTCTTACTTCCTACTTTCTGAATTAACTTAATGCATTAATAAAAATTTGGAGCATACCCTCTGGTGAGAGCAGTAAACTGCCATATTCCAAAGGAAAATGAGGACACCTTCAAGTACAACTTCCTCCAAGTTGTACTTATTAAGATAAAATAGGATCTTACTTATTTTCAATTCTTAATCGAATGCTGTCACAGGGCACAGGAGTACCAATGAGGGGTCTCACTAAGGAGTTGGATGTCTTCCTCGTCTGCTCTTTTGGACTCTGACACCACAAATCTTCTGCTCCTGGCTCTTGCATAAACTACCAAGAAAGACCAGAGTTGGGTCAATGTCCAATTGCACTTTGGATGACCAAGACTCAGCACAGCCACCTTGGAACATGATTTGAAATTCAAAGCTCTGTTTACTTTGGGAAAAAGGCTTTCCTTACTAATTACTTGTGTTGGAGTTCTGCGTTTAACTCAAGGTAGCCTTGATGATGAGATCGCGTCTCGCTCATTTGTAAACTAACCACTCGGTCCATTTTTTCCCCTTCTGATCTACCGATTTTGTTTTCTTTCCATTTTCTTTTGAATTAACTGCAGTTTCTTCTACTTTCTGTTATTCGTTTGTCTTGAAAAGAAAAGGCACAAGAGATGAGGCATGGAGTTAAGGCGATAGGAATCAGCATCCCAAAGAACTGGGCTAGAGTCTTGACCCTTCGGCTTAGTAGCTATGTGATCTAGGGCACATGACTTTCCTCTTGCTACTAACAGTTCAAACACTCTACACTGGCCACATAACCTGTAGGGATGGCACAAGATGGAAATGTGACACCCTTTGTCCAAAATTATTAAAAATTTCAAGATGGCACTGGCAGAGAGCGTTAACCCAAATTTAGGGCCCTTCTAAGCCCAGGTCACTATGTCGCTGTCATCACACGTGGAGACACTAACTGTGTGTCCTCCGTGGGGCTAGTTTGAGGACTACGTGACATAACATACAGGAAGGGCTCAGCCCTGTGCCTGGCACACGTAAGGTCCCAACAAACAAAACTATTTTTACAGTATTATTTCCATTGCCCTGTATTCCATGTTACTCACTTCCCAACTGGTTTATTTATTTCTCCTCAAATACTTCTGTATCACTACCATCCATTCATTTTTTATTTTTTTAAAGTAATTTTTATAATGTGTATTTATGTATTTATTTTGAGAGACAGCAAGTAGGGGGTGGCAGAGAGAGTAGAGAGAGAGAATCCCAAGCAGGCTCCGAGCTGTCAGTGCAGAGCCCGATGAGGGGCTTGATCTCACAACTGTGAGATCATGACCTGAGCCGAAATCAAGAGTTGGACACTTAACTGACTGAGCTGCCCAGGCGCTCCTCCATTCATTCTTTGTGATGGCAATGACAGCAACGTATCTGCTGTGGGATGTGCCCCACCTCGGATTGATGGCTGACGTCCACCCATCTTTTAGGACCCAATTCAAGCTTCTCTCCCTTTCTGACGCCTTCCCTAATCTTCTCAGGGGGGAGAGCCTCCCTTTGTAGTCCATTCACTGCACAGTCCTCTGTCACAGTACCAATCAGATTATCTATGCAAATTGTGACCTTACACCCCTCTCTTTCTCTAAGTCCACAGCACTTCATGAGCAGTGGCTGTGTACACTCGTGTCACTATCACTGTGGACTAATACATAGATGGCGCCTAATTAATACTTGGTGCATGAATAAATGAATGACCTATTAATTCTTCACAGGCTAGAGTTATTAGTCAAGATTCATTTGCCTTCCTTGCCATTATCTTCACTCCTGTGCTCAGTGAGATGATTAAAAGAGCAGTTTTCCCTACTTTTGTATATGGTATATTGTATATTCCTTACATTGTTCCATTGGGCATTATGTTCTATCTGTTGTATATCAGCAGGTTATTAGTGGCATATGATGTCATTTTCTACAGATGACTTTAAGGCTGAGATGTCTAGTTTATAGGCTTTCTTTTTGATATGTTCAAAGAATTATAGTCACATTTTTCTTAAAACATGCTTAAAACAAATGCACTATTATGATTTCTGGATAGGAAAATCTATCAGCAACATGTAGGCTCCTAGGCTTCTGCTCTCCAGTTCACTGTAGTGACCGAATGTAATTCTGTCTTTTCATTGGGACATTCCAAGTAAGTGATTTTTTCCAGTGTTAAAACCCCATTCCTTTGAGTGTGCAAAAATAACACAGGTGCACGATGATGTAAGTAATGTCTAATTCCATGTATTCCTTTGTTGAATATATGGAACCCAAGTGCACCTTTTTCTTGATGACTGAGGTTCATAATTACTGCACTATAAATATATTAGTCCTCAAAATCCAGAAACAGCCTAAATGTTCATCAACCGTAGAGAGGACACACAAATTGCGGTGTAGTCTCTACAATGGATTATACAACAAACATCATCGACCAATCCTAGAACATAATATTTAGTGGGCAGAGGGGGGAAGGAAGCCTCCAAAGCGCATATGCACAGTTTCATAATGCAAAACTAGGCAAAACAACTCCATAGAGGGTAGGGATGTGTATAGGATGTGTATAGGAGTGAAAAAATAAACTGTTGAAGAAAATCAAGGAGTTTATCCCCATCAAAGTCAGGAAGGCAGGGCAGTGGTTGCCTCAAGGCAGGGATGGTGAGTAGAAGGGATAAAAAGGCAGAGAGATGTTCGATTCTTTTAAACATTTCTTGGAGGGGTCATATGGGAGTTTGCTCACTGTCATTTGCTGAACTGTAGATAAGGTGGTGGTTTGGGTTGCAATTTCCTACATGCATTTGGTTTCTAAAAAAACCTTTTTTTAATCTTAAAAGAATTTCATAGGTGTTTTAGGCAGGAAGTAAAACTTTTATATTTAATGCATTTATGAATGCTGTGCATATAAACACATTAAAATTCTATTACTGTAAAATGACTTTGCGAGCTCTGATATCTAATGGAAAAATAAGACATTTTAAGAATTTATTCCTTTAATGTCATTTTGACAATTTGTCATCTACTTTGAGCTTCAGGCTCACAAATACAGTAATTGTTTCTTTCTAATCCAAATCAGAAATTAATATAACTAACATAAAATATCATTCCATTTTCTTAAGTTTTTTATTTTTTCCATTTTCTTTGGAAGAAATAAAATCATGTCGTTAGACATATTTCATAGCCCTCAAAATCATGACTTTTTTTTTTAATTTTAGAGAGTGAGCAAGTGTGGGAGATGGGCAGAGAGAGAGAAAGAATCTTAAGCAGGCTCCATGATCAGTGTGGAGCCCAACCCGGGGCCCAGTCCCTGACCCTGTGATCATGACCCAAGCTGAAACCAAGAGTTAGATGCTCATCTGATGGAAGCACCAAGGCGCCTCCTCAAATCATTATTTCTAATCTGTTTATTTCATCTCTTCCAAAGTCACTTTGTAAAATTATGGAAATGTAGGATGTTTATGTCAAGCAAAAAATTGTCACATATATTTACAAAGAAAACAAACAACAAAACAGAGTCGGTGAATGGAAAAGACGCTTAATTATCAACAAATACTAAGTGTGAGATATCTGCCTCCTGCCTGCTTATTCTGAGCCATGAGGTTTCATTGGTGAAAGATGAGTCACAGTTTTCTCTGGGTGTCATTCAGCTCATTGTAATGATTCCTTCCATCAGCTAAGCTCTCTTGGCACACAGAGTCTGATCCACCCAAGGGAGCTTTCACATCCCAGAAGGTTTCTCACTATGGGCAACCCCCAACTCCTCCCAGAATTTACAAAGATGGGGCAGAAAGCAAAAGATGGCTTCATTATGCAGGTCAGAACTCACATGAAGTCACAGCTCCTGGGGCTACTGAGGCTATTAAAACACACACACACACACACACACACACACACACACACACACACACACACACACACACCTGCCTTCTGAATCACTGATTTGCTCTATGGGTAGCCTGTGGAAGAAGTGGGTTAAATCCTGAAGGTACGGTGGTATTCCCGAACACATGCAAAATACTAAAACATGTGCTAAAGCAAAATCTCAATGTCTAGTTATATTGTCACATTCATACTCCAAGTTGACTGAGACAATGAATGTGACTGGTTCTGGTTCGGTACGGAGGGTTTTGAGAGCATGCAGAGGCTCAAAATCAACTTCTCACTCAACTGAAAAAATGTCCCAAATGTCAGCTTTCCCTGTGAGGGACTGTCCTTGCTTTCCTAATTCCCTCTGGGTCTAAGAGACACATCTCCCTCTTGGCTTGCTCTTTAGGAATATTGCATTTTGTGGTACGTGGAGGAAGGGTTTACTAATCATCTCCTGAAAAGGAAAAATGGGGACTTTCTGTTCCCCTTCAGTGCTGTCGATGGTAATTCTAACCACATATCAAGTAAATTAAGTAAGGCAATGATTCTTTTGGTCAAACCCTTAGCTTCTTGGCTAAGGTTGTACTGCTTGTAATAAGACGCCTTTTGGGGGCATTCCAAATTTTGCTCAAAATCCAACAAGGGTTGCTTGATGCCTAAGTGAAAATCAACTAGAATAAGCACTACAAAGTTTTTCAGCCCACCAGTAAATAAAAAACAGCCAATGGTCATGGAATTCTGACTGCTCTTAACTAGTGTTTCACATGACTTAATTCATTTGATCCAAAAAATAACCCTATGGGATACATACAACTACCCCCATTTTACAGATGAGGAAACAAATGCATGATAGATTGAGTAACTTGTCCAAGGTCACAGTTAGTAAGTAGCCAGGCTGGAATTCTGTTCCAGAGGTCTAGATCCAGACTGTGTTCTCAAACATCACATACTACTACCTCTGAAGATGTCATTTTGTGTGAGGACTTAATTTTATAAGCTATGTTTGAAACATTCGTTTTTTCAGTCTGGTGGAACAACATTCTTTAACTATGTATTCACTCAATTAAACAAACAAAAAGCATTTATTTTGTATGTATATGTCAAAGAAAACCAAAAACCAAACGACACGAAATAAAAACATTAAGAAACACTTTAACCTTGCTGAAGAAGATGAGCTCCCTACATTAAGAAGCTTCTGTTGATGGAAAAATGGAAGGGTCTGTAAGGACTGGGTATAAAAGGGGCAACAAAGTTTTACATGAGAATCAAAGAGGGAGAAATTAATTCTAACTGAGGAGTAACCAATTTATGGAGGAACTGGCAGGTTCTTGGTGGGTGGGAGAGTATAAAGAGAAGGGTCAAGGGCTAGCCAAAGGGAACAAATTAGTTTCCTCCTTGGAGGAGACTGAAGGGCAGGACTGTAGGAGCAGAACAATGAACTCGGCCCCTGCCGACCTTTCTGACCTCTTGTGCTGCCAGCCCCCACCATTGACCTTTGACTCCAGCTATGCTGGCCTGGCTGTTCCTGAATTACACATGGCTCACTTCTCCTCAAGACCTTTTACTTGCCTCTGCCTGGAATGCTCTACACCTTAGCTCAGAGTGGCTTTTCCTTGTCTTTTGGGTCTCAGCTCAAAGGTCACCTCCTTAGAGAAGCCTTCACTCTATTGCAAAACACCTACAATTCTCAATTTATAGATGTATTTATTTTATCAATCTGTTGTCTTTCTCAGGTTATTGATTTATTTATTTTATCAATCTGTTGTCTTTCTCAATTAAAATAGAAGCTATAAGAGACGAAGATTTCATCCATCTAATTCATGATGGGTTTCCCAATGCCCAGGGTGATGCCTGACTGTGAGATGTCAATGAACACTTCCTGAATGATTAAAAGTAGGAAATTTTCAAGAAAGAATAGGTGTTCATTAGAGTCAAACCCTAGAAAGAGATTTGGTAAGATGAAGGTTGAAATGGGGTCACTGGATGGAGGAAGGAGACGGTTCTTGGAGACCTTTGGGGGGACAGTTTTAGGGAAGGGAGTTGTGGAGTGGATGGAAATGAAGAGCAAAGTGCTGTGGGGTAAGGGGAGTAAGGATGTGTTTCCTTCCATTCAAACTAGATTAAGCAGGTGGTGGAAATCAAAAGGAGCACTTGCTCCGGTAGAAGGAGCTCACCTTATCTCTTCTCTAAGAAATGTGGAAATAATTAGACCTGGGTGAAGGTAATTATAAACAATAATACCTGAGCGTGAAGTAAGTTGGGAGGGTCTGCTGGGACGAGCGGTCCCTTTAGCCTTTGCACGATCCTAGTTAGGAAAAGCGCAGACAGTCTAGAGAAGAGTTCTTCGTTTATTCTCCTAGGATCCATACGCAAGTGAGGACCTTTTCCATTCACCCATACGGATTTTTAGTTCAGAGATGATATGAGATAATATCAACAGGGGATAAATGAACTTCCCTCCAGTTTACCAGGCCTGTTTCACGTTTTTACCATCAGCCAGGGTTCTCAACGTTTATTGAAAACTTACTACATATCAGCTCCTGTTTTAGGCATTCGACCCATAGAAGTGAATAAATAGACATTAATACTGCAAGGAAATTACTTTGAAAATACTTGGGAAATAGATGTTTCAAGTACCTATTAATCTTAAAAAAATTTACACATAAATGAAAAAATACTAGTGCTATGCCCTTGGAATTGGTCCAGCTGATTGTTAACATTTCAAGGATTTCTACAGCCAGTTCTCAACTACAGCCATTACTAAAAGTTAAACTATCAAATTTACCACTAAATAAATCATGTTTTTAAAAATCAAAGATAATAACTACTAGAAACTCATAATTTCCTAATTATTTATTTTACTGTACTTCTCTACTATCAATACTCTTGAGGTGATTTATATCTACTGGATGTATATGATGGAAATACTATCTAATGGTGTACTGATGAGATCCCCCTCCACCCCTGCTCCCTCCCTTCCTCCCTTCCTCTCTCCCTCCCTTCTTTCCTTCCTTCCTTCCTTCCTTCCTTCCTTCCTTCCTTCCTTCCTTCCTTCCTTCCTTCTGAATAGCTTTATATTAATCATTTGCCAAGACACCACTGTTCTTAACCATGAATTAGAAATTGCTTTGTGTATGTCTTTATTTAACTGGTTAAGTTAGAGTCAATGTGTGATTTCCAAAGTAAGAGTTCTTAAGAGGAAAACGAAGCAAAAAAAAAAAAATCACTAAAATTTTAGTTATCTTTCCTATGAGTTATTCTGAGTTAATAAGGTTTTACTGTATGGCTTTTAATTTCTTGGTACAAATTTCAAGAAGTTTCTAGGACAAAGTCAAATTCTTCTGTTGCACTAGAATTGCGAGCATATTAAACAAATATATTTTCCATTGGAACCAGGAAAACTCTCTATTACATAACTTTTTTTTTTTAATGTTTTATTAATTTCTAGGAGAGAGAGAGAGACAGCGTGAGCAGGGGAGGGTCAGAGAGAGAGGGAGTCACAGACTGAAACAGGCTCCAGGCTCGAGCTGGCAGTCAGCACAGAGCCCGACGGGGCTCGAACCCACGAACCGCGAGATCATGACCTAAGCGAA